>CM045746.1:32646965-32651965 GCA_024760905.1 Plotosus lineatus | reverse complement strand
GCTAAACATTAACAGCTAGCTAGCTAGATGCTGTCCGAGATGCTGTAACAGAAAATTGACAACACTTTCGAACCAATCAGAAACCGGAATTCAAATGGACATGGTAAAATAAGAATCCAAATCCCGTAGCCAATCATAAACAAGGATTTTTAAATTAAGTTGTTGGTTTAGCAGAGCGGGAGTATCAATAGAAGGTTGTTTTTTTTTTTTGGCCAACGAAGCAGTGCGGCGGTGTGTGATGTGATATGATCTGAAGCGAAGTGAAGCGTGGCGCAGATCCAGCTCGTCAAACTCACAAAGCCGTTTAAAATTTCAACACGGCGCGGCTCGTCGTGCCAGGGCAAAGATCTCGGCGCTAATCAAACCGTTTAAACGCTGCAGCGCAAACATGCAGGGAGTGAAACACTATCTGTAACGTTGCCTCTGTGGGGCTAGAGAAAGTTTGTATGTGTGCGTGCACACACACACACACACACACACACACACACACACACACGGTTAGAAGCAGTGGAGAGTTTGACATCATCAGATTTAGATATGAGCCTGTAAAAACATGTCAGAAATATTAATCAGAGGTGTATCAGTCTCAACAGGGCAGATGCTCAATTCTGATTGGCTATTGCTGCACCTAGAAGTCAATCAGTGGATTTTATTATACAGTGGTACCTCACCTTACGAAATTAATCCGTTCCAGAGCCTTTTTTTGTAACCTGGATTTTTCGTAAGTAGAACCGCATTTTGCATGTAAAACGCATGATTTGTTCCAAGGCCCCCAATACTACCCTTTAAAAATGATAAAAGCAGACCTTTTAAGGTACTTCATGTTGACCATGTCTTCTTAGCAGAGTTATAATCTTTCAAATGTTTATGCGAGGTTAAAAGCCTGAGCCAAAAAATAAAGTTGCAATAAGCACACTCGAAAAACTCATGAACAAGCTGCTGCTCAAGGGAGCTGCGTCATCCCTCCTAGCCAATGGGAGGCCAGCGGGGAGGGATGTTGGAAGATAGCCAATGGGAGGGCAGCTCGTGCATTGTTTGAATGGTGCGTTTTAATGTTTGAATGGCGCGTTTGGCACATTTCGTAAGTAAAACTTGTTTTGTATACAGAGACAAAAAATTTTGGAAAATGTTTTTCGTAACCTGGATTTTTCGTTTGCTGGGATTATCATAAGGTGAGGTACCACTGTATACTTATTTGAAAGCAAGACGACAGCCATTACATGTGAACGCACTCTCTCACTCGCGCACGTTTGTGTGCGTGTGTGTCTGTATTGCCTCATCACGTCCGAGTGACTCTGAATGTTGTGTGATAAACAATTGAGCCACCATATACTTGTTTTATTCACCCTCGACTTGCCATCACACCTGAGCATATCTGGAATTCTATTCACATTACTCTTCGTGTGTGTGTGTGTGTGTGTGTGTGTGTGTGTGTGTGTGTGTGTGTGTGTGTTCTTTTACGGCTGATCCTTTTGGTAGCGCAGTTTCATCCACTAGGAGATACAAAATGTTCAGAACCACCAAGAACACGGAGATGGCCTACAGATAAAAAAAAACAAACAAATAAGCAAAAACCAACAAACAATGTGTGTGTGTGTGTGTGTGTGTGTGTGTGTGTGTGTGTGTGTGTGTGTGTGTGTGTGTGGTTTTACCGTGCCAGCGAGCAGTATTAGCATGACAACAGGATAGAGAAGGTTCTTTTCCCAGACTGACGCTTTCTTTCTCCTCTCTGACACACAAACACACACAATTCTACAAATATACACTTTGCTCTTATTTTTTATATTCTGTGTGTGTGTTAGACTCAGACGCAACACACCACAGTGGTGAGTCCCGCCTACCATGCAGTCTAAGTGTATCATCAGGGAGACAGAATCTCTTACCCAGTTTGTGTCTCTGTGAGCGGACGTTCTCCAGCTCTTTATACAGATTCTGGGAGGTGATGAGTAAAGGGGACAAGGAACCTGTCTCAAGCGCGTGCACACACACACACACACACACACACACACACACACACACACACACACACAATAAATTAAGAGAAGGATTAACTCTGATGGTCCCATAATCATTCAGGTGGCGGTGTAAAGGGAGATGACAGTCTGGATCGATCTCTGTCTCTAGCTGTCTGAATCTGTTCATCCATATATCCATCTGCCTCCCCAAGTCCCTCTCTGTCCATCTCTTTATATCCATATCTGTCTATCACACTCTCTGTCCGTGTTAGCGTCACTCCATCCATCTCTCTGCATGTCCATCAGTCTCTACCTCTCTCAACACTTGTTTTTCTTTCTCTCTCCCTCTATAATAAAATCGGTCTCTCTTTATGTCCTTTCTTATTCTTTCATACAACCCCCCCCCCCCACACACACACACACACACACACACACACCCCACTCCCCACTCAGCTTTACTCTCTGTCCCATTTTTTTAGTCTCATCTATAACAGTTGCTCACTCATTCCTTCTGTGTGTGTGTGTGTGTGTGTGTGTGTGTGTGTGTGTGTGTGTGTGTGTGTGTGTGTGTGTGTGTGTGAGCGAGACAGGGTGTGTTCTAATCATCTTAATAATTGTATTTTGATCAAAGCGATTGGAGAAGGATGACAGTGATCCACGCTTTATTGTGCGCCAGTAACGTTGTAACACAAACTAATTGCTGTGTCTGACTGTGTGTGCGCACGTGCGTGTGCGCAATCCCTGAGGCGATCCTCGGCTTTTGAGGAGTGACAGAAATGAGGTAGGATTTTAAAAATAATAACAGCAGCTAAATAAGACTGCGGTTTTCCTGGGGAACCCCTCACTCTCTCGTTCTCTCTCTCTCTCTGTCGCTCTCTCTCTTTCACACACACACACACACACACACACACACACACACACACAGACACCCTCAGGCGCACACGCAGCATTTACTCGTGGTATTTCTGAAAGCTTTTCTGAGCAACTTTAAGCCATTAACTGCAAAGCTTCCTAATAACACCAAAATTAGCGAATGTAACTCGCTGGCTAACTAAACCCTAATAAGCTTATTGAGATGTGATGTGTGGGTCTTACTCACGGGGGAAACAAACAGAAAAATACACAACTTCATTGCCAAGTTTGTCCTCATGTTATAATAGTGACATTACAAACAGAACTCCTATTTAGCTCCGCCTCCAATGTCTGAATACGGTTTCTAAAATCTGTGATTCTTAAAATTTCATGAAACTGAAATTCAAGAGGAGATCGCCAAAACATGTGTGTCCTCTGTGTAAATTGGAGTGTGTGTGTGTGTGTGTGTGTGTGTGTGTGTGTGTGTGTGTGTGAGAGAGAGAGCGAGATATGACATCGGTGCTCTTTAAAGCTGTTCCTTCATTACATCAGCTTGGATTATGCAAAGCAGGGAGACATCGCAAGGTCACTGCGCATCTGGACAACAAGGAAATGCAGGAAAAGAGCCAAGAGCAAGGACACACTCTCTCTTCCTCTCTCTCTCTCACACACACACTTCAAGCACGACTCCGTATGGTAGAGAGAAACTCTGAACATTTTATGGTTATACAGTTGGTCCCCTTCTTACGAAATTAATCCGTTCCAGCGACTTTTTTTAATCCAGAGTTTTCGTAAAACATGTAAAACGCGTGATTCGTTCCAAGGCTCCCAAGACTACCCCATAAAACCTTTAAAAATGATAAAAGTACACCAATTTTGTATGAAATATGTTAAAAGTAAAAGAAAATTATTTATTAAACCATTTAAACATTTTATTAACATATTAAACCATTTTATTAATATTCATTAATTAAACCATTATTAAACATTTTTTACTCATTTTTACATTCATTATTAAACATTTGTGGCGCGCGCCATAGCGGGTGCTGCCCACACTCGGCGGAGCGCGCCACATTTGTATGACGCACCAAAACTTGAGTCCAAAAGGTAGCGTTTTAAGACGATGCCCAAAAATATAAAGAGCTGACGTAACACTGATGAGCATGAGCTACAGGAGCGAGTGCTGCGGCGAGAAGCAAAGAGAAGCCGGAAGCCCGGCGATCTAATACAGCAGGCTCCGCCTAAATTTATATATACACAGTGGCACCTTGACTTACGAGTGTCTTTTATAATGAATTTTCCATGATATGAGCTTCAGTCCCATGAAAAATCTTCCCCATCCAACGAGAAAAATTTTGATTTAAGATTTCTGGTGGGAAAATGTCTTTTCCAGGCCAATTCACTCGTATTCTTCCGCGTGTATTCCTCCGCGCTTTGAAAGCGCCCTCCCCCGGGCATCACACCAAGCCCCCCCCCCATTTGCTGCAGTCGATGATCAGAAGGGTTCATTGAATTATTTTTGTTCTTGTTGTATTATTAATAATGTTAATGTACATGTATTATTATTATTATGAAATATTTATTGTTTTTACGTGTTTATTTTTAATATATTAGGTGAAATATATGTGTTTTTGTCAGGTTTTAGGAGTTTGAGATGGACTTGGACAGATTAATTGGTTTTCAAGCTCGCCATTGTAACGGATTACTTTCATAAGTCAAGGCACCACTGTACTTAAAAGTCAGTTGTTGTTTTTTTTGTCATCAAACATTTTAATGCTAAAACATACGTTTACAGATACATCTTGTTCCTGCAGAACCCAAGAAAAGAACTGCTCTCAAAACATTAAGGGCAGCGCCATAAACGTAAACAAACACGGCTCTCCGTTTCTTTCGACTTGCCACATCTGCAACCCCCCCATGGGGGACCTTCCTGATAAGCTTCATTCTCCCTCTGAGCCTGAATGGCATTTTATTTTTCCCAGAATGCTGTGTTCAGACATTCCTCATCATCATTTCTCTTTTGTGGCGCTGTACATCAAAAAGGAAGACTGAAATAAAATAGATTTTTTTTATCAGGTTTTTCAAAGCGGCCGAGAGCAAAGGGTTAGATGAGCGTGTATAGAGGAGAAGCGGTGAGGGTTAATCAGCTGCGATCTCATCAGCGTGTCACGTCGCTTGCTTGCTTCACTGGAC
>CM045746.1:32631965-32641965 GCA_024760905.1 Plotosus lineatus | reverse complement strand
CATTCCTCGCGCGAGGACTGCTTCCCCCCCTTCCTTCCTCACGAGGACTGCTCCCCCCCTTCCTTCCGCACGACGCCTGCGCCCCCTCCCCCGCGCGGGGCCCCCTCCCTCCCAGACCCTCGGACTGCTCCCTCCCTCCCTCCCAGACCCTCGGACTGCTCCCTCCCTCCCTCCCTCCCAGACCCTCGGACTGCTCCCTCCTCCCTCCCTCCCAGACCCTCGGACTGCTCCCTCCCAGACCCTCGGACTGCTCCCTCCCAGACCCTCGGACTGCTCCCCTCCCCTCCCAGACCCTCGGACTGCTCCCCTCCCTTCCTTCCTCGCGAGGACTGCTCCCTCCCTTCCTTCCTCGCGAGGACTGCTCCCTCTCTCTCCCTCCCTCCTGAGGACTGCTCCCTCTCTCTCCCTCCTCCTCCCTCCCTCCCTCCCTCTCTCTCCCTCCCTCCCTCCCTCCCTCCCTCGCGCGAGGCCTGCTCCCTCCCTCCCTCGCGCGAGGACTGCTCCCTCCCTCCCTCGCGCGAGGACTGCTCCCTCCCTCCCTCGCGCGAGGACTGCTCCCTCCCTCCCTCGCGCGAGGACTGCTCCCTCCCTCGCGCGAGGACTGCTCCCCCTCCCTTCCTTCCTCGCGAGGACCGCTCCCTCCCTCGCGAGGACCGCTCCCTCGAGGACCGCTCCCTCTCCCCCCCCGCGAGGACTGCTCCCTCCCTCGCGAGGACTGCTCCCTCCCTCCCTCGAGGCCCGCTCCCTCTCCCCCCCCCTCCCTCGAGGACCCCTCCCGCCCTTCCTCCCTCGCGCGAGGACTGCTCCCTCCCTCGCGCGAGGACTGCTCCCTCCCTCCCTCCCTCGCGAGGACCGCTCCCTACCTCCCTCGAGGACCGCTCCCTCCCTCCCTCGAGGACCGCTCCCTCTCCCCTCGCGAGGACTGCTCCCTCCCTCCCTCGAGGACCGCTCCTCCCTCCCTCGAGGACCCCTCCCGCCCTCCCTCCCTCCCTCGAGGACCCCTCCCGCCCTCCCTCCCTCGCGCGAGGACCCCTCCCGCCCTCCTCCCTCCTCGGCGAGGACTGCTCCCTCCCTCCCTCCTCGCGAGGACTGCTCCCTCCCTCCCTCGCGCGAGGACTGCTCCCCCTCCCTCCCTCGTGCGAGGACTGCTTCCTTCCTCGCGAGGACTGCTCCCTCCCTCGCGAGGACTGCTCCCTCCCTCCCTCCATCGAGGACCGCTCCCTCCCTCCCTCGAGGACCGCTCCCTCCCTCCCTCGAGGACCGCTCCCTCTCCCCCGCGAGGACTGCTCCCTCCCTCCTCGAGGACCGCTCCCTCCCTCCCTCGAGGACCGCTCCCTCTCCCCCTCCCTCGAGGACCCCTCCCGCCCTTCCTTCCTCGCGAGGACTGCTCTCTCCCTCCCTCGCGCGAGGACTGCTCCCTCCCTCCCTCGCGCGAGGACTGCTCCCTCCCTCCCTCGCGCGAGGACTGCTCCCTCCCTCCCTCGCGCGAGGACTGCTCCCTCCCTCGCGCGAGGACTGCTCCCTCCCTCGCGCGAGGACTGCTCCCTCCCTCGCGCGAGGACTGCTCCCCCTCCCTTCCTTCCTCGCGAGGACTGCTCCCTCCCTCGCGAGGACTGCTCCCTCCCTCGCGAGGACCGCTCCCTCCCTCCCTCGAGGACCGCTCCCGCGAGGACTGCTCCCTCCCTCGCGAGGACTGCTCCCTCCCTCCCTCGAGGACCGCTCCCTCTCCCCCCCCCTCCCTCGAGGACCCCTCCCGCCCTTCCTCCCTCCCTCGCGCGAGGACTGCTCCCTCCCTCCCTCGCGAGGACCGCTCCCTCCCTCCCTCGAGGACCGCTCCCTCTCCCCCCTCGCGAGGACCGCTCCTCCCTCCCTCGAGGACCGCTCCCTCTCCCCCTCCCTCGAGGACCGCTCCCTCTCCCCCTCCTCGAGGACCCCTCCCGCCCTCCCTCGCGAGGACTACTCCCTCCCTCCCTCGCGCGAGGACTGCTCCCCCTCCCTCCCTCCCTCGCGCGAGGACTGCTCCCCCTCCCTTCCTTCCTCACGAGGACTGCTCCCTCCCTCGCGAGGACTGCTCCCTCCCTCGAGGACCGCTCCCTCTCCCCCCCGCGAGGACCGCTCCCTCCCTCCCTCAAGGACCGCTCCCTCCCTCCCTCGAGGACCCCTCCCGCCCTCCCTCCCTCGCGCGAGGACTGCTCCCTCCCTCCCTCGCGCGAGGACTGCTCCCCTCCTCCCTCGGCGAGGACTGCTCCCCCTCCCTCCCTCGCGAGGACTGCTCCCTCCTCCCCTCCCTCCCTCGCGCGAGGACTGCTCCCCCTCCCTCCCTCCCTCGCGAGGACTGCTCCCCCCTCCCTCCCTCCCTCCCTCGGCGAGGACTGCTCCCCCTCCTCCCTCCCTCCCTCGCGCGAGGACTGCTCCCCCTCCCTCCCTCCCTCGCGAGGACTGCTCCCCCTCCCTCCCTCCCTCGAGGACTGCTCCCCCTCCTCCCTCCCCCCTCGAGGACCGCTCCTCTCCCCCTCCCTCGAGGACCCTCCCTCCCTCACGAGGACCCTCCCTCCCTCCCTCGCGAGGACCGCTCCTCCCTCCCTCCCTCCCTCACGAGGACCGCTCCCTCCCTCCCTCCCTCGCGAGGACCGCTCCCTCTCTTCCCTCTCGCCTGCACATACGCGCACTCCCTCCCTCTCGTACGCACACTCCCTCTTGCCCGCACGTACGCGCACTCCCTCTCTCTCCTTTTTTTCTGTTCATCCAACTCTTTAAGTGAATTGAATTTATTAGACAAAGGCCTGACTTTTTTTTTTTTTTTTTTTTTTAAACTCCATGACCTCAAAACCTGTCTTAATGGCTGTGGCCAAATATTCAAATCAGCATGCTTGATTGACAGCCCAAAGTTCTAGAATGATGTCGAAAGAATCTGATTTAAATAAAAGTTTAAAAAAAAAAAAGGGATTTTACATTCCACCAATAAATACATTTGTGATATTTTTGATTCGGCAAATAAATAAATCAATAAATTAACTTGGTATTGTAGATTCCACAAATAAACAAATATGGAACTTTAGATTCTGTAAACAAAAAAACAAATAAAATCGAGTTTGATATTTATCAGTGTGGTGATGATGTTGATGATGATGATGGTAAAGAAGAAGAACGCAGGAGTGATGTGACAGCATTCTTTTAACCTCAGTTCATCTCTGCCAGAGGATCCTCATGTGACACGGCGGATACAAAGCCATGCTAATCCCCGAGACCCGAGATCTGACCCCAAACGCGGGTTTCTGTGCTTCCCAGGAACCGCGTGACGCCGATATTAAACCATCACAGTGACACGAGATCAAGTGAGCCGTAAAACTTGGACCTGGGCAGATATAAAAACGCCGCAGATTTTAATGAACTCCCCTGTTTCATTTCCTCTCGTTAGAGAGTGTAACGCGCGAGATTAAACACGGCCATTACAGGAGGCGAGGCCAGCGTCAGACTCCGTGGGTCCACCATGAAAAGTCCAAATCTGAGCTTTATGAGGCTGTGTGGCTCGGGAGGTGACCTTCCCGCCCGTCTGCAGGGGGCTTTCATATGAGACCGTTTCCTCTCTTCACGTCTCACACACACACACAGGACGTGTAGGGAGAAATAAAGCAGTGCCTGGGCGTTTATGGATGATCAGTAGCCAGAAACAGAACAAATTACCTTTTGGCCTCGTAAACTACAGTAGCGGCTGATCTTTAATCTTTTAATCTTTATGATAGCTCCACGATCGCGACAGAAACCAGGAGGTACTTCAAACCGCGAGACGGGAGAAACTAAACACAAGTCTGGGAGCGGCTGCATCTTTTGAAGTGTTTTTTTTTGTGAATTTAATGACAATAAGAATCATAAAAGTAAGAAAAACAGCCGTGTGTGTGTGTGTGTGTGTGTGTACGCGTGTAAGAGCGAGTACACACAGACTGGTATTGGGCTTTTCCTTATTGATCACATGCTCCTTATTGCTCCTTTGACCACATTCATGTTACAATCCTAATAAAATAACTATTTAAACCCTTTAGAACATTACGATATTTTAAAGGTGCTGATATATAACCACACACCAACATTTGCCTCCCGCATTAAAGGTGCCATCTGTATTTCGGTTTACTCTACAAACTTTACCCCCTTGTTTGTTATCTAATAGACATATCACTTCCTGTCATAGTGGGTGGAATCTATGAGGTGCAGATGTTTACAAAAAAAAAAAAAAAAAAAAAACGCCCTTTTAAAAGCTTTGCAAGCAGCAACACCGAATGCGTTTACCTTTTTCGAGCCGGCGAATCCTTCGGACTCCAAGAAGAAGTAGGCAAAAGGCATTAGGATGAAGAGGCACAGGTTAGAGAAGAGCGAGACAAGGTTCCAGAGGCCTGCAGAAAAATAAACAGCAAACAAAATTATACACATAAAAACACCAGGATACGGTTATTCCTGACTTGTAGCCAACCCCTCCTTCCAGATAGAATATACTGATTAATCTGAACATTAAACATTCACATGATGTTTTTCAACAAAAGGAAGCACCCCACACACACACACACACACACACACACACACACAGCTTTATACTTTAGACAAAACTAAAACGTATGAATGTTCAGGTGTAGATGTGACCCTCTGGCGCCCTCTGGTGGTTGAACAGAAAACTAATAAAAATATAATTAAATATTATGCCACTAAGAAGAAGATTAATCCCCAGTGCAGCTAACTGGGTTATCAAAGGCGGGCCATGTCTGTCACTGTCTATGGTGAGAGGCATGTAAAAGAACCATTGCTGAAAAGTAAAGAGTAGCTGAAAAGTCTTCAGCATGTTTCTGTCCCTTGCTAAAAGGGTTGTGACAGGAAGGGCATCCGACGTAAAAACCTCTGCCAAATCAAATGTGCGAATCAGATGATTCGCTGTGGCGACTCCCGAGTAAAAGGGAAAAAGCCGAAAGGAAGACAGACAGACAGACATATTATAATATATTAATACATTCGTTTTAATGAATCTCTGTTAATGTGAACATGAATGAAAATATTTTTAGTAAATAAATAAATAAAATGAGTGATTTTAATCAATAATCAAAACGACTGGGGAGAACTGGGCCCAGGATGGAGAGGGCGGCTGAGATGGGCAGTGTGGATGAGCGCGTGCTGACCGTGAATAAGCGAGCCGTTGAGCCACTGGATGTAGTAGTTCTTGGGGAACAGAAGGAGGATCTCGTTGCTGATAATGGAGAACGGGAGGAGTAGGACTGCACCGCCGGAGATCGCCAGAGTGAACGTGCACAGGTACATACTTGGGGGGGGATAAGTATTAAAAAAATTACACGCCCATATTTAAATTTAAATAATGATTAATTTTAAAAAGATGAATAATTAATAACACACGAGATTCTGTTAACAACGGCATCTTCATCTTCATGGTCATCTGTAGGAATAAAAATAAATAAATGATGTAAATGAATTCATGCATTCATTAAACCAAACCTGTTATTAATCCCGAAACCGACTGGACTGATACTGGGATCAGCACTCGATCTGTCCACTCACCAGCCTTCCTCTTATAGCGCGTTATGATGCAGTAGGACACGATGTACAGTGCAGCGAACAACAGGAAACAGATCTACACATGGACAGCAAGACAGAGAGAGAGAGAGAGAGAGAGGGAGGGAGAGAGACAGACAGACAGGGAGAAAAAAAAAAAAAAGAGAGACACACGATGAGCGAGACAGACACACAATGAGCGAGACAGACACACAATGAGCGAGACAGACACACAATGAGCGAGACAGACACACAATGAGCGAGACAGAGAGAGAAAACAAGAGTGAGATAGACAGACAGTGATAGACAGAGAGAGAAAACAAGAGTGAGATAGACAGACAGTGATAGACAGAGAGAGAAAACAAGAGTGAGATAGACAGACAGTGATAGACAGAGAGAGAAAACAAGAGTGAGATAGACAGACAGTGATAGACAGAGAAAAAACAAGAGTGATATAGACCAACAGAGAGACAAACATATGGAGAGACAGATGGAGAGACAGAGGCAGACAAAGATTCAGAAAAAAAGAGAGAGAGAGAGGGAGCGAGAGAACGGGGACAGACAAAGACACACATAAAAAGGGAGACAGACAGACAGACAGAAAAAAGAGAGGGAGACAAAGAAAGTCAGATACAAAAGCAGATCGATAGTAGATGGAGGAATACATACAGAAAGTGAGAAAATGTATATAATAAATACATAGAATATTTTTTCATGAGGGTAAAAAGTATATATCAGTAAAGTCACATCAGCATCACAATATATAAATACATAATACAATTAAATTAAAAAATAAAATCAACATTTTACAGAAACAGAGTTAAAACTCAACTGGGCTTAAAATACTGAACAGGACCATCCGAGAGTGGGACGTCCGGGAGGCGGAGCTTAGAGAGCACGTCAGAAAGGAAAAGTGGAAGTGGAAGTATCTGGAACACATGTCTCCATGGACAGGTGTCTGTTTCTGTTCCTGTCTGTCTCTGCTTCCACGTCCATTAAGGTAACATCTGTACATCCAGTTCCTTATCTGTTCCTTCCTTTATTTATCTGCTTATTCATCACGCCATGTGCCCCGCCCACCCGACTGTCAATCTCCATCTACTCAGAATTCTTTTTCTTTTCAATCTGTCTTCATACTCGTCAGTCGAGTCCTCTGTCTATCTGTCTGTTCCTGCATCTCGGATCTGTTCATCTGTCCCCCACTGCTCAAGATCCGGTCCCTCCAGCTTCCGGTTTGTGCAGCTGTCAAATTCATCCCCTGTCCATCCTTAAGTTTGTCTCGCTCCAGTCTTGCGTCCTTTGGTTAACATTTCTCTTTGTCCTCACGTGTTCCTGTCTTTTTCGCTGTCCAATCTAATATAAGCCAGTGCCTTTCAATCCCTTTATTTATCTTCCCGAATTGTTTAGCTAGTTGTGTCTCAACTAGCCGGAAGTCACAATGCGAAGCTTTAAAAGACAGGCTTGATTATTTAAACATTAATTGATATGGAACATGAGGCAGCAGAACAAAAAACCCGTCAGACATTCCACCCAACTCGTGTGTACTAATCCTTTCAAAACTAGCAGCTAGTCGGCTAACGGTCCACTGAACACATAATAGCCGCGCGGGCTAGCCGCTTCACATACAATTACATTCCGCTCATTTCACTTACAATGTACTCTCGGACTTGGCTGTGAAAATTCTGCTCTCTGATGGTCACATCGTCTTCTTCCATTCTTCATATTGCACATGCACATCACTCAGGTCATAGACTTCACACTCATGCTACGAACTAGGAGCTTTCACACAAAGGTTAGCTAGCAACCAAACAAACATTGCGTGCATCGAAAAGGGGCTTTATTGTCTTTCCACCGCATTCCGGGAAATCCCGTGTTGGGATTGGATTGTGTCACAAGCACTCGAAATTTCTAGCCAATCATAGCGCACAAAGCAACACGGTGCGAACGACTTAAGGTGGGGTCAAACCGAAAAGGAGCGTGGAAAAAATAAAAGCAAACAAGGGCTCCTCGGGCAGCAAAATAAACTAGGTCATCATTCCGCGACAGCCTTACTGTACAAGACACAACACACACACACAAATAGCAGGGGCGTGAGCATAATCCTCATAATAATCACAATCATATTATAAAACCTAATAAGATGCATATACAGTTGTAATTTTACTTACGAAATTAATCCCTTCCGACGGCAATCTCGTAAGTAAAAATGTTTGTTAGATAAAAGAAAAATTCCAATCGAAAATAATAAAAAACTAATTAATCGGTTCCCATCCCCTCTCAAACTCATGTAACTTGACTCAAACATGTATATTTCACCTAATATATTCAAGATAAACATATAAAACAATAAATATTTCATAATTAAAATATATGTACATTGACATTAATAATAATAAATAATAATAAAACAAGAATAAACCAGTCAACTAACTCTTCCGATCATCGACTGCGGCGAAGATGTCATGTTGGCAGGCAGGAGATGGTGCGTAACAGAGGAGGAGAATTTTGTGCATGTGTAGGCTATGAATGCCAGCAAGGAAAGACTCATGGTAAGCTCCCACAAGACCAGTGCTTCTCAAATAGTGGGGCACGGCCCCCTTGGGGGGCACAGTGTGATGACCATGGGGAGGGAACATGCTATTTTTCCATACTGTACTAGAATTAAGCGTAACGGTGCATCCTGTACAGTAGGTGGCAGTGGCGCTTTCACTGTGTTCCCTATGGTGTAGGGAAAAAGCACAGAGCAAACGATAAGTGCAGTAAACACTTTATGGTTGTGCTGGGAGTGTGAAATGTTTTTTTTTTCCTATAGGGGGCTTGATCATGGAAAAATCGTTATAAGGGACACTCATTACATGAGGTACCACTGTGTAGTTTTATATATGCACTCTGAACAATACGACCCTGCCTCTGTCATGGTTAAAATAGAATGTGTAAAAAAAATAAACCAAAAAGAAATCCTCCCATAAGTCTATAGTGACATCTGCTTCACCTATAGAGCACAAGTGCTATTTATCCAGATTCTTACTTTCAACAGAATATTGTGTGTTTCTCTTTATTCCAGTTAATGTGCTTTTTGGTAAATTATAACCTCTTCAGCATGGTGGGTTTTTTTTTTTTTTGCAGCAGCAGCAGTGGGACTTTGCAGAGGCTGCTTGCTGATAGCTGGACTTCACATAGGCATCTTCTAATTGTGACACTACTCACAGGTCACTTTAGACCTTCTCTGATCTTCCTGGAGATGGTTGGTGGAGTCCTCACCATTTTGTCTCTTCTTAGATCCATTCGAATGGTAGTTTTTCCACTTTCTTCTACATCTTTCAGCTCTTGTTGCCATTGTAAAAAAAAATTGGGATCATTTTAGCTGAACAGCCTCTTACTTTCTGCACTGTAAATGTTTTCTTCTCTCCAAACAACTTTTAAATCAAGGTTCACTGTTCTTCTGAACAATGTCTGGAACGACACATTTTCCTCAGAATTTCAGTGTTCAAGCCTCTGTATAATGTTAATGCCAGCAATGTGGTAGTTTTCGCTCTGGAAAACAGAGATCAGATCCACACAAAGCTGTGGGATAACACCCGAGTTTATGATGATCCAGCTCCGTACACCAGTTTTGGGGATTTTTACTTTTCCCGCTGTGATGTATTTGACATATCTGCTATTAAGAAGCATAAAGAATGCTGTGCATCTCAGAATAAAGATATGAAGGCTTCGGAAGGTTAATCAAGCAAATGAAGTGTGTGATAGACAGAAATAATGACAACAGAAGTGCTCTCGATTGGGTTTATTAGGGTTTTGAAAGAAAAAAAGATGGAATTTATTCAAAAGTGTGGCTTTCAGTGCTATATCTGTGAATTAAGAAGCAAAATGCTAATCATCTGAAAACATGATCACTTCACCAAACAGACATTCAAATGTTGGAAATAAACAAAGAAATAGACTTGACTGCTTTTTATTTACAATGTCTTGAAATTAAAGGAAACTTTGGTGCATTTTATAGAAAATTAACATAAAAACACCTAGAGCCTCACTCAGACTCGGTCATCTGAAGGAAATGTTTTAATTTCTCTCTAGTTTTCTTCTTCCTCCATTCCACTGTATAGACACAACTCTGAGTTATTATTATTATTATGAAAATAATAAAGTGCAATTTAATAAGCCAGCATTTACTTTAAATAAGTAACCCTCAACAATGCTCGCTAGAATTAATATTGTCGCTGATGATACACTTGCTAGCCAGCAAACCGTTTTTATTGCATATATAAAACATCCTCCAATGGCGGCATTATGTTTATTTATTTGTGAGTAAAGCGTACCTTGCTACCATTAGAGACATTTCCTTTCAAACATAAGCTGCTGCTGTAAATATTAGTGCATGTGTTGAAAAGCTTCAGCTGGTCCAGTGATTTTTCACCTCCATGTACGGTGAAATAATGTGGATGGAATCAAACTT
>CM045746.1:32621965-32629465 GCA_024760905.1 Plotosus lineatus | reverse complement strand
TCTGAGAAACATCCCCAAGTCAGGATGCTTATGCCACCAGGCTTCACTGTCTCCACAGTGTACTGTGGCTTGAATTCAGTGTTTGGGCCTTACAGGTCACTTTAGACCTTCTTTGATCTTCCTGGAGATGATTGGTGGTTGAGTCAGTCCTTCTTCCATCCGTTTGAATGGTACTTTTTCCACTTTCTTCCACGTCTTTCAGGTTTTTGTTTTCATTTCAAAGCATCTGGGATCATTTTAGCTGAGCAGCCTCTCATTTTCTGCTCTTCTTTATATGTTTTCCCCTCCAACGTCTCATTTCACACATACAGTCGAGTTCAAAATAATATCAGTGTTTTTTTGGTAGAAATGATATTTCTACATGGCAAACAATTTACTGTCAGGTGAAGTAAAGTAATAGAATCCAACAGAACCAACAGTCCTGACCCGCATGCTGCTGATTCTGTGTAATTGATTCACTAATCGAAAGGGGCGTGTTCAAAATAATAGCAGTGTGGAGTTCAATTAGTGACGTCATTCATTCTTTAAAAACAAAACAGGTGCCAATTATTATCCTTATTTTAAGGAAGGAAGGAATGCAGCCGTGAGGAGGGGGTGGGGGGCACAGGGACAGCACATGTAAGACGTTTTGGAGACAGTCAGAGAGGCTAGATTGAGATGGTTTGGACATGTACAGAGGAGGGATAGTGAGTATATTGGTAATAGGATGCTGAGGCTGGAACTACCAGGCAGAAGGCCTAGGGGAGGACCAAAGAGAAGATTCATGGATGTGGTGAAGGAGGACATGAAGGTCGTTGGTGTAAGAGAAGAAGATGCAAAGGATAGGGTGAGATGGAGGCAGATGATTCGCTGTGGCGACCCCTGAAGGGAAAAGCCGAAAGGAAAAGAAGAAGAATGCTAGCAATAGGCAATAAAAACACACTCACTGCTCCAGCGCCTATGACCTTTTCGGCTGCGTAGACAGCTTTGCTGCAGCGGGGACACACATCAGAACCCCCGAACTTCTTGGCAAACTTAGACGTGTTCTTGTTTGTGGTGGGCTGGTGTGGCTGAACACTGCATAGATGCAAAAAAGTCTGATTTTAACCCAAGGAAACCAAACACAATCCTGTTGTAGTCTAGTTCGACGATGAAAAATTGGGTGACAATTTTAAAGAAATAGCTCACGCTTCAGCTTTGATTCCCAGAGACTCTCCTCTGTCCATGCTGAGCGTCCCGGCTCCCACACCGTAGCCATACCCTTTCGTCCCGTATTTCTTGCCGTAGCAGGACTTGCAGTAGACCTTTGATTCATGGGTAGCCACATTAGTGCTATCGAGGCTCTTCCTGCACACCGCTGACACAAAGAGAAGGTGATCTGCTAGATTGTATCCTAATGGCCCAGTGGAGGACAGAAAATCTTTCCATATTCCAAGTAAATCCTCCATTTTTTATTTTTTTGCAAAATAAACACCATAGCAGGTTTACAAGAAACCTTTTATGGCTTTAAAAGTCCCCGAACAAACAGCTTGCACATTTCTCACACGCTCCTTAAGCCTTGTGTCATAAAATAAAAGCAAAAAAAGCTGTCAAGCAAAAACCTTAACCCGACAAAGCATTGTGTTGCGGCGTATTATGTCTTACAGAAGTGTGTTTATGAAGCTGTGTGTGTAGAGTTCGATAAAATCCAGAGGAGCTGAAGAATCTGAAATGCAGTACATGGTGATTCTCAGAAGTGCAATCTTCAGTCAGCCAACAGGGGGCGCCAAAATCAGCCTCTGTGCTCCTTTACTGGTTATAGTGTAATATTGGCACATTTGCATATTTAGAGTCACTTAATGGATTCATTTGCTTGTTTGAAGGATAGGGAAATGAAACAGAAAGAAAGTCGTGGTTGTACAAAACAGTTACAATAAGGTAACATCGTTACACGGCGATTCAGAAGAAATACAACACTGATGCGTTACTATGGATAATTTATCCACTACAGGGTACTCTGTGGGGCAGTGGTGGTCTAGTGGTATAGAGGGCGCTGGATCGCTGATCCAAAGGTTGGGGGTTCGAGTCCCACTCTCCACAAGGTTGTCACTGTCCCCCCCAGTGCGGCTAACTGGGTTATCAAAGGCGGGCCATGTCTGTCACTGTCTATGGTGAGAGGTTCATGTAAAAGAACCATTGCTGACTTTCGTAAAGAGTAGCTGCAAAGTCGTCAGCATGTTTCTGTCCCTTGCTAAAAAGGGTTGTATCAGGAAGGGGATCCGATGTAAAAACCTCTGCCAAATTAAACGTGCAAATCAGATGATTCGCTGTGGCGACTCCTGAGTAAAAGGGAAAAAGCCGAAAGGAAGACAGACAGACAGACAGACAGACAGGGTACTCTGTAAAGTGGAAAACATACTAAGTGTTACAAAGTGCTGACACTGGACAGAAAGCATCATCCCAGGGGAGAGAAAAAAATATATATTTAATTTACTCACTCACACAATGGGTGAAACAGTTAAGCATTTAAGCTGATACTGGGCTACACCGTAAACAGCTCACCAGTCCATCACAGGACCAACATGCATGACTATTCACACTCACACCTAGGGGGAATCTGGAACCATCGATTAGCCTAGTGTGCATGTCTTTGAACTGGGATTAGAAACCTGAGTACCCAGAGGAAACCCACACAAACAGGCAAAACACGCAAACTTCACAGAGAAACGACCTCGCCAAGCCTGGGACTCAAACTCAATCACTTTTTACTGTCATGAAACAAACGTCTGTTTTCATTTTCAGCAGACTTTCACTGAAATGTTCAAAGTTGCATTCTGCTAAAATCTGTGTGATAGTTTGCATTCGTCTGGTTGGAAATGCTGCTGTTCCACTCTTTGCGAAAATGCAAAAATAGGACGCGAATACGTTTGTATAAGGCAAGTAAAAGGCAAAAATAGCAGTATACTGATATTAAACTAACAAATCAGATATAAGCAAGTGAACTTCTGAATAAAGTTAAACTTGACACTTCTACACAAAATCCAAGTTCTGTTCAGATACATCACGCAAACTTTGGCTAGTTTATAGGAATGAATGATATTACCCACTGTTCATTCACATGTAAATTACTGCCATGTTTATCGTGGGACATACATGAATTCTGTATCACTTGTCGAAGTATTTCAAAGTAATGTAGCCTCGCTATGTGTGGATTTATTGTTTTCTTCATCAAGAAGCTTGTAATGACAGCACAGCATTTTGATGTGTAACACTGTATATGATGTATGCAAATTTTTTATTACATTTCACTTTAATTTCTTTTTAAATATAAACAAATTAAAAAAAGTGACTTACCACACAAAAAACATGATTTATGGAAAAACTGTCCATCACACTGAACTTCCTCTGCAAAATAGACAGTGTTCTGACAGCAGCTGCACTTGTTTCCACCCCCAAGAGACATCCTGCAACACACACACACAACCACACACACACACACACACACACACACACACACACACACCTGAGTTCTCAACATCCCTTTTCTGGGGAAAACTTCTCCTTCGCTTAGTACTGTTTTCAACACACTCTTTAATTCCCCTTATGACTAAAATAAATAAATAAATAATCCCAGGCAGATTTCCTCATTGTGATCCTCTATCAAACTGAGATAAACTAAACAACACCAGCTAAATCAACCTCAAATGAGAGCCATCTAAAACTTGTTTGTACACAAGTTATGGCTAACTTTGCAACTAGGAGTGCAGATGCTAACTCAGATATTCAGTCCTTTTGTAAATAATAAAAATGGAAATCAATACTTAATATTCAGATACAGTGGTACCTTGACTTACGAAACTAATCCCTTCCAAGGGTGAGCTCGTAAGTCAAAATGTTTGTTAGATAAAACATAACTTCCCATCGGAAATAATAGAAAACCAATTAATCTGTTCCAACCCCCTCCCAAACTCATAACCTGCACAAACATGAATATTTCACCTAATATATTAAAGATAAACATGGTAAAACAATAAATATTTCATAATAATAATAATAATAATAATAATACATGTACATTAACATTAATAATACTTCATAATAAATAATAATAAAACAAGAACAAACAATAAGTCAAGTAACCCTTCTGAGTGACTGTGGCAAAGATGTCATGTAAGTGCAAAGATGTCACGTGGGCAGGCATGAGGTGGTGCGTAGCAGAAAAGGAGAATTTTGTGCATGTGCCGCTATGAATGCCAGCAAGGAAAGACTCATGGTAAGCTGCCACAAGGCCAGTGCTTCTCAAATAGTGAGGCGGTGTGATGCCGGGGTGGGGGAGAGGGTTATGACCCTGGGGAACATGCATTTTTGCTATACTGTACCAGATTTAAGTGTAATTGCGCATCCTCTACAGTAGGTGGCAGTGGTGCTCTCACTGTGTTCCCTATGGTGTAGGGGGGAAAAGCACCAAGTAAATGATATAAAGTGCAGTAAACACTATTTATAGTCATGCGCAGGGCACTGGAGGGCGTGAAATGTTTTTTTTTTCTTCCAATAGGGAAACATCACAGATGTTCTAGGAGTGAAAAGAGTGTCAGACAGAGTGATGAGTCTCAAGTTAGAAATTGAAGGCGTGATGGTCAATGTTGTTAGTGCTTATGCCCCACGGGCAGGGTGTGAGCTAGAAGAGAAGAAGAGATTCTGGATTCTATGATGTTCTCTCTGGGCCAGGAGTCATTTAAAATGGAGCGTGGTAAATTGGAAAACTGTTCTGTGGTCAGACGAATCACAATCTGAAGTTCTTTATGGGAAAACTGGGACACCATGTCATCCAGACTAAAGAGGACATCATCATCATCTTCCGCAAAGTCCGGAGTCGGGGCGCGGGGGCTGCAACCTAAGCAAAGATGTCCAGATGTCCCTCTCCCCAGCCACCTCCTCCAACTCTCCCGGGGGGACACCAAGGCGGTCCCAGACAAGCCGAGAGACATACTCCCTCCAGCATGTTCTAGGTCGACCTCGGGGTCTCTTCCCGGTTGGACATGCCCGAAACACCACACCAGGGAGGCGTCCGGGAGGCATTCTGACCAGATACCTGAGCCACCTCAACTGGCCCCTCTCAATGTGGAGGAGCAGCGGATCTACTCTGAGCTCTCCACGGATGGTAGAGCTTCTCACCTTATCTCTAAGGGAGAACCCTGCCACCCGGTGAAGGAAGCTCATTTCAGCCGCTTGTATCAGTGATCTTGTTCTTTCGGTCATTACCCAAAGCTCGTGGCCATAGGGTTGGAACGTAGATCGACTGGTAAATTGAGAGCTTCACCTTGCGGCTCAGCTCCTTCTTCACCACGACGGACCGGTACAGGCACCGCTTAACAGCAGAGGCTGCAGCGATCCGTCTGTCGATCTCTCGCTCCATCCTTCCCTCACTCGTGAACAAGACCCCAAGATACCTAAACTCACTCCCCCACTTGGGGCAGGACCTCATTCCCGACCCGGAGGGTGCATTCCATCCTTGTCCGACTGAGAACCATGGCCACAGACTTGGAGGTACTGATCCTCATCCCGGCTGCTTCGCACTCGGCTGCAAATCGCTCCAATGAGAGCTGGAGGTCCCGACTTGATGAAGCCAAAAGGACAACATCATCCGCAAAAAGCAGAGATGAGCTCTGATGGCCACCAAACCAGAACCCCTCAGCGCCTCAACTGCGCCTAGAAATTCTGTCCATAAAAATTATGAACAGAATCGGTGACAAAGGACAGCCTTGGCAGACTCCAACTCCCACCGGAAACGAATTCGAGCTGCTGTTACCAATACGGACCAAACTCTGGCTCTGATACAGCGACCGAATGGCTCGTAGCAACAAATCTGGAATGCCGTACTCTCGGAGCACGCCCCACAAGATCGTTCGAGGGACACGGGCGAAAGCCTTCTCCAAATCCACAAAGCACATGTGGATTGGGCAAACTCCCATGCCCCCTCCAGAATCCTGTGGAGCGTATAGAGTTGGTCAAGAGCGCTACGGCTAGGACAAAAACCACATTGTTCCTCCTGAATCCGAGGTTCGACTATCGGTTGGATCCTCCTCTCTAGTACCCCTGCATAGACTCCCAGGTAGGCTGAGGAGTGTAATTCCATGATAATTGGAACACATCCTCCTGTCCCCCTTCTTAAAAATCAGGACCACCACCCCAGTTTGCCAATCCAGAGGTACAGCCCCCGATGACCACACGATGTTGCAGAGACGTCCTACAGCATCCAGAACCCTGAGATATTCCGGGCGGATCTCGTCCAACCCCAGAGCTCGACCACTGAGGAGCTTTTTGACAACCTCAGTGACCTCCACAATCCAGTGATGGGCGGACCCCAACCAAAACCCCCAGGGTCTTCCTCTTCCACGGAGGGCGTGTTGGTGGGATTGAGAAGGTCCTCAAAGTATTCCCTCCACCTCTTGACGACATCCCCAGTCGAGGTGAGCAGCTCCCCACCTCCACTGTAAACAGTGTTTGTGGAGAACTGCTTCCCCCTCCTAAGGCGTCGAATGGCGGTCCAGAACCTTTTTGAGGCCAACCGATAATCACTCTCCAGGCCCTCACCGAACTCCTCCCACACCCGAGATTTTGCATCTGCGACAGCCTCGGCTGCAGCACGTTTGGCCTGCCGATACCTGTTTGCTGCCTCGGGAGTCCCACAGGCTAATAAAACCCGATAGGCCTCCTTCTTCAGCTGGATGGCCCCCCTTCCTCGCAGGTGTCCACCACCGGGTTCGGGGATTACCGCCACGACAAGCACCGATGACCTTACGGCCACAGCTATGGGCTGCCGCCTCAGCAATGGAGGCACGAAACATGGCCCATTCGGATTCCATGTCCCCCGCCTCCTCCGGAACGTGGTTGTAGCTCTGCCGGAGGTGGGAGTTAAAGGCCTCTCGGACAGGGGACTCCACCAAACGTTCCCAGCAGACCTTGATTACACGCTTGGGCCTGCCAGGTCTGGAAGGCAACCTCCCACACCACCGAAGCCAACTCACAACCAGGTAGTGATCGGTAGACAGCTCAGCTCCTCTCTTCACCCGAGTGTCCAGAACATATGGTCGCAAGTCCGATGACACGACTACAAAGTCAATCATCGAATTGCGACTTAGGGTGTCCTGGTGCCAAGTGCACTTATGGGCACACTTATGTTCGAACATGATGTTCGTGATAGACTTCTGTGCTCGTCACAGTTTGTCTAACAATGAAACACTATTCAGGTTCAGACTGGAGAGGCCGTACCTGCCAATCACACCCTTCCAGGTCACACTATCGTTGCCCACATGGGCGTTGAAGTCTCCCAAGACAATGAGTGAGTCTCCCGAGGGAGCGTTCTCCAACACCCCCCCCCCTAAAGACTCCAAAAAGGGTGGGGGTACTCTGAACTGTCATTTGGTGCATAAGCACAAATAACAGTCAGGACCCGTCCCCCCCCCCACCCGAAGATGGAGGGAAGCTACCCTTTCGTCAACTGGGGAGAACCCCAACATTTGGGCACCGAGACGGGGGGGT
>CM045746.1:32574465-32616965 GCA_024760905.1 Plotosus lineatus | reverse complement strand
TTTTAAAACCGCATCTATAATTCATGGATTTTCGGGATCTGTGGGAGGGGGCGGAACATAACTCCCGCGAATAACGAGGACTTTCTGTAATGAAATTAAACAACAGGAAAATCATACAGTGTGCATTTCTCATATTTATCAGAAATGAGAAAGAACCAGAAGGGGACACGCCCCTTCACTTAAAGCTGACCTCCTCCTCTTCCTCGAGCAGATCGCCTTCTTCAGAGTCGTTGAGCTCCTGCTCCTCTCTGTCACGCTCCGCCTTCTTACTGCTCGAATGCTGCTGCGACACTTCGGCCACCTCCACCTTCGTCACCTTCCCTTCTGCAAAGAGAGAAAAGAAAACTGTCTGTGATGAGAATAAACAGATAGATGAGGAGGTAGGAGGCGTGGCAGAGCCGGTCCGGGCCAGGAGGTGGTACCTGATTTCTTGCTGTGATCTTTCTCCATACGCTCTAAACTCTCCAGGAGATAATCCACTTTGTGTTTGATCTGAGCCAGTTCCCTCTTGATGGACTGAATTTCGTCTGCCTTAACTGTAGCACATGAACATTGAGATGAATACAGATCGGATCAGAACCATGGAAATGTCATTACATTGGAAAAGAGAGAATTACGACCAGGAAGAGAATACTGACTGGTGCGGGACGAAGAGCGCTGGCTGCTTTTGGAGGAAGACGAGAAGCTAGACTTGGTGCGTCGACTACCTCCACCGCTCAGACTGACCCGCGCTCGCTTGGAGGGAACGACGGCACGGGAGAGGGGCGGAGGAGGAGGAGGGGGCACTCTGGATGGATACGCGTACATCCTAGAAATTCAACATGAAGGCATTTATATATTCATGATAAAGATAAAACAATCTGTTCATAAAAAACGTACGTACATGATTTCATATATATAATGAAAAAGTTTTTGTGACAGATGTAAAAATTGTTGGAATAAAAACACAGTCGTACCTCACCTTACGAAATTAATCTGTTCCAGAGGTGGTGTCATAACCTGGATTTTTTGTAAGTTGAACCGCATCTTACATGTAAAAGGCCTGATTCGTTCCAAGACCCCCAATACTACCCTCTAAACCCTTTAAAAATTATTAAAGTATATCTTTCTTTTAAGTGCTCCTTCTGCTTCAATATCGTACCGATGGTGGACGGGTTTGGCCATATTCCTTTGCGATATCACTCAACCGCATGCCATGAGCCCACTTCTTCTTTTCACATTCACCGGGAATCACACGCGCATGTGTGTGTCTGTGTGCGCGTGTGCGTTGACCATGTCTTCTTAGCGGAGTTATAATGTTTCTGTGAGGTTAAAAGCCTGAGCCAAAAAATAAAGTTGCAATGAGCACACTCAAAAAACTCATGAAACAACAGTAACTAGCCTTTACATGAAAAGCATCATGGGTATTATGGAGATGCAGCTCCATAAGCCAATGGGAGGGAGCTGCGTCATCCCTCTTAGCCAATGGAAGGCCAGCGGGGCGAGATGTTGGGAGATAGCCAATGGGAGGCCAGTGGGGCATGATGTTCGGAGATAGCCAATGGGAGGCCAGTGGGGCACGATGTTCGGAGATAGCCAATGGAAGGCCAGCAGGGCGAGATGTTGGGAGATAGCCAATGGGAGGCCAGCGGGGCGGGATGTTGGGGGATAGCCAATGGGAGAGCAACTTGTGCATTGTTTGAATTTTTGAAATGGTGCTTTCGTAACGTGAACTTGTTTTGTATCCAGAGACAGAAATTTTAGGAAGATGCGTTCGTAACCTGGATTTTTCGTTTGTTGGGAATTCCGTAAGGTGAGCTACCACTGTATTGTATGTAAAATATAAATGTAAGGTTTAAAAATGTGGAAAAGAAAAACTGAAAATATTTTATTAAAGTTATATAAATATATATTGGGCTTGTTCTAAAAACCATTCAGAGCAATGCCTGTGGTCTGTATAGTTATTACTGTATTATTATATTATAATTACTACAATGTAAAAATGTGACAGTTAAAGGAAGAAAAATAACTCCTAAAACTAATTTTAAAAGAAATGTTTGTTTTTAGAAAAAGCAGGAAGTCGGAGAGTAAAATGTAAACACTATACCTGTCGTAATAATCTCTCTGGAAATCGTAATCAAGCTCGAAAGTGGAGCTGCTGCAGTGCAGAAAAGAAAAAAAAAAACAACTAATGAGGACCCAACATTAACACACAGCACCAAACCCAAGAAACAGGAAGACGTAGAGAAGAACCTGTACCTGTACATATCACCTGCGGGACGTTTGGAGGTTTTTGATCGATGAGGTTTGGGCTCGCCCGCCAGGTTGATGTCTAAAGGTTGTGAGAAATTGGGAGGTTAAACCATGACGGAAACTGGAATCAGATCAATCTATTCCTGAGATGTTCCTTCTCAGACTAATTTATCTGTCAGACTTTTCTATGTAGAAAAATTTATTCAACGGTTGTTCCTACTTGAATGAAATTATTGGATGGGACACTAGTCCATCGCAGCCAGGCCGGTGTTTATTCCCAGTTTCCGCAGCGTGAAGCGACTAGGAGTTCAACTCCTCCTGGATGGGGGCGCTAGTCCATCGCAGGTTCCCTTCCCAGTATATTTTTACTGGTACCCATTTATACTTCTGGGTGAACAGAGGCACACTTGACCTCACCCAGTGCCCTTTGCACAGTAGGGGTCAAACTGGGACTCGAACCCATGAGCCCAGCAGCCCAGAGAATTTAGAAGTCTGGACGATTCTTCTTAAGTTTGGAGTAGTCCATGTTCACGGAGAAGAACTTGTACTGATCAGTTGGCCCCAGTTTGTTCCAGGGTTCAGGGTTGTTCGTTTTGTCCCAGCAGACATCGGGGTTACGAAGAGCCAGTCTGGCCAGGTAAATTAACTACGCTACCGGCCCCACAAAATACGGAATTCGTACTTGGCTAAAATGATTCGTAAGGCATTCTGACTCTGACAAATTTATTCGTAAGTCATTTCTACTGAGCTTATTTTTTTTCAGAGGACCTCCCTACATCAATACCTTCATCCGACGCATAGCGCTCCACTTTACGGAAATTTACTCCTATGAGGTTCTTCAATAAACTGATTCATGAATAATTTAATCATAAGGAATTCCAAGGTAGGCACATTTTTTTCTTCATGCATTCCCAGACACATGACATAGACAAAGATCTTCAATAGATTTGTTGCCAAAATGTTTATAGTTGGCACTGTTTATATTTTTCATGTCAAATTTAGCTCTCTAATAGAACAAGGATCTGTAAAAATAACTAAAGGTGACTAACGTGACGTTTTCATCCATTAATGCAGTATGTACTCCACATTTTCTCCACCAACACCCCGGTCGCTGTTTCAAGTATCCGATGCGAGCTTGTAAGATGCAACATCGCTAAAGAAAACACTGGTAGGATAACTGGACAACGTTGTCGGATGTTGGCGTGCTACAGCTACTAGCGTGTCATGATGACTGTGGTTTATCATATTCCATGCATGTGAAATCCATCTCGAAACTACTCCAATATCCTACGCGTTCAACATCCACAGGACGGTCCTGTAACCACTATAACACTGCATGACTGAAAGATCCGTGATTATCATGAATGTAAAATAAAAGCGCAGGTGACATTCTCACCCAAGACTTGTCCGACAATCATACGTCCATCCTCTCCGGCTACAGCGGCTCGCGCGTTCCTCTCGTTCGAGAACTGGACAAAAGCATAACCCTTGTGGACAGAGCAGCCCACGATCATGCCGTATTTGCTGAAGATAGCCTCGACGTCAGCTTTGGTCACCAGCATGGTGTTCAGGTTCCCAATGAAGACGCGCGAGTTCAACGAACGAGGGTCCGTCTTATTGGTCACATTGCTGGCCATCGCGCTTGGAAAAAAATATACATCATTCATATATATATGGCCTTTCTATGAATTCTAATTTCATTACAAAACAACGTATTCCTTATTTATTAAATTTGTTAGCATTTGCATGTATAAGAGCAATAAAACTCTTGAGGTTGTGCTGTTATTGGAAAATAATTAACTTCAGGTTGCTAAAAGTAACCCAATGCAATCAACGTTCATTATTTTCCAACAACAGCATGACACACATTGCATTTTATACTTTACTAGAAATACAGGGATCCCTCACTTTTTCGCAGTTAATGGGGACCGAGATTCCCCCTCCGCGAGCGCTGAATTTCCGCAAAGTAGGATCGAAAGCCCCACCACCACCACCACCGACTGACATATACGTACATGTATATGTGTATATAATATCAATAAATACATATTCAACGCCATAAATGCTTATAATAACAATTAAACATTAAAAAATAATGCATAATATGTAAATAAAATATAAATACACACACCCACACACACACACACACACACGTGCACCCAGACCCGCACACACATACAGATGCGCGAGTGCACACACTCAGATGCACACCTCACATAAAAATGTATTTTTGTTGGGGGTGGGGGGCGGGTGAGTTGTTTTTGTTTGTTTGTGGGGTTTTTGGGGGTTTTTTTTTGCATAATTGCCTTTGTTTTGCGGCATTTTCCTTAACTTTTTCCCAATTTTTCCTTAATTTCCTCATTTTTTTAATGAATGTTTTTGAAAAATCCGCGACGCACTGAAGCCACAGGAACAGAAGCGTGAAGTAGCGAGGGATCACTGTATTTATATTATATATTTCTTTATAGATATTACATTCTGCGCCGTAGACACAACACCAGTAACACAATGATTATAAAGAAATCACAGTTTCATAAACTTCCTGTAGGAACCATAACATCACTGAGCACTGCAAAAATCATCATCATCATCATCATCATCATCATCATCATCATCATCATAATAATAATAATAGTTACAGTTTTATTGTACATTAATTTGTTCAAGTTTTCACTCACTCCATGGTGTGTGTAGGTCACTCGTCTGCGGTCGTCCCACAAGATTAACACTGAGGTGACAAAAGCTCGGCAGTTAATTAACCACACACAGTCAATAAGTGAGCTAATTAATTTAATTAATTAAAACATAGGTGGTCAATTAGTCAGCTTTCCAACAGGAACCAGGAAGGTTCGGCATCTTTATCAGGTTAAAAAAAAGGTGAAACGAGACACTAAACACTTCGCTAATACATCTTTTACTCTCCAGATTCACAATGGAGCTGTTTGTTTGTTTTAACTTCATTAAGAGGCCTAACGAAACACATCTTCAGTGACAGACGATAAATATTTGATTATAAAGCACAGAGTGTAAACTTTACACTTTAATCAAATAAAAAATTTCACTTTCCAGTCAGTCAGCCAGCTAGCAATTTTGTTAGCGAGCAGAACAGAGAGTAAGGTCAGGCTTAAAAAAATCTTTGTTGGCGGTAACATGATAAACAAAAGATTCACCCGGGAGGGAGGATTTTTTTTTTTTTTTTTTTTGCCTGTGCCAGCCACCTGGGATTTGCAGGGAATTTTTTTTTTTCATACAGCATCTAGTGGATAGGGCGCTGGATTGCTGATTCTAAGGTTGGGGGTTCGAGTCCCCACAGGGTTGTCACTGTCCCCCCCAGTGCAGCTAACTGGGTTATCAAAGGCGGGCCATGTCTCTCACTGTCTCACTGAATATGGTGAGAGGTTCATGTGAAAAAACCATTGCTGACTTTCATAAAGAGTAGCTGCAAAGCCGTCAGCGTGTTTCTGTCCCTTGCTAAAGGGTTGTGACAGGAAGGGCATCCGACGTAAAAAAATAAAAAATTAAAAAAAAAACCTATGCCAAATCAAATGTGCGAATCAGATGATTCGCTGTGGCGACTCCCGAGAAAGGGAAAAAGCCAAAAGGGAAAGAATGTGCTATATTATGTATGCGATGTTGTAAACAGTAAAATGAAATATATATCTTATATTTGAAATCAATATACTGAATATCAAAGTTTATTCTTTTAATATTGTAATCAACAGAGTATCAAGAGACTCTTCAATATATCAACTTTTAATATTGCACTCAACACTCAACAAATTCCTTCGTCACGCTCCGCAATTTTGTTGGTTTATAATTAACTTGTATTTGTTTGAAAATGTCAGCAAACGTGTTGCTCAATTTGAAACGAATTCATTTATTTATTATTTCCACGTCGGGACCTTTAATAGTGACAGAGAACAGTTTTTTGCATCATCATGGTCCCCTCCCATCATGCTTTCCTCCTTTGTTGTTAAGACGGTACTGGCCAATGAGAATCGCTGTTTCACCAAACTGGTAAAATTGACCAATCACAAGGTGCGGTTGATACCGATTTCGCTTTGGTCACTTTTTAGTACGGTGTATGACAGGGGACACGGTGCGTTTTTTCAACACAACCGACCGGTATATTTTTATTTTTTGTGTCTGTGAATGTTCAAGCGGGGTTTGTATCTACAGTTTTGGCCCAACTGGCCGTGTTACCGCCAACAAAGATATTTTTAAGACTGGCCTAAATGCTCAGTGGTCAGGTGATAATCACAAACTTGGGCTAATAGATTAGCGCTCTAGTGGATCAGCTTTAGCAATAGCAAAGGTTCTCTATTTATTTAGCATTAGCAATTTATTACCGTTGGGTAATTCGCTGTCAGCTTCATTTATATCCTGCTAAATAGTTGTCCATTTGTAATGTCAAGTTAGTTAATGTGCTCTAGCTAGTAAATTAGCCTGCAGGAGCACTCAAATTTGCTTCAGCTAGGGAACAAAGGAGCCATAGCAGGTTTAGACATGTATTGTCAGATACTACATGTATGTGTAGACATGTCAAATAGTTTACGTTCTGACCGACTCCATTATATAAAGTATAAAATTCATTACAAATACTGTACAGGGAGCCATGATAGACTTATACATGCAGTGCACTAGATTGAGTGTGCATTGTAGTACAGTATTCCAAAAATACTGGAATTCAATACTGGAAAACCCAATTCTTTTACTTGAGATACCTGGGGGCATTTTAGGTTCATCTGTGTAGTGCACCATATTAGAAGTACACTAAAAGGTCTACAAGCCATTCACAGTGCACTATATAGTGAGTACCAGGCTATGTAGGGCACCATACTGGTACTAAATGCCACAGGATGCACTATATACTGAGTACAGGGATGGATATGGCACTTTAAAGGGTACAAAGACACACAGTACACTATACAGTATAATGAGTATTTGGCCATGTCGGGCACTACAAAGGGTGTCAAAGATATAGTGCACTATGTAGTGAGCATTTGGCCATGCAGGACAATATAAAAAGTGTAAGAGCCACATATTCCTCTATAAAGGGAATGTCGGGTGCGGTAAAGGGTGAGCCAAATGGTGGACTATGTAAATCACAGCACGCTGTATACGGCACTATCAATGGTGTAACAGCCACACAGTGCTCTACACAGTGAGTATCAGGTTGCCTAGATTTGATTCAACTTTGTCATTACACATGTAATAAATACATGGTAACAAAATACGGTTTAGCATCCAATCAGAAGTGCAGAGAGCAGCAAATGCAATATACACATATATGTACAGTGGTACCCTGACTTATGAAATTAATCTGTCCCGAGGGCGAGCTCGTAATACAAAATGTTGGTTAGATAAAACAAAAATTCCCATCGGAAACAAGAGAAAACCAATTAATCCGTTCCAACCTCCTCCCACACTCATATAACCTGACACAAACATGTATATTTCACCTAATATATTAAAGATAAACACGTAAAAACAATAAATATTTCATAAGAATAATGATACATTTACATTCACATGCTGCTTGGATAACAGCCTGTCCTCCATTACTCCCTATCCCGGCACTGAGCACTGGAGAGTATCACCAGCCGGGATACCAGCCAGAGCTCAGCCGTAGTCCTTCAGGACTGACGGAGGCCTAATAATAATTAATAATAAAACATGAATAAACAATAAGTCAACTAACCCTTTCAATCATCGACTGCGGTGAAGATGGCACGTGGGTGGGCATGAGGTGGTGCATAACAAAGGAGGAGAATTTTGTGCATGTGCACGAAGTTTACGAAGGAAAGGTTCGTGGTGAGCTCCCACAAGGCCGGTGCTTCTCAAATGAGGGGGCGTGTACATACTTTTTTGTCATACTGTACTAGAATTAAGTGTAATTGTGCATCCACTACAGTAGGTGGCAGTGGCACTCTCACTGTGTTCCCTATGGTGGAGAGAAAAGGCACTGGGGAAACGATGTAAAGTGCAGTAAACTCTATTTATAGTCACGCGTTGGGGGGGGGGGGGGGGGGGGTTTGAAATTTTTTTTTTTTCTATGGGGGAAAATAATTAATTATTATTAACAGAAAATAATTGGGAAGCACTGCACAAGGCATTCTCGCAGCGCAGAGGAATACACGCGGAAGAATACGAGGCTAATCGGCCCGGAAAAGCCATTTCCCCAGCAGAGCTCGTAAATTTTGCTGGTTGGATGTGGCGGATTTTTGGTGGGATCAAAGCTCATATCATGGAAAAATCGTTATAAAAGACACCCGTAAGTCAAGGTACCACTGTATATAGTATGTACAGCTTATGTATAAATAAATAAATCGGGCACCGTAAAGGGAGTACGTAACAGCCACATGGTGCACTATATTGTAAATATCAGGCAATGCACAGCACTATAGAGGATGTAAAAACCAAACAATGCACTATATAGTGAGTACCGGGTTATGAAGAGCACTACAAAGGGTGTAAATCCCAATGCACCAGATAAGTATTATCAGACACTATATAGTGAGTAAGGGGGCCATGTAGGGAACTATATAGTGAGTATCAGGCTATGCAAGGCACTACGAAGGGTTTTAAATCCTACACTGTATATTGAGGAAGGGCCATGTAGGGCACAGTGTAAAAGCCACATGGTGCACTAGACAGTGAGTATCAGACCATTTAGAACTTTACAGCAAGAACAGAAAAGCAAAATTCAAGCAACTAACAATAGATAAGGAGCAGAGATCACTGTATATCAATGCATGTAGTGCACTATAAAGGGTGCACTAACTACACACACTGCACTTTAGGGATTAGGGCACATTTTAGACTTCTGTAATGCACTATAAATGGTGTGGGGGCAGGTATGGTACTGTACTCTGGGGTGTAAGACAGGTGTAAATACACATGATAGATCAGATGAAGTGCACTAACATTTCGGACACAGCCATGAAGAGCAGCTTATATAAAGACTGTGGAATGTGTATGAATTATAGATTCATGCATTGCTTCCTCTGGGGCTGAGGACATTTCAAAACTGGGCAACTCTTCCTGTTTAGGAATCAAAAACAGATCCAAAAAATAGATTTTTCTCAAAATATTTCTTAGAGAATTGATGTTTTTGTGTTGCAAGTTTATCAAAATATTGAACAGCCACCTTATAAAGGAAAAAAAGGGGGGGGGAAACACCAAATACAACAAGGCAAATCTTACACACCGCCCGAAATAAACTCCTACACAATAGCAAAAATGTCTATAATTTAAAAAAAAAAAAAAAAATTAAAAATTTAAAAAAAAAAAAAAAAATTAAAAATTAAAAAAAAAAAAAAAAAAAAACACCGCCTAAAAAGAAACAAAGCAGAACCTGCAGGCCCCCAAAACTGTACAAAAATATGCACTGAGGATAAACAGGTCAAGAAAAAATAAAAATAAAAAATAAAAAAATCAAAAAAGAAAAAAAATCGTGGATTAAAAACCTACTCACCGAAAATTCAAAGATAAAATGCGTAAATTTGGAAGGATGTAGATATTTTATAACACAGGCGCAATGTGTCGGTGTGAAGTGAGAGAAAACACGAAGGGAGGACACCAATCAGCTTCAAAATAAAAGTCTCAAGAGCATTACCTCATATGGTTCTGGTGTGTTGACATATGCTTCTGGCATCACTGGCCCTTGCATGTATACGCTGTCTCTTAGCGAGGGCAAAGTGCACCCTGGAAAAGTTCATCGGCCATCACAGGGCATAAACACGCCGACGGCTATACCAGCCTACTCTTGATGAAAGTCAGCAATGGTTCTTACAGGAACCTCTCACCACAGAGCAGGGGGTCACCAACCTTTTTGAAACTGAGAGCTACTTCTTGGGTACCATTTAATGCCAAGGTCGATACACACCTCTGAGATTACAAATTTGCTCAATTTACCTTTAATTATGTTATTATTAATAATTAATGATATTCATCTATGTGAAGATATTGATTTGATTTAAAAATATATTTAAAAAAATTAGATGCAGTTGAATGGAGAGTGGCGCTATGGAGCCGCGGGCCTGTCCTAAAAATAGCAGTGAACAGGTCCGAGGGTAACTTGGTGCGCGTCGGTGATCCCTGCCGTAGACAGTGAGAGACACGGCCGGCTTTTGATAACCCAGTTAGCTGCACTGAGGGGACAGTGACAACCCGTTGAGAGTGGGGCTCGAACCCCCAACCTTAGGATCAGTGATGCAGGACCTTTACCACCAGGCCACCACCACCACCCTTTAGCTCACAAGTTTGTATATCTAACTTTTATTCAGTCACTAAATCATTCAAGGGACAGTGGTGGTCTAGTGGTTAGGGCGCAGGATCGCTGACCCTAAGGTTGGGGGTTCGAGTCCCTACAGGGCTGTCACTGTCCCCCCAGTGCAGCTAACTGGGTTATCAAAGGCGGGCCATGTCTCTCACTGTCTAAAATGCTGACTTTCGTAAAAAGTCAGCTGCAAAGCCGTCGGTGTGTTTCCGACCTGGAGAGGGATGGGCTCCGCCGGGCCAAATCAGCCTAAGTCTCGCCATGAAGGCTCCCCAACGACATCCCCGGATGTTACGGGATAAGTGAAGTGAAGTGAAGAAATCATTCAACAAACCGTTGAATTGTTCTAGGATCACAAGGTGGCTGGTGCTTGACCCATCCAACACTGGCCGACGGCAGACTACACAGGGAACAGCTTTCCAGACCGTCGCAGGGCAACACTCCCACAGGAACGGTTCTAGGCTCTGACAGACCCATTGATCTGACAGGCTTACTCTTATAAGAAGGGCTGTCTGTCTGTCTGTCTGTCTGTCTGTCTTTCGGCTTTTTCCCCTTTTTTACTCGGGAGTCGCTACAGCGGATCATCTGATTCGCACGTTTGATTTGGCAGAGGTTTTTACGTCGGATGCCCTTCCTGTCACAACCATTTTTTTTTTAGCGAGGGACAGAAACACGCTGACGACTTTGCAGCTCCTCTTTACGAAAGTCAGCAATGGTTCTTTTACATCAACCTCTCACCATAGACAGTGACAGACATGGCCCGCCTTTGATAACCCAGTTAGCCGCACTGGGGGGGGACAGTGACAACCTTGTGGAGAGTGGGACTCGAACCACCAACCTTTGGATCAGCGATCCAGTGCCCTCTACCACTAGACCACCACTGCCCCGCTCTTATAAGAAGGGCATCTTGCTTAAATCATTTGGGCGGCCCACTCACTTTAGCTGGGCGAGGGCTGGCAGACCATTAGAATATAGGGCTGTAACACACCCAACCATTTACACCAGGGGTGGCCAACCAGCCAGAGACCAAGAGTCACTTTTTTTTTAACTGTATTACCAGAAAGAGCCGCATCATACGCATGATCACACATGAGCATCACTCCCCTCTCTCTCTCTCTCACAGACACACACAGAGATAGAGAGAGAGAGAGAGAGAGAGAGAGAGAGAGAGAGAGAGAGAGATCTGCTCAGCCTGATTTATTGTAAATTCACACGTCAACATGATGAAATACATTTTTGAAGGTCAGCGTGCAGCTGTGATTCAACAGCTGTGTTGATGTCCGATATTCTGTGTTCAATGCTGTGGCGGAACACTCTCCTTCATTGTATGGCATTTTGGCGTTTTCGTGTAATGTTCCAAGTCAGGTGATATGAGGCAAGCGTTACGGTCTCTGAGCACTTTGTAAAGTTTCGGATGAACTGTATGTGCTTTTCCGCCTGACATTTCGAAATAAACTTGTGCTCGTGAAGGTCAGTCCGTTTAGGAAACGCCTGGTGCACGGAGTGAGTTGAAGTGGCGCCGAAGATTTGAAGCTTTGAAATGCGCTAACGACGCCGGACATATACGGCAGAATGGCTTTCCGTTACATTCAACACACAACAACCCTCGCCTTCTGAGAAAAACATCCCGCGTTCACCTTCATATTTCCGTTCTGATTTTTTTTTCTGCAATTTTAAGAGCAAACTTGACGCAAATTGTTTCCTGAAAATGATCCCGCCCGTACTGGGAAGCATTGTCGTAGTTTCATCTCACTCACTCGCGTTTGATAAAAATACCGTATCGAACTCAAGTGACGTGAACACGCACAATTAAAAAAAAAAAAAAAACGCACAAACTTCGGTATGAACAGAAGAGCCACATGAAACCAAGCGAAGAGCCGCGTGAGGCTCGGGAGCCGCGGATTGGCCGCTCCTGATTTACACGGACCCTTATATTTAACACTGGCGATAGTTAGCCGAACGTGCATATCTTTGGTCTGTGGGCGGAAACTGGTGTAACCAGACAAACCCATGCAAACATGCAACATGTACCATGCAAACCCCACACGGAAACGCCGAGCCGGGAACTGGACCCGGTCGCCATTTCTGAGACGGACGTGCTTAACCACTACACCACCATACCGCCGATATACTGTACAACTTTACGTTCAATTTTAAAAGTATTTATTATACTATTAAAGCTTGAGCTCGTCCCGCCCCGCCTAATTATAACAAATTAAATAGAAGTAGAGAAGCGCCTTTAAAAAGGTGATCGACTCTGGAAACATTATCCGAAGGCGAGTTTAACATTAGCTGTGAAAAGTCCTTTAAATATGACGCACCTATTATAAACGTAAATGCTGCAACCCAATAAAAAGAGTCGAAGCTCAAGTATTCCACTCTGCTCCAGTTACATTAAATAAAGACGTACGTCGTATTGTGGTGTCTCTTGGAAGTAAAATGGAATCCGATTGACAAACTATTCGTTTTCTCCTGTACGCAAGTGTTTAATGAGCTCTGCACCACCAACTATAATACTAACATCACCAAATTTATTTCTCTTGAAATCACACTCCTTGTTTCTTAACCCATTAATGCGCAGCAGGACCACACGGTCCTCTTTCAAAAAATGCTCATGACTACTAGACACATTCGATACAGTAGGCCCCTGTTTTTCACGATGGTTCGGTTCCGCCCCCTTCCCGCGGATCATCAAAATCCATGAATTACTGACGCGGTTTTAGAACCCTATGTATGATGTTACACACGCTAAAATATGCTCGTTAAACCTATTCTCTCGCCAGTCTTCCTCATTAATACGGTAATAATGCAGTGAAATCTAGTAATGATTAATAAAAAGTTTTTAATTTTGTACCGTGTTAATATTTATGAATAAATAAATCGCTTGGCTCCTTACCAGAAGCTAGAGAAGATGCAGGGTGTTTAAGTGACATCATCGGGCTTAAATAATCATTAAAAACACACGAAAAAAACCTGAATTCACAATTCAAGCAATCACGTTGATAACGTGCGCGAAGGAGAAAAAACAAAAAAAAACAAAAAAGAGGTGTATACATCATCTGCAACCAATCAGCAAGAGGAAGAAACAAAAGCTCTCAGCCATTAGCTAAATTTGAATCACATGCCAGTTACTTCCGGGTTCGTCGCCAATCCGCGAGCATGCGGGGGCGCTAGCGCTGAACCGTGAATGGTCAAGGGCCTACTGTACTTGTTGTGGCGCCGACTGATGCAACACAGCTTGGTCCCCCGTGCTGCAGTCAGCTGTGAGATGACCTTGAGTGCGCAGGATTGTGTTGTTCATGAATTTGTGCGAGTGCTGTTTGTTAATATTGTTACGTTGTTATTGTAAATTTGTTGAAAGAAATGTGTCCGGGGTGTTTCCTGAAGCCTTTTTGATTCGGAAAGACTAGCGACTTTTTTTAAACTTCAAAAAATATTTCAGGCCTTAAAGGGTCAACGTTGGATCTCAGACTTTTCCAAATTTCTACCAATCACAATTCTACACAGAACATAAAGATGTAGATCAGCTGAATAACACAGACTACGCCTGACAGCTGGGACGCCATGAGCAGATCGAAATAATCCGTCGAAATGACCCGACAATGAGAGACAGAACACACTGGATATTAACTAGTGATCAAGCAACTTCAACTCCTCAATGCATGAGTAAATATAAATAAATAAAAGAAAGAAAGAAAGAAAGAAAGAAAGAAAGAACGGCATCAGCATTCTAAAGCAATCAACCTGAGCCTGTGAAATAAAGGATGAGCGAGTTGGAATTAACATCGCGTCTACAGTATGAAACCTTCAGCTATTTCTTGACATCCTTGAGCGTGAAACATTCGGGTATTTAAATGACTTTTATTTTGTTACACTGCTCTGCCTGCTCTGTGCTTCCCGAGAAGCAGATTCAACTCAGGAATCCCAAATGTATTCAATTCCCAAATCTTGTTCCAGAGTGTAAGATTCCCTGCTTACCGAAATGTTTACGAGTTTCACCTCCTCCAGCAGCTAATAAATGATATTCAATTAAAAACAAACAAACAAACATCAAACAAACAAACAAACAAACAAAAAAACCCACTATTTTAGGTGCTCTTCTGAAATACAGATATACAATTCATAAAACACATCAGTCATTATACTTCCTGTAGGGTTATAATAATAATAAAAAAAAAAGGACAGGACACATGAACATAAACAGCATTTTTCTATATTTTTTTTCATAAACTGCACAAGTTGTACATGTTTTTTTCCTGAACTGAACCAAGAACAGTTATTAGGCAGCAGCAGTGCAATAATCAATTTAAAAAAAAGAGGGAAAAAAAAAGAAAATTAAATTATAAAGCCATTTTGCATAAAGCTGGGGGCGCGGCCAAAAAAAAAAAAAAGAAAGAAAGAAAGAAAAACAAAAAAAGGATAAATAACAGTAATGCTAAATTCTTGTGGCTCTTTCTGAGGAAAAAAAAAAAAAAAAAAGCTGGAGATTTAAAGGTGACTGATGATATTCTTTAAATGGGGGGGGGCGGGGTTATATTCTATATATAATTATATATTCATATATACATACAAAGTTATTTAACTTCTCTCCCATACAAAAAAAGCAAAAACCTTTTTCTTTCCCATGGTGACAAGCTCCACCCCCTCCTAACGTGGGCTGTTGGTTGTGTCTGAAATGTCAGACCTACTGAACCAACATGTGGAAAACCTGCTACTAAACAGGCGGCACTCTGGGATGAAATGCGAGCATGCAAATCAATCATATAGTTTTAAAAAAAAAAAAAAAAAAAAAAAAAAAAAAAAGGAAGCTATTTGACTTTTCCACCATCTTGAACATAGTGCTGGCTATTAAAGGTGCAACTAACGTAAAAGTGTGACATCATCTTCATCGTCCACTTCAATTCCACTACAGGATACATCGAAAAATCGTCGTCCTGACCCTGTACGTCCATCCAGCTCGTGTCAATTACCAACCAGACAGAACTGGCAACACTTCTAATCGCCACGTTCAGGAACGAACAAATCACGATTTGGAGGGAAGAAACCTGTAACCGATGATTGAAACCGCTGACTCGTGGTCTGAAAATATAACATTTCTACACACACTTGTGTTGACTTCAAAGAGGCGGGGATTACAGGGTTTTTCCCCTTTTTTTACAGGTGGGTGGTGCTTCATACCAAGAGGAGTTTGCGTCCAGATTTTCCATTTGAGTGCAAACATTACTTAGTACCAAATAAATCCTTGTAAGGAGACACGGGTAGGAAAAAGAATTAAAATAATCTGTTACGTATTGCAAGCAGTCTAAGTACAAGGTCGTGTTTAGAGGCTGAAAAGAAAGAAAAAAAGAAAGAAAAAAAAAAGAGAGAGATCCCTGATTAAAGTGCACTCAGCAAGCATGGGAGAGGGGAACAAGACTCGGGATTGGGACGAGGCCCGGCTCACTTTGATCTGCTCAGAAAAGGGTTCAATTCAAAATAGACTTCAGTGGCTTGTCAACCTTATGTGGTGCACTCGGTGTAATTCAACTTACAGTGGCGAGAAACGCGCTACATATACATAAAGTATAAAATACATTATGTAGTGACCCTAAATAGTGCACTCTTACGCCAGCAGCATACTGGAGAGCAGGAAATTATGTCACCATTTAGTGACTTCAAGAGTGTACTATGTAGGGTGTAAAAAGTTATCCATTGCATAACTAGCAATTAAGATGTATCCACAAGTGCACTACATAAGGCACATAACTCCGCAGGGTGCAGCTACATATGCCATCCAATTAGTGCACTAGTCAGGGCATAAATAGATGACATTTATAAACTATATAGTGCACTATGTTAAACTATATCCATACAGGCTACATAAACCCCCCTATATAGTGCACCATGTACACCCTATTTAGTGCATTGTTATATTTATTTGAGCTTTAAATCCATTTTTGCAAACTAACACCCTACACAGTGCACTATATAGGGCCGAGATCACCCCAGAGTTATGCAGGAATTATCTGGATGGGATTCAGGACTCTAAGTAAGTGCCCTACGTAGTTCACAATATTGTCAAATTGAGACACAATCCCCTATTAATCCTACACAATGCACTATACAGACTCTAGCCGTTGTTTCACATCCAGTACTCAATGGGTGACTCATTATTCTGAGCTCGATTTCAGAAAGAAAATAAAAACAGGTGTACAGTAGTGAGCCATTTGGGATCAAGCCCAAGGGAATCTGCAGGGCAGCCAGGAAACATGTAGCACACACAAAAGAAATGCTTCAAATTCTCTCATCCAATCAGAATAAGTCAAGGAAAAGACAGGATGCTGACATGGATAGAAGTTTTCTGTTTTGTAGAGATGTTCGAGTTCCACATGGTAACAGAGGCTCTCTGGAAAAAAATAAACAAAAAGGGCCTGAAGAAGCGCACGCTCGAACGTCGTCATCATTATAGCTGCGTTGTCCTCGGGAGAGTCCATCATGTCCGGAAAAGAGAAACAACAGAGCAAGCAGCCACGATCACGTCCTCCACTGCTCCAGTGTGTAATGAATAGCTTTTTCCGTGGGAACACTGTATGTGTGTGTGTGTGTGTGTGTGTGTGTGTGTGTGTGTGTGTGTGTGTGTGTGTATGTGTGTGTGTGTTTTGCTGGCATTGTACTTGTGGTTTGTATCAGTGCATAACTACTGTGTATGTGCTTGAATATGTAATCATGAGCACACACACGCACACGCACACGTGTGTGTATGTGTGGCTCAAGAGGACATGCACTGGACGTGGTCAGGCCCTCCATCTTCATCATCGGAAGATTCCGGTGAGCTCCAGGACTCGGTGTCTGTGTCTCCATCTCCGCCTTCCCCATGTCGGCTTTGAGTCTTAAAAAAACAAAAAACAAACAATTAAGAAGTTGGGTGGGGAAAAGGAAAAGTGTGTAAGATAGTGTGAGGGGGTGCGAGGGAATGCGGAGGGTTGGACGGGGCACTGCGCAGCGTGAGGGAGAGCGTGGGCATGAGGCAGTGAGGGGGTGTGAGGGGGAGCGCAGGGGTGAGGGAACGCCATGGAACGCGGACGGGGTGTGTGGTACAGTGTGAATGACTCACTCTAAGAGGTCTCCGGTTCCTCATGTGTCTCATCAGGAACCAGAGGAGCTGCGTGTCGTACTGTTCGCCGTGCCGAGCGCTGTCTTCATCACGCTCACGCTTATTCTTCTTCATCACCTGGACACAGGTTGACAGAGAGAGAGTGAGATACTAGATGGAGAGGGGTGGAGAGAGAGAGAGAGAGAGAGAGAGAGAGAGAGAGAGAGAGAGAGACAGAGACAGAGAGAGAGAAAGATAGACATGGAGAGAGGAGGAGAAAGAGAGGCGGAGAGAGGAGAAAGAGAGCGATAGGGAGATAGAGGCAAAAAGACAGATAGAGGCAGAGAGAGAGATAGAGGTGGAGAGAGAGAGAGAGAGAGAGAGAGAGAGGGAGAGATAGAGGTGGAGAGGGAGAGAGATATAGAGGTGGAGAGGGAGCGAGAGAGAGATAGAGGTGGAGAGAAAAAGAGAGAGGTGGAGAGGGAGAGAGATATAGAGGTGGAGAGATAGAGGCAGAGAGAGAGAGAGAGAGAGAGAGAGAGAGAGAGAGAGGAGGAGAGATAGAGGCAGAGAGAGAGAGAGAGAGAGAGAGAGAGAGGTGGAGAGATAGAGGCAGAGAGAGAGAGAGAGAGAGAGAGAGAGAGAGGGGGAGAGATAGAGGCAGAGAGAGAGAGAGAGAGAGAGAGAGAGAGAGAGAGAGGTGGAGAGATAGAGGCAGAGAGAAAGAGGTGGAGAGGGAGAAAAGGATACAGTTGTAGAGAGAAATAAAGGTGGAGAGGAAGTAGAGGTGGAGAGAAAGGAAGGAGGAGGGTATAGGTGGAGAACTCTTGGATGGCGATCAGATGGAAGAGATTGACTGGATGTGCACCTCTTTCAGGCCCTTCAGGTTGGTGGGGTTCTCAGCTGTGGGAGCCCAGAGTTTAACATCGTGATCCAAGCCGCTGGTGGCCAGACCAGGCAGGTGAGGGTGGGGCTCCAAACAGTTCACCTGAGGAGGGCGGATGTGAAGACTGTTACGTCATTGTCTTTAGTTTCGAAAAAAAAAAAATACATCAACAAACACTGCTGCATCTCTCACTCTGTGTGTGTGTGTGTGTGGAAGGGGGGGGGGGGGGGGGCCTCACCACTCCGCCGCGGTCGCCCTCCATGAACTGCACCACTCGGGCCGAGTCTTTATCCCACAGGTAAATGTGTCCACAATCGCTACCGCTCACCACAAATTCGCTGCAAGGCCCGTAAAAGTTCACGCCCTTCACTAGAACACACACCCACGCACATCGTGTGAATTCTGAAGATATCATCATTGCTGGCTGGCAGAAGTGGACGAAGTCCAGTACAGGGATAAAGCATACCTGTCGCATTGTTGCGGTGTCCTTTGTATCTCCGGACATGATCGGCTCCGTCACTGTGGCTCGAGTTGAACAGATAAATATCCTCGTCATTATAACTCGCGAGCAGCTCTGAGAACAACAACGTACTCTGTAAACACACAATATTTAAATGATCTGTGTGTGTGTGCGTGTGTGTGTGCGCGTGTGTGTGTGTGTGTGTGTGTGTGTGTGTGTGTGTGTGTGTGTGTGCATGTTACCTGAGCCGTCATGGCTGTACACTAGGCAAGTGATGTTTGTTTTGGACTCGCTTGACACCAGGTGAGATGGACAGAACTTTTTGAGAACGCCATTGTTGTCATTTTCATTGATCTTCCTCTGGTCATAGATTCTAAAAAAACATGCGAAATTCCAGAGACTCAGCGTCCGTCGTTTATTCATCTAACCTCCACTAAACGCAAAACAAAGTATCACCTTAAATACTGATCTCTTCCTCCGACCGCAAAGTGATGCGTGTTGGCCGGATTCACGTAGATGGTGTACAAACCAACTTTCTTGTCGCTTTCCTTCACCACCACGAGTTTGCTAAAAATTCATAAACAACATCAAAATGATTTCTCTTCAACCAGTCAAATCATCCACCTGATAACTAATTCACTACGATGAATCAACTCATGAAGAATTGATTCAATCGAACAAATCAACCAACTGCTTTATGATTCAATAGAATGAATCAGGTGATTGAATCTTTTGCATCAAATACCCAACTGCTAACTGATTCACCATAACACGTCAACAAATGGATCAGCCAACCAGACTTTGATACACCACAATAAATAAACCAATGAAATTTTAATATGACACGACTGTAATGAATCATTTGATATATTTTTTATTTTATTGAAAAGTTCAGAAAATTGCTGCTTAATTCACAATAATGATTCAATTGATATATATTTGATTCCTTGAAACAAATCAACCAACTGCTCTCTCTGATTCATTGTAATGAATCAATTGACAGGCAAATGATCAACTTGGCTCCTGATTCCTTGGAACAAATCAACCGACTGCTGTTTGATTCACTAAAATAAATCAGTAGATGTGATTTAAACACACTAGGAACAAAAAATATATGATATTCAGTCAATTGTTCCCTGATTCGCCATAATGACAAACATGTGATTCAAAAAACCAATTAGCCAACAGTCATTTGATTCTTTGGGTATTTTGGATCATCTGGTATGCATGTGATTCTCCATCATAAGTCAGGAAATTGACCTAAACAAAACCAGTCAAGCGGCATATGATTCATCAGAGTGAATCAACCCCATGGCACTGAAGGTATCATGACTCCTAGAAGCTTACAGACTAAAATTATCAGGAGATTTCAGCCTATTTCTGGAGACTTCTGATTAACTCACTTGGCAGGTCGGTCAACACGCAGGTCGATACCATACACGACGGCGTCTTCACCAGTGGAGAGGAAACAGCAGGGCGAATCCGGCTCCAGGGCCAACTGAAATACAAAACATGTCACCTGAATACCTTTCAGGCATTGAAAGCTGGGTTCCTTTATTTTAGGCAATTTTTTTTTTTTTTTTTTTGTACCTTGTGAGCGGCGCCTTTGTGCTGAGCTACTCGTTTTGTATTTTTGCAGCGCTGTGTGGCAGACAGCTCGGCTATTCGGACCTGTCCGTCTCGAGCGCACATGGCCAGTGTGGAGTCCCCACTGTGAGGGAGAAACTTTGCCTTGAAAAAAGAAAGTGGGGAATTACAGAGGAGTCATTTGAGAAATCAAATGAGAAATGATTCACCAAAAATCACTGGATCAACTCATGATTCAATTCGTATTACCGCATACACCATCAGATCAGCATCGGCAGACTAATCCATAAGAATTATTGGTATTTGATTCACCAATGCTCGACTGATCTCAGGTTGCCATGGATACTCACTTGAAAGACATTGCTCTTATGTCCAGTGTCAAACTCAAGCTCGGCGCGACGTCTCGCCCAATCCCAAATGACCACTCGGAGGTCATCGCTGCCCGAGGCGAGGCGTGTCCCAGAGGGGTTGAAATGGAGCGTGTTGACGCAGCCACTGTGCAGCTCCAGCCGAGCCTGCAGCTCCAAACGCTGCACCAGTCCTCGGGAGCCGCACACATTCCGCACAAACTGCACAGAGTTCTTCCCGATCTCCCGCGCACGCAGTGACGGCACTGCATGCCACTTGGGTCTGCCTGTTTCCATTACGTCTGCATCTAGCCATGCCTCCATGGCTTCCTCCTCCTCCTTTTCATTCTCCTCTTCATCATCTTCATCATCGTCATCGTCATCAGAGCTGGAGGAGTGGCGGGACGTTGGCCGGTTCCGCTTCCGACCTGCTCTTCTGCTCTCATCTCGCTTCGCTCTCTCTCTACGCCCACCGCCTTCACTATCTCGCTCCTTTCCCTCTTCGACAAAGGAGTACATGAGGCTGCCATCCATGCTGTCTGTGTCTTCTTCCTCTTCCTCCTCTTCTGCAGCTTGCTGCTCCTGCTGTGGCCTTAGCTCTAACAGAAAGAAAACATCTTTGATCAATAAACCAGCGCGATGGACATCTGCATGTTTGAGAAAGTACTGCAAAAAAGGGAGGGGGTCGGTCCTAAATGATTACATGGATGAGAACACAATTCCCTGGTACAGCTAAATGTGCAACACTGGTATGAGACATACAGGTCTGAATCAACAAAACAAATCACTATACTGACACTTGATTCATCCAAAAAAATCATTGCACTGGTGTTTGATTCATTTGAATACATCATCACACTGTTATTTAATTAATCCTAAAAAATCACACTGAAATAAATATATTCACTTGAATCATCCATGATACTATTTAAACTAGAACCTGAAAGAACCAAATCACACTAGTACCCACATCAGAAAGCATCATTACACTGTTATTTCATTCATCCAAACAGATCATTGCTATGGGAGTTGATTCATCTGAATTAATCACACTGGAATCACTTTGGAATATGATTCACCTGAATATGACTCCATTTAATCTAGAAACTGAAAGAACTAAATCTTGCTAATACCCACATCAGAATGAATTCTTTTGACTGTTATCTGGTTTTTTTCTGAATTCATCCAAACATAACACACTGGAATATGATTCACCAGAATCATACATGATTTTATTTAAACAAGAACCTAAAAGAACCAAATTACTTGTGTCCAATTTATCAGAGTGAATCATTACACTGCAATCTGATTCATCAGAACAAATCATTACACTGGTATATGACTTATCTAAACTGGAATACCTGAATCAGGTCGAATCTGATCTTCTGAAGGTAAAGTCGAGTCTATTTCACGGCCTCTGCCCTCTTCTGTTTCGGGATCATCAGCGCCACCTAGAGGATCATTAGCAGTTTGTGATTAGATAAAAACAAATTTATGCTTGGGATAATGACTGGCATGAGATGACACTAATCCAGCTCACCATTCGAAACACTGGACTGCCCTTGAGTGTCCGCCATGCTGCCTCCTGATGAAGGAAGCCTAGAAAAGCAGAGTGAGTAGCGTTATTGTCGTACAGGTTCCAATTTAATTACTTAAATGAGTCCCACAGAAAAGCATTATGACTCCTGATTTTATTATACAAAATGTATAATATATAATTATACATTTGCATGTACTAGGAGGAAAAAAAACACACAGGTTTGTGTAGAAAAAGGGGTTCGTAAGCCAGGCGAAAGCACACTCGTTTCTGCGAGACAACACTAAATGATTTGAAAATTATTAAAATCTGAATCAACTTATTGTGCAAAGTGAACCATGCTTCAGTTTGCAGCTTCGAAAAAGGTAAAATACAGCCAACAGTATAAACTGAATCATGACACAGGTGAAAACATATGCATCCATGCCAGATGGTGTCATTTTGAATTCATAATCTAATAAGAAAATGATTCATATGAATAGACTCGTTGCAAAAATGTGTACTGTATTTTGATTTGAGATAAACTGTGTCATAGTACAAAAAACACACACTCATCTAATAATAGTTGTCTGGTTTGCAGGGGTATTCAATGAGAAAGAAATTTGACTCTGAATTGACTCACTGCACACAATGAATCAAAAGCATGTTTTGGTTTGCAGCTTTTAAAAGGTTTCCAGTAAATGAAACTGGTGACCACAGTCACAGGATAGGTGAGAGAACTCTTACGCAAGGTGATCTCAGTAGTGAATCAATTACTCAATTCTGAATCAACTTACAGCAGACAGTGAATCAAAACACGTTTGTTGTTGTATACAGCTTTTAAAAACTACAGGGGTTCCATGGACTTACGAAATTAATCCATTCCGAGGGCGAGCTCATAAGTCAAAATGTTCGTTAGATAAAACAAAAATTCCCATCGGAAATAGAAAACCGATTAATCCATTCCAACCCCCTCCCAAACTCATAACCTGATACAAACACATATATTTGACTTAATATATTAAATATACACATGTAAAAACAAATATTTCATAATAATAATACACGCACATTAACATTAATAATAATTAATAATAAAACAAGAATAAACAATAAGTCAATGTAGGGCCGGTGGTGTAGTGGTTAGGGTGCTGCGCTCATGATCGGGAGGTTATGTGTTCAAATCCCAGTTAGACCCCCACTGTGCTAAGACCCCTGGCCAAGGTTTGAACCACAAGTATGCCTCTGTTGACCCAGCAGTATTAATAGGTCCCAGTAAAAATATACTGGGAAGGTAACCTGCGATGGACTAGCGTCCCATCCAGTAGGAGTTCAACTCCTAGTTGCTTCACGCTACAGAAACCGGGGATAAGCACCGGCCTGATGAGCCACTAGGCTCGGGTGTAAAAACCCAACAGACCAGAGACAGAGACAGAAACAATAAGTCAACTAACCCTTCTAATCATCTACGACGGCAAAGCTGTCACGTGGGCGTGAAGATGTCATGTGGGCAAGCATGAGGTGGTGCGTAACAGAGAAGGAGAATTTTGTGCGTGTGCACGCTACAAATGCCAGTGAGAAAAGGCTCGTGGTGAGCTCCCACAAGGTCAGTGCTTCTAAATCGTGGGATGCGGCCCCCTTGGCGGGCACGGTGTGATGCAGGGGGGGGGCACGTATGACCCTTGGTAACATGCTTTTTGGCCATACTCTACTAGAATTAAACGCAATTGTGCATCCTCTACATTAGGTGGCAGTCACGCTCACACTGTGCTCCCTATGGTGTAGGGAAAAAGCACCGCAGTAAACACTATAGTCACGCACAGGGCACTGGGGTAGGGGATTGTTGTTGTTTTTTTCCCTATAGGGGGCACCACAGAAAATAATTGATAAGCATTGCACAAGGCGTTCTTGGAACGTGGAGGATTACGAGGATAATAGACCCTGAAAAGCCATTTCCCCAGCAGAGCTCGTAAATCAAAATTTTGCTGGTTGGATGGGGCAGAGTTTTGGTGGATCGAAGCGCGGATCATGGAAAATTCATTATAAAAGACACTCGTAAGTCAAGGTACCACTGTATAAGATAAACTGAATCAGGTGGGAACAAACCTCGTCTGAGCCAAGTGGTCTGGTTTTGGAGGCGTCCTCTAATGTGAAAAGGATTTAACTCGGAATTGACTATCAATACAACTAAGCAAAAGGAGCCAAAAACACAGAGATTTTCGAAAATGCTAAATAGAAAAATAAAGAGTTTGAACAAAACAAAAATAAAAACTAAACTCTTAATGTTACAGTCAAAACAAAATAGCCATCCATTCAAGAAACAATTTAATCCCACTAGGGTGGCAGGGAGGCTGGAGTCCATCTCAGCCTATTCTGGGTGAAGATGGGGTACACCCTGAACAGCTTGCCAGTCTATAACAGGACCAACACATACGCAATCATTCATATTCACAACTAGGGTTGACTTAGAACAGTATGCATGTCTTTGGTTTATGGGAGGAAACCGGAGCACAAGCAAACATCACACAGACACATCCATACTGAGCCCAGGATTGAACCCTGAACCCTTTCGCTGTAAGGCGGACATGCTAACCGTTACACAATTTTAAAACAAAATATATCTATTAATACTATTATTCTATCAATTACTGAATATTCTATCAAATACTGGGGACTGCTGTCATTTTTACATGAAATTTAACATTTTCCTGCATAATTTTTGCCAGGATGTTTTCCATCCTACACACCCTGACACAGACATGACTTTTTTCTTTTGTTTCAGACAGGCAAATGGGAATCAGACATAAAAAAAACTTTTGTTTGGAATTCAGAAAGTAAAGCATATGACATCCAAGTAGTAATGCTTGACACCCCCACTCCCCCAGGAATTTTATTTTTTTTTAAATCTCTTTGAAATAAAACATGAAATTAAATTTCTACAACAAAGTACAAGTGAAATAGTAGAGCAAGAACATGAACATATATTTTTCAGACATAACCTGTACTTCCTGATCTGAAAGATTCTTACATATTTACTGTCAATTCGCCAGTAATAGCTAGATTAATACCTTTGATTTACATTTTATGAGAAAATCTACTCAAAATGTATATAAATAAGCGTTATCAGTTTAATTATTATTATTATTTTGGGAAGATAAACTCTAGATGAGTTCGAGAGATTAGCAGTGTGTGAGGACATCAGTAATATCATTACAGCATGTAAAAATAGAAAGCTGGTGTATTAGCTATATTAAACACCCCAATGACAGAATAGTGATTAAAATGAACCTGCTTTTGTAATTAGATTTTAATGTTTATGACCTAAATAGAATTAACTTTTGTTTATTAGAATTGGATGCTCGAGATGTTATGTAAACATAAGCAGCGGAGCTAGCAATGATTCCTTAGCTATGCTAGCAAATTAGCACGCACACAAAGTTATATTAAACAGCATTTAAACTGCTCGTTTTATTTTTTATAATTTTACTTTTTTGGTTCTGCAACAAGAGTCATGTCGTTAATATACTGGGTTTTTCTAATCAAGTAAAAATTATTTTCTTTTCACACATGAAAGCTGAACGACATACTTTAGCATATCTGTGCTATTGGCTAGAACATATTTCTAGAGGAAATGCTGTTGTAGCAGCTGTTGTTGTTGTTGTTGTTGTGGTGGTGGTGGTGGTGTCAGGTCCTGTCACATTCAAATTTGTAAACACAGCTTGCATGCTTAAGTATTAGCGTTAGCATTAGCTACCTGTACCTTTCAGAAGGCCCGAAAAAATTCCTCCGCACTTGTTAAAACTGGTTCAGATTCGACACTGTGTGCTTCAGACTCGCCAAATTGAAAGCGTACAAACAGATTTCGAAGACATTTGCAGAAAAATTTTAAATTAAATCTCGACCAAAAAACAGCTTTAAGCCTCCAAGTGCTACTGTTTCTTTTTCTTTCTCTTTTTTGTTGACTGCTGCTTCGTAACTACTTTTATTTTTTTCCAATGTACTTCCGGTAAGAGGAGCTTTAAAACCCCTCAAACTTCCGGTAACTAGCGAGCGAGCCAGCTAAATCAGAAGATGAAAATAGAATTATTATTATTATTATTATTAGCTGTAATTTCTAAAATCTTCATACGATATTTTTCTCTTAAGCATCTTAAAATACATTTGAACGTATGCAAATTAATCACATCTTTTAAAATCAATTGTAATAGTGTCAAGCAAAATAAAGGTACAATGATTTTGACAATGCCAATATATTGTATATATGCTGATTGTATTTTACTTTGGGAAAATAAATACTTACTCATTTGCCAAACCAGATAATCCTACTAGGATCATGGGGAGGCTGGAGCTTATCTCAGCCAACACTGAAAGTATTGTACACCAGCTTGCCAAACCATTGCAGGGCAACAAGCGCGCACACACACACACACACACACACACACACACACTAGCAATTAGTCAAAATTGCCTGGCTTTGGATTGTTGGAGAAAAAAAACAAAGTACCTGGAGGAAACCCACATGAGCACAATGAGATCATGCAAACTCCGTACAGAAATGCCAGAGCTCTTGACTCAAACCCAGGACTTCCCTGCCAACCATTGTGTCACCGTGATGGACAGTGAATGTACAGTGATTGAAATTTTTTTTTCTGAAGTGTTGTACCGTTGAGGGTAAATTTTTATTTCCTTTCTCTCTCACTAAAAAAAAAAAAAAAAAAAAATACGCATCATTGTTTGTGAAAATTCAATAGTTTTAATGGAAAATGCAAAATTATTTATTAACAATTATTGACATTGACATATTAATAAGTATTTCAATGAAAAACACATAAGTATACTTATTAGGAAAATCAGGTATGAATATTCATCAAATCCGAGATGAATAAGTGTAGTACAGTGGTCAACTGTTTAAAAATCAAAGAAACGTTTGTGAAATGGACAGATTCCTTTGAGTGAGTCAAGCATAAAGTCACGTTTCAACACATTTGCATTTCGGGAGCTCTGACCTTGCAAAAGAACACAAACTCTCTCCAACAACAGGGAAAATATTTAATTTCAGTTCTACCGGTTAATTCAAATACCCACACAGCAAATTTTATACATAACCAACACCAAAATGAGTGTCTGACTCTGACATCAGTGAATATACATCACTTCATTTCAAAGCTGTTTATATGGAAATAAATTAATTCTAATCTACAGGACTAGATATCTCAGTTCAGTTCACATCTCCTTCATTGAGTGAAGTTTAATGTAAATGATGAGATGATGAAAGGACTTCAGCGCGTCCTGCACGGGCTGTTCCTGAAGGAGACGGTTCGGTTCGACTGGTAGACGTCCATCTGGACAGAAAGAGGAGAGAAACATTTCTGAGACGTGAAACTTGAAGATTGATGTGGATGGAATATTTGGATGGAGAGAATCCTGATGAATTCTACTGGACGTCTGGTACTCACCGTCAGTAGCAGAGGAAATTAAGCTTCTCATTGCAGTCTCTGTTCTCCCAAACGTATCTGTCCGTGTTGAGAGCTACGCAGCGAAAGTGTGGTGCAGGGCATGAGGGTGGCAAGACCAGGCTCCCCAATGGGGTCTTGCTCACACTGACCCACCGTCCATCCATGAAGTGCACACCAGTCCACAGTTTCACTGTTTGGGTTTGCTCTATTGCGCTTTTAGCCAGGACGAGTTGTTCAGGAGAGACCGGGCTGGCCAAGCCGGTGTAGAAACGTCTGCAGTAGTCAAGCGCTTCACTCCACGTCTTCCTCTCAGTCACCAAAACAAATCTCCAGGAGCAAACGAAAGGTAAAGAATCTGTACAATTCACATCATTCCAGCCAATGGTAAATGCACCACAACAGTTCTCGACACCATTGTAGTTATCAGGTTGATTAGGCCACCATTTAAAGAACTTATCTGATTCTCCGTCAGACCACTGCCAGATGTCTGCTCCAGACGCGGCCCTCTTTAGCCCTATCCAAGTTCGAGTAATGTCGTCAACATCCAGCAACCTCTGGTTCTCTTGATCAGTAAGTATTGTTGCCAGACCCACATAATTTTCCCTGCAGTACTTCTCATCAAAATCCCAGGTCGCTCTTTGCGGTATATAGATATATTTTCTAATCTGACAAACAGCCGTGCTACAAAGCAGGGAAAAAAGGACAAGTAAAGACCTCATGTCTGCAGCGATATCACTGAGCTCTGTGTTCACTGACGTCTCTCTGGGATCTGTTCAGAGATCAAACGTGTACTTATTTAAAACACATGCAAAACAGGTGTAAGTCCAAGCTACTTATTTCCTCCTCATTTTAATTGCTACGCCATATTTACAAAGTCCTGATGTACCTTTAGATTGTTATGGGGAAAGTGAGAGGAGCATTTCCTCGAGCTCACGTGGGAGCCGTAAGTTGGAACAACAGCTGAGGAATTTCAAAAAGTCTTTAAAATGAAAGTATTACATTTAATCACTGATATAAGAATGAAAAAAGGTTTGGGATGTTTCTGTCAAGGTTATTGTTGGTATTGATTTGAGAGGCAAAACACAGCGGATGCAAATGTGCTGAAATGTGAAAACACAGATTAACAATAAAATAACACTCAAGCTATTTCAACTTTCATTGACTTTTTGTTGCTTTTAGTCTTGAAAGTTTTTTAAAATGCACAATACAGCAAGCACAGCATTTTAAAAAAAAATATCAATCTGACAATCAAACACAAACCTCGTCAAATTATTCCTTTTTTTTTTTTTTAAATGACATTTTCTTCATTACAGTAAAGCAAAACATGTGTAAACAATTTTGTAATTTCTGAAACCAGTACAGTATTTACATTCCCAAAGTAAAATACAAGGTGGTGTTTATGTCACCTTATTCAAAGTAGAAATGCTAATCCAAAAGCACATATACATCAGTCAGGACAAGGAGGAAGGGGGGGGGGGGAGAGACAGGGGGCGGGGGCGTTAATCCTAATTCACAGAATTCGAAGGTCGCGGGGTCTCAGTCCCAATTAACCGCGGACAGTGAGTGATCCCTGTATACACCAACATCCTCCAAGCCTGGGTAACACAATGTTTTAATATATACTACACCAAAACACGAGAAAAAACTACACTATATTTGTATTTAATTGTGTTCCTTTTTTATTTTCATTATGACCTATGCCAAATCAAACGTGCGAATCGTTCGCTGTGGCGACCCCTGATAAAGGGATCTCTCTCTCTCATTCTGACAGCCAGGCAGGGGGCAGTTACATGCCCAAGCAGGAGCAAAGCTGCATAGTGGTATCTGTCCATAAAAGCTTTAGTGTATACTACAAGCAAAACATAAATAATTATTTTAATTTATTTTTTACCACGGCTGTGGCAGGTCGGGTGATCTCTGCATGCTTCAAGTCAAGCTAAGTGCGGGGTAGATAACAGGGTGTATGTATTGAGCTACTCATTCAGAGGTTAGTACACACTCCATGGAAATTTAAGTATACAATTGTCCACTCTTTTTTTTTTTTTTTTTAGTGAGACGCAAGAATTTTATTTGTCGTTTATTTGTCTATTTTATGGCATAATATTGATTATGTAAGTGTTCATTTTGAATCAAGCATGAATCCTCCAGATAGGATACAGATCAGTCCAGGAATAAAATGTAGTCCCGGAGGTCAAAAATGAATCCTGGGTAACCTTTCAGCAACTAAAGGCCCCTTTCACATTGGCTAATATTAATGTTTTCATGTTCACTATCAGATGACTGAAAAAAAGCATGTGCATGGAAGAGTTACAAAAAAAAAAAAAAAAATTCGTACCCTTCTGTAAAGATGGATTAGCCAGAACGCAACTGAATAACAAATTCTGGATGAATCAGTTCAAATTAGAACTTTCATGGTTTAAATAAGAAGTTTTGTGTCTGGAAAAGACAACACTGCATATAAGAAAGTTATTTTATTTGTGAAAGTGGTAGAAGGTCATGTCAAGGTTTTGGCCTGTTTTGCTGCATCTGGGCCAAGACAGTTTGTCATCATTGATGAAGCAATAAATTCTGAATTTTACCAGCAAATTCTAAAGAAAGTTTCAAGCAACAAGACACCAAAACATCTGCAACAAGACAAAGATCCTAAAGACATTAGTCATTCTACTAAATAGTGTAACGCAGTGGTCTCCAACCTTTTTTGCACAAGGGACCAGTTTTATGTATGAAAATGTTTCCACGGACCAGTTAGTGTACTCCATAGTCTTGTTTTGGTGGCTGTCACCACAGAAAACTCCGCATCACAAAGATGTGTGGTTGGAAATGGAAGAAGGGCTTTCAGTGCTTCTGTTGCAATGTCAAAAATGGTTGATTTTCAAAATAAGATCCGGAAACTCTAATAAAAAAAAAACTATAATTTGTACCATGAAAGATTTTGTTTGCGGACCAGTATCGGTCTATGGACCGGTGGTTGGAGAACCTGGTGTAACATATATGTGATGTAATGCTATTGAACGACTTCAACAAAAAACTGTTCTGCATGGAGAAATGGATCAAAATCCCTCAAAGTTGATGTCCAGGACAACTCAACAGTTTCCAGAAATGTTTAGCTAAAGTTAAGCTATTACTGCAGAAGAGCGTCTGAAAGTAAAAGCTCACATACCTTTGACACAAACTTGAACATTCTCCCCCAATAAATAAACGGTCAAGCTGAATATTTTACCTCATGTTAAAAATTATTATTTTGTTCTTCTACAAGATGAAAAACTGACCCACAAATGCTGGTGGCTTCAGTACCTCTGGTCAAATTCCTTTTCCATGGACTCTTCTGGTGTCCTCTCTTGGCTGATAGGTGTTGTAGGCCTAGAAGGAACTTCCGTTCCTAGTGGCTGCTGCTCAGCTTCTTGTGCGGTTTGAGGAACTCGCTTATGGTTCTTCCTTAGAAACCCTGGTCCACGTAGGTCATATTTCAACAGGTGGAAGGGAAGTATTGACTGTCTCTTGGGTGGGATGACCATCTCATTGGAGTTGGGGGGGTTACATCTATACACAGCAATGTGCAATGGCATGCCAAGAGGACCAGTTTAAAATCGTAAATTTTATTTACTGATGGGTCAGCCTAGGATATTTATACGGTTAAATGTAATTATTCAGTACGAAATCTTCATGAGGTCACTAAGGGAGTCGCTCGGGGTAGGTACTGTGAGGTCACATAAGAAAGCACAGTGATCGGCAAGCAACCATTCAACTGACCTGTGATTGGCTGATCAATCCTGCAGGTTTAAAGAAACAGAGGAGTTTGTTTTATTGCAGTTTGTGGGTTAGCAGGTCATCTGGATACACAAATGTACTGTATGTAGTACACAACTGCAAAAAGTGAGGACGAATGTAAAACACAAGAGATGATGAGTACTAAAGGTACCTGTGGATGCTAATTGATTGTTTGCATGTTCACTTGGCAATGGACTTGCGATGGACTGGCTAGTTGTTCAAGGTGCACCCTGCTTCCCCTGCGATAGACTCCGTGTTTGTTGAATTGCCAGAATTCTGTAGCTTTACAGAAACCCAGGAGGAAACCTTAATTTTAAAATAGCATTGTGGAAAAAGGTTTTCAACACCTACATCCAGTTAATAGAAATAGTGCATGTGCACAAATAAACAAAAGGATAAATGAAACTTTATTCTTATTAGTTCCAGGTAAAAATCAAAGTTATCATTTACAGTAGATTTTTATATTCATATTCAAGGTAAAATCACAGCAACCCAACGGCTGAGAGAAATTTGGAGAGCGCTCTTCTCCGATGAAGTGTGAGTAGATAGATAGATAGGGGGAGAGAGAGAGAAATAGCTGACATGTCAAAAAAATTGTCATGTCTGCAACATCACCTTTAGCAGAGAACTGCGAGATGACACAAAACTATTTATTATCTGTTACACACCATCAGCAGCAGAGGAAACGGAGCTTCTCACTGCAGTCTCTGTTCTCTCTGCAGTGGAAGTCTCTCAACAAGACCTGGCCACCCCAGTCGCTGGTCTAGAAATGTCTGCAAGAGATTCATCTCGTCTTCCTGTCCTTCACGAAAACAAATCTTCAAGAGCAGAAGAAAGGAAACTCCATCGAACAGTCCGCATCGGTCCAGCTCCTAGGATACACAGCTCTCATTTATACCTTTGTTACCAGGTCACTCAGATTCCCAGTTAAAGAAACGAGCTGATTATCCTTTAGAAGTCTCATTGCCAAAACTTTGACCCAGGTGCAGCTCTCCAGTCCAGTCCAACCATTATGACCACCCCAATGCAGAATTCATTCTAAATCTCTGGTTCTTGTAGTCAGTTTTGATGGTTACCAGATCCACACAGGTTTTCCCTGGAGGTCATCTAAGCAGAAGACCAGGTAATTTCTTCATGTATTTATATATATTTCTTTTCAGACAAATAGCCAGAAAAAGGACAAACAACAACTGCATCTTGTGATGTTTCTGGGTTCTTTGATAGATGAATTATTTTCTGGACTGTTAGATTTATTCCAAGGTTATTCAAGAACTCATTGACAAAACAAAGCATACGTGCTCAAAACCAACATACCTGTATGCAACGTGATAAGCGCCCAGGGCACTTAAAATTGGAGTGGGTGGGCACTTATTAAAATGTTTACCAGCAGCGTTGGACAGGGCAGTGGTGGTCTAGTGGTATAGGGCGCTGGATGGCTGATCCAAATGTTGGGGGTTCGAGTCCCACTCTCCACGAGGTTCTCACCCCCCCCCCAGTGCAGCTAACTGGGTTATCAAAGGCGGGCCATGTCTCTCACTGTCTATGGTGAGAGGCATGTAAAAGAACCATTGCTGACTTTCGTAAAGAGGAGCTGCAAAGTCGTCAGCGTGTTTCTGTCCCTTGCTAAAAAGGGTTGTGACAGGAAGGGCAGCCAACGTTAAAAACCTCTGCCAAATCAAACGTGTGAATCAGATGATTCGCTGTCGCGACTCCCGAGTGAAAGGGAAAAAGCCAAAAGGAAGACAGACAGACAGACATACCAGCAGCGTTGGACAGTAAGTGCTTCTTACCAGAGGTGGAAAACATGAATAATAGAATAAAAAGAGTTTTACTGGTACGTATTTGTGTTATTCATTTTGCGGTTTCAACCAAATTACTTACATAAGAGTTGAAAATAAACAGAAAACAGCATAATTAAAAATAAAAGTAAAATCGAGCCAATCAACACAAATGTCAACTTTGGCACATGGCACCTAAAAAAAGCACATAGCCAGGAAGGTCTTTAAATGTATGAAGTTAGTAAGCAGAAGAATTGGGTAAAAAATCCTTGTGGAATCCGTCGGGAACCTTTTTGACAGAGCCAAAAAAAAAAAAAAAGTCTAATCCTCTGAGAGCCAAATATATTTTTTCAAGCTTGGGACCATTTTAGAGTATAATACGACTAAATTTATTTTAAACGACATTGTCATAATGGAGTTATTTTTTATTAAGAAAAGTACTTCTTACTGTTAATTCGACGTTTGGTGCTGCATGGTTTTGCTGATAGCTTTGTAGTCTGGTTGATATGGGGTGAGGTTCGGCTTCATGCAGGTGTTTATGCTTCCATCGATGACGTGACATGACGTGAGAAGGACCGCTCGTGTGCGCATGTGGAGCCAAACATGGTCAATACGACTCACATGCTGCAGCGTTTATGTGACAGGAAGTGCGTCCCACATAGCTGTCAACCCCTAAGATTAATAAAGAGTGAGAAGCAGGGGTCCAAGGGGCGCAGCCCCCGGTCAGGTCCAGGGCGTCGCTGTGGGGTGGCATGGTGTATGGGGGGGCAAAGCCCCCCTCCAGAAAATTTTGGTTTTAAGGGTTTTAAAGCCATTTCATGCAAGTTTTATATGTAATGATTAAACACAGATATAGAGGAAAAATACAAAATTACACACATCATTAAGATTTAATAATGTAATGTAAATGAAATCTTCAATGAAAGAACTAATGAAATATGAAGTGTAAACTAATAACATACATCAAAAATAAGGTTGGCAAAAGTAAAGTATTAATTGTAACATTTCTCTTTTTTGAAGTTTTATCCAAATAATTCTTCATAATAATCTTTGCTGTCTTTGCTCATAGATGGAATGTATCATATGCAACATTACAACACATTGAATTACAAACTTATTAACAATGTCAACAATTCTAACTAAATCTACATTTAACTAAATTAGTAAATGAAAACATCATTTGAGCAAGTTTCACAACCTTTAGTTTTTAAGTGCACGTATGTATCTGATTTTACGGTAAAGGATCCCGCAGCCAAAAGCAGAAAGAGAAGCTGTATGTTTACGTAAAAGACAGCCAATGGCATTTGTTCACGGAAATTACATCCTTAAAAAATAAAAATAAATAAAATTGGGAAATAATTGTATTAATGCGCAAGATTTTAGACATCTTGCGTGAGAGATTGAGAAGGAGATGAAATGCCTGAGTCTCACACTTGATGCGTGAGAGTTGATTATGGTCCCAAGACAATCAGCTGGTCTGCGGGTTGAAGTTTGTTCATTCTGTCCATTTTTGTTTTGCTTGCCAGCTCTGCTTTGGCGTCTTGCAAATGAGCTGATCAAAACGAGGGAAATTTACCTCGTTACCCAAAAACAATTCACCCAGGCTGTTGCATATCTTTTTCCCTGTTCTCGAGAGTCGCCATAGCGAATCATCTGATTCGCACATTTGATTTGGCAGAGGTTTTTACATCGGATGCCCTTCCTGTCACAACCCTTTAGCAAGAGACAGAAACACGCTGACGGCTTTGCAGCTACTCTTTACGAAAGTCAGCAATGGTTCTTTTACATGCCTCTCATCATAGATAATCCAATAAAATTTGAGTTTCAAGGTATCAGCCCCGCCCACACACTGGAGTACAGAAAGGATTGGCTCTCCGCTGCGTGCCTCAGTGACAATTGGCATTGAAAATAGATGTATACATTGAAATGCATGAGATTTATTTGTTTTTGTTTTATTTGATGCCTTTCTTCTGTGTTTTTATTTAAAGGGCAGCGAAATTATGTATTAGTTATTCTGTTAATAAAGGCCATCTGATTTATCTGAGAGCCAGATGCAGTCATCAAAACAGCCACGTCTGGCTCGTGAGCCATAGGTTCCCGACCCCTGAACAGGCTCGCGGGCGACTCATGTTGTCCTTGTGGGGGGCCTGGTGCCCGTGGGCACCATGTTGGTGACCCCTGATCTAGTGTTTCTCAAAGTGTGGGCTGCTTTACCCTGGTGGGCATTAATGGTATTGCCGTGGAGTCACTTTTACGGAATCCAATTTTGTATTGGATCTTACCTCCACGCGCGCGCGCGCGCGCGCACACACACACACACACACACACACACACACACACCTGTGAATTAGTATGCAAGCCTAATGGGTAATGCAAACCTAGTAGGTATAATCCACTAATACAGGTTGCACTAATACTAAACAAACAAATAGCAAATAAGGAATGGCAGCATCCTTCACTAATGTCAGGAGCAACATGCTGATCATGGAGCTATCTATGAAAGCCCATCTTCATCACTAGAGAAAACAGTCATCTTATAAGTCAAAATGATGAGAAGCTAAATCATAATTATGACTCACTAACTCAATTACCACTTAGCATTTCCTAATTATGACTTTTTCTCTACTGGCAGAAAAGGGGTTTCTCTATGGAGCCATTACTAAGTGATGGACAGATTCAAAGTGCCACTCAAGACAATTACACTATTGAAGTTTGTTACAGGCCTAAATATTAACAATAAAAAATATATATTTTATTATTTTATAACTAATCCAGCTGTTAAAAAAATCTATCATTAGCTGTTTAACAGCCCTCTGTGTGACATCATAACAGACTGTATCGGGCGATCAGTAGGCGATTATGTCATAGTTGGTGATGATGCCATAGTATGCTCAGTCTGTAGGTGATCTCACAGAAAAGTCACAGGAGGTGATCATCTTGTGTATGCAGGTCATGGCCACCAGGGGGCGCAACAAATTTTTTTAGTCTTTTTGTCCATTTCTGATCAAATGTCTGGCCATACCCCTGCATGGATTTTCACCAATCATGGAGGCGATTCTACCCTTAACGTGGTCTCAAAGATTATTTGATTCAAGATCAAAAACCTCAAGGTCAGAGCAAGATCACAAAGCTTTGGTGAAAGACATTTCCCAGATCCAAATTAAAATTCTTAAGAACTAAAGGAGCATGAACAAAATAGGAAAACATTCAGGCTTTCTATTGACACAATTAACGTTGACCTTGAAAAGATTACATTTAAGATCACATGATTTTCTGGGGGCTAATCTGGGTTTCCAGGTTATTAGCCCTGCAAAATCATGTGATCTTGATATTTGAATTTCAACTTGGACTATTTCCTTTGACCAAAGTATTGGTATTCCCTGGAAGGGTACGCCTGTATATACTGTATATATACACAAGTGTACCCTTCCAGGGAATACCAATACTTTTGGAACTACAGAAATAAGTACAGTTGGCCCCCTTCTTATGAAATTAATCCGTTCCAGCGCCTTTTTCAGAACCTGCATTTTACATGTAAAATGCGTGATTCGTTCTAAGGCTCCCAAGACTACCCTTTAAAAATGATAAAAGCAAACCTTTTAAGGTACTTACTTCGTGTTGACCTTGTCTTCTTAGCAGAGTTATAATCTTACAATGACCATGGCACCGGGAATCACTTTCACCAGGAATCACACGTGTATGTGTCTGTGTGTGTGCGCGCGCGTGCTGACCATGTCTTCTTAGCAGTTATAATCTTACAAATGTTTATGGAAGGTTAAAAGCCTGAGCCATAAAATACAGTTGGAATGACAAACATGAACGCGGTTCACGACAGTGTCATCCCTCCTAATCAATGGGAGGCCAGCGGGGCGGGATGTTGAGAGATAGCCAATGGGAGGGAGCTGCGTCATCCCTCTTAGCCAATGGGAGGCCAGCGGGGCGGGATGTTGGGAGACGGCCAATGAGAGAGCAACTCGCGCGTTGTTTGAATGGGGCGTTTGGTGCTTTTCTTAAGAAGAGGTTGTTTCGTATACAGAGGACAAAAATTTAGGAAAATGTTTATCCTATACTGGATTTTTTGTGTTCAGGGGTTTTCGTAAGGGGGCTGACTGTATTGTCTCCTTCAGTTAAGAAATAATTTATTGTCTTCCTTTCGGCTTTTCCCCTTTTACTCAGGAGTCGCCATAGCGGATCATCTGATTCGCACGTTTGATTTGGCAGAGATTTTTACGTCGGATGCCCTTCCTGTCAAAACCCTTTTTAGCAAGGGACAGAAACACGCTGATGACTTTGCAGCCTACTCTTTACGAAAGTCAGCAATGGTTCTTTTACATGCCTCTCACCATAGACAGTGACAGACATGGCCCGCCTTTGATAACCCAGTTAGCTGCACTGGGGTGGGGGGTGGGGGTGACAACCTTGTGGAGAGTGGGACTCAAACCCCCAACCTTTGGATCAGCGATCCAGCGCCCTATACCACTAGACCACCACTGCCCCACCTAAGAACTAACTTATTGTGTTTTGTATAATTTGTTTCTCAGTATCTGATATTGACTTTCTAAGGAAAAAATTTGATATTTCCTCTTCAGTTGAAGAAGTTTATGTTGGTTTTTTGTTCTGCACGTTTGCCCCCCCCCCCCCCCCCCCCCCCAATAACTCTTAGTGAGGTTTAAATTTGGGCTTTGGTTAGAACTTCTTGTTTTTTCCGATATTCCTTCATGTATTTAGGATCATTATCCTGTTGGAAGATCCCCTCTGCTTTTAACCTCAACTATCAGACAGATAACCTCACATTATCTGCAAGCACACTTGCACATGTGGGGCCGGTGGCGTAGTAGTTAGGGTACTGCGCTCATGATCGGGAGGTTCTGTGTTCAAATCCCAGTTAGACCCCCACTGTTCAGAACCCTGGCCAAGGTCTTACTTAACCTTATAAATGCGTACCAGTAAAAATATACAATGACCTGTGATGGACTAGCGTCTCATCCAGGAGGAGTTGAACTGGTGGCTTCATGTTACAGAAACCGGGAAGGAGCACCGGCCTGATGAACCACTAGGCTCGGGTGTAAAAAGCTTATAGACATGATGCAGAATTCAGAATTGAATCAATGACTGCAAATAGTCTGGGCCCTGAGGCAGAAAAACAAACCCAAACCAAAAGATTTCGGTCACCATGCTTAAGATATGAGATTCGTTTCCTGTTGACCTGCGTGTTGTTGTTGTGGCAAAACAACTCCATCTTTGACTCATTTATCCAGAGCAAATGATCTTTTCCCTATATGTTCATGAGTAAACTATAGTCTTGCCCTATTTTTCTGTTTATATATGAAATACTTTTCACGGGAATACCTCCGATGCAGGACACTGGCCCAAATGAAAATTGTGATTGATGTGATGACTTCAGACAACACATTTATTTTTTTGAACAGCACTGAGCTGATCTTAGTAGGTTTAAATTTTGCAAACAGGAAAATCGTTTTAAAATTAGAAACACAGCACCCTTACACATCTTTCTTCTCCATTCGAGATTACCACACATTTAAGTACACATTTGTTAATCAATGAATAAATACACTGTTGTTGATGTTCAGAGAATCATGTGTCCTGAGATTGAAGGTCTTCATAATATTTCTGTGAAAATACACATTTAACACAGTAAGATTATCATGTACATTAATTACATCAAATTTATGAAGAAAGTCAGGCATGAGATAAACATGCGCACCATCCAAAGATATTATTTTACAGTATTTCCCTCTTTTATTGGATGATCCCTTTCAAAATGAAAGCAAAATCTTACCTTTGCTACCTGCCGTGAAAGTTCCTTTGACTTCTTGTACTGGGCCTCATAGAAGGCGTATGAATTCCCCTCTGGTTCCATCTCCTAAACCACATAACAATAGAAGAGGTTCAAGACTGAGAGCTTAATGTTTACATCTCACAGCAGAGATCTCCCATTCAATACAACGTTCAGCATCTTCTTATGAACATCCATTTTCAATTGTTACTTTTTTAATTACAAGTTCGAATCCAGGTTAATGTAACAGCCGTCCGTTGCCGGGAGTCCATGGCAGCTAATTAGCCGAGCTCTCACAGAAGGGAGGGAAAGCATATGCTCACTTTCCTGTCACTCACAGCGATTGCCAGCCAATCACAGGCATCTGTGAGCTCATTTGTACAAGGAAGGGGATCATGCTTTCCATCTGAATGTGTTAGACCGCCCCCAAATATGCACGGAACTACACTCTGAAAAGACACGGGGGTTAACCTTGCATGTTACTGAGGGGTGCATGCTTTCACCCCTCCATGGTCAGCAATGATGTGATATGGAAGGCAAAACCTGATGGGTGGAAATTAGGTATGACTAAATTGGGGAGAAAATGGGAAACCCCGGCCTCCCCCGAAAAAAAAAAAGAACATCCATTTTCTTCATGTACAGATCACACCTGCAGTGTAACTCGTTGTTCATCATGAACAGTGCTCACATTATTTCCAAAGGAATGGCTTTACTGTTATGATGATCTCACTTACCCTTATTCCATCGATCTGTGCATGCATCTCGGAGAAAACGCCCTCGAGCCCCTCCACACAGTCTTCTAACTTCTCATCATTAACGAGATTCTCCTTTAGCTGCTCCAACTCCTGAGTCATGGAGCAGACGAGGGTTGAACTTTAGTGTTTGTTGTTCACTAAACCACTAACCCACTACACCATTACAGCACTACACCACTATCCCACTACACTATTACATCACTAATCCACTACACCATTACAGCACTACATCACTAATCCACTACAACATTACAGTACTACACCACTAACCCACTACACCATTACACCACTAAACCACTAACCCACACCATTACAGCACTACACTACTATCCCACTACACTATTACAGCACACAGCACTAACCCTCTACACTGTTACGTCACTAACCCACTACACCATTACAGCACTACACCACTATCCCACTACACTATTACGTCACTCACCCACTCCACTATTACATCACTAATCCACTACACCATTACAGCACTACACCACTAACCCCTACACCATTACACCACTAATACACTACACCATTACAGCACTACACCACTAATCCACTACACCATTACAGCACTACACCACTATCCCACTACACTATTACATCACTAACCTATTACGTCATTAATCCACTACACCATTACAGCACTACACCACTAACTCACTACACTATTACGTCACTAACCCTCTACAGTTACGTCACTAACCCACTACACCAGGGGTGTCAAACTCATGTCACAAAGGCCCATGTGGCTGCAGGTTTTTGTTTCAACCAAGCAGCAGCACATCTGACTTGGCTCATTCAAACAACTGATAAGAGTCTTCAGGCGTTTGATTGGTCAGTCAGTCTCTGGACAGAGCACACAGATTGACCAATCAACTGCCTGAAGACTCTTATCAGTTGTTTGAATGAGCCAAGTCAGATGTGCTGCTGCTTGGTTGAAACAAAAACCTGCAGCCACATGGGCCTTTGTGACATGAGTTTGACACTCCTGCACTACACTATTATGTCACTAACCCACTACACCATTACAGCACTACACCACTAACTCACTACACTATTACGTCACTAACCCGCTACAGTTAAGTCACTAACCCACTACACTATTATGTCACTAACCCACTACACCATTACAGCACTACACTACTATCCCACTACGCTATTATGTCACTAACCCTCTACACTGTTACGTCACTATCCCACTACACCATTACAGCACTACACCACTAACCCACTACACTATTACACTACTAACCCTCTACACTGTTATGTCACTAACCCACTACACCATTACAGCACTACACCACTATCCGACTACACCATTACAGCACTAGCCCACTAATTCAAACACTACTAAGCCACTGCTCAAATATACCACAACAGCACGACTCCTGCACACCAATACAACCCTAATCCACCACACTATTACTCCACTATACCACTACACCATGATACCAATACAGCACTACCTCCACTACACCAATAAACCACTATACTGCTACTTCTCTACTCCATTACACCACTGCCTCAATACAACAAATCACTACATTTGCACACAGCTGCTCGTTTACATCACTACCCCTTCACCACTTTTTGACTCCAGACGCAATACTTCAGTCCCATTTCAGATGGCCATGTCTAAATTCACTACATATTTGAGAACAATCCAGAGTTACCGCTCATTCAGATATGATCAGCAGGTAAATTTATTCAGCCAAATCCACCTTATTCACCCACTCACCGAGTCACGGGGCTGGAGACTATTCACGCCATCTTCGGAAGAAAGTTCTGCATAATATTTCTGTAAAAATATACATGAAACAAATTAAGATTATCTTTTTATCAGCTCACATATTTACTCCGAGATGTCTTATTGTCCACAAATAAAGATATACGAGGTTGTGTATTGACTTTTTATTGAATCAGATTTACAGTGAAAGTCCAGAGTGTAATGCAACATGTTCACAAGCAAATGATATCATTTTGTTTAATTTTCCTTATTATGATAACTGTTCCCTTTCAAAGTCCAGCAACAGACTCCTCGTACCACAGCTATTGGTACAGGGAGTCCGGACTTGGCACAGACACAGAAGATAATTGGCTGTGTTGTATGTATGTGCTTTAGAAATACAATGGTGCCTTGAATTATGAGTGTCCCTTATAATGAATTTTCCGTGATACAAGCTTCAATCCCACCAAAAATCTGCCCCATCCAACCAGCAAAAATTTGATTTACGAGCTCTGCTGGGGAAATGGCTTTTCCTGGCCAATCAGTCTTGTATTCTTCTGCATTTATTCCTCCGTGCTCCAAGAATGCCTTGTGCAGTGCTTCTCAATTATTCTCTGTTATGCTCTGTACAGGAAGAGGAAAAAAAAACAAACAAAAAAAAACACCCCCCCTCACTTGCCAGCACCCTGCACATGACAATAAACAGCATTTACTGCACTTCATATTGTTTGCTTGGTGCTTTTTCCTTACACCATAGGGAACAGCGCCACTGCCACCGAGTGTAATTGTGCATCCTCAATAGTAGGTGGCAGTGGCGATCTCACTGTGTTCCCTACACC
>CM045746.1:32159465-32569465 GCA_024760905.1 Plotosus lineatus | reverse complement strand
GCTATGCAGCCCACTCCCGACGAAAACCAGCAACAGCTCCCCCACATGCCCCCACATGCCCCCACACGCTGGAGATGATGATAATGATGATGATGATGATGATGATAATGATGATGATGATGATGCATGCATAATGAAGGCTAAAAAATATCGATTTTTAATTTGTTTCATATTTCGATTGTACAACTGTTTTTCTGCTAAATTCTGTTAGAAATAAATGCAAAGTATAAATTAGAAGCATTTTATTGAATTTTTTTAATCTTGGGATTTCCTGGGAAATGTAAGAAGCAAATGGATTGTTTCCCGCAACGTCCGATCCTGATTTTCTTCCCTACTAGAAGCGTGAAAGGCGGAAGAACACAATGTTTGGGTTGGAAACAGACTCTCAGCGCTACTTTCAGAACCCCGCGCATCCTCTACCGCCATCCTGATCTTTAGTTTGATTTACTTTGGAAAGAATCACACTTCTGCTGTTGGAGTGTACATTTTTTATTGCTTGGAGGGTTTTTTTTGTTTTTTTTTATCGATGAGGCTCCATTACTTCTGAAAGTGAGTAACTAGGAGTGAGCTTTTAATCCACCAAAAAATAAAGGCCGTGTCAGGGCTCACGAAACTCAGCAGTGCACAGAAAGTTGCTGTCGGAAACTGGGGGGTTTCTATGGAAGCATATTTCACCTCGCCAGAACTTCATCGAGGCAGTGAGAGGCCATTTTGGAGATGACACATCACAAATCAAAGGTTTTAGCAGCGATGATGAAGAGGATCAACCTGCACCAGTGGAAAATGTTGCTGATGAACACATGGATCCTAAGTGACTGTACATAAAAACCACTGTGTGTGTGTGTGTGTGTGTGTGTGTGTGTGTGTGTGTGTGTGTGTGTGTGTGTGTGTGTGTGTGTGTGTGTGTGTGTGTGTGTGTGCGCACGCGCATGATGTCATGGATGAGTTTTCACTCGAGGAAAAGAAACCTTTATATCTTCATTAATCATGATTATTCATTCATTATCTGTAACCGCTTAATCCTAATCAGGGTCGCGGGTAGGCTGGTGCCTATCCCAGCTGACTCAGGGCGAGGGAAGAGTACACCCTGGACAGCTCTCCAGACCATCACAGGGCAGAAACACACTGACAGCTATGCAGCTCCTCCTGTCGAAAGTCAGCAATGGTTCTTTTACATGAACCTCTCACCATAGACAGTGACAGACATGGCTGGCCTTTGATAACCCAGTTAATGCACTGGGGGCAATTATGATTATAATATGTGTTCTCTGTGTTTGCAGCTGACGAGGCTGTAGGTTGTGCTGCGTCCTCCAGGCACGTTTAGAGCAGATCTCTGTGGTCTCTGTGGCACTGAGGAGGCGGCAGCCTGCTTCAGCACAAATGCAGGAAAACTAGATGCAAACTCGTCTCTTCCCTTTTCATGTACCTGCAAACGGAATGATTCCCAAAGAATAACTGAGTGTAGCAACTGCGTGACTTCCCAACGTTTTCAGACTGGTTTTGGTATTACTGTGCAAGTTTTGTGCTTTGAAAAAAATCGAGCCGTTTCAATTTTTATAAAATTGTGACTCCAATTTGCTCAAAACTAGGTCAGCGCTCGTGTGGAGACTGAGACGCAAGCAACTCAAAAACTCAAAAACTCATCGAGGTGAATAAAACCTGTTTTTTTTTTTTTTTTTTTGCGACTTATTCAGAAGGATCTCTTCTTTCAAATTCAATATTGTCATTTTTAAATTTTTGACCCTTATCCATGATTTTCCTATGCAGCGCCACATACTGTTGAAGAAATTGTTCAACATACAACCCGAGGCAGACCTGATTTCTAAAGAAAGTGCAAAACGTTAACATTTTCCACTTACCTCCTTTAAATTGTTATTTTTTCTCACAGTATCAGTGAACTCTTCATGCAGATTCAGCAGCAGGTCTTTCATTGTGTTCACTACACCTCTCTGAGTCTCCTGCTGGAGCAATAGATCCTGGTTGGTGCTCCGTGCCAAAGATACCGGTACCTGTGAGTTCAACAACCGCCGTTTGTTCTTCTCATCTACTTCAACACACATGACTCAGACATGAAAGGACTCAACGCAAACACTCATCCCAACACACTGAAGCACAGTGGTACCTTGAGTTACGAAATTAATCCGTTCCAAGGGAACCTCATAAGCCAAAATGTTCGTTAGATGAAACAAAATTCCCATCAGAAATAACAGAAAACCAATGAATCCGTTCCAACTCCCTCCCAAACTCATAACCTGCCACAAACATGTACATTTTACCTAATATATTAAAGATAAACATGTAAAAACAATAAATATTTCTTAATAATAATAATACACATACATTAACATGAATAATAATTAATAATAATTCAACAAGAATAAACAATAAGTCAACTAACCCTTCCAATCATCGACAAAGATGTCACGTGGGCACAAAGATGTCAAGTGGGCAGGCATGAGGTGGTGTGTAACAGGAGAATTCTGTGCATGTGCATGCTACGAATGCCAGCAAGAAAAGGCTCATGGTGAGCTCCCACAAGGCCAGTGCTTCTCAAATAGGTTTCGCCCTCCGAGGTGTGATGCTGGGGGGGGGGGGGGGGGTTTGCGTATGACCCTGGGGAACATGCTTTTTGCCATACTGTACAAGAATTAAGTGTAATTGCACATCCTCCGCAGTAGGTGGCAGTGGCACTCTCACTGTGTTCCCTATGGTTTAGGAAAAAGCACCAAGCAAATGATATAAAGTGTAGTAAACAATATAATCAGGTGCTTTTGGGGGGTCCCCTATAAGGGGGCATCACATCTGGGGCCAGTGGTGTAGTGGTTAGGGTGCTGCACTCATGATCAGAAGGTTGTGTGTTCAAATACCAGTTAGAGATCACTGAGCTAAGACCCCTGGGCAAGGTCTTAACAACAAGTGTTCATCCAGCAGTATAAATGACTACCAGTAAAAATGTACTGGGAAGGTAACCTGCGATGGACTAGCGTCCCATCCAGGAAGAGTTGGACTCCTAGTCGCTTCATGCTATGGAAACCGAGGATAAGCAACGGTCTGATGAGCCACTATGGCTCGGGTGTAAAAACCCAAACGGACTTTACTTTTATAGGGGGCATAACAGAAAATTATTCAGAAGCACTGCACAAAGCGTTCTCGGAGCGGGGAGGAATACACACGTCCGAATACGAGGCTAATAGGCCTGGAAAAGCCATTTCCCCAGCAGAGCTTGTAAATCAAAATTTTGCTGGTTGGATGAGGCAGATTTTTGGTGAGATCAAAGCTTGTGTCATGGAAAATTCGTTATAAAAAGACACTCATAAGTCAAGGTACCACTGTATTTGAGGTGGGGGAGAAAACAATGAATAACTCGCCTCAAGAGACGGCATTTCCTGGTTTGAGATGTTTTCTTCCTGTTGGAATGGGGTCGAAGATGTACCAGCAGGATTTTGATTCTCCAGCCAAACACCGTTCAACATTTTCTGTTTGGATAAAAGAATGTCTTGTTTTCATTTTGTTTGCCTCACGCCATAATGGTGCAATGGCACAAGACGTAACACTTTTGAAATGTGTGTAGTATAATATAGGATTAAACACAGCACTCCGTCAACACAGGACGGAGAACACAATGGGAGTGGGACACTCAAATAATGTATACGTTTTCCAGACACAGATAAATAGGACAGTGGCGGCTCAGTGGTTCGCTAATCTAAAAGGTCAGGGTTTCAAGCTGCAGTTCCTCTGTTGTGCCCTTGAACGAGGTCCCTTAATTGCTCCCTTGCATAAAAATGTAAAGTCACTCTAGCCAAATGCATTAAATGTACTGCAGTCATTTTCAGAGTTAAACCAGTCTCGAAATTTTTAAGTGCAACTCCAGGGTCTTATATGAGGTGTCTTAAAGGTCCAGTGTGTATTTAAAAGGGTTTCGTTGCACTGAAAACAATTGAGTTTCATTAAACCTTAGGATAATCTGATTGTATTTACATGGGCAGCAGGTCCTCTCTCATGGAGGCCGCCATCTTGCACTGCCATGTCTGTATTCATAATTGCCAGGAACCATACAGGCCTTGAAAGGGGGATCAGGGTTTAAGGAATTAAACTTAAGTTAATTTAATTCTGTAATGTCACCACTAGATTCCGCTAAATCTTACATACCACCTTTAGCATGTTCTGTTCGTGTACTGTACCTCAGAGATGATGGTGCGGTCTGGGTAAGAGGTTCTGAGAATCACTCCATCAGGCACTACATATGGTTCCAATGAACACAAACCTGAACACAAAATAAACAAATAAATAAAGAAACCACATGCACACAATGACAGCTGTTTCCAGGTGTTGGATGTGTATATACCCTGGTTGGGAGGTGTGTTCATGTGCATCCCAGTTTTCTTCTTTCCCTCACGCTTCTTTCTTATAAAAAGATAAACTACAGCTGCTACTGCAGTTCCAACTCCAACCACAAACAGCAGGGGGGGCAGAGGAATATTTGCTGCCTCGAAGCTCTGAGGTAAACTCATGATGTATTATTGTAATTTAGTACTGAACACAAACAAACAGTTTAGTAGAAACGTAAAGAGTGAGGCTCCTCGATTCTGGTTGTTACCTTTAACAGCAATTTGTCTATGACATCACAAAGGAATCACGATCAAAACTCGATCAAAAAACGATCAATTTCTTGAGCCCAATTGATTTCAGCTGAGACTCTCTGGCATGTCCATTGTGAGATGCCCCATGTAATAAATAGTCTGCCTCCACTTAACGATGCTTTACAAAGGCTACACTTCACATCCCTCTTGTCCCCTTGACACGGTCACAATGATTTCAGGGTTGCCCCACTTTATGACATTCTCACTGATTGACCAACACACTCGACTCCACACCTGGACAGCTTTACACATTGATTCTAGTTCATGAAGTAAATCTCATTCCCTCAATCAACCATTTGCCGAACCTGAAGTGGAGGAAGATTGGGGTATCAGGTGCCACTGGGGGGTGGGGAGTCATGAACTGAGGAAGGCCTCTGGCCTGCTGAAATATCACAATGTCAAGTACAGTGGTACCTTGAATTACAAGTGTCCCTTACAAATTTTCCATGATACGAGCTTCGATGCCAGCAAAAATCTGCCCCATCCAACCAGCAAAATTTTGGTTTATGAGCTCTGCTGGGAAAGTGTGCTTTTTCCCTACACCATAGGGAACACAGTGAGAACATTACTGCCATCTATTGTAGAGGATGCGAAGAGCATTTGTAGAGAGTTCTAGTACACCATTTATTGTCGAAAATTCTAGTACAGCATGGCACAAAAAGCATGTTCCCCAGGGTCATACACACAGCCCTGGCATCACACCGGGAGTCCCAAGGGGGAAGTGCACCCCACTATTTAAAAAGCACCGGCATTGTGGGAGCTCACCACGAGTCTTTTCTCACTGGCATGCGTAATGTGCACATACCCAAAATTCTCCTGTGTTCCGCACCACTACATGCCTGCCAACGTGATATCTTCGCTGCAGTTAATGATCAGAAGGATTAATTGACTTGTTTATTCCTATTTTATTATTATTATTTATTATTAATGTTAATGCATATGTATTACTATAATTATTAAATATTAGTTTTGACATCTTTTTCTTTAATATGTCAGGTTAAATATAATGCAGCCATGGGGGGGGGGGTCACGGGCATGTCAGGAAGGGTATCTGACGTAAAACATTTGCCAAAATTTGTTATGCAGATCATCACTATGAAATGTCATACCGGATTGGTCGAGGCCTGGGTGAACAACGACCACCATCAGTGCTGTTAACCAACAGGGTGCTGGTGGAAACTGGGCTCCTGTTGGTCAAAGAACGAAGGCGGGAGGCATGTCCAAAGGCAGAGAGAGAAGAGGAAAGGCATGAGTCTAGGACTGAGAGTAGGAACTTGAATGTTGGAACTATGACAAGAAAAGCTAGCGAGCTGGCTGACATGATGCAGAGGAGGAAGGTGAACATAATGTGTGTTCAGAAGACCAGGTGGAACGGTAGCAAGGGTAGAAGCTTAGGAGCAGGGTTTAAGCTGTTTTATCATGGTGTGGATGAGAAGAGAAATGGAGTAGGAGTCATCTTGAAGGAGGGGTTTGTCAGGAATGTTCAAGAAGTGAAAAGAGTGTCAGACAGAGTGATGAGTCTCAAGTTAGAAATTGAAGATGTGATGTTCAGTGTTGTTTGTGCTTATGCCCCACAGGCAGGATGTGAGCAAGAAAAGAAGGAGAGATTCTGGAGTGAGTCAATTTGATGCAATCGATGCAATTTGAAGGAAGTCAGTGACTGCAAAGTAGTAGTTGGTGAGAGTGTTGCCAGTGGTGTACAGGATGACACTGATGATGATGAAAGTGAAGAAGGCAAAGGCAGAGCAGAAGACATAGTGGTGGAAGCTGAAAAAGGAAGTGTCATGTTTTCAAGGCGGAGTTGAAACAGGCTTTGGGTGGTCAGGAAGTGCTTCCAGATGACTGGACAACCACAGCAAATGTGATCAGGGAGACAGGTGCGAGAGTATATGGTGTGTCCTCTGGAAGGAGAGTAGATAAGGAGACTTGGTGGTGGAATGAGGAAGTGCAGGAGTGTGTACAAAGGAAGAGGTTAGCTAAGAAGTGGGACATTGTGAGGACCAAAGAGAGTAAATAGGGGCACAGGGAAACACAGCGTAAGGCGAAAGTAGTAGTGTCAAAGGTCAAACAGGGGGTGCATGATGACTTGTATGTTAGGTTGAATGGTAAGGAGGGAGAAAATGATTTATACAGGTTGGCACAGCAGAGAAATAGAGATGGGAAGGACGTGCAGAAAGTTAGAGTGATTAAGGACAGATGACAGAAGTGTGCTGGGAAGATGGTACTTTGAAGAGCTAATGAATGAGGAAAATGAGTGCAGGGGGAGAAAAAAAAGAATAGAAGGGGTGACCGTTGAGGACCAGTAAGTAGCAAAGATTAGTAAGGGTGGCATACGTGTGGAGGTATGGAAGTGTCTAAGAGAGGTAGCAGTAGATTTTCTGACAAGAGCATTCAACAAGGTCTTAGAGTGTGAAAGGATGTTGCAGAAATGGAGAAGTGTGCTGGTGCCCATTTTTAAGAATAAGGGAGACGTGCAGAGTTGTGGCAACTACAGAGGGATAAAGTTGATGAGCCATACGATGAAGTTATGGAAAAGAATAGTGGAAGCTAGACTAAGAGCAGAGGTCAGCATTTGTGAAAAGACAGGAGGCAGAGCTGGAGGTAGCAGAGATGAAAATGTTGAGGTTTCTCTTTGAGAGTAACAAGGATGGATAGGATCAGGAATGAGAACATCAGAGGGACAGGACATGTAAGAGGTTTTGGAGACCAAATCAGAGGGGCTAGATTGAGATGGTTTGGACATGTACAGATGAGGGATAGTGAATATATTGGTAGTAGGATGCTGAGGATGGAACTACCAGGCAGAAAGCCTAGAGGAAGCCCAAAGAGAAGATTTTTGGATATGGTGAAGGAGGACATGAAGTCATTGGTGTAAGAGAAGAAGATGCAGAGGATAGGGTGAGGCAGATGATTTGCTGTGGCGACCCCTGAAGGGAACAGCCAAAAGGAAAAGAAGATATTAGGTCAAATATACGTGTTTGTGTCAGGTTATACGAGTTTGGGAGGGGGTTGGAGTGGATTAATTAGTTTTGTTATTTCTTATGGGAATAATAGTTTTATCTAACGAACTTTTTGGCTTACGTGCTTGCTCTCGGAACAGATTAAATTTGTAACTTAAGGTACCACTGTATTTGGTCCTCTATAAATCTTACACAAATTGCTGGATTCCCCAATCACGTAATCTAATTAATTATTAATCATTCACAGCATCAACATGAATATGAATATATTAATTATAATAGCTTTAAAATGAGGATCATATTTGCCGAGATGGGCTCCAGCTTCTCTGCAACCCTAGTAGGATTATAAATGGGAGAGTGTTTCTGTGTAGTTTGAATGTTCTTCCTGTGCTTGCTGGGGTTTCCTGTCACAATCCAAAGGCATGCGCGTTGGGTTAGTGGGCTGTTCCAAATTGCCATTCGGTGTAAGTGTGACTGTGTTGGCCTGGGTCTGGAAAGCTGTTCAGGGTGTACAGGGTGCCTTTTCCCAGTATTGGCTGAGATAGGCTCTAGCCTCCTTTGCTAAACCGGATGAATGACTTTATGAATAATTTTCAAGGCTTTCAGGAAATTAACATGTCCAAGGGTTTTGAACCTCCTCACTCATCATTCCAACTTCCTGTTCCTAGGATACTGAGTACTGTATATGAAGTAGATGTACATGGACAGTTTCATTTGAACATAAAACCCTAAAAACTTAGTTGACCCTGGTGAGTCCTGAACTACTGATACTCATTTTGTGTTCCTCGAACCTTCTCATGAAGGATCTAAATCTATTCCAGCACTTCTGTAGATCTTCTTCATGTTGATTTCTACAGTTTTAGCAAATAACACAAAGACAGCTGTTTGTTTGCCTTGCAGACCTTACACCTGTTTTGCATGCGTTTTAAATAAGTCCTCGTTTGATCTCTGAACAGAGCCAAGAGAGACGTCAGTGAGCACAGAGCTCAGAGATATCACTGCAGACAGAAGGTCTTTCTTTTTCTTATCCCCTTTCACTCCCTGTGGAGCACAGGTCCAAGGAAACCTCACACCATCTCCTTCTATCCCGGGCCAGCTTCTCTATTTCGGTCCAGAGGTAATTTTCTTTGGTCGCCTCCTTGTCCACAGTTCTCCAGCTGTTTCTTGGACGGCCTTTTTTCCTCTTCCCCTGTGGGTTCCACCTCAGTGCTTGCCCAGTAACACAACTGATCAGTTTTCTGCACCTTTTAATCTGGATGTCCGTTTGTTCCTTTTCTGTTCGTACTCACAAATCTTCATTCCTTATGACCTCGGGCCAGTGTATGCCCATGATGGACTTTAGGCATTTGTTGACAAAGGACTAGTTTGTTGGAGGTTGCTTTACTTGTCCTTTTCCCCCACTTTGTAGCATGCCTGTTTGTCAGATTATATCTATCTAGAATATATCTACATACCTGAAGCAGTGACCTGGGCTTCTGCTCAGAAGTACCACAGGGAAAATTATGTTGATCTGGAAACCATAACTACTGATCAAGAGAACCAGAAATTGCTGAATGTTGGAAGACTCACTAGAGCTTGGATTGGGCTAAAGAGAGCCACACCTGGATCAGACATCTGGCAGTGGTCAGATAGAGAATCAGATAACTTCTTAAAATCTTGGCCAAGCCACCCTGATAACCACAATGGTGTAGAGAGCTGCGCTGTATACCATTGGCTGGATTAATATTAACTATACATATCGTTTACCTTTCTTTTGCTCCTGTAGATTTGTTGTGGTGAAGGACAGGAAGATTTGGGACAAAGCTCTTGACCACTGCAGACGTTTGTACACTGGCTTGGCCAGCCCGATCTCTTCTGAACAACTCGCCCTGGCGAAAAGTGCAACAGCGCAAACCCTAACAGTGAGAGCATGGACGAGTGTGCACTTCCTGGTTGGACTGTGCGTCAATGTGGGCAAGACACTACTGGGAAGACTGGTCTTGTCTTGCCACCCTAATGCCCTGCACCACATTCCTGCTGCGGCGCTTTCAACACTGATGCAGATGTTTGGGAGAACAGAGACTGCATTGAGAACCATAATTTCCTCTGCTACTGACGGCGAGTACCAGACATCCAGTAGAATTCATCAGGATTCTCTCCATCCAAATATTCCATCCACGTCCATCTTCAACTTTCATGTCTCAGAAACGTTGCTCCTTCTGTCCAGATGGATTTCATAGATGAAAAATTCAACAAACGCAAATGTTCCGAAAGGCGACTTCATGGATGACGGACTCCAGTGGACATGCCGATTTCATAAAAGTCTTCAAAACAAAGGTTTTTGAAAGAATGAAGACTGACACAAGCTTGGAAGAATATGCAAACACCAAACAGAAATGATGACCCACTTATTCCTACTAGGCGCACAGGGAGGCTGAAGCCTATCTCAGCTGACTGTGGGTGAAAACAGGGTACACCCTGAAGAGCATGCGAGTCATGAAAATTTGTTGACATGTACTTGTTTACAGGTGCGCTGGTAATTTGTTTGAAAAGCTTTGTCTTGACTTCAGCTCTCAGTATAAAGTGTTAGATTAGTGATAGAACTTTACATAAACTTTACATAGAGCGGTGATGACTTCGCCCTGACTGTGTGTTTTCTGCCAGTATAGTGATGGAAATAAGGTCATATTAATTATATTTCGAATAATTACCATAAGAATAGGCCATCACTGGCTGGATCACTGATCCAAAGGTTGGAGGTTCAAGTCCCACTGTCAATGGGTTGTCCCCCCTCCCAGTGCAGCTAACTGGGTTATCAAAGGCCGGCCATGTCTCTCACTGTCTATGGTGGGAGATTCATGTCACAGAACCATTGCTGACTTTTGACAAGAGTAGCTGCATAGCCGTTCGTGTATTTCTGCCCTGCGATGGCCTGGCGAGCGCTCCAGAATGTACTCTGCCCTCGTCCAGAGTCAGCCTCCCCGCGACCCTAATTAGGATTAAGTAGTTAAGAAAATGAAGGAATGTATGGATCTTGGGCCAATGAAGAACTGATGAAATTTGGGGCATGATCCAGGAGGGTTCTGAAGGATTTTTAAAAAATACTGTATTGTGGAATCGGGAAGGATTGAAATTACCCTACTTTGGTAGAGGTCTGCGCTCTCGGAGTGCAATTCTAATTTTGTTTTGTGATTTACTTTTCTCTTGTTTTGTGATGTATCCGTTAGAACTAGGTTGTGTGTAGATGGTGTGTAGCTGAAAGTTAGCTCGCCTTACTGAGTGTCCAGGTTGTGCAATGTGGCAATATAAAGAAATGCATAAACAATGACATCACACATTTTAAACATCTGCTTAGCTGTTTGCGAGACAATTTCTGTTTGAGGTATTTTTGTTTATTAAATATGTAACATTTTTAGGGGGAGGGGTTTACTTTCAACAGTAAAAATTTGAGTTTAAATTACAGATTATTACACTGTACGGTGTAGAACCAATTACAGCGTGCCATTGTCTCCTGCACTGAAAAATTGCACGATGGTTCCCTCTAGAGGTAAGAATTATTAATACAGTATAAAATAAATACAAGCATACCTCGATTTAATGAGTACTGTAAATCAGAGAAACAGCACATGTAAGAGGTTTTGGAAACAAAGTCAGAGCAAGTATAGGGAGATGGTTTGGACATGTACAGGGGAATAATAGTGAATATATTGATAGTTGGGTGCTGAGGTTGGAACTACCAGGCAGAAGGCCTAAAGAAAGACCAAAGAGAAGATTTATTGATGTGATGATGGAAGACATGAAGGTCGTTGGCGTAAGAGAAGATGATGCAGATAGGGTGAGATGGAGGCAAATGATTTGCTGTGGCGACCCCTGAAGATAACAGCCGGGGTTGTTCCTGTATACCCCTACTGAAGTCCTTTCGATTATATGTCGGTTTTCAAAAATTATCAGGAAAAATGAAAAAATAAATAAAAGTTTGTCATTATAATCATATAACTGCGCCCCACTACTTGAGAAGCACTGAATTAGCGGTGGGCCCCAACAAATTATACATATGCATCATCACAATATTACTGGCACGTGATTCAAATATAGCCAATGGCTGAGAGCTTTTTTTTCTCCCTCCTGCTGATTGGTTGCAGATGATGTGTACACCTTTTTTTTTTTCCTCCGTCGTGCCAAGTCATCAGCATGATTGCCTGAATTCATGTTTTTTTAAATTATTATTTAAAATGATATTAAGATGTCACTCAAACACTCTCTCTCGCTTCTGGTAAGGAGCCTAAGCACTTTATTTATTCATAAATAAGATTATCACAGTTCAACATTCACCTGTTTGCTTGAGGGATCGGAGGTCTGGATGAGCCACGTTTTGCCCACATTCGGCGGCGCGCGCCACATTTATTAAACATTTACTGAATTAAACAACTTAAAAAATGAAAAATAAGCTGCAATGAGCACTTTCGAAACTAACTCACGAACCAACAGTACAGCTGTCCTTTACGCGTGGGACAAACAAGCTGGAGTGAGCTGAAGAGGGGAGTGCAGAGGAGAGGACCAGGTCGCTGGATGATTTAGAGAGACTGTACAAAGAGGAATGGTCCGAGATCCCTATTTCTATATTCTCCCATCTTGTGAAACATGATAGGAGAATATTAGGTGCTGTGTTGTTGGTAAAAGGTGGCAGCACCAAGTATTAACATCAGGGGCATAATAATTGGGGAACACATGATGTAAAAGAATTATTTCTTAATGTGGGAATTTTTTTCCACACTGAATAAAATGTACTTGACTTAAAGGTTGGAGTCTCCCAATCCTTACCAGGGGTGCCAATAAGTATGGAGGACGGTGTATTTATATACATTGTGCATTCTGGGTGATCATTAACACTTCAGAAGAACATTGTGGGGGAAAAAATGAACAATTGTTGAAAGGACGCCACATTGACTTCAACCTGGAAAAGAAATGAACCCAGCATCGCTTGTGCTTCTCTGAATTCTTCAGGATTTCTCACATCCTGAACTCTCCAGGGTTAAAAAAGGTACAGGGTTTCATTATCCAAGCCCACAACACCCTTTACTTGGTGTCAGTGGGCTTCATACACCCGAGCCGAGTGGCTCATCAGGCCAGTGCTCATTTCCAGTTTCTGTAGCGTAAAGCCACCAGGAGTTCATCTCCTCCTGGATGGGACGCTAGTCCATCGCAGGTTACCTTCCCAGTATATTTTTACTGGGACCCATTAATACTGCTGGGTCAACAGAGGCACACTTGTGGTTCAAACCTTGGCCAGGGGTCTTAGCACAGTGGGGGTCTAACTGGGATTTGAACACATAACCTCCCGATCATGAGCCCAGCCCCCTAACCACTACGCCACCCACTTAATGTCATTGTGAATTAATTTTGGCTGTGACAGTGGATAACATCAGTTTACCTGAACAATATTTCTAATAATAAGCAGGTTACCTCACACCTTTCGCATGCGCCTCATACTTACCAGTACAGGTCAGTAAAAGTCTCCACTCCAGTCATGTCCAGTGTCCACATTTAACAGATAACGAATGTTTTGGTCTTCCTTTAGCTCCTATTCATCCCACTTCTCGCAGCATGTCTGACATTCAGGAGACTTGACCTGCTTCAGAGCTCTTGATAAAACCGTCATACAAAAAAGGTTAGTAGGTGCCTACAAGCACCACCACCCACACCCTTCCGTGAGTTTTCACGGCTGTTGCTTGGCACTCGGTAATAGCTCTGATCAGGATACGGATCACTGATTCCCACCAGCCACACACCAGGCTGCAGTTCAGTTTTAATTGAAAGTAAATAATAATTAGCCAATTAGCTGATGTTTCAGTAGTAGAAACTCATTTGGAAAGCAACGCAGTCGTGAGGGGGGCATAAGCCAGTGTTCTCAATTGTGCCAGTCTCAAGCCCGGATAAATGCAGAGTTGTGTCAGGAAGGGCAACCGACGTAAAAACCTGTGCCAGATCTGATATGCAAATCACAAATATTACCTCCACACCGGATCGGTCGAGGCCTGGTTTACCAACGACCACAATCAGTGCTGTTAACCAACAGACAGAGTGGGAAATTAATTGACTGATGACAGAAGTGTGCTGGGAAGATGGAAAGAGTACTTTGAAAAGCTGATGAATGAGGAAAATGAGCGAGAGAGAAAAAAAAAAAAAAAAAAAAAGAGTAGAAGGGGTGACCGTTGAGGACCAGGAAGTAGCAAAGATTAGTAAGGGTGAAGTGAGGAGGGCATTGAAGAGGATGGAGAGTGGAAAGGCAGTTGGTCCTGATGATCTACCTGTGGAGGTATGGAAGGCTCTAGGAGAGGTAGCAGTCGATTTTCTGACAAGAACATTCAACAAGGTCTTAGAGTGTGAGAGGATGTTGCAGAAATGGAGAAGTGTGCTGGTGCCCATTTTTAAGAATAAGGGAGATGTACAGAGTTGTGGCAACTACAGAGGGATAAAGTTGATGAGCCATACGATGAAGTTATGGAAAAGAATAGTGGAAGCAAGACTAAGGGCAGAGGTCAGCATTTGTGAAGAAAAGTTTGGTTTCATGCCAAGAAAGAGCACCACAGACGCAGTGTTTGCTTTGAGGATGTTAATAGAGAAGTACAGAGAAGGTCAGAAGGAGCTGCATTGTGCCTTTGTGGATCTGGAGAAAGCATATGACAGTGTGCCAAGAGAAGAAATGTGGTATTGCATGAGGAAGTCTGGAGTGGCAGAGAAGTATGTTAGAGTGGTGCAGGACATGTATGCAAAATGTAAGACAGTGGTGAGGTATGCTGTCGGTGTGACAAAATAATTCAAGGTGGAGGTGGGACTGCATCAAGGATCAGCTCTGAGCCCCTTCTTGTTTGCAATGGTGATGGACTGATATGATATAACCCGAAGAATTGACAATAAAAACCCATTAATTTTAAAGGATGCAAAATACCACCATTTCAAAACCATCCCATCATGCGAGACCCAGACTGATGTACAATCAACTGTTTGGTACTTCTTCCTGAACCTTATTTTGGGGGAATTTTTATAGATGACAATAGATATAGAACACCTTTGCGGAATCCTCTCCTTTTAGCCCTTCCTGTTAGTTGTCGCTGTCGCAGATCATCCTCTTTTAAGTCATTTCCATAAATCTTCTCCACCAATCAGGCAGTTCAAAATCCTTCATATTGTTCCACCAATCCTTCCTCCATCCATTTTCTGCCAATTCCGCAGCTCGACAATGGCCGATAAGGTATTATGATGCATGTGATCAGTGATTCACCCAGTCAATTTGAAGTGTTGAGATCAACCAGGCAGTAACAGCCAATCAGAAAGGCACCATGTTTAAGCATGTCAAGGGCTCCAACACTCCCTCACACTTTGAAAACGGGTATGGACTGATGTCTCCAGAAGGAACCGGTGAGGTCATACGTGAGCATTTTCAATAGTTCACACTAATTCACAACAGGTTCCCTTAAACTGAGCCGGAGTTAATGATAACGTGCAATGAATCTTGGAATATATTAGGATCCTTTGGAGCATGTGCTTGAAGGAATTATTGAAGTCAATCAACTTAATCAGTCTTCAAAGGATGTGGCACCATATTTGACAGCACCCCCACCCCCCCGACACGCCCTCTAAACCCCACCCCATTTTTCCACTTTAAATTAAGGGTGAAACAAAAAAACAAAAAAAACTGAGTACTGACACACAGGACGCCTTCCAATCATTACAGTTTTATTGAACGACAGGTAAACAATGCTAAACAGTCAAAACTAACATTTCTCTAAGGGAGAAAAAAACCCAAAAAAGAACAGCAAGATAAAGCAAAGCCCTAAATACAAACAAAAAAGGAGATACATTCCATAGTTTCAACATTACATGACATGGAACCATTTGTGTTTACCTCCCGGCCACGCTCCCCATTTCTCAGATAGCCTCCGATTATGTCTTCTTTTCTACACCCGCAACGAATTCTGTTGTGTGCTCAGAAGGACACAGCATACTGCATGCATACCACAACATATGCAGCAACGAACAACATGACATTCTCCAATGAACTGCCTCAAGCAAGCAGCTGTGCTATGCAAACAAAAAAGCTAATATAAAAAATACAATTTCCTGGTTTAAAAATCAATCTGATCTGGAATTTGATGCATTGCCAAATCCCTGGCCATAATTCAGCAGGGAAAAAAAAACAAAAAAAAAACAAACAAACAAACAAACAAAAAAACCCCCCAAAATGTGCACGGAAAATCATGGAACATCAGCAATGAGAAAACGCTAGCATCGATTAGAAGATTCAACATTTGCCCTAAACGACATTTTCCCCCTTCAAAATCACAGATTTCCTCATGGTATCATTTCTTTTACCTTATAACTGGAGCCCTTGAACGGTCTATGTTCAGCAGAGGGACACAGTCAAAGGACTCCTCCTTACGGGCAACCCTAGCTGAGGACCTGATTCTACGAACTACGCCTGCAGCTTCTTCAACACTGTGAGCGAGAATGAAGGCAGCATTTTGTATTAGTGCCACAATAGCACAGGGTTTCAACCATGTCAGCATACATACACGAGTAAACTTGCACAACTTATAAATGCCATAACAGACCATTGTGAGAATTTTTAAGTTGTATACTTAAAAAAACATAAGATATCCAACTGCATGCAGCATTGGTATAAGAGAGGAATGCAGTCTACAGTGCCATCGAATACTCTAAAACAATGACTAGCATGCTAACAGCATGGGTATGCATTGATTAAATAGGAAACAGTATTTTCAGAATCATGTAAGATTTATATGGCAGGGAAAAAATATCACAGTGCCAATGATAAAGCAATCAATACAACATTGGGCCTTTTCCAACAGTTAAGAGAAAAAGTAATATGCAGCAGGAAATTTCGGATTCATATCATGACTTGAGTTACAGGTCAAACAATTTTTCTCTTAGGTTAAGCTTACCTGTGTTATCGCAGCAGAACCTAAGGTGTGGGGACGACGCGGTGCGTCGGCCCGTCAATCAACATCGGGTAAATTGATTATTTCGAGAGAACTCGAAAGAAACGGGAGTCACAGGCAAAGAACTAGAACAGCCTGGAAAATGGTCAAAGTCTGCCAGCATCCGAAACACATTCTTGCATTTCTTTCTTTATTTTACAAATGCAAACAACTTGCCTGAACGATAAGAGATTCATTATCTTGTCAAGGAAAAAAAAAAAAAAAAAAAAAAAAAAAAAAACAAAGTCACTTGGAAATTGATACATAGTGGCACTTTTAAAAAGATGCTAAGAACATTTTGTACTGTCAGGGATGGACAAATCAGTCGCCCGTGTGCCCCTGAAGGGGCAAATTGAGGGGGCAGGGTTGATGGGCGTTGGGAGCTGGCCGTGTATGAGCTACCAGTGGTCAGGTTGAGCGAGTTTGAGGCAACCCCTACAAATCATCCATAATCTATAGAGAACCGCGTCATCTGCATAGAAAGAGACACAAGTGCCCTCTTAAACGGCACGGGCGCGTGACGCACGTGCTGGAACGCAAACACCCAGAGCCGCAAAGCAGACTCGCAGAACTACTTTGTTTGAAAATATGCAAAATATATATACATACATATATATATATATATACATATACATATTAGTATTGAATAGCTGCGCTTAACTTTGGAAATGGGGGAACAATCTTACTACTTTAAATCCTCTTTGCTTCTGCAACAGGGTTTCAAGACAATTTAGGATTTTTTTTTTTTTTTTTTTTAATAACATTAAACATTAGCATGAAGTCGAGGACAAAAAAAGACACTAAGCAGGCATGAATGGTTATGCGTTTATAGCGGAAACAATTAAATTCCAACAAAAAAATGGTTCGTTTATCAGTCGATATCATGGCATCAGCGATCCATAAATGACTCGACACCTCCGAAATTACATTTCAGGGCATCTGAAATGTGTTTGTTTCCCTGTGCAATACATTACAAGTGATTTTTCAATGATTTGTTCACCCCTGATTTCTTTCTAATGCAAAGCCAGTTGAATTTTAAGTGCTGCCCTGACTGAAACGTCACAGTTTAGATACACACACACACACACACAAAAAAAAACTGTATAGATGGATAGCGCAGAATTTCAGGATCAAACAGTGGAAATATTGCTGGACAAAAACTTAACAGTCTACGGTAAAGTCACAGGCTCAGAGACTTCATTGAACGTCAATCAAAAATATATAGAAATACATATCAATCTGTAGTATGTCAAGACATACTTACCCCGAAAACAGTATAATTTTCAAAACTTGAGACATTTTAAACTTTATGCACTATACTTAGTCAAATACATTGACAGCAGAAACTGGGGCTCACTTTGTCATTTTGGGGGTTTTTTTGTACTTACGGAGGGCTCATTTCACTGGTGTGGTAACAGCATAACCTCCTCGGCCCTAAAAACACACACCTACAAGTCTAAGCCAAAGCAGCGCCAGAAAAAAAACAAAACAAAACGGCCACATGGTTTGTTTGTTAAATCGTGAGACATTTGCCAGAAAAAAATATGCATTTAAGAAAATCGGGAGATGGGGACATCTGTATAATACATAAAACAATACAGAATCACTTTTCCTGGCCTGGGAGGGGGAAACAAAAACAGCAAAAACAAGAAACTTTGCAGTCATATCACATTACTTTATGACATAGGTGCTTACCGCGGTCCTAAACTGGCCTGTGAGGGGGAAAGTTTCTCTCATTATATGAGCAAGGGCATGGCATAGGAGAGCTCAGATACCTTGTACACACACACACACACACCGTCCCTCAGATACACCTGTCTACTCACTCGGACAAACCGATACACCGGCCTAGACTTCGCCAAAAGCACCACGAAATAATAATAACGCTGTATAGACAGTTGGAGATCAAACAAATGTCATTTTTGACGGATGTGAAGTTTCACATATTGAACCCCCCCACCCCGTCCTCCTGTCCCAGTCCCTCAAAAAAAAGCATTTTTTTTACAAAAACAAAAAGACATTTTATAAATACACAAAATTACCCATCCGTTTTTTTTTGTTTTTTTTTTACTGCCCCACTTACCAACACAGGAGGTTTCATTATGTTTTATTGCAAAACAACAAGCATGTTTTAAAACGAAGAGCATTTACATGGGAAGGGGAGAGAGAGACAGAGAGAGAGAGAGAGAGAGAGAGAACTTGTATAGACATGAGTTCTGAACTATATCATGAGATACAGGAGCTAGAATGACCATAATTACCCCACTAAAAACAGTTCATTTTATACAAGAGAGGAACACCAAAAAAAAAAAAAAAAAAAAAAAAAAAAAAAAACAGAGGCAAAAAAAGAAAGAAAGGAGGAGAATTCTCAATTCTGGAGCCATTTTGTTTTCTTTTTATGCAATCTAGTTTAAACGCAAACCAAGGAAATTACGATCTTCATCAACAGGCGTCTGCATCCAAACATTTAACAAAGGATTTTTTCGACAAGGTAGCATTTACGTTATGTCCGCTTCACATTACTGGCCCTGCGCAGAAGAAATACATAAAAATACACAACATGTTAAGAACAGAAACAGAGACTCACTACCCCGCCCCAACCCATAACCTAATTACAGAGATAAAGATGCCTGTGGGGGGGAAAAAGAAAGATCTGGGTTATGTCTGGCGTTGTTGGGTTGACCAGTCGGCTGATGAAGCTGCAGAGAAAAAGGTTATCAAGAGATAGAAGGAACACAGACAGACAGACACACACACACACACACACACACACACACACACACACACACACATTTTATGATACAAGCATGTGGATGTTACGAGGAACGTACCTGCTGGGCCGGTGGTGCTCCTCCCATGGGCTGAGAGCCGCCCTGGCCGTAGTAAGCCGCTTGCTGGCGGTAGTACTCAGCCCATGCGGCACTGTAATCCGGCTGGCCTCCAGGCTGAGAAGAGCTGGGCCCGGCCGCCTGAGGAGCTGCCTGACCTGTAACATCATAAAGATGATACACATTTCACGGTCCACAGATCACTCATCCACCGTGATTGTTTGTTTTTGTTGTTGTTAATTATTTATTGCTGTTAACCCAACACCTCTCCATTCCATTAAAGCTTGAAACAGGACCAAACATACATTTGCGACTCAACATGTGCATCTGTAAGAAGGGGAACGATCCCGGTCACGGTGTCTCCGAGTGGCGGGACAGAAACCCACTAACTTGCTGTCGGGCAGCTGTATTTACAGCACTTCTTACTGGAGAGGGCTGTAACACAACACAGCTGCCCACGACGTGCCAGGAAAAAGACGCCATCTCCCAGGCGAGCCAGGGCCATCTCAAGGTTACGGGAGGCTTATTGGGGAAAACCGTGTTGCGTTTCAATCACTGTGCGATATTACTAGCCACCCTACTCCCCGAAAGCATTTAACATGGCAGCTAAAGTTAGTGAAAACAGTGTAGACTCGTGTTAAGATAAATAATTTCAGCTAAACCCCGCCTTCAAATAGACACACCCAATAAAGCATCAGTGATCCTTGTCTGGCCGATGCATGATTTTCTGGCCAATTTCTCAGACTGCTGGTCTAAAGTAGCCCCAGGTAGGAGTACGCACAGGCCAGCAGCAACAATGGAAACAATCATAATTTTGTCTCATGCCAGCTCGCCCTGCTTCGGCTTGACACCGAGATTGGCTAATCGGAGCGAAACGCTGACAACTTCTACAGTGCTTACCTTGTTTCTTATAGTACTCCTCCCATGCCTTGGTGTAATCCTGCTGCTGCTGCTGTTGCGGCTGACTTTGTTGACCTGAGCGGCATAAAAAAATACAAATGTCACTGTTTTAGAAAACACGTCAAAGAAATGGGGGGGTGAGGGGGGGGGGGGATCCAACTTAATTGCACGGCTTGCTAATCCTTTGTTGCTTTGTGTGTGTTTAAATTTTATTTCTGGACAATAAAACACTCGAGAGCACAAGTTCATGATGGCTCTCTGGAAATGAGATGATTTATATATCAAAACAAAAACAACCCCCCCCTCACCACAAACATAAACATGACTCGCTCCTTCATAATACGAATTGAGTCGGAAATCAGACACGCTGAGATACTGATACATTTGGAGAGAACGGAACCTTCTTTAAAATTATTATAACATGAAAAAAGGCTGTGTTACATCACTATATGTCACTCATCAATGCAGCTTTTATAAACAGAGAATAGTAGTTAGTTACAGAACCTGGTTCTGAATAACCGTATCTGAAACATCCGAACACAAAACGAAGCCGACTCTCCACCAATCAGCACCATCATACTCGTGTCTTCCTAGCCACAGAGGAGTGGTATTTACACCAAGTCATGTCTGCTGTGAGGCTTCTGATTGGTTTAACATTATATGATTGGGGGGAATCGTTCTGGGATCCGGTAAGCAGGGAGAGGGTTCTGGGAGTGAATAAGGAAATACCCTGAGCACCAAAAAAGCCCGTTTTAAATCAGTACATCAAGTTGCAGCGTGGACACGGAACCCTTTTTACAGATACTCTATTAAGGAGAGATTGTGTTTTTGGCTATTTGAACCTGCTCATGTTTAAACGTTTTGCAGAATGGGTTTTGGCGATATCACATTTTCATCCAGGTACGCCGCTTACATCTTACTTAGGCGCTTAAAACACGACCTCGCAACTAAATCCATATTATACTGGAGCGGATCACGTATATAGTTCAATTTGAGGAGATACTCAAAGAGATGAGCCATTATTTGAGGCCCAGCAGTAACGTTGAACCTCAGGTCACCTGAAGTCATAACCGTTTGGATATGATGTCGCACTCTCGCATTTATAATCAGACTGTGCATCAGACATCCAGACAGCGGGCAGAATTTAGTGGAGTGAGTATCAACCTGTCTGAGGAGAGAAAACCTAACATCTCTTCTGTTCATGTCCCCAATCCTCTTTACAGCTCAAGGTTTCAAGATGAAGGTGGTAGAGGTTAAAAAAAAAAAAAGAAAAAAAAATGAAAAGAAAATCTAAAACTACAATTTACCCATTTTCTTGTAATATTCTTCCCAGGCCTTGGTGTAATCTGCCTGTCCGCTCTGACCTGGAGCCTGCGGGTCACCTGTTAAAAACGGTGCAAACTAATTGAGAACCGTCATGCAGGAAGTCTGCGTCCGACCCAAAATAAACTAGAAGGGAAATTACCTACACATTAAACTTGCTACTCTGCTGATAATGTAGTCTCTGGACTTGACCTCTGACCTACTTAATGTAGAGGTGGTGTTCAGAACAAGAAAATTAAAGGGGTTTACCTTGCCCATTGGCCGGAGCAGTGCCTGGGGCGGCGGCAGGTGCAGCAGGTGTCATGGGAGCCTGAGGCTGCTGCTGGTACTGAGCGTAATAGGCAGCCCACGCTGCCGCATTAGCATCCGCTGCTGCTTTATCTGCCGAATCATCAAGAGATGTTAGGACTCTCTACTGTACTCTGGGGTGTGGTGATGTATTAAGGCAAACACTTACTGGGATCGGGTTGGCCTTGCTGCCAGTGAGGGTATCCGTTACCCCAGCCCTGAGGCTGGTACGGTCCAGGTGGACCACTGCAAACAAACATTGTTAATTATTCAAATCAACTGGGCGGGGCTAAAAGCAAAAGTATTAATTATCAACAACCAAAGATCAAAGCTCTTACTGTGGTCCAGGAGGTCCCTGGTTATATGGTCCAGGATTGTAAGGCCCCATAGGGGCAGGAGGTCCAGGAGGGCCTGGCGGACCATGTGGTGCTGGGCCTCCATGTGGCCCTTGTGGTCCGTGAGGGCCGCCCATCGGACTGACGGGACCCTGTTGGGGTGCAGGTCAGTGTTATGTACAATAAAAATAAAGTGCCATTTATTACAAAAAAAAAAAATTGGAAAAAAAAAAAATCAGGTCTCTCACCCCAATCTTTTCTTCGACAAGCTGTCTGGCATAGTCGATCTGCTGCGGCGTCCCACGCACTGTGAACATCTTTATATTGGGGTCGGCGTTGGGGGGAGGATTTCTCTCCAACTCTATTCTTGAACCGGACTGCTGGCTTATACTTTTAATTGTCTCACCTCCTGCAGACCCATTAAAGATCCGTTCAGCGATACATCTTTAACTTAGATTTTAAGTGACTACGGCAGTTTTGTGTACATGACAGAGCGGCTGCATCAATATTCTCCTATATCAAACTCACACAGAATGACTGGGACCAGTTCAGACTCACCTTTGCCAATAATAAGACCGGTTTTAACGGTGGGAACAGTGAAGGAGAACTCCTGTAGGCCCCCTGGTGGCCCCATGTTCCAGTTCCCGTGGCCACGGCCTCTGCCCCTACCTCCGGGGCCAGGTGGGCCACCGGCTTGCACGCTGCGCAGTAAGTCCGTAATGATACTGGCTGCATGCTGCGACCGATCCGGTGGCCCAATGATCTGAGCGATCCTCTCCGGTGTCGTGCCGTCATCTGAGGATCAAGAAACACCGTCGATGTCATAGCAAATAAATCATGTCTAAAGAAGAGCCACAGCCCCCAAACCTAAAGCGACAAACCTGGTTTGAACTGAATCTTAACGCCAGTGTCGTTCTGAATCTTTTTGATCATTTCTCCGTTACGGCCGATCACGATCCCTACCGCAAAACGCGGCACGGGAACCTGAAACAACAGCAGGTCTGACATTTCAGAACATTGTCAACAAACACAAACAGGAAAACAACACAAGCCCTCACAGATCTCCACTTACATCCAAACCTTCTCCACCACCCATCCGGGATCCGTATTCGCCCCTCTGCTCTCGGAATCCCTGGTCTCTGATCAGGTCCATCACCATGTCCTTTGCTTGCTGGACATAAAAATGCATCATTTTGACTCGATCTGGCCTGGGACATTGGGATGCTGGGACTGTTCAGCGTTATTTTGTGAGCTCACCTGAACTTTAAAAGGATCTCCAGAAATCCTGAGTGGTTTGTCTGCCCCGGTATTCTGAGGGCCATCCTGAATCAGTACCATCTTGACTCCAGCTCGCTCCTGCAGTGCAAAGCCAAGATTATGCTAACGTCTTAAAAAAAAAACACAATTATTTCAAAGAAACTGGGTCCAGGAATCTCCATCACCTGTAACTGTTTAATCGTCTCTCCTCCCTTTCCGATGACAAGGCCCGCCTTGGATCCTGGGATCATAATTTCTTGAACGGACATACCGGGCCCGTCATTGTGATGAAATGGTGTTGGTCTGCCCTTGTCAACAATTTCAGCAAGTAACCCCTTCGCAGTCCTGGTTATAAATCACACACATGCAGTTCTTATTTTTCACACAATGTCGCATGAACATTCATGAGCTTTGGTGGATCTGCGCACACACTCACTGGATGGAATCTGGAGAACCTGTTAACGTCACCAAGCGATCAGGCATGCCACCACTGTCTGTGGGTGGGGTGGGGAGAAAGAGGGAGAGATCAGCACACAGCTGAGTGGTAACAGGGAGGGGGAATTAAAATAAAATAAAAAAATTCAATGTCACCCAGTTACCTGGAGCAATCTGTATCTTGCATCCTGACTCCTGCTGTATCCTTGATATCTGCTCTCCTCCTCTTCCGATAACTGGAAAGAAGAAATCATGCCAATATTAAACATCTGGAAAATAAATAATAAGGTACTTACTGAAATAAATAAGGTACTTACTAAAGCCAACCATCCCATCTGGAACTTTATACTCTTCTGACGCAGGCCTGGATAAAGAAACCAAATATTTCTTCATATTACTAAATTAACAACAACAGGTATTATATATGCATGAATCCAGTTTTAAAAACTGGTTCGTATTAAAATATGCACAGGATACCTTGGAAGGCCAGGCATTCCACCCATTGCAGCAAAAGCTGGACACACACGACACAATTCCATGATTAACCTCAAAGCAACATGAAAGCCATGGAATCAAATATTTAAGGAAGATTAACACTTACGGTCACTTGCAACTTTCTTTGTTTCAGGTTGATCTGCAGAAAATTTCAAGAATTAAATTAATAAATGCTAGACATTACAGCAAATCTTACACTTAGAAGAGGCTGGTTATGTCCTCAGGTGTTTGACAGAGATGATCATGTATCGCCAGGGTCTACTTGCCTCTTTCTGCAAAAACCATTCAACCAAATTTCACCAAACTCTGCGGTCAAATGGGAAACGGGCCCGACAATAAGCCCCAACATTGTAGAGAAGACCGGGATCACAATCCTAATTTAGGGTTTTGTTTAAGAATTACGATTCCCTGATAGAAAGATCATGTGACCAACAGGAGAAAAAAGATGGGGGGTGGGCAGCACCTTCCCTTCCTCTATCTTCATGATTGGGGTGCCTTTGAGTAGGGGACCTAAATCCACTGCCGAGAAAATTTATTGAATGCAAAGCTAGGTTTTTGCTTGCGTTTTCCATATTACGAGCTTCGAGCACACCAAAAGTCTGCCCCATCCAATGAGCAAAATTTTGATTTACGACCTCTGCTGGGGAAATGGCTTTTCTGGGCCGATTAGTCTCGTATTCTTCCGCGCTCCGAGAACGCCCTGTGCAGTGCTTCTCAATTATTTTCTGTGATGCCCTCTATAGGAAAAAAATAACAACATTTCAACCCACCTCTATTTGAGAAGCACTGTCCTTGTGGTGGGGTGTGGTGTGGTGGGGTGGGGTGGGGTGGGGTGAGCTCACTATGAGCCTTTCCTCGAGACATTCATAGCGCACATGCACAAAATTCTCCTCCATTACGTGCCACCTCCTGCCTGCCCAGATTACATCTTTGCCGCAGTTGATGAACGGATGGGTGAGTTGACTTGTTTATTCTTGTTTTATTATGATTCATTCCTGATTATTATTAATGTTAATGTACATGTATTATAAAATATTTATCTTGCATATATTAGGTGTAATATGTGTGTTTGGGAAAGGGTTGAAGCGGATTAATTGGGTTTCTGCTATTTCCGATGGGAATTTTTGTTTTTTTAACGAACATTTTGACTTACGAGCTCGCCCTCGGAACGAATTAATTTTGTAAGTCAAGGTACAAATCGCCAAGAATGATTCAATAGAATCGATACACCTTCAACGACTCCCTCAAAAAGATCCAAACGGGTGTTTCCAATGAATCATCACTACTTTACAATGTGTTCTGATTCGAGTTGAAACTTACCGCCGTCTTCCAAAGGCCTTTTCTGCCCTCCGTATGGAAAATCGTTGGCAGCAGGAGGAAGATTAACCGCATCGCCTCCGATTTTAGCTGCGATCTGAAAAGCAAAACAAAGTGAACGGAAGCAGGCAGGAAAACTAGGCCTCCTTCTGTGTACGTGAAACAAATTGGCCCTTGGCTAATAAAAGCAAATAGCTTAGCCAACTTAGGACAACTTTATACTTCGGTCCATTTAATACAAATTTTATAATATATACACATACATACATATACACACACATATATATATATATATATATATATATATACACATTTAATTCACTTAGCACTCGTCAGTTCCAACGCTAGCTAAAGCTCGCTATCTAGCTAGCTATACCTGTAGCTAATTAGCTAGCATGGCGTAAAAAATTAATCTTAGCCATAACAAAGTGTACAACATATCAATAAAAAGAGTTACACCATTTTACAGTATAAAATTTGTCGATTAAAAATTACTTTTAAAAAAAGAGAAAAATTTAACAGTTCCAGATTTAGCTTCAAACATCCGGGCCTTCATTGCCTCCTTTGTTGCAACCCGCTAACATACATTAGCAGGCCCGTACTTGACCAGGGCCGCATCCTAAATACATTCAAACTACATTTACAGTACACTACACGACTCACTTTAACCATATGTCCTACACCCTACGTAGTATACTCAGATACAAATAAACCGCAGTTGAAAAAGCAGCCATGCTGCTCTTTGTCAGCGTTTGCGAGAAACGTCGTGTTTGTTTGTTTGTTTGTTTGTTTTATAATCCGGAAATAAATGTTAGTTTGGTTAATTTAATCCCTCACCTGTCTTGCCCGTTGTAGTGCATCTTTAAAAGCGTCGTTCATTCCTCCACCGGAATTTGAGGACGGTGGAGCCACACTCGCGTAATCAGCCATGTTTGAGGAGAAGCCGTGTGGAGAATATGGCGCGAGTCTGAGAAGGCAAGGCGGAAAAATCCAACTGCGACACGAATGCGCTCTCGTGCCACGAGGGGACGCGCTGACAGAAAAATCTCACTTCCGGTTACTGCGGCGGAACGATGGATCAGCAAGATGAGTGTCGATAGTTCGACTTCGAAAGCAAAGCTAAATTTGTTTGCAACACAGTAAAATACATTTGAAGCAACTCAGACTTAAAACAAAGTTCCTCTTATAACGCTAAACAGAAACTGAATTGGTGGCCGTTTTATAGTAGGTATGATGTCACAAGCAATAGGCCTATATGTGTGATGTCACAAAGTGTTTCATCACTAGCTGTGATGTCACACAAACAGTGTCATAGTCTGTGTATCAGATGCATTCCAAAACCCTTAAACTGCATCGTCGTTTTTCTTCACTTATATGCGGCCCATGCGCCGTGCGCTTGAGGAGAAATACAACAGCCTCTATGACGTTGCACTGCTGGACCGGCTACGTAAAAGCATCCAATGTCAAGTAACGGGCGGGTTATTTATTTAATGCAAGGCCAGCTGACGGGGAGGGAAATGGAACCTCTCTGCCCAAGGTCAATCATTCAGTAATGTCTATCAGTAGGTAGGTGATGATGTCCACCCGTACCCCCATATCTCTTTGACATCTCGTTGACATCATTGCCGATTGTATAGGTCATGTGACACACTGGTAACTTGATTGTGACCCAGACAGAGACAGAGACATGGCACCCACCCCTGGAAGAGCATCATGACATCATACATCCAACTCCACCCGTTGAGTTACTGTTAATACACTTGAATATAGGCCAGTCGACAAAGCCGTTCCCTTCTTTTCTTTTATTGTTTATTAATTTATACTATTTATGTATCTATTTATTTATTTACTTATATAATATATATGTATGTGTGTATGTTTGTATATGTATCTATTTTTGCACCCCCTACTGATGGTACCTCAAGAGCCTGTAACAGTGAATTTCTCCATTGTGAGATTAATAATAAAGCTGTAAAGCTGTAATGTTTTGGAACATCCACTGGAGGGCAGCACGGTGTCATAGGGGTTCGCCGGATATCAGGACGGTCCTGAGTTCGAGGCTCTGCAAGGTTGTTTCTGTGTGGAGTTTGTCCTCCCTGTGCTTAAAGTCCCCCCCCCCCCCCCCAAAAAAAAAAAAAAAAAAAAAAGTCAAAGACATGCATTTTAGGCTAATTGGCTTTTCCAAATTGCCCCTAGATGTGAGTGTAAATGGCTGTTGGACCTGCAATGGACTGGCAAGCTCTTTAGAGTGTACTCTGTTTTTCCAGTGTTGACTGAGATAGGCACCAGCCTCCCTGTGACCCTGAACTTTTATTTGATACCAAGTTTTACACCACACATGAACAAACTCAACCCAACAAATTTCAGATGTTCATTTGGTGCCATCATGAACAACAGGGAGGAGTCATTTGACTGACATTTGATGTGAACATTAAGGTGAAAGAATTAAACAGGAAAACATGGGTTTTTTTTTTTTCCCCCCTTCAGTCATTCACGTCCCCATCACATGTGACGATGGGGGACACTGCACAGCCTTAGTTGCTACAGCAGATTCTGCCATCACTGCACCACTGTGGACTGGATTGTGTGAGTTTATACCAGTTGTTGCCAATGCCAAAGCCTTCATATCCTCTTTGATGGATTCCTTCCATCGTTTTCTGGGTCTGCCTCTGGAGCGTGAGCCAGAAGCTAGCTCACCAAAAGATACGTTTGGGAGGTCCGCTTTCTGACTGTCGGCAGATGTGTCCCAGCCAACACAGTCTTGATATCCTCATCATTGTGCCAACTGTTGTAAGATTGGCCCGTTGTGGAACCTTTATGTTGGTCACTTTGTGCCACCAGCGAATGCACATAATTTGCCATAGACATCTCAGATGGAACATCTCTAGTTGATGGACATGTCTCGTAAGGGTGGTCCAAGTTTCAGAGCCATACAGTAGAACTGTTAGTATTACATGTTGGGACACAGCCAACTTTGTTCCAAGGGACAGACCAGCACGTCTCCAAACACGGCTCTGAAATGAGCTAAATGCTCCAGTGGCCAGGGCAACTCTATGCATGCTCTATGACCAATCGTCCAAGGTTGACAAATTTGTCCGTTAGTCTGATGTTGCCGATGTGGCTTGTTGGTTTTGGCTGATTGAATTCAGAGATGCATGTCACAGGACATCTTTTAACACTTTTCACACCCAATGCTAAGTACAGTATCAAACATTCCCTAAAGTTTCCTTTCACAAACAGCTCCAACACATTGCAGTGACATTTTATTAGCTCATAAAGTTCACAACGTAGAAGCACAACCTTTGGACATTTGTACCAAAAAATAAAATAGCTTGACAAAAATACATCAGAATTGATTTTGAATAAATAGCTCAAGATTTAGCTCATAAACTGAGTAGGCAGTTTCGCTCACATCCATTCATGGACAGATTAACAAAAGGTGGAGCTTAGTGTTAAAGTTCGTTCGTTAATCAAAGGACAACTTCAACACAGTACAGAAATAAACACGAGAAGTATCGGTGAACTCGGTTGATTTTAAAAACAACCCTTACTAGTGAGCCAGTGCAAACTAGCTTTCAAGTAACCGGTAACATTAGGTAGCTAGCGAGTTAGCACTGGCTAACTAGTAAGTGTTAGCCAGTGCTAACTAACTAGCGAGTGACCGGTAACTTTAAGTAGCTAGCTAAAGTCATATTCAGGATAAATTTGAGTGTAAAAAAGTATTTTCTGCCAAATAGGACAATGAAATGATTAAATTAAACAAGATTATCCTATTCAAGTCATATTTAACTCAAGCTCCACCCCTTTATTTTGGCACAATGAACAATCCAAATTTCAGAACACGATACAGGCTTATTATCATCACAACAAAATGAGAACTATGACTTTAAAAACAAAAGAGACGTCCTCCATGTCTATACAGCATTCACAGAATAAACAAGACGTGTGAAAACCCAAACGTCCGGTTCGTCCGTCAAATTTGAAAACGGTGGACTGATTTCGGAGAAATTGCAGTCAGGCGTACAGTGTTTTCAAACGAAACTCAATTCGATTTCAGCACTCATCCAATCGCATTCTGCGAGCATTCGTTGGTACTCGGTGGAAAGGTAAAAACATATGCAATAAATAATGATCGTACATATCAATTGTGTTTTGTTCTAACTGTAGCAGCATATTATAATAACAGTTTCCAATACATGCCACAGTCTGACTTTGTACAAAAGTCAAAAACAATGCTTGGGTTCTACGAACAACTTCAAATATAAATCATCCAAGATTCGAAGATCAGGGCACTCGGGTCTGAGGCCGGGCGCTGGACACCAATTGGGGCATGGCGTTGATGTAGTCATTAGTGGGCACTGTGAAGCCAGACCCCGAGTAATTCAGAAGCAACTCGGATCGCTGGTGCAGCAGGTGCAGAACATCTTCAGCCAGAGTGTCCACGCTTGAGTAGCACACCTTCTCCAGATCAAAGATGTCCTTCAGGAAGAGCAGCACCTGCTCCTGTAGGATTGGCACCAGACGTTAAAGCCCGACGTTGAAATTTAGCATAGTACTGAAACACGTGATCCAAGTACTGCACCTTAAAGAAGCAGCAGAAATCATGCAGAGAGCCTTTCGGCCCCAGGAAACCCCACGCTAACTCGGGGCTGATGTGCTCACACACCGCATAGAAGTGAGCGATGAAGCCGTCCTGATCCTGAAAAAGGAAAACGTTATCACCAAGTTACCATCTGCCACGGATTTATTGACAATAACAATCAAAATAGCAATGCTGGAAAGTTTCTCTCCAGTTTTCTGTCTATTGGTTAATATCACAATGACTATCACATCTGCTTACACTATGGTCACATGGTATCACATGACTCCTGCTTGAAATTTTATTCATTAAAAAAAATTGGATTTTGGGGCTCTTGAATGGTGCGTGACTATTAACCCGGAATCTGAGTTAATGTCACAGTCACCTGTGGACGAGAGTCAATGGGAGCTAATTGGCTGAGCTCTCACAGGAGGGAGGGATGGAATATGCTCACTTCCCTGTCACTCACAGTGATCGCCAGCTGATCATGGGCGTCTGTAAGCTCATTTGTACAAGGGGGCGGATTACGCTATCCCTCCGTGTGTGATAGACCCGCCCCCAAATACGTGTGATAGAGAAGGTGATAGGTGGGATTTGGATACGACTACATGAGGGAGAAAATGGGGAAAGTAAAAAAAAAAAAAAAAAAAGATTTAAAATTAAATATAAACTATCTATCAACATACAACTTCAACCCTTACTATTTTGCTAGCTCGCTTGGAAGCATTAACCCACTTAGTGTTACACGGACGACTCGTGTTGGAAGTAGCCAAACATCACGTAGCTATTGCATATATTCTAGCGAGCAAGTAACGTAAGTAAATGCAAGTTAAATAATATATACTATTACACGTCTTTACAAAAATAATGGTTCACAATTAGTTTAACAGCTAGTTCAGGCCAGCTAGCTTAGTTGGTATAACTGGCTAGCACTTAGCATAGTTTCTCTGTTTTCTTGTTAAAAATTATTTGGACCATAAATTACAATGATCTCATTGAGCTCAGTGTTTACATCAGCGACCACATCATGGTCTAGAGAAGATAAAAGAGTAGTAGCGGCTCAGTGGTTAAGGCTCTGGCTTACTGACGCAAAAGGTCAGAGGTTCAGGTCCGACGACCACCAAGCCTCCACTTCAACTCTTGAGCAAGGCCTTAAACCATCAATTGCTCAAGTGTATAATACTGTATTTATGTAAGTCACTCTGGATGAGGGCATCTGCAAAGTGCCGTAAATGTAATCAAATAAAACCTGAGTTTTATGTTGGCATCATCTCGAGCACTGACCACCTTCAGACCAAAATCCTCGAAGGAGCTCAGAAGAGATCCAGTCAAGCCACACAAGTGCTAATCTCCCTCGCTTGTTCAGTTCTGGATCATTAGTGGGAAAGCAATGAGTGAAATTTGAAATATTTCCCAAGATCCCACTGACTGTTTCACTCATGAAAAAGGAAGCTGAATCCCACAATACATGACATCACACCATCGTAATGATAAAAAAGAAGTAAAATCGTAAATGCCTTTGGTGTTCGTGCATATTATCGCCAGTTGGTTTGCTAATCTGACGCCAACCAACTTCCAAAAGGATTATGTTATCTGATCAGTTCTTAAATGGTTAGACTCAGAGGTTACACAGTATTTAGCGGCCAGCCAGGACATGAATGCTAGCATGGCTATTAGCATTAAGCTAGTATCAATCCCCGGCGTCCATCAGAATACCTTTACATGCTGTCGCTTCTGCTTTAGGACCGACCAGCAGCTTGAGGCGACAGCCTGAAAAGAGAAAACACTGTCAATGAATCGAGTCATCTGACAACGCCAGCTGGAGGTAAATATATCTTGCGTACAGTTTCTTTGAAGGCGTTGTTAAGCCAACGGTTATTCACGACGTTCGTAATGGACATGGGCGGATTCTCCAGATCCTCAAAAGAATCCATCAGGATAAAATCCAGGACGATGTCATAGAAGTTTAAATGCTTTACCTTATTAAAGCAGAACAATAAAATTAGGTATCGAGGTATTGAATAACGGATTGAATAAATCTTGTGAGAAAGGGTTGAACCTACCCCTCTGCTACAGAGCTCAGCCTCTGTGTTCTCCCAGTGCTCTGTCTGCTCCAGGAAGCCAATCATCTCCTCATAAACTTCTTCAAATCTAATCGGATTCTGACAAAGACCCAAAATGATCCACAGCAGGTCCAGACGTACTGAACATCCATCTGAGTCACAGATTAAAGCAAACACTCACCTTCCTGGCTTTCACAATGATCGAGGATAAGATCTTTCTTCCCGTCTCAGTCAGAAACTTGCGTGTCGGTATTTCTTGCAGGATGACCTGAACAAACCATCAGTTCATTACCCAGTGTGCTTTGCTTGGTGGCCTTCAGAGAGCCAGGTTTACTAGCTTCATCATGTTGATTGTAAGTAAAAACGTCGTAGTACCTGAGAGGCCTGTCGGATGCAGTGCAGCTTGGCAAGGAAATCCGTGTCTCCGAGGCATTCGAGCAACTCAGTTCTTAATAAATAAATGAAAAACTAAATAAGACGGAAGTGTCAGCTAACAAATATTCATGGTTCAATCTCTATAAACTTTAAAATCTGCTTATAAAAAGGTATTTAAGTGTTTATATTTTAGGAAAAATTCTCAAAGTGGGAGGCTGGAGCCTATCTCAACCAACTCAGGGCGAAGGCTGAGTACACCCTGAACAGCTCACCTAACCTGTGCATGGCCACCACATGCACACACACACACACACACACACACAGGGGAAATTTGGAACAGCCAATTCACCAAATAAGCCGTGTGCTTATCATTGGACAGTAAGAGAAACCTGGAGTAAAAGGAACCCAGAGGAAACCCGTGTCAGCACAGGGGGAACGCGCAAGCTCCACAGAGAAACGCCTTCGCAGGTGCAATAAAAAAAAAAACTTGCATTCCAAGAAGACATTTACAGTATTATAAAAAGAGCTGTCACTCTAACAAGGTGCTTTCGCAGTACCAGAGAAAGTTCTTGCATGCATGCACGGCAGCCTCACGGTCGTACAAAAAGCTCTCGCATTCCAACAAGACACTCCTGCGGTCACACAAAAAGCACTCTCATTGCAACAAGACACTCTCGCTGTTGATACAAAAAGCTCTCGCATTCCAAAAACATACTCCTATGTTCACACAAAAACATTCACATTCCATCAAGAGACTCTCGCGGTCACACGGAAAGAACTCATGTTGCCTTAAGACTCTCTCGCAGTTATACAAAAAGCGTTTGCCTTCCATCAAGACACTCTCGCGGACACACAGACAAACATGTGCATTCCATCAAGACATTCTCGCGGTCACACAAAAAGGACTCATGTTGCCTCAAGACATTCTCGCGATCATACAAAAAGCTTTCACATTCCAACAAGACACTCCTGCAGTCACACGGAAAAACATTGGCATTCCATCACAACATTCTCGCAGTCACACAAAAAGGACTCATGATGCCTCAAGACATTCTCGCGATCATGCAAAAATCTTTCGCATTCCAATAAGACACTCCTGCGGTCACACAAAAAAACATTCTCATTTCATCAAGACACTCTCGCGCTCACATAGAAAAACATTCTCCTTCCATCAAGACACTCTCGCGGTCACACAGAAAAACATTGGCATTCCATCAAGACATTCTCGCGGTCACACAAAAAGGACTCATGTTGCCTCAAGACATTCTCGCGATCATACAAAAATCTTTCACTTTCCAACAAGACACTCCTGCAGTCACACAGAAAAACATTCTCATTTTATCCAGACACTCTCATGGTCACACGGAAAAGCATTGGCATTCCATCACGACATTCTCGCGGTCACACAAAAAGGACTCCTGTTGCCTCAAGACTCTCTCGCGATCATGCAAAAATCTTTCGCATTCAATAAGACACTCCTGCGGTCACACAAAAAAACATTCTCATTTCATCAAGACACTCTCGCGCTCACATAGAAAAACATTCTCCTTCCATCAAGACACTCTCGCGGTCACACAGAAAAACATTGGCATTCCATCAAGACATTCTCGCGGTCACACAAAAAGGACTCCTGTTGCCACAAGACATTCTCGCGATCATGCAAAAATCTTTCGCATTCCAATAAGACACTCCTACGGTCACAAAAAAACATTCTCATTTCATCAAGACACTCTCGCGCTCACATAGAAAAACATTCTCCTTCCATCAAGACACTCTCGCGGTCACACAGAAAAACATTGGCATTCCATCAAGACATTCTCGCGGTCACACAAAAAGGACTCATGTTGCCTCAAGACATTCTCGCGATCATACAAAAATCTTTCACTTTCCAACAAGACACTCCTGCAGTCACACAGAAAAACATTCTCATTTTATCCAGACACTCTCATGGTCACACGGAAAAGCATTGGCATTCCATCACGACATTCTCGCGGTCACACAAAAAGGACTCCTGTTGCCTCAAGACTCTCTCGCGATCATGCAAAAATCTTTCGCATTCCAATAAGACACTCCTGCGGTCACACAAAAAAACATTCTTATTTCATCAAGACACTCTCGCGCTCACATAGAAAAACATTCTCCTTCCATCAAGACACTCTCGCGGTCACACAGAAAAACATTGGCATTCCATCAAGACATTCTCGCGGTCACACAAAAAGGACTCCTGTTGCCACAAGACATTCTCGCGATCATGCAAAAATCTTTCGCATTCCAATAAGACACTCCTACGGTCACACAAAAAAACATTCTCATTTCATCAAGACACTCTCGCGCTCACATAGAAAAACATTCTCCTTCCATCAAGACACTCTCGCGGTCACACAGAAAAACATTGGCATTCCATCAAGACATTCTCGCGGTCACACAAAAAGGACTCATGTTGCCTCAAGACATTCTCGCGATCATACAAAAATCTTTCACTTTCTAACAAGACACTCCTGCAGTCACACAGAAAAACATTCTCATTTCATCCAGACACTCTCATGGTCACACGGAAAAGCATTGGCATTCCATCAAGACATTCTCACGGTCACACAAAAAGGACTCCTGTTGCCTCAAGACTCTCTCGCGATCATGCAAAAACCTTTCGCATTTCAACAAGACACTCCTGCGGTCACACAAAAAAACATTCTCATTTCATCAAGACACTCTCGCCGTCACACAGAAAAACATTGGCATTCCATCAAGACATTCTCGCGGTCACACAAAAAGGACTCATGTTGCCTCAAGACTCTCTCGCGGTCATACAAAAAGTTTTCACATTCCAACAACTCCCTCTTGAGCACATTACAGCAAAACACTTTCGCACTCACACAAAAAGCACTCTCACTCCATCAAGGCACTCTCTCAGCCACAGAAAATGTGCACAGTCACACAAAAAGCACTCAGAGTCCAAAAACACACTCGTTTGGTCACACAAAAAGCATTCGCGATGCGCCCGATGCACTCTTGCAGTCATACGAAAGTGCTCATCTTCATACAAAACACTAAAACTTTCAAAGGGAACACACTCATGCTAACACACCCCACTCTCTGCGAGAGTATGCGGTTATTTTGGACGAGGTATCACATATCGACCACGTCAACTATTAGTCATGTGACAATGGCTGTCAATCTCACCGGAGGACCCGACAAGATATTTTCCCATCCTCAGCCATCTGCAGTGCCTCCTCATAGAACGGGTAATGAGAGAGCGAGCTGAGGCCCAGCCCTCTCTTGTGCTCCGATAGCTGCGAAAGACCATTAACAATCAGTAAATAAAACAAAAACACGTTGCCACAAAAAAACGCATTCTGTCGATGTTCACCTCTGCAGCGGACACGAAGGAGTCAGTGGAGCCGATGCTTAAGGTGTCTCTCCAACACGACTCATCAAAATCCTCCTTCGCCGAACCTTCGTTGTGGTGCTCTACCGGTAATACAAACGAGGATTACATTTCCGCACCGTTAGCGCCACTAGCGCGAGGTACCGAAAACATTTCATTATGTACGCATCCACTCACCGCTGTGGTGCGAAGACGGGTCTGTGAACCCCGTCGCTCCTCCGAACTCCTCCTGGAGCCGATAGGCCCTCTGTAGCAGCGACTCCAGCTTACGGATGAACTCGCCGCTAATGATGCCCTGTTTGTAAAGATGACACGATATTTTGCTTGTCTCGTATTTATAATGTGTAAACTATATTTATAATGGTGTCATACCTCGACGGTCTCCTCGGCGATGGCATCTCCGGCGCCGAGTTTTACAGAAGAGCATTCAGCTTCGTCATCGGCTGGCTGGCCGCGAAAATTTAACGCCTCTTCCCAGCGTCGCAGAGCCTCCTCGAACAACTCCATACCTGAGTGCATATGAATCAGAGTCACCAGCGATTATAAGACTGAACACATCTCATGGGCTTGCGTTGTTCTGGAACAATCAATTTAATCACAGATACATCAAAAGTACCAAATCTTTTCCTTATTTATTCACGGTAGAGAAGAATGTCTTACCCATCAGGTAGAGGTTCTCTGGAGTCGTAACGACGTTATGTAGATCGCCATCATCTGCTCCGTCCCAACAAGCCGAGCCCATGGTGCACTCGCTGCAAGAGTTCATGCTCCTCACCTGAGAGAAACAGATGTTTAAAACCATGGGACTGGCGGTGAGATAAGCTGGTGTGAGAGCCTTTAATATATTATTCCACAATTCTGGCTCTCATTCAAAAATGAGAACCGTGAGAGCAATTTGGAAAAATGTGAGAGCCTCATGTGTGAACCGGAGAACGTCGTGTGTGAATGCGCAAGCAATATGTGTGAAAGCAAGAGTGTTGTGTTAACACGAAAGTTGTTATGCATGAACGTAAAATTGTTATGCGGCAATGCAAGATGATGTGCGAATGCGAGAGCATTGTGTGAATGTGAGAACATTTTCAGTGAATGCGAGATTGTTGTGATGGGCAAATGCCGGAAAACATTATGTGCGAATGCGGGCGTGTTATGTGCGAATGTGGGAGCGTTATGTGCGAATGCAAGATTGTTATGTGCAAATGCGAGAACATTGTGTGAATGCGAGAGTGTTGTGATGGGCGAATGCAGGAACATTATGTGCGAATGCGGGCGTGTTATGTGCGAATGCAAGATTGTTATGTGAGAATGCTAGAGCATTGTGTGAATGCGAGAGTGTTTTCTGTGAATGCGAGATCGTTGTGATGTGCGAATGTGGGAGCATTATGCGTGAATGTGGGAGCGTTATGTGCGAATGCGAGAGCATTGTGTGAATGTGAGAGTGTTTTCAGTGAATGCGAGATCATTGTGATGGGCGAATGCAGGAGCATTATTTGCGACTGCGGGAGCGTTATGTGCGAATGTGGGAGAGTTATGTGCGAATGCAAGATTGTTATGTGCGAATGCGAGAGCATCGTGTGAATGCGAGAGCATTTTCTATGAATGCAAGATCGTTGTGATGTGCGAATGTGGGAGCATTATGTGTGAATGTGGGAGCGTTATGTGCGAATGCAAGATTGTTATGTGCGAATGCGAGGGCGTTATGCGTGAACGTGAGATTGTTGTGTGCAAATACGGGAGCATTGTGTGAATGTGAGATCGTTTTCTGTGAACACGAGATCGTTGTGATGTGCGAATGCAAGAGAATTATGTGCGAATGCCAGAGCGCCATGTGCAAATGCGTTATGTGAGAACTGTTATATTCAAATGTAAGATATTTATGTGCGAATGCAAGAACGTTGTTTTGTGCGAATCCGAGAGCGTTATGTAATAACAAGTGTATTACTGTAAACATGAGAATATTTTCAATTTATATAATTTATGACGATGAGAGTTTTTGTGTGCATGCGAGTGCATCTTGTGAATGCAAATTAATGCAAATGTGTCTTGGGTGAATGTGATCACAGTTTGTGGTAATTCGAGTTCATTTTGCGTGAATGTATAAATGTGAGTGCGTCTTCTGCAAATGCGAGTTGATACGAGTGCCTCTGTTTTGAATGAAAGAGGATTCTGTGTAAACGTAAGAGTATTTTCTGTAAACAAGAGAGTGCTTTGTGCCAGTGCGAAAGCATTCTCTAAATGTGAGAGTATTTTGTGCGAAAGGACGGACACTGTAGAAATAACTTGATGGTAAAAGGATGAAGAAGATGCAGTGGATGTTTTACCGAGGTCAGACTCTGTAGAGAGCTTGACAGTTTTCGGTGTAAGCCACCGTTAGAGACGGTGTGATGTGGAACGCCACTCTTTGTGTTTAGGGACAAACTGAGGTTCGGAAGGGTAGAGGCAGCATCTGCAAGAGGATAGGAGTTCAATGAAAATCCCGAAAAGACCAACCTTGGAAATGGTTTACAGATCAGACTTTTTTTCACTGAATATTTAATTTTAAGTATTCGAAATAAAAGTCCTTGAAGCTCAATATTAACAGAGCTAATCAAGTAAAAAAAGAGCTTTTCTGTAACTGGAGGATCATCCTCATGGGTGGAGCTTTACACAGCAGGGAAATAAAATTATCCGGGTACCGTATTTTCCGGACTATAAATCGCACTTTTTTCATAGTTTGGCTGAAGGTGCGACTTATACTCCAGAGCGCCGTATATGTGGAATTATTACATATAGTTCTGTTCGTCATAATAACAAACACAATTTCACATGTTTGTTATTTTTACACTCGCAACCACAAGAGGGCACTCTAGGCTTGGGTACCAGTACCTGATCAACGTGTCCCACTGAAGAAATGGCCCCAAAATGAAAATACTATTCATGTTTATTACAAACTGCAAGTAGTGAAACATGCAGCAAATGGTAATCAAGCAACAGAAATAAAGTTTCGAGTGAACGAGAAACGTGTGAGGAACTGGAGAAAAGTGGAGATTTTTATTACTGCAATAAAGAAAGCAAAAAAGCTAATTGCTAAAAAACTAAAAGCTAATTGCGGGCTAAAAGCTAGATGGCTACAGCTAGAGTAATGAGTTTGCACATGGGTGCTTGAGCAACGTGCCTCAGGGAGGGGTTTGTCAACAGTGCAAGTGCGTCTCCACGTCCAGGTAATTGTCAAGGAGATAAATATAAATGACTTTGCATGAGGACTTTCTTGGTGTTACTGCTTCATGTAACGCAACCCCCTCTCTGCCAGAGCAAGGACCACAACATCACATAAACCGCCAGCAGATTTCCAAGCCTAGGTAGGCAGGTTTCATGAGTTTGTGACTTATAGTCTTCTTTATTATGCATTTTTTGCCAATGCGACTTGTACTCCAGAGCGACGTATACTCCAGAAAATACAGTAAGTGTAATCAGGATAGAAACCTTTTAATGGTGGAAATGTGGAGAGGAAGTCGGACCTCTTCAGTTCCTGCAGCACTTTTTTCTTCCCTTTTCGTCTCCTGAAGCGGCGGGCGAGGAGGAGGACAGAGACGGCCCCGAAGGCAGCCACGGCCATGAGCTTCTTTGTGCCAGAGCTCAGGCTTGCCTGCTTAGAGAGAGAGAGAGATAGAGATAGAGAGAGAGAGAGAGAGAGAGAGTAATAAGGAAAGACACAAACTCCCATAAAAAGAAACTGAGAGAGGAAGTGAGCAGGAAACAGAAGACACAAACTCCCATAAAAGTGTCTCACCTGTGAAAGGGAGGAAAAGACAGACTGAGGAAGATCTGCCGCACGCTTAAACGAGTCTTTGAGCACGTCCTCTGCCATGGTGCCATATTCACACTATCATCCACGTTCCTCGGCTCAGACTCATTCTGCGGACACGCACACACACACACACACACACACACACACACACACACTTGATTTAAAAAAAATTCTCATATGAACTTCAGAGCTTCATCCCTGGGTGGTTAGGACATCTGCCTCGCAGAAGGAATAGTCCAGGGTTTGAATCTCTGCATGTTCTTTCTTTGCTTTGGTGGGTTTCCTCCGTGGAATCCGGTGTCCTCCCACAGTCCAAGGACATACAGTAGGCTAACTGGCTGTTCCAAACTCCCCAAGCTGCGAGTGCTTGTGCAAATAGTTGTGTGTGTTTCCCTGCAATGGTCTGGGTGAGTTGTTCAGGGGGTACCCCACCCTCATCAGAGTAGGTTGATCTAGGCACCAGTCTACGACCTCACTTCAGTCACACAACAGTGGCAGACAAATACCCATGATGCAAAGAGATATGCATATGCTTTCTTTTATTTCCAATTATTTCTGCTTATGCGCCAAAAATGGATCAATAAATACATGAATAAACTTTCAAACTGTGTCCCAATCGACTGTGTCTCAATCGTGCTGTGTAGGGTACAAATCTAGGGAAGAAGGAAGTACAGTACTGTATGTGGGATTTCTCCAACTGAGGACCAACAATCACGACTCTGGACAGATTTTCAATTATTAATAATAATGATAATTGCTATATTACAGCACATCATAATTATTAGAACTCTTTATGACTAAAGCAGTTTATTAGCTCGTAAAAAATGTACATTAAAAGGTAAACATAACAATAAATAAAAACCACCGAGCTAAAATTAGTAAGCTATCATCAGCGCCATACAGGAATAACGTTCATGTTGTAATGTTGCTTATCATCGTTATGTTTATTTTGTTAAGCAAAACAGCAACGAAATAAAAAATATATATATACAAATCGTTCTCCTACATTTAGTGCTTCTGTCGTCTTTGCACCATCTGTTCACTCGGGAACGACAGCTGGACATGGCGACATTCCAATCAACTTTATCCGCCCTACACAAGTGCACTACATACACATCATGAATCCATACTAAATAGTGCACCTGAAATTGAATATGTAGTCAATTTGGTTTGAGGCAGAGACACTGAGGTGGGCGGAAAATACAAAATGGCGTCAGATTTTTCAAATTAAAGTCATAAAACAAGTCATATACAGTATACATATAAAAATATTATTTGTATTTAACGACAGCCAGATTAATACATAGGGATATTTTAGATGGGTGAAATATATGTGTACCTTAATGTGTGGAACGTATAAAATCAATTCACACTTATAAGTACATTATATACACACATACTGTATATAGGGGCTACGATGGCCTATATTTTCCCCCATCTGTCTCAAACCAATTGACTCCATATATATATATATATATATATATATATATATATATATATATACATACACACACACACACACACACACACACACACAGTGGTATGAAAAAGTATCTGAACCTTTTGGAATTTCTTGACATTTCTGCATAAAATCACCATCAAATGTGATCTGATCTTTGTCAAAATCACACAGATGAAAAAACAGTGTCTGCTTTAACTAAAACCACCCAAACATTTATAGGTTTTCATATTTTAATGAGGATAGCATGCAAACAATGACAGAAGGGGGAGGAAAAAGTAACTGAACCCTCTGCCTAAGGAGACTTAAAGAGCAATTGAAACCAATTTTTACCAAACAATTTAAGTCAGGTGTGTGTCCAATCACTGATGAGTGGCTTAAAGCTGCCCTGCCCACTATAAAACACACACCTGGTAAGAATTGTCTTGATGAGAAGCATTGTCTGATGTGCACCATGGCTCGCTCAAAAGAGCTGTCTGAAGACCTGCGATCAAGAATTGTTGATTTGTATAAAGCTGGGAAAGGATACAAAACCATCTCTAAAAGTCTGGATGTTCATCAATCAACAGTCAGAGAAGTTGTCTACAAATGGAGAGAGTTTGGCACTGTTGCTTCTCTCACAAGGAGTGGCCGTCCACCAAAGATGACGCCAAGAGTTCAGTGCAGAATACTCAGAAAGGTAAAAAAAAACCTAGAGTGTCTGCTAAGGACTTACAGAAATCACTGGCACAGTCCAATATCTCTGTGCACACATCAACTATATGTAAAACAATGGCCAAGAATGGTGTTCATGGGAGGACTCCAAGGAGGAAGCCACTACTGTCTAAAAAAAAAACATTGTTGCTCGTTTAATGTTTGCAAAAAGGCACTTGGATACTCCACAGAAGTTTTGGCAAAATATTTTGTGGACTGATGAAACCAAAGTTGAATTGTTTGGGAGGAACACGAAACATCATGTGTGGAGGAAAAATGGAACAGCTCACCAACATCAACACCTCATCCCCACTGTGAAGCATGGTGGAGGGTGCATCATGGTTTGGGGCTGTTTTTCTGCCTCGGGGCCTGGACAACTTACAATTATTAATGGAAAAATTAATTCAAAAGTTTATCAGGATGTTTTGCAGGAAAACCTGAGGCCGTCTGTCAGACAGTTGAAGCTAAAAAGAGGATGGATGCTGCAACAAGACAATGATCCAAAATACAGAAGTAAATCAACTTCAGAATTGTTTCAGAAGAACAAAATACACGTTCTGGAGTGGCCAAGTCAAAGTCCAGACTTGAACCCCATTGAGATGCTGTGGCATGACCTCAAGACGGCGATTCATGCCAGTAATCTGACTGAACTACAGCAGTTTTGTAAAGAAGAATGGGCCAAGATTAGTCCTGATCGATGTGCCAGACTGATCTGCAGCTACAGGAAGCGTCTGGTTGAAGTTATTGCTGGCAAAGGGGGAGCCACAAAATATTAAATGTGATGGTTCAGTTACTTATTCCTACTTATACCCCGCAGGTCTTTCATTCCCACCGCTGTCAGACTGTACAACACCACTTTGTAACTGACTGTGAAAAAAACGGTTATGTGCAGTTAAAACCCCGTGCACTTTAATCAACCACATCTACCCCACTGACTGTGAACCATATCAACCCATCTACTCTGCCCTCAGATACATGTACACTTGAAATAAGCCGGTGTACAAAGTTTTCCTTTTTTTATTGTATATTGCTTTTATACTATTTACGTATCTATTTATCTACTCATATAATATGTGTATGTATGTGTATTACTGTATATGTATCTATTTTGCACCCCCTACTGATGGTACTCCAAGAGCCTGTAACAGTGAATTTCTCCATTGTGAGATTAATAAAGCTGTATCTTATCTTGTCATTGTTTGCATGCTATCCTCATTAAAATATGAAAACCTATAAATGTTTGGGTGGTTTTTGTTAAAGCAGACACTGTTTTTTCATCTTTGTGATTTTGACAAAGATCAGATCACATGTGATGGTGATTTTGTGCAGAAATGTGAGAAATTCCAAAAGGTTCATATACTTTTTCATACCACTGTCTGTGTATGTGTATATATATATATATATATATATATGGGGCAGTGGTGGCCTAGTGGTATAGGGTGCTGGATCGCTGATCCAAAGGTTGGGGGTTCGAGTCCCACTCTCCACAAGGTTGTCACTGTCCCCCCCAGTGCTGCGAACTGGGTTATCAAAGGTGGGACATGTCACTCACTGTCTATAGTGAGAGGTTCATGTAAAATAACCATTGCTGACTTTCGTAGAGGAACTGCAAAGCCGTCAGCGCGTTTCTGTCCCTTGCTAAAGGGTTGTGTCAGGAAGGGTATCCGACGTAAAAACCTCTGCCAAATCAAACATGCCAATCAGATGATTTGTTGTGGCGACCCCTGAAAAAAAAAAAAGAGGGGGAAGGCTGAAAGGAAAAGAAGAATATACTGTGTGTATGTGTATATATATATATATATATATATATATATATATGGATGTGGTGAAGGCAGACATGAAGGTCGTTGGAGTAAGAGTAGAAGATGCAGAGGATAGGGTGAGATGGAGGCAGATCATTTGCTGTGGCGGCCCCTGAAGGAACAGCCAAAAGAAGAAGATATATATATATATATATATATCTGTCTTCCTGTCAGCTTTTACCTTTTTACTCGGGAGTCGCCACAGTGAATCATCTGATTCGCACGTTTGATTTGGCAGAGGTTTTTACGTCGGATGCCCTTCCTGTCACAACCATTTTTAGCAAGGGACAGAAACACGCTGACGACTTTGCAGTCTACTCTTTATGAAAGTCAGCAATGGTTCTTTTACATGCCTCACACCATAGACAGTGAGACACATGGCCCGCCTTTGATAACCCAATTAGCTGCACTGGGGGGACAGTGACAACCTTGTGGAGAGTGGGACTCGAACCCCCAACCTTTGGACCTTTGGATTGGATCAGCGATCCAGTCCCCTATACCACTAGACCACCACTGCCCCTTATATATATATATATATATATATATATATATATATATATATATATATATAAATTGTTATTTGCTCTACCAAAAAGTATTGATCACTCTCCTACGGAAGGATCTACTCAGAAAATCCTCTCTCTCTCTCTCTCTCTCTCTCTCTCTCTCTCTCTCTATATATATATATATATATATATATATATATATATATATATATATATATATATATCGGTTCTGCAATCGCCTGGCAAGCTGTCCCAGGTGTACTCTGCCCTCGCTCATAGTCGGCTGAGATGTGGCCGGCCTCCCCACAACCCTAATTATGATTAAGTATCTTAGAAAATGAATGAGGCAGAAAGATGACATAGAAGATAGCACATACACCTCAGATCAAAAAGGTCCTGGGTTCAATTCCCAGCTTTGGGCATTTCTGTGTGGAGTGTTTGCATGTTCACCCCGTGTGCTTGCATGAGTTTCCTCCGTGTACTCTGGCTTCCTTCCACAGTCAAAAAACACACATAGTAGGCTAATTGGCTAATCCAAATTACCCCTAGGTATGAGTGAGTGTGGCCCTGCGATGGCCTGGCCAGCTGTCCAGGGTGGAACCCGCCCAGTACTGTATTATACTATATCTTCTTCTTCTTTTCGGCTTTTTCCATTCTATTGACTGAAATAAGCTCACTTTCAATGTAATTTTTTTGTAATTGTTAGGACCCCATTGAAAATAAGTTTTACCAAACTTTATGGGCTATCATTGATTTCAACTAATTCAGATTAAGCGGTTCAGAAAATGAATAAATGAATGGATGTACAGCACTGTACTGGATTGTAAATGAATACTGTATGTGTGTGTAATGTCCTATGCAGTCCACCACGTGGCGATTGGGCCGGGAGAGCAGAATTCAATTCTGCGGGGATTTTTTTGCTTGTTGTTCTTCAATTTGACCGCTAGAAGAAGTAATTTAAAATTTACGCCAGAGCACTGGCGGTATCCCAAACAGCTCTTCATTTGGAAAGTAGTGCACTGCATAGGCCGTAGACCTTGTTTGTTCTGTACAGTCCGTACCGCCTATGCGTAGGGAATTGATTGGCGTTTGGTCTGCAACCTCTCCCTCCGTGTGGGGTGGGCTCGAACCGGAAATAGCGGCTGTGACTGAGTAATGTTGTGTTACAGGGCAAGCAAAGTGGATGTCAGTTGTTGCTAGGTGGATCTTTTGTAGTGATTAGCATCACGAAACGAGATGATATAAAAATGTAGCTTGATAAAGGACAAAGACTGAAATTTGATATAATCAACCAGAAGGAAGCTTTCTTGACGTCGCCTCGCGCTGCTTTGAGGTAAAGTTGGGCATCTGCGCCAGTTTTGCTAACGAAAGCTAAGTTGGCTAATGCTGCTAATGTTTAGCCAGACAGAATAAACTGTCAGAAATGTTTGTAAAGGTTTTGTTACTAAAACTACGTCACTGAATTAGTGTGCAGTCATGGGGTTTATTAACGTAAACCTAAGCTCGGCGAACAGTTCGCTAGCGAGCATAGTAGCATTAGCTGTGTCAGGATATTACAGTACACCTGTCAAATAGCTTGATGATAGTGCGCATGCGCGTTCATATCACAGCATCAGCATTACAGTGCATTAGTTAGTGCACTTCCTGTACATTTAATACAGATTTCTTCATATTAAACGTAGAAATTATCTGAAATGAAGCCTCCACGTACCTGGATGTGATCTGTAAATGCTAATAAAAGCATTTAACAACACTGAGTCTCATCTTCATTATCATCACCAGTGGACACTTGGACCTGTTTATATATCACTATCTGTTGTGACCTCTGCCAATGGGTGTGTGTGTGTGTGTGTATGAGATGGGTCATGTCTGCTTTGTGTCTGTCTGTGACCATGATAACTTGAGATTTCCCCGAAATTTTAACCAAATGTAGATCGTAGGCCAGTGGAGAGCTGATTAAATTTTGGGCGTGATCTGGATCCAGGAGGCAATAGGGCAACGTTGTATATATCACCCAGAATACATCAGGAGAATAAAATATGTGGGAGCTCAGAAAAAAGTGCAGATCAAGTGATAGTGGGGCATCGACATCACATGTAGCAGTACAACTTATGTAAGGATGAGATTGCACTACCTTGGTGGAGGTTTTCACTCATCATTGAATCACTTATGTTCTTCTGATCTTCATCCAACACGTTTTCTCCAGAGTATGATGTTCAGGAAATGGGAAACTGTTTACATTTTAACTTGGGAAAGCTTGTTGGGATTGACTGTATATCTGACTCTCACGGTTTTCCTGAATCACTTATTCTCTCTCTCCGTCTCTCACCCTTTCTGATCCTCTCTCTCTCTCTCTCTCTGTCTGTCCGTCTGTCTCTGTCTCTGTCTATCTCACTCGCTCAGAGCTGCAATAGAGCAATGCCAGCTTCCTCAAGCTGCGATTGTCTGCACCTGGAGTGCGTCGGAGAGATCACGAAAGAGGAGCTCATCCAAAAGTCTCATGTGAGTGAAACCTGCGCCCCGACTCTGTTCCTCTTTCACATCCGCCACCATGAGGATTGAAAAGCAGCCTGTTGTCTACTCAAAGAACACAGAACTCTGCCATCAGAAACATATTAATATCCGAATCAATTCGGTGTAATATTAGATTTGTAAATCTCTGGAGACTTTTGAATTTATTAAATCGTCAGTAACATCGCTGTTGTTTCAGGGCCAGTGCCAGGACTGCAATGTGGGTGGGCCGAATCTCTGGGCCTGTCTGGAAGTAGGTGAAATGATAATTAAATAAAAATACCCGGGTTTTAGAAATATTGGTACCTCTGGAAATTTCTACAAGCTGTAACACTGTGTGTGTGTGTGTTTCCCCTTCAGAATGGTTGTTCTTATGTCGGATGCGGAGAGTCTCACGCCGACCACAGTACGGTCCACTCTCAGGTGTGTGCTGCTGTGAGATTCATATTTAAAACTCCATGGTTAGGCCACTGCTCAGGGCCAGGAGGAGTCACACAAACATGCTGCCTGTATTCCAAAAAATAATACACAAAAACCAACTCTACCTACATCGGGTCTGTCTTGAGACACCGAATTGTTTTTGAGTTAGTGCTCCATGCTAAAGCACCTTTTTTTAAACCATCAACCAAATGAGCCTCTGAATATTTCATGACTTCCAGAAACAGACTGGGTGGGGTGTTTTTTTTTTTTTTTTTTTTTTTATCCCTCAATGGAAGACGCAAGGAAAAGATAATCTTCCTCGGTAATATGAATAATGTAGAGGCTTCTGTACTGCTGTGTGTCTGTCTCTGTGTGTCTGTCTCTGTGTGTGTGTGCGTGCGAGCAAGTACACCTAACTAGAGACCACTCCTCAACCTGCCACGCCCCATTTCTCAGTACTGCCCAAACACAGACACACACTTCATCCTATCATTTTATTAACCGCTTAGTCATAACTATTCTGAGGTTGTGCCCATCACAGCCGAGATACACCCTGGACAGCTCCTGAGTCCTTCACATGGCCAACACACATAAAACCATTCACAATCTTATTTAGGGGTGATTTTGGGACAGTCAGTTAACCTAATATGCATGTTTTGGGAGGGAACTGGGGCACCTGAGGAAACCGACATAAGTACAGAGAGAACATGTAAACTCTACACAGAAATGCCCGAGTCTGGGAATCGAACTTTGGACCTTCTTGTTGTGGGGTGGAATGCTCACCACTGTGCCACCATGCCATCTCATACACATGCCATACATACATATACATATGTGTATGTGTGTGTGTGTATGTGTGTGTGTGTGTGTACATACATCTATATGTACACATATAAGGTGATACCTCACCTTACGAAATTAATCCGTTCCAGAGCCTTTTTTGTAACCTGGATTTTTCGTAAGAGGAACCGCATTTTACATGTAAAATACGTGATTCGTTCCAAGGCCTCCAATTCTACCCTTTAAAAATTTTAAAAGCAAACCTTTTAAGGTGCTTACTTCGTGTTGACCATGTCTTCTTAACAGAGTTATAATCTTAGAAATGTTTATGCAAGGTTAAATGCCTGAGCCAAAAAATAAAGTTGCCATGCGCACACTCGAAAAACACATGAAACAAGCTGTTGCTCATGGGAGCTGCGTCATCCCTCCTCGCCAATGGGAGGCCACCGGGTGGGATGTTGGGAGATAGCCAATGGGAGGGAGCCGCGTCATCCCTCCTCGCCAATCGGAGGCTAGCTGGGCGGGATGTAGGGAGATAGTCAATGGGAGGCCAGCGGGGCGGGATGTTGGGAGATCGTCAATGAGACAGCAACTTGTGCATTGTTTGGATTTTTTTTAATTGACCATGTCTGCTTAGCAGAGTTATAATCTTGCAAATGTTTATGCAAGGTTAAAAGCCTGAGCCAAAAAATAAAGTTGCAATTAGCAAACTCGAAAAACTCATGAAACAAACTGCTGCTCAAGGGAGCTGCGTCATCCCTCCAAGCCAATGGGACGCCAGCGGGACGAGATCTTCGGAGATAGCCAATGGGAGGGAGCTTCATCTTCCCATTGGCTTCCCATTGGCGTTTGAATGTTTGAATGGCGCGTTTCGTAAGGAGAACTTGTTTTGTATACAGAGACAAAAAATTTTGGAAAATGTTTTTGTAACCTGGATTTTTCGTTTGCTGGGACTATTCTAAGGTGAGGTACCACTGTATATATATTCCATATTTGACGTAATAAGTGCCCTACTCCAATAAGCACCCCCCCCTCCCCGCCCAAAGGTTTTTGATCTTATGTCTAATAACCGCCCATGTGTACTAGGAGCAAAATGGTAGATCAACCTTCCCAATTTTATTCGATCAGTCTCTGTAATCGTAAAATAAGAAGTTTACTGCCTGTAAAAGTGAGTTTACACGGTATTTCAAGACCCCCTGCCACTGGGCAATGTCTATAATGTTCATCAGTAACAACACATTTGATTGTTCCGCCGTACTTTAAAAAACTGAAAAATATTCTGTTGTGTTCTCTTGGTAAATTTCCAACAAGATGAACCATTAGAAACTGCTACAGCAAAACTATGGTATGCTCTGAATGAATGGAGTGATGAGCCAGATCTCAGAAAGTGACGACGAGTATTTTTCACCAGATTCTCCTGCTCACTATCTTCATAAATTTAAGCACGTTCCTGGCCATGTGCTTTTGTTTACGTTCATGTTGATTGGTTCAGCATGCCATATGCTAAAGTTGACAGTGTTGATTGGCTCGATTTTAATTCCGAAAAAATGTTTTAAAGTAAATGTTTAAAGGGAGGGAAAAGTACTGGGTCTTTTTTTTTTTAAATTTATGATGTTTTCTGTTTATTTTCAGCTTTCATGTAAGTAGTTTGGTTGATACCACAAAATGAATAACACAAATACCAGTAAAACTCTTTTATTGTTCTGTTATTATTCATGTTTTCCACCTCGATAGTAATAAGCACTTACAGTTCCACTCTGCTGGTAACATTTTTATAACGCCCACCCACTCCAATTTTTAAAGCGCCCTGGTTGCTTATAAAGTCAAATACGATATTATATATATATATATATATATATATATATATATATATATACACACACACACACATGCACACTTTTCATTAAGTGCCGGCGGAAGCGCCGGCGAATATTCGCCAAGCACCGGTTATAATTTATAATAGTAAATAATAGTATTTAATAATATAATAATACTCATTAATAAAAACATTTTCACGGCTTTGTTAAGCTGTGCACTTGACAACACAATCACTTGTTTTGATAATTTCTCAATCGGTTCACTTCCAATATCCCATGATGCACTATGCCACCTCATTCAAAAGTGCAGCGCTTTTTATATACGTGCCACCATTTGCCTGTGCTCCCGTGTAGATTTAGATCGTGATGGGTCGTACAAACCCAGGTAAAATATAGTCCAAACTGATGTGAGTCGTACCGACAAGCATGGAACCGATGCGAAGTACGTAGATCTAAACAACCAACATTAAATACGTTGTGGAAGCGACTGCAGACTACAATAGGGCAAAAAAAGCATGTTCTCCAGGGTCATTCTTCTATAATCACCTGAAGAGAGAGGATGGCTTCACCACCCCTAGAAACAGATCTGTAGTGATAAATGGAGTTTCAATAGAAAGTCTTTGTCCTGTCCTTTTATTTTTGTTATTTGCTCTACCAAAAAGTATTGAGCACTCTCCTACGGAAAGATCTACTCAGAAAATCCTCTCTCTCTCTCTCTCTCTCTCTCTCTCTATATATATATATATATATATATATATATATATATATATATATATATATATATATATAAAAAAATAAAAATTTATGTTTAACAGTATTTATACAGCTCAGGTTTTTGCATGAAATCCCTCTGACTTTCCCAGGAGACACATCACAACCTGACAGTGAATTTAACAACACTCAGAGTCTGGTGTTACGCCTGCTCCAAGGAAGTCTTCCTGGACAGGAAGCTTGGTCCTGTAACTCCGCCCCCTGGCACTGCCAAACTCCTCTCACCTGTCCCGCTACCTGACCAGGTAATGTCCGCCCACAAATACCTTCGCAGACTGTGGAATACAACATGGCCATGTACAAACACCCTTCTCCTCCTTCATCATTTGAACTGATCAGTGAACGTCCCATGAGGCGAGTTATAGTGTGCAACCCCTGTGTGTCATCAGGATCTTGAGCACCCCGGAAGTTCCACCACTCTGAGAGTGCCGCAGGCTGGAATAGCCGAGGATCTGGATATGGAGACGGAGGAAGAAGACGATCCAAGGACCAGAGGTACGTATGTATTTTGGAAGGCGAGAGGCAGAGAGTAAACCAAAATGGCAGATATGGGTAACAATAAAATGGATTCTGAAATCCGATGGTTAAAATGTTTTGAGGTGTTTATTTCATTTATAACATGTGACCATATTGTTTCTATGGTAACACGGGGAGAGCACATGATTCTTAAAGTATCATGATGAGGAATAACGTATTGATTATTTTCAGTGTTTTCCATTAAATTATTAGAAGTGGTTCAAAGCACTTGCACTTGCTTTCTACTGCAAGAAAAATCAACACCAAGACCACAAACCCTCACCAAGCAAAAATAAAGAAGTAAAAATAAATAAATAAAAAATGAACAGCATCCCCTGCTGGGTCTGCTGTAATACAACACGTCCAAAAAGTGTATCTCACAGTGTTGAGGAATCCTTCCCTCCAGTACCGTTTAACTCCAGGTTCATGTTGCTACTTCTCTCCGGCAGGTCTGACCGGCCTGAAAAACATCGGCAACACCTGCTACATGAACGCGGCGTTGCAGGCACTGTCCAACTGGTGAGAACTCATGCCATGTTCATTTTCTTTTAAATTATCATCAATCAACCTTTTCATCACTCCACTGCTCTGTCAATCATTTCTCTGTAACGGCGTGTTTTATTTGATCTCTGCAATGATTTCCTGTCGGGATGTATTTGTCGACAAATGTCAGGACCTGAGCTCTGAGTCTGGACTCCGGTATCACTAACAGGATAAATATAAACTGCACTGTATATTACACGTTATCTGATGCTATTTTCGAAGCACTGTTCTTTTTTTTTTTTTTTTGCTTTTTAAATGGTCCTTCTTGCCCTTTCTATCATTGCATGACATCACTTCCTGTTGTGACCAGTTTGTTCTTCTTTGTTCTGTTTTAGTCCTCCTCTCACTCAGTTCTTCATCGAATGTAGTGGCCTGGTCCGAACAGACAAGAAGCCAGCACTATGTAAAAGCTACCAGAAGCTCATTACAGACCTGTGGCACAAGAACAGGTTCGTCTGTCCAGTCTTTAGAACTTTCCGTGTTTCTATGTAAATAATACTTTTAACATCATCATTCTCACAGCTGAGCGTAGCTGGGAGGCCACGGGAGCGAACTGGCCACGCTCTCACAGGAGGGAAGGACGGCGTACGCTCACTTCCGTGTCACCCACAGTGTTCGGCAGCCAATCACACGCATTTGTGAGCTCATTCGTACGAGGGGGTCGACAGCGCTTTCCCTTCGAGTGTGTTTGACCACCCCCAGCGCATGGCGCTGCAGTTCAAAAAGAGGCGGGTGGTGAGCATTACATGTCACGGAGGGGGCATGTGCATGCTTTCGGCCTGGTCGTGTGATGGGGAAGGCAAGACATGATGGATGGGAACTGGATACGAATAAATTATGGGAAAAATCTGGGCAAAAAAAAAAAAAAAATCTCACTTTCCTAAAAAAAACTTAATAAGTAAACAAATACCAAATTATACAAAACTCGAAATGGTTCTCAAACTTGCAAGCAGCACCGGAGCAGCTGAGTGATTGTTTGGGTTAAAAATTGGTTATTCATAGGTGACTTTTTGAGTCGCTGAAAGTTCCAAGTGCATTTTTTTAGTGTCGCTGATTTGTATTTGGCCCCTCCCTCAAATCACCATATAAGGTAACAATCCCTCACATTGAGCTCAAAATGACAACTCAGCTGTTTCTGCTAATGCTAAATATTCCACATATGCAGCTTATTGTTCTTGTTATTAAATTCACCTTCTGATCTTTTAGATTTTCATCAACAGTACATTTCATGTCCAAATGCTCTTGAGAATCAGTTATGAATTAAAAAAAAAAAAAGATTTGTTTTGTTGTTGTTTTTTTCAAGACCATCCTATGTCGTCCCAACAAACCTGTTCCAGGGCATCAAAGCTGTGAACCCAATGTTTCGAGGTTATTCTCAGCAGGTGAGTCCTTCACCAGGGCCCAGACTTCCCACCTCCATGATGTATGAATGTTTCCACCACACAAACTCCTTCATATTTTTTGGAAAAGTTCCTCTGAGAGAACCAAGCCCAAGTTTAATGTTGGATGAATTGCTCTTGGTTTAGTTTCAGGGATGTTGTCTCCAGATTTAGACCAGATACTGCTTCTTCCCTGGAGTTGGAAATATTGGGGCAGATCATGCTCTGTCTATGCAAACGAGTAAATAATACTGTAGTAGGATGAGAAAGCTGTATTTTCATCAGAAGTCCATCAGAAGTCACAGAACTGGTTGAAGTTATTTGATCCGTGTGTGGCATGGAGAAATTGTAAAGTTCCAATTCGGTTTTGAAATTTTCCTGCATTGACACGGACACGTCTCCAACACGTTTATTGGCTTCAGCAGTGATGTACGGTAGGGGTCTTCAGCTTTGTCTGCAAAGGGCCGGAGTGTCTGCAGTCACATTGTTGGCACACTTCGTAGTTGATTGGGCCCCAAAACACTTGTGATTACTTCTGGACTGCGATAGACTTTTCATTCCAAGCAAGCAGGAAAGTCCAGGAAGGAAGTCCAGAAGCAAAGACCAGGAACAAACACTAAGAGCAAAGTATAGAAGCGAAGTCCAGAAGCAAAGTCAAGGGATGAAGCCCAGAAGCAAAGTATAGAAGCGAAGTCCAGTGCTGTGTCCAGGGATGAAGACCACGGGTGAAGTTCAGGGGTGGTGTCCAGGAACAAAATCCAGGATCAAAGTCCAGAATGGAAGAGCAAGGGTGAAGTCCAGGGGCGAAGTCCCTTGGTCTCTTGTTTCAGTCTCAAGTAATCTTAAAGTTTTTTTCTATCAAGAGTTCATATTTTCTTTTTGTATCCACTAAGTTCCATCAGAAGTAGGTTTTCTTCTAGAAAGCCACCGAATCCCTGATGTAATACATGAACCGGCAGAAGGAAAAGCTTGGCTTCTCAGATTTAATGGCTTTCAGTCTCAGTCTTGACTCACTGTTGTTTGGACTCAATCTTGTCCTCCCTGAAGATTCAGCCTCGATTTAATCTCGGCTGGTCCTGGACTTGGAATTGCCGATTTGGATCTTGACTCCACCCTTGTTTTAGCGACCTCTTCAGGAGAACAGACATAAACAACCAATCAGAAAAACCTTTCAAGTCAAGTGCAGGACCAAGTTCTGCTGTACATTTTGACATTCTGTGAGTGAGTTCTGTAAATCAGAGTTCAGTTGTAAAAATATATCTCCCGAATGTTTTATAATTCTCCGAGTTTTATTAAATCCATTATTTAAAAAAAAAAAAAAAAAAACGGAAAAGAATTTGATACCACTGTGAGTCTACAGAGGGACTAGAGGAGGTCGTCCAGAAAAAAAAAACCTCAAAGTTGATTGGGTAAAGGGTCAGAGACCGAATCGTGGGCCAGTTACATGTTCATGCAGTCAATAAACCTTCAGTGATGTTCTGAAGTAAACTGGACCTGATAGTGGTTAAGGACTTTGGAACTTTGTTGATTGGATCTTCTGTTGCAGGCTGTTTGTGTTCCATGGTGATCAATGAATTCATCTTAATTGACCTGTAGGGGTCATGCACTGATAATAGCATACAGAGATTTCACCCTCATGTTATTTCCTCCCAGGATTCTCAGGAGTTCTTACGCTGCCTGATGGACCAGCTCCATGAAGAGCTCAAGGAACCGATAGAAGAACCCGAGGAGCAGAATCGGAGCACAGGAGCAGAAGCAGACGAGTCAAACGACCCCACCGAGCAAGGCGAAGCCAATGAAGCAGACACGCTCATCTCGGACGAGGAGAAAGCAAGCCGAGAGCGACAGAGAGAAAAGAACCTCATCAATGAGCTTCACCGAACCGATCTGGACAAGGACGAGGGCACGGCGACCATCGTCAGCAGCCAGGGAGCCGTCAAACACAGCAAGGCTACAGGCAAGTGCTCCACACGCGCCCTGTGATTGGTCAGAAACTGTAGCTCCCGGCGATCTGATGTGAGTTTTATTTTTATTTCTTTATTAGAAACTAACCCAGAGATCCAGATCAGCAGTAGTGGGCGGCCCCGGAGCCCGAATGCTGGTGAGAACATTGGGTCCAGACTGTCCAGCAGCCCGCCCAAATCCGTCTCAATATGGCAGAATCTCAACCCAGCTCACAAGAAAGGTAATATTTAGATAAACACACAAATAAATGAATGTTAATTCTTGCATTTTTATGACAATTTTTTATTTTAATTTAGAAATGTAGTAAAAAAAAAAAATTTATTGAATTAGTATTTTTCCCTCAAGAAAAATTTATTTAATTTAAAAATTTCAAAGATTTTATTTATTTATTTTTAATGATTTTATTTTTAAATATATTTTCATTCATTCATTTTCCGAATCACTTAATCCTAATTAGGATCACTGGGAGACAGGCGTCCATCTCAGCCGACTTTGGGCGAGGGTAGCATACACCGTGGACAGCTTTCCAGGCTGTGTCAGGGCTATTATTATAATAAAAAATTAATAAATATAATATTAAAGGATTAAGGTGATGTGTGTGTGTTTGGTTTGGTTTTGTTTTTCTTTTCCAAATAGTCACAAGTTTAACATACTAAGCTGACGTGTGTGTATTGTGTGTGTATGCGTTGTGTGTGTGTATATGTGTTGTGTTTGTGTGTGTGTGTGTGTGTGTGTGTGTGTCTGTCTTGATCAGTGAGTATGTTTACGCCCCCAAGGAGCAAGCGCCAGAGGAAGTACCGCAGCGTTATCTCCGATGTTTTTGATGGCACCATCGTCAGCTCGGTGCAGTGTCTAACCTGCGACAGGGTGAGACGCGCGGTCATGTATCTATGTGCGCATGCCCCTCACGTGTTTTAAATCAGTTTTAACATGAAGTTGTTTGGTTCTCCTCAGGTGTCTGTGACTCTGGAGAACTTCCAGGACATTTCCCTGCCCATTCCTGGGAAAGAGGATCTCGCCAAGCTTCACTCAGCTACGCATCAGACGTCGCTGGTGAAGGCGGGTTCATGCGGCGAGGCTTACGCTCCCCAGGGTTGGATCGCTTACGTCCTTGAATACATAAAGAGGTGATGATATACAGCAAGGGATCGGAAGCACTTTCATCATCGGAATGTAGTGTAGCATCTTTTTTTTTAACTCTTGATTTGAAATTTTATAATTTATTCACTCGTTTTTGTTGATATTTAGCTGGTTTTGGGGCCCCGTCGTCACGCTGCAGGACTGTCTGGCTGCCTTCTTCGCTCGAGATGAACTCAAAGGTAAGTCTTTCACTCTCAGACAAAATCATTCATGGAGCAGGAAAGAAGAGAGGAAGGAAAACGACAGAAGGAAGGATTAAGGGACCAAAAGTGAAGGAAGAAGGGAAAAGGAAAAAGAAAGGAAGGCAAACATAGGGAAAGGAAAATTGACTAAAAGAAGAAAGAAGCGAAAGGAAAATAGAATTAAGGAAAATGAGCAAAGGGAAAAGAAAGGAAGGATAGACAGAAGGAAGAAATGAATGAAAAGGAAGAAAAAAGGAAGCAACAAAGTAGAGAATATCGAAAACTGATGAATTTAAGGATAGAAAACAATGGAAGAACAGGAAAATAAAGAAAAAGGAAAAATGGATGAAAGAAACGAAAAACTAAACAAAAGGTAGAAGTTAAAATGTAAAGGAATGAAGGGAATAAAAATGAAGAATAAAGAATTAAGCGAATAGGAAGGAAGACGGGAAAACAAAAATTAACAATGGAACGAAGAGGAACATTCGGAAAGACAAAAGCAAAGAGGGGAAAACTATGGAGAAAAGCAAGGACAATAACAAGGAAACCAGGGAAAGGGAAGAGGAGGAAGAGGAAGAAGGCAAAGACAAGGGGAGGAGGAGGAAGAAGGCGGAGACGAGGGGAGGAGGAGGAAGGCGGAGTTGAAGGAAGGAGGAGGAAGGGAGCAGTTGGAGGAATTGTCCATCTTAAAAGAGCAGTGATCAAAAGCTTTGCCTCTCAACTAATGTATTTTTTGTTATACTTAATCACCCCTGTGTGTGTGTGTGTGTGTGTGTGTGTGTTGTGTGTGTGTGTGTGTGTGTGTGTGTGTGTGTGTGTGTGTCTGTTGTGTTTTGCTCTTTAGGAGACAACATGTACAGTTGTGAGAAGTGTAAGAAGTGAGTATCCTGATTGTTAATACCTGGGTGTGTCCTGTTTGAGATGCTTGGTGTTATTATTAGATTGTTATTACTATATTCTAATTATACGAAGGAAAAATTATCCTCCACTCACTGCGGGGAGGAGGTTCTGCTCATTGATTTTAGGGTTTCTTTCTTTTCCAGGTTGAGAAACGGAGTCAAGTTTTGTAAAGTTCAAAGTCTGCCAGAGGTACGTGATAAAAATCTCGCCGTTTGTTTACGTTATATTAGATATTGCTGATATTTGTTTTTTCTTGGGTATGAACCCTGGATATTTGTTTTTGTTTCAGATCTTGTGCATACACCTGAAGCGCTTCAGGCACGAGCTGATGTTCTCTACCAAGATCAACACTCATGTCTCGTTTCCGCTTGACGGCCTGGACCTACAGCCCTTCCTGGCCAAGGACAGCTCAGCCCAGACCACCACCTACAACCTGCTGTCTGTCATCTGTCACCACGGCACCGCCAGCAGTAAGCTCCACCCATACGGGACTGAGAAAATAAATAAATATATCAGTAAATTTTTACATTTTCTGCCATGTCTCATAAAATTACGGGCTCAATAAAGGTGCATTCTGATTGGCTGCTGAAGGGGGGGGGGGGTGTTTAAAGCCACTGTTCTTTATTCAAACAAAAATGCACCTAAGTTATCCCTTCTGGAACAATTAGTTATTGCGTGTTGGTTGTCTGAAGAATTCAATCATTAATTTTCTGAGCCACTTAATCCTATTTAGGGTCGCAGGGAGGTTGGTGCCCATCTCGGCCCGCTCCGGGTGAGCGCAGAGTACACCCTGGACAGCTGGCCAGGCCATCACAGGGCAGAAACACGCTGATGGCGATTCAGCAGATACTCTTCATGAAAGTCAGCAATGGTTCTTTTACATGAACCTCTCACCACAGACAATGAGAGACATGGCCTGCCTATGATAACCCAGTTAGTGCAGTGGGGGGACAGCAGTGACAACCTATTGATAGTGGGGCTTGAACCCCTGACCTAGGGTTCAGTAATCCAGCACCTTACCACGGGGCCAGCACTGCCCCGCCTGAAAAATGGTTTTTCATATTTCTGATATATTAAAGCTCAAATGAATTTGTGGTTGTACTTTGTGTAGGTGGTCACTACGTGGCGTACTGCCGCAACGAGCTGAACCACATGTGGTACGAGTTTGATGACCAGAGTGTGACCGAAGTCTCTGAGTCCTGCGTTCAGAACGCTGAGGCTTACGTGCTTTTCTACAAGTAAGTCTCGATTCTTATGGGCCTCATTCATTACTAAAACAAAAAGCTCGACAGAGAGGTACCAAGTGGATCGCTAACAGATAAGGGGGTGTGGTAAGGTAGATTGGTGCAGACCGACAAGGGGGAGTGGCCAGATGGATTGGTGCAGATAGATGGGGGGGGGGTGTGGCCTGGTCTGGTAGGTAGGTGCAGGTTGATGAGGTGCGTTATCACGTGGATTAGTGCACGGGGAGCCTGACCAGGTGTACTGGTGTAGGGAAATAAGGAGGTGCAGCCATATGGATAGGTCTAGCGAGATAAAATAATGTGCCAGGTGGATTGGGGTACAGACATAAGAAGTCATGGCCAGATGGATTGTGGTACAGAGATGAGGAGGCATGGCCAGATGGATTGATCTTTAAGGATAAGAAGGCGTGGCCAGGTGGATTGTGGTAAAGAGATAAGGAGGCATGGCCAGATGGAATGATGTTTAAGGATAAGAAGGCGTGGCCAGGTGGATTGTGGTAAAGAGATAAGGAGGCATGGCCAGATGGAATGATGTTTAAGGATAAGAAGGCGTGGCCAGGTGGATTGTGGTAAAGAGATAAGGAGGCATGGCCAGATGGAATGATGTTTAAGGATAAGAAGGCGTGGCCAGGTGGATTGTGGTAAAGAGATGAGGAGGCATGGCCAGATGGAATGATGTTTAAGGATAAGAAGGCGTGGCCAGGTGGATTGTGGTAAAGAGATGAGGAGGCATGGCCAGATGGAATGATGTTTAAGGATAAGAAGGCGTGGCCAGGTGGATTGTGGTAAAGAGATAAGGAGGCATGGCCAGATGGAATGATGTTTAAGGATAAGAAGGCGTGGCCAGGTGGATTGTGGTAAAGAGATAAGGAGGCATGGCCAGATGGAATGATGTTTAAGGATAAGAAGGCGTGGCCAGGTGGATTGTGGTAAAGAGATAAGGAGGCATGGCCAGATGGAATGATGTTTAAGGATAAGAAGGTGTGGCCAGGTGGATTGTGGTAAAGAGATAAGGAGGCATGGCCAGATGGAATGATGTTTAAGGATAAGAAGGTGTGGCCAGGTGGATTGGGGTAAAGAGATAAGGAGGCATGGCCAGATGGATTGATGTTTAAGGATAAGAAGGCATGGCCATGTGGATTGAAGTTGAGAGATGAGGTATGGCTAGGTAGATTAAGGTAGAGACATAAGATGGGGGCCAGGTGGATTGGTGCAGAGAGCAAAGGAGGTGTGGTCAGGCAGATTTGTGGAGAGTGTTAAACGGGGTGTGACCAGGTAGATTGGTGGGGAGATAAATGGGCGGAGTTATGCAGATCACCAGCAGTGATGGTTATAACCCTGAATTTCAGGTTTTGTGGTTTCGCAGATTGCTGAATGACTTATGGTGACTTCAGGTGAAAATTAAAGCAGGCGGCCCTGATGCATTGTTTCCAATGTTACACAATCCAGGAAGAGCAGTGAGGAGGCGCAGAAGGAGAGGCGCCGGGTGACGGCTCTACTCAACATGATGGAGCCAAGCCTGCTGCAGTTCTACGTTTCGCGTCAATGGCTTAACAAGTTCCGGACATTCGCGGAGCCCGGGCCCATCGTCAACCGTGACTTCCTGTGTGCGCATGGAGGTGAGTAGATGCTCCTACGTGTGTGTGTGTGCATGTGACCCATCTCCGGTGTAACACACACACACACACACACACACATACCCCAACCCTCATCAAGACATCACTGCTCGCAGTAGCACAGCCTGATCCGAGTTTCGTTCCCACACTCGTCCACTTCCTCTCTGCTCTCTTCTTCTTCTTTTTCTGTGTGAACAGTTGAGGAGCGATTGCACATGCAGTCGTAAATCCGAGCGTTTCACATGTCCAGACCCTAAGTTCAAAGTTTACAGGGGAAAAAAACAAAAGAATCACATTTGTCCTTAGTTGCAGGGGGTGGACAAAATAATGGAAACACCTAACATTTTGGCATCATAATTTAAACAATCAAAACTTGGCATATGTTATTATTTTTTTGTATAATAATTTTATTTGATATGTTGATATAAAATAAAAGTTTTGTTTTTTTTCCTTTTTCAGATGTTGAAAACATTAAACAGATATTGAAAACATTAATCATACCCCATAATGGCAGAGCTCTCAGATTATAAAAGAGGCCAAATTGTTGGTGCTGGTATGGTCGGCGCTAGTGTAACAAAAACTGCCCAAATGTTCGGTGTTTCAAGAGCTACTGTCTCAAAAGTAACGAGTGCCTTTGAAAGAGAGGGACAAACGTCCTCAGCAAAGCACAAGTCTACCATCATCTCTAAAAGAGTTGAAGGGGATTCGAACTGAAGAATGGCTTCAAGTTCCTTTGGAAACAATTCACAAGTTCTTCTTTTCTTCTTCTTTTCCTTTCGGCTGTTCCCTTCAGGGGTCGCCACAGCAAATGATCTGCCTCCATCTCTCCCTATCCTCTGCATCTTCTACTCTTACTCCAACGACCTTCATGTCCGCCTTCACTGCATCCATAAATCTTCTCTTTGGTCTTCCTCTCGGCCTTCAGCCTGGTGGTTCCACCCTCAGCACCCTACGACCAATATACTCACTATCCCTCCTCTGTACATGTCCAAACCATCTCAATCTAGCCTCTCTGACTTTGTCTCCAAAACATCTAACATGTGCTGTCCCTCTGATGTACTCATTTCTGATCCTATCCATCCTCGTTACTCCCAAAGAGAACCTCAACATTTTCATCTCTGCTACCTCCAACTCTGACTCCTGTCTTTTCCCCAGGGCCACTGTCTCTAAACCATACAACATTGCTGGCCTCATCACCGTCTTGTACACTTTTCCTTCATTCTTGCCGATACTCTCCTATCACATCATCACACGGACACTTTTTCTCCATCCATTCCAACCTGCCTGCAGCGCTTCTTCACCTCTTTTCCACACTCTCCATTGCTCTGGATTGTTGAGCCTAAGTACTTAAAATCCTCCACCTTCTTTATCTCTGCCCCCTGTAACCTCAAAGTTCCTCTTGGGTCCTTGTCGTTCCACACACATGTATTCTGTCTTACTAAGACTAACCTTCAATCCCCTCCTTTCAGGGCATACCTCCCACCTCTCTAGATTTTCCTCCACTTGGTCTCTGCTCTCACTACAGATCACAATGTCATCTGCAAACATCATAGTCCATGGAGATTCTTGTCTAACCTCATCTGTTAGCCTGTCCATCACCATAGCAAACAAGAGAAGGGGCTGAGAGCTGACCCTTGATGTAGTCCCACCTCCACCTTGAACTCTTCTGTCACACCGACAGCACCTCACCACTGTCTTACATCTATCATACATGTCCTGCACCACTCTAACATACTTCTCTGTCACTCCAGACTTCCTCCTCATACAATACCACAGTTCTTCTCTCGGCACCCTGTCATATGCTTTCTCCAGATCCACAAAGGCACAATGCAGCTCCTTCTGACCTTCTCTGTACTTCTCTATTAACATCCTCAAAGCAAACACTGCATCTGTGGTGCTCTTTCTTGGCATGAAACCAAACTGTTGTTCACAAATGCTGACCTCTGCCCTTAGTCTTGCTTCCACTATTCTTTCCCATAGCTTCATTGTATGGCTCATCAACTTTATCCCTCTGTAGTTGCCACAACTCTGTACATCGCCCTTGTTCTTAAAAATGGGCACAAGCACACTTCTCCTCCATTCCTCTGGCATCTGCTCACTTTCTAAGACCTTGTTGAATATTTTTGTCAGAAAATCTACTGCTACCTCTCCTAGACACTTTCATACCTCCACAGGTATGTCATCAGGACCAACTGTCTTTTCACTCTTCATACTCTTCAATGCCCTCCTCACTTCTCCCTTACTAATCTTTGCTACTTCCTGCTCCTCAGCGGTCACCTCTTGTACTCTTTTTCCTCTCTCATTTTCCTCATTCATCAGCTCTTCAAAGTACTCTTTCCATCTTCCCAGCACACTTCTGTCATCAGTCAATACATTTCCCTCTCTGTCCTTTATCACTCTAACTTGCTGCACGTCTTTCCCATCTCTATTTCTCTGCTGTGCTAACCTGTATAGATCATTTTCTCCCTCCTTACTGTTCAACCTATCACTTACAAGTCATCATCGCCCTCTGTTTGGCCTTTGACACTGCTACCTTAAGCCTTCCGCTGTGTCTCCCTGTACTCCTGTTTACTCTCTTCGGTCCTCTCAATGTCCCACTTCTTCTTGGCTAACCTCTTCTTTTGTACACACTCCTGCACTTCCTCATTCCACCACCAAGTTTCCTTATCTACTTTCCTTTCAGAGGACACACCAAATACTCTCTTACCGGTCTCCCTGATCACATTGGCTGTGGTTGTCCAGTCATCTGGAAGCACTTCCTGACTACCCAAAGCCTGTTTCCAACTCCTCCTTAGAAGACAACCGACACTCTTCCTTTTTCAGCTTCCACCACTTTGTCTTCTGCTCTACCTTTGCCTTTTTCACCTTTCTCACCATCAGTGTCATCCTGCACACCACCATCCTATGCTGTTTGGCAACACTCACCCACTACTACTTTGCAGTCACTGACTTCCTTCAAATTACCTACGCCTACACAAGATGTAGTCTACCTGTGTGCTCTTACCTCGCTTTCATAAGTCACCCTATGCTTCTGTTTCTTCTGGAAGAAAGTATTCACCACAGCCATTTCCATCCTTTTTGCAAAATCGATCAACATCTGTCCTTCTGTGTTCCTGTCCTGGATACCAAACCTGCCCATCACTTCCTCGTCCCCTCTGTTGCCTGCACCAACATGTCCATTGAAGTCTGCTCAATGACCACTCTTTCACCTCTGGGGGTACTCTGCATCACTTCATCTAACTCACTCCAGAATCTCTCCTTCTCTTCTAGCTTACATCCTGCCTGTGGGGCATAAGCACTAACAACATTGACTATCACGCCTTCAATTTCTAACTTGAGACTCATCACTCTGTCTGACACTCTTTTCACTTCTAGAACATTCCTGACAAACCCCTCCTTCAAGATGACTCCTACTCCATTTCTCTTCCCATCCACACCATTATAAAACAGTTTAAAGCCTGCTCCTAAGCTTTTAGCCTTTCTGCCTTTCCACCTTGTCTCCTGAACACACAGTATGTCCACCTTCCTCCTCTGCATCATGTCAGCCAGCTCCTATCTTTTCCTTGCATAGTTCCAACATTCAAAGTCCCTACTCTCAGTCCGAGGCTCACGCATTTCCTCTTCTCTCTCTGCCCTACGGACCACGCCTCCCGCCTCTCCTTCTTGGCGTCTTGACCAACAGTAGTCCAATTTCCATCAGCACCCTGTTGGTTGACAGCACTGATGGCGGTCGTTGTTAACCCGGGCCTCGACCGATCCGGTATGAATTTTGTTTTGATCATTTGCATTTTTAAATGTGGCAGAAGTTTTACGCCGGATGCCCTTCCTGTCGCAACCCTCTGCATTTATCCGGGCTTGGGACCGGCATAAGGGGGAGAGACACTGGTTAGTGCCCCCCCCGCCTCATGGCTGCGTATGAATCAATACATATGCCAAGTTTTGATTGTTTAACATTGATGTTCAAAGATTATGATGCCAAAATGTTAGGTATTTCCATTATTTTGTCCACCCCTCTGGATATCATTCACCTTGACCTTGTTTGAAGGTCACAGGGTTACGTTTTACTGGATAGAGCAGGGGGTCCCCAACCACCGGGCCCTGGACCGGTACCGGGCCGTGGCTCAATTGGTACTGGGCCACAGAAGAAATAACCCATTATTTTAGTTTTATTTGTTACAGTACTACATCTCGTTACGAGAAAACGAAAAATCCAGTTTACGAAAACCATTTTCCTAAATTTTTTTGTCTCTGTATACGAAACAAGTTCTCCTTACGAAACCCGCCATTCAAACAATGCACGAGTTGCTCTCCCATTGGCTATCTCCCAACATCCAGCCTCGCTGGCCTCTCTTTGGCTAGGTGGGATGACGCACCTCCCTTGAGCAGCAGCTTGTTTCATGAGTTTTTCCGAGTGTGCTCATTGCAACTATTTTTTGGCTCAGGCTTACCTTGTGTAAACATTTGTAAGATTATAACTCTGCTAAGAAGACATGGGCAACACGAAAGAAGTACCTTAAAATGTTTGCTTTTATCATTTTTAAAGGGAAGTATTGGGTGCCTTGGAACGAATCACGCGTTTTACATGTAAAATGCGGTTCTACTTACGAAAAATCTCTCTGGAACGGATTAATTTTGTAAGGTGAGGTACCACTGAAGGTATCTGAGTCTGAACAATCTTTATTTTTGAAAAATGACCAGATTCTCTCGGTTACACGTCAGTCATTTGAGTGCTAGAATGTAAGCCACAAGGGGACGGCACATGAACAGAGGCGAGTTGGACATGTTTCAAACATTAGCGGTGATTTTTGGCTGAGCCTGAGCCTGAGCTTTCATTCTCCCAGCTGCTGCATGATCACCTGTGGGGGTTTTGGTTTTTTTTTTTTTTAAGAAAGGTTCATGCTCTATTTCCCAACCAACTTTATTTCAGCTGTTGAAAAATAACATTTATGGAGTGTTTATTATTATTATTATTATTATTAATAATAATAATAATAATTTATATAAATAAATAAATTATATTTATAATATTAAACAATCTATGACCACCACCCCGGTTCGCGGTAAAATTGTCAAGCGTTGACTGGTCCGCGGTGATAAAAAGGTTGGGGATCACTAGTATAGAGTCTATCCGCTGCTGGTGGGACCCCTTCTCTCCTTCCTTCCTTTATTCCCTCACTTCATTTTCCTCCCTGCTGGATTCCATCTTTCCTTTTTTCCCATTCACATTCAGCATCCTCCCCTTTTCACGTTCCTTCCCTTTCTCCTTCCCTGTGTGTGTGTATGTGTGTATGTGTGATTGAGTGTTTTTCCCATTCTTCTCTGCAGGTGTTCCTCCCCACAAGGCTGCGTATATTGATGACCTTGTGGTTATGCTGCCCCAAAATGTCTGGGACCATCTGTATAGCAGGTATACACAGACCGTAATGCTTCTGTGTGTGTGTGTGTGTGTGTGTGTGTGTGTGTGTGTGTGTGTGTCTGTCTGTCTGTGTGTTTCATTGGAGTTTGTAACGGTCGTCATGGTGATTAGGTATGGAGGAGGACCAGCCGTTAACCATCTGTACGTGTGTCACACCTGCCAGCTGGAGATCGAGAAGTTGGAGAAATGGCGCAAGAATGAGCTGGACATTTTCATACGCGTGAGAAATCAAATATGTGTGTGTGTGCGTGTGTGCGTGCGTGCATATAGGTGGACCTCAATACGGTGACATGACCAGGCGTTGCCCCGGTTACTTACAACAGCACATTCCCATAATGGACAGAACACAAAGAGTTATATAATTAGATTAAATGGGATTACAGTCATTAATAGCCCTTCTTGGCGAATATATTGGGCTATATTAGTACATAAAACCACTGCACGTGATGTTCCCGCAGAAAAGAGGCACATGCTAACAGTCGGGCTTCACTCAGCATGGTCTTGACCCGTTGCTTCTGTCCAGCAGAAGCTGATAACAACACACACCTTCCCTCAGTCTGTGCTTTGCTTTCATTATACAGTGGTACCTCACTTTACGATAGTTCCAACAAACGAAAAATCCAGGTTACGAAAAACATTTTCCTAAAATTTTTGTCTCTGGTACCTCTGTAATTCTTTCTAATGAGCAGCTTTCTCATTATTATGAACAAAACAACACACAGAATATGAGCTTTTCATGCTCTCTCCACAGTTATAATAAAACAGTCACTGCAAATGCGGCAATTTACATCTAGGTCCGCTCTGCAGATACTGCAGAACTATTTAACTCGTTTTTTTCTGGAGAGTTCGGTGCGCTCACCCCGGTTTTTAATAATCACCGGGACAGAAAAACCATTGTCCCTTTCCCTCTCCCCCCGATTAGAACAACCGATTATGGCACATCTACTCTACGTTCTACATGAACAGCTTCCGCCGGACCACCAGCATGGTACCGCAGCAGTGCTTTCTCATTGGCTTCTGGGTCGTGATGCGTATTGCAGAACATCTATATGTATTTGTGGTCATAATTGCGTGTGTGTGCGTGCTTGAACTCTTGGACAGTGTTGTTAATCCATCAGAACAGATGCATCAAGACAACCTGAGCACACATCCCTTTTTTCATTTTTTCTTTCATTTTGATTTTTATTTCCTGTATTTGATGTTAAAAGAATATCCTTTTATTTTTTCCCTCTCACGCTATTCAAAATGTTCTCAATTTCTTTGTGTATTTCAGGAAAATTTAATGCGTTTCAAAAATCTCTCTGTCTTTCTCGATCTCTCATGTGTGTTTATTTACTGGTGCAGCTAAACAAGGCGTTTCAGGAGGAGGAGTCCCCCGTGGTTATCTACTGCATCAGCATGCAGTGGTTTCGTGAATGGGAGGCTTTCGTCAAGGGCAAAGACAACGGTCAGTGTTCATATCAGTGGAGGAGGAACAGGAGGGGGATAATGATGTCATGGTTTAGCAATGATCTTCCATTTCCTCATTAAGGATACAGTGGGTGTTTTTTTTTGTAAAAACCTGGCAACCCTCGCTCTCTCCTTTTTCCAGATCCTCCAGGACCCATTGACAACTCAAAGATCGCCGTCAATAAAAACGGTCAAATCACACTCAAGCAAGGTACCTATTTATACGTTAAAAAAAAAACTTCTGTCTGCTTCCCTGAACGTCTCTCACCATCATGCCGTGTCCTACTCAGGCGCCGATTCGGGTCAGATCTCAGAGGAGACATGGAACTTCCTGTATTCGATCCATGGCGGCGGTCCGGTGGTGATGGTGCGACCCACCGTCAGCCACCAGGATGCCGACACCTCTCATGCTGAGGAGAAGATCGAGGTGGAGACTCGCACACTGTAGACTTCGTCACGCACTCTTCATTCCCTGTGTGCATTCCTAACACGCTAAAAATGGAGTAACATCAATTACGCTTGACAGTTGTAGATATCGTGCTGTTAGCCAGCTAGCTAGTAAAGACAAAACTGAAATTTGAATTGTTCATCTAGCACACATTTTGTGTTTGCTCACAAGTAATGCTAAGTCTGTTGCGACATAAATCTTTGCTCTTTAATTCACACCGGACATGTGATGTCACTTCCAGCTTTCGAATGTAATAAGGTGGAGAACCCATGGAGCAGATTAGTTTGCTAATAGAACAGAGAAGCGATGTCATAAATAGATGCTGCATCACATTTACCCTGTGCTTCACTTCAAGTTGGAAAATGACTACAGAGTTACATCACTGAGGAAAAAAAAAAAATTTGCATGTTGGTGGATTGATTTCCACAACCCACCATAAAACTGATGAAATGTTGGGTGTAATCCAGATCCTGTATGGGGTTAAAAAAATGTAACATTGCAAAGAGGTGGAATCACCCAGAATGTGCTGGGTAAAGAAAAAATAGATCTCAGAAATAATTGTAGAACAGGCCACCAGGGGAACCATAATTCTACATCATCAGCCATGTAAAGAAGAGATTGTACTACCTTGGTGGAGGTTTACACTCATTTCTCGGTTTCCATGAGATTGACTTTTTAATTTTTGTCATGTTAGCAAGATTAGCTGAAATTATCAAAGCACATTTGAAGTTCAGAAGCTGACATATATTGGGAACTCTTTTGTGTAAATTAATTTTTTATTTTTGTTTTTAGATGAGCTATCCCTTTAAATCAGCGAGAAAGCGATAACACTTTGCTTGTATGAAAAATAATGCGCAAGTACGTGTTGGCACCTTTCAGTGCTGCGGGATGAAATCACTTCTTCCTGTTCCTATGTGATCATTAAAAAAAAGGCGACTCTTATTTTCTTCTTTCAAGTAATTCTTGAAAATTCTAACAATTCAACACGAGGAGGACGTTTCCATGAATGATGCTAAATACTAAGAACCGTATTTTCTGGAATATGAGTCACCTCAAGTTAGTTGATATGCCTCTGGTGTTGGCGTCTAGAAACATCGCTAACACAGCACTGTTTCAGTTCTCACTCACTATTTTGCCGTATAATCGTTCCAGTTCCCGCTCACTGGTAAGACGATCGGAGTTCACTGTCGTAGCATGCTAACAGTAAGAAAGACATTTGAGTAAAAACACTAAATAAATGTGTTTAATACAGAAATTAAAAGTGTGAAAACAGATGAAGCAACTCATCCATTTTATACTCCGGAAAATACGGTAATCTCAGGAAAGCGCTTTGAATTTTGTTTGTTTTTCTGTTTTGCACTGTCAAAGCAGCGCATGCTGTCGCCTTGTTGTCTGAATAATGTATGAATGTACTGGTAGTCTTTTATTTATTTTAAAAGGTTGTGTGATTCACTAGAATGTGTATATACTGTACGTATCTTGTTTCCTCTCCCTCATGCTAATCTGGATAGCATGTATGCGGGATGGTGATGAAGCTCTTCTCCATTGCATGTAGATGCTGAAAATAAGGAGGGAGGAGAAAGCTTGTGACGTGTATGTAAAAATGCAAAAATGAGACGTAACACCTAACGCTTGTTTAAAATAATTAATTTCTGTATATAAAAATCTTTTTTATTATGATTTCACTGAATGCTGTACTTGTGCTTTCGAGAAATGGATCATTTTGGTTTCAGTGGGCTGAAATTAAACGCCAGATACCACTGTGGACAAAGCACATGGACGTTTTATTTCAATCCTGTCACATTGTACGATTTTAGAAAAAATATATGATTTCTAATAGTTATGATACATAGTGGTTGAGCTGAGTATTAATAATAATAATAATAATAATAATATTGTTGTTGTTATGATTAAGCAAATATCCATGGTTATATCAGATTATTTCAAGGAACTTCATCATATTGCATTATAAACCGTCCCAACATTTATTTGTGATGGATCATAATACAGTTCCAGCCCGAGTTTTGAGTTTACAGTAAAATTGATTTATGGGCGGGGCCAAACCTTCACTCGTCATGAAAGGGGTGGGCTTTAAAATCAAAACTGTAAATTAGATGTTAAACCATTAAAGCATTTCCAATGAAGGAATATTCTTCCCAAATACCTCATAGAAGCACCTACCAAAATGTCGTAATTTAAAATGCTCATAATTCGTTTTCAAAAAACAATTTTATATTTGTTACATAGTGTTTTTTTTTTTTTTTTTACAAATTAAACTACCTGGAGAATATGGTAACAATTAATCGAGAAAATAACCCTTCTTTATGTCTTTATTATTATTATTAAGCCGTGGTAAATTAATTACAGCCCGACAGCCTGCACTAGATGCTTTATTAAAGTGTATTTGACAGTGACACAGTTCCCCATCTCAGCAAGATTATGATCATCCGCCAAGACAGGCCAGAGCGCGCTTTTTTTTCCACACCCGTATTCTGTTAAGCTTCCATTTTCGGTGCTCCAGTTGGCCGGTATAATTAATTCTGGAACAGGATTGGCTAATTGGCTATTAAACGGTCACCAGTCGGTGTAAAGTGGGCGGAACTTGTCGGAAAATGAGTGCGAAAGAAAAGTATCGCATTCTGCATAGAAAACATGGCTGCCGCCCAGTGCGCAGCAAACCATTTGCGGAAATGAGGTAAGTGTAATTCTCTGGCTCTACAAATCATTTAAGAAACGAATGATTCCTTTTCGTTTTTGCATGTGTTTTTATCTTTATATGAGACTAAATGCACTTCATATGAAACAAACCCAGTGGACTGTTGGGTGTAGGGTGTCTGTGAAATGCTGCACGGGGAAAAAGTTGTCGCGCTATAAACAATTAGCTAGGGTTAGCATCGTGCTAGCATAAGCAAACCTTAAAAGAGCAGTTTGTGTAGATATGTGTGCTGTTTGTTTTTAGACTTATAATCACGTGCAAAGTTATATTTATATTTTTCTTTTATTTGGTAACAGGTGGTGTATTTGTATAGCGAGCAAGTCCAGTACGAACTAATATGTGTATGTTTTAGCCGTTTATGCTAAATTGACTTTTTCCCCCCCTCCGCAACACGCGGATTCACTCTCAAATCGTCGCGTGCGCTTTGCGCAAGCGTACTAGCACCATGTCCGAATGAACGACACGTGCGTCCTACGTAGTACCCTATTTATTAAATGTGAGGGTGTTTTGGGGCCGAGCCGTGTTGCTAACTAGCTTTGCAACTTCCTCGGCTAACTTCTCATGAATGACAGACACGGAGCGTTAGCATTTTTGGTGGGCTAAAAAAACTCACGCCTTTTATTTAATAACTTTTAAATGAAGTACCGATATATATCTATCTATATATATATATATATATATATATATAATTTAAGATATCTACAGCGTAGGAAAGAATTGAGTATTTTTCGTCGTTGGTAGCTTTTTCCGTTCTGAATGCGGCTGCTAGTTTAGCATTTGGTGAGGTGTTAGCTAGCAACACGTTTGTTTTTGTTCACTTCTAGTCAGAGTCTTGCAGCGAGAAATATTGCTTTAATGAGGTTTGTATGTATTAATTCTAGTTTATTATGAAGTGAAGAGTAGTGTTAGGGTTGGGAGAGCTGCAAACCTGCCTCTCACACAGTACCAGGGGCCTGAGAGATGATAAACCTGGAGTTTTTTTTTTTTTTTTTTTGCTCAAAATGATTCCCAGATCAGGAATAAAGGTGAGTTTCATGACTTCTATATACTGTCTAAAACTTTGTCAGGTCTGGGTGTTCTCAAATCTTTCATTTGTTCCATGCATTCATTTTCTGCTAGAAATTCCTTATTTATCAGGCACCAAGAGAAAGTCCTGAGTGTTGGATGCAGGGAAATGTTAGGTATAATGTGAGTGTGTTGAAGGAAAAGTCCATTCTGAAATACACTAAACGTGTTTAAACTAGAAATAGTTATTTTCTGTCGAGTGAATTTGTTTCTAGTTGGTTGGTGCGTACCTTATTTTCGATAAAGAGGTCAGGAGATGGTATTTAGTGTTACTCTGACGTCAGTCACGTTTTCTTATGGACTACAATGGAACCGGAATTATGTGTTGATTACTATGCTGATGTGGGGTCAAAGATAATGATTATCTAAGATGAAAGAAGAATGCTGGGAGAAGACAGGGACACCCTGAACAGTTCCCAGTGCGAATGCCTAACAATTAATACTCACACTGAGGGGCCAGTATGCTAAAACCAGTCTTTGGACTGTGAAAGGGAATACTGGAGTACTTGGAGTACACCCATGCAAGTATGGGGAGAACATCTAAAATTTACATCGCAACACATTGCTGAGCCCGGAATTCGACCTCAAACATTCTGGCTGTGAACCCTAAGAAACCTGTAATCATAATGTATACCTGACCTGTCCACATCCCTACGTTTCCAACTTGGAAGTCCGGAATGTCCCAGCTCCCACTTCCATAAACCCATTGTGAAGACATGTGACTTACTTTGTTTTTATCCTCATGCTTTCTCGTCAGAATACACGGTTTTTTTTAAATAATAACAGCTAAGAAAATAATGGTTTAATCAGCCAATAACCGGAATAATTGACAGCTTTTAATGGGTGCTCTAGAAGTCCCTCCACAGTTTTATGTCAGAGTGAAATTATATTTGCTACTAAGAGAGGAGTAAGGACTCTCTCTGGGTTTTTTGTGTTGTTCGCTGTTGAACTTCTTCTTTTCCTTTCGGCTGTTCCCTTCAGGGGTCTCCACAGCAAATGACCTGCCTCCATCTCACCCTATCCTCTGCATCTTCTACTCTTACTCCAACTACCTTCATGTCCTCCTTCACCACATCCATAAATCTTCTCTTTGGTCTTCCTCTGGACCTTCTGCCTGGTAGTTCCAACCTCAGCATCCTACTGCCAATATATTCACTATCCCTCCTCTCTACATGTCCAAACCATCTTAATCTAGCATCTCTGACTTTGTTTCCAAAACATCTTACATGTACTGTCCCTCTGATGTACTCATTCCTGATCCTATCCATCCTCGTTACTCCCAAAGAGAACCTCAACATTTTCATCTCCGCTACCTCCAGCTCTACCTTCCGTCTTTTCCCCAGGGCCATGGTTTCTAAACCATACATCGCTGGCCTCATCACCGTCTTGTACACTTTTCCCTTCATTCTTGCCAATACTCTCCTATCACACATCACACTGGACACTTTTCTCCCACCATTCCAACCTGCCTGCACACGCTGCTTCACTTCTTTTGCACACTCTCCACTGCTCTGGATTGTTGAGCCCAAGTACTTAAAATCCTCCACCTTCTTTATCTTTGCCCCCTGTAACCTCACCGTTCCTCTTGGGTCCTTCTCGTTCAGATACATGTATTCTGTCTTACCGAGGCTAACCTTCATTCCTCTCCTTTCCAGGGCATACCTATACATCTCTAGATTTTTCTGCACTTGTCTGCTCTCACTACAGATCACAATGTCATCTGCAAAAATCATAGTCCATGGAGATTCCTGTTTCACCTCGTCTGTCAGCCTGTCCATCACCATAGCAGACAAGAAGGGGCTGAGAGCTGACTCTTGATGCAGTCCCACCTCCACCTTGAACTCTTCTGTCACACAGACATCACACCTCCGCACTGTCTTACATCTCTCATACAGGTCCTGCACCACTCTACCATACTTCTCTGCCACTCCAGACTTCCTCATGCAATACCACATTTCCTCTCTCGGCACCCTGTCATATGCTTTCTCCAGATCCACAAATGCACAATGCAGCTCCTTCTGACCTTCTCTGTACTTCTCTATTAACAGCCTCAAGGCAAACACTGCATCTGTGGTGCTCTTTCTTGGCATGAAACCAAATTGTTGTTCACAAATGCTCACCTCTACCCATAGTCTAGCTTCCACTATTCTTTCCCATAACTTCATTGTATGGCTCATCAACTTTATCCCTCTGTAGTTGCCTCAACTCTGCACGTCTCCCTTATTCTTAAAAATGGACACGGCAGGGGTCACCAACTGTTTTGAAACTGAAAGCTACTTATTGGGTACTGATTAATGTGGAGAGCTACCAGTTTGATATACGCTTCTGAAATAGTACATTTTTATTCTATTTACCTAAAATGTGTTTCTCCCGTGGACCCTAACCCCCCCATGTTTTCAGGGGTAAATCACCTCCTCACCTTCACTGCGCCTGCTAGCATGTCACGCAAGCTACTATGAGTGGAAAATGTCCATGAGTTAAAAAGGCAGTCTTTTTTTTTTTTTTTTTCTTCCCAAAAGCAATCAGTTGCCATGAAGACCAACTAGCTCAAATATACTATGAATTTAAAAAAAAACTTAAATTAAATCTAGTCTGCCCCCTTCTTACGAAATTAATCCGTTCCAGTACCTTTTTCGGAATCTAGAGTTTTCGTAAGTAGAACCGCATTTTATATGTAAAACGCGTGATTCGTTCCAAGGCTCCCAAGACGACCCTTTAAAAATGATAAAGGGTAGCTTTTAAGGTAGGTTGTTGTTCGTGTTGACCCTGTCTTAGCAGAGTTATAATCTTAGTGACCATGGCACCAGGAATCACGTGTGTGTGCGCGCGCGCGCGTTGATCATATATTCTTAGGAGAGTTATCTTACAATGACCATGGCACCGGGAATCACTTTCACCGAGAATCACGTGTGTGTGTGTGTTGACCATGTCTTAGCAGAGTTGTCTTAGAGATATCTTACGAATGTTTATGGAAGGTTAAAAGCCTGAGCCATAAAATACAGTTGAAATGGGAGCTGCGTCATCCCTCCTAGCAAATGGGAGGCCAGAGGGGCAAGATGTTAGGAGACAGCGATTGAGAGAGCAACTCGTGCATTGTTTAAATGGCTCGTTTGATGATTTTCGTAAGAAGAGATTTTTTCGTATTCAGGGGTTTTCGTAAGAAGGGGGCCAACTGTATTGTCATTTTCAATAAAACGAGTTCAATGGCACCCTTGTGCACTTGAAAGACCGGAAGTCCGTATAACCCACAGCAAGTACACGACTTAAGGTTTTGAGTGCCTCACGTATTGTAATCGTTGATTGGCTGTTTTAAGCGTCATATAAAGTGACTCGGTATAAATAAGTGACTTATTTGAAATTAATGTTTATATTATTTGGTATTTTACAATATGTTTATAATAACTGAGTTAGGGGTATTTTTTGAGATACGGTAATGGCATTTATGGATATATAGTATAGAATGAGCATCACTGTAACAACTTACGATCACTTTCAACTTGCGTTCGGCCGTCCGGAACTAATTAAAAACGTAAGTCGGGGAGCGTCTGTATAGTACAGTATTAATGTCATACGTCACTGGAACATAAACTAACAACTTGTTTTTTTCTTTTTTCCAACTTGCGTTCGGCCGCCTGGAACTTAACTAAAACGTAAGTTAGGGAGTGTCTGTACTGCACGTACACGTTTCTGTGCAATTAATTGTGTTTGTAGTGCAGGTGGTGAGTTTAAAAAAAAAAAAAAAGCATTCTTCCAGCCTTTAGTATCGTTTCTTTCCATCAGTGCTGTTGTCCTGAAATTGTTTTTTTGTTGCCTAAACCATGCACTATGTTCTTTTCATTTCTCTTATCAGGAAACTAATCGCCACCATGTCATTTACAGCAGTAGGGTAAGATGTAGCGCTAAAAAAATTGTACACCACATTAACGTACATGAAGTAACATTTCTCAGGTTTAAATGTAGCGCTATGCTCACTACCCGAGTTACGACTTGGAACAGTTCTGACCAACCAATCGTAAGTCGGATATTTAACACAATGAAACCGAAACCACCCAGCACTCGCTATGAATTCATTTAAAGCGTATTCTTCACTTGCACATTCTTCCAACATGCAAAATAAACTTGTAGCCTTACTTTGTACTGATCGAAACATCACTTTCACATTTCATTGCCTATTATCATCTAACCACGTTTATAGCAACTATTCCATCTCTGCACTCGGTCCTTCACGCTGTTTTGTGATGATTGTTGACTTAATTAGGGCTGCTGCTTTCACCGCTTCCTCAATGCGGTCCTTGTCCTTCAAAATTGTAGACACTGTAGCTTGGTAGAGATGGAGAGCTCGAGCGATGGAATTTACTTTTTTTCCTTCATACTGCTTTATCACTTTCATCTTTATCTCTGATGACAGTGCCTTCCTCGCTTTCTTGGTAGAACTGCCGTCTGATGAATCGGAATTCCTCTTTGGGGCCATGGTAACGGTGTACAGTAAATTAATGTAAAATTGTACTGTAAAAGATTTTACTGCGGCGGTATCGACTCACTGAGTGTAGTGGTAGAATGCCGCGAGTGTGATATTGGGACGCCACAACTATCTTGTGCGCTGCGCTGCCAGACATATACAGTAAACTCATAATAGGCATCTGCTAGACGTGGTCGTAAGTACGGGTGGTCGTAACTTGCGTACATCGTAACTCGGATAGTGAGATGTATATGCAGTTCCCAGCTAGACATACTGGAGACTGAAGTCTATCACGAATTGTTCATGAACATGTAGTGTGTTTGTGAATGTTACATATAAATAAATATATGGTTATATGAATGGTTCGCACTGCGGGCTTGTTTGTCGTGAGTAAAGTTAAAGCATGTTAGCATAACCGTAATAAGGTTGCTATTTGAGTATTAGCTGCTGCTTTGCACTGACCCGAAGGAAGGCAGCATCATGTCCCCTTTGACGTGATCAGATTTTGGATTTCACCGGCAGATGTCGTGTGGAGTTGTCCATCAGTTCATCTTGACTTCCAGTAATCGGATACAACCTGTTTAAATCCCCCGGCTCGTCCTGGACTGTTCAGTCAGCTTCATTTATCAGAGAGATTGGATGGAAATTGTCTGGAAATCTTCGTGGGCTCTTGTTTTTCCACTAAAGCACTTTGGTTTGAAAAGCTGTCTCTTTGAGCTCGGATCGCTTTATATATATATATATATATATATATATATATATATATATATATATATAAAAACCTTTTCTGGCAGTTGTGGGATTTGTTTTTTGTATTTATGATAAAGGCAGCTATTGAGAACAGCCGTTTAAATTGGTGTTGCCAGATACGTTTTTATCTCATGCTGATGGGTGTTTGTCAGGCTGCTCAAGTTCTAAATTGTGTACAGTATGCCCTTGACTATTTGTGGTTTTGCACCCACGGTTTAAGTATTCACTGACTGCCGAGCAACCGGCACGTGATTCAAATTTGAGCCAATGGCTGTCCTCCTTTCTCCTGATTGGTTGAGCTGATGTCCTGCCCCTTTTCTCATTTGCGCACAAGTTGTCAATGAGCCTCTTTTTTGTGTTTTATTTACCAGGTAAGCTCTGATACCACTCGAATGCTATGCGTCTTCTCTGGCTAAGCGATAGAAAACACTGGATGTCTCTTCTGAAGAAATAAGACTTTATCTTGAGAAACAACGGTTTTCTCTGAACTGTTGTATTAAAATCTTTTTCAATTATTATTCCAGTACAGCACCTAAGTTCATGTTTATGCGTGAGATTTTATGTTCTGTAGCATGTTTAACAAACGATACCAAAAGGATAAACTTTATTACAGTACTCTTCATGTCCTTTTACGTTGAAGTTGGAGTGACGTCTCCAAGATGGCGCTGCTCAGAGGGTGACGTCGCGGAGTTCTCGGAGTCAAATTGTTTTTTGTTCGTTTTAATTCGTTTTTTTGTTCATGTTTTGCACTATGCTCGTCTATGACTGTTCGACTCTACTACAGCTATAAGATCGGAGTATCTTCGGGCGTGTATAACTAAGCAGAGCTAACATGCTATGGTAGGCAGCTCAATGCGAGCTGCATCCCAGCTAACAAAGAAGCCCAAGCGGGAAGGGGGCCGAACGACGACTCCGACGCTTGGGATTGCAGGGGATGAAACCGTGTAGCCGGTTAGTGTAATTGCCTTATCGGGTGTACTCTCCTCGAGCCATGTTTCACAGAAACACAGTCCTGTAGATCCCTCTGTGCTGCAATCTGAGCATGAAGCTTGTCAATCTTGTTTCGCAGGGACAGCATTTTCAAGCAGTATGGCCAGAAGTGCTAACCGCTAATTGCTAGTCTGGGCTTATTGTTAGCATTGAGCTCCCATAGCATAGCATATAAGCTCAAGATATAAGTTGTTGCGTTCTTAGTTGCCCGAAGCTGAAGCTGCTCATAGCTGTAGTAGGGTCGACCGATCATAGACGAGCATTGTGCAAAACATGAACAAACAAATTAAAACGAACAAAGAAACAATTTGACTCCGAGAACTCCTCGATGACACACTAAGACGTTACTCCAAGTTCAATGTAAAAGGACATGAAGCGTAAAAGTTTATCCTTTTGGTATCATTTGTTAAACATGCTACAGAACATAAAATCTTACGCACGTTCTCAGAATTAGCTGAGGTACTGGAATAATAATTGAAAAAGACTTTAAAATGAGTACTTTACAACAGTATATGCTGTATAATGTTTATATATTTTATTACTAAATATCAAAGTACAAAACTGAAAAGTTTTTCTTAATCATTGCTATTTCACTACATTAATACTGTATTAATGAGTAAGACTGTCTATAGAATGTGTTTAAGAAGCATATTTTAGCACATGTAATAGATAAATAGTATTTTACTTCCGGCTGCTCATTCGCGCATGTGACGTGATACATGGGGTTTTACTTGTGGATTACCTCGATTCGCACGAGGGCTCGGAACCGAACCCCCGCGAATGTCGAGGGCCTACTGTAGTGTGTTCTTGTCATGCTGGAGCCTCTTGTGTTTCAGTCCGAAGGAAGCAGAGCTATGAAACTAGTAACATGAAATACAGAACACCAGCAGCAGAACTTTCATCGGTGATGTTTTCCTGGAACGTTGCATTGCATTTCAGTTCAGGCACCGTCCTGCGGCCATGCCGCACTGAAATGTAATCGGTGTCCAATCAGAGCCTGTAAAGTGATACTGCGATCAGATGTGACATCCCTGAAGATGTTGTTGTCGGTATAAAGACAACTTGGTTTATCGAGCCCCCCCCTTCATTGGCTGAAGAATTAGGCTGTATGGAAGCTTGGTAACTTTCCTGTTTTTATTTTTCAGGTGCCCGTATTCTGCTGCTGAGGAGAGCATCACGATGAGGAGTGAGTAGGCACCCTCCATAGTATGGCCGCGCCCCGTTCTTCGCGTGTCACAAGATCATCAGTGGGGTTAAATGGATTGGACGAGAACTTTTGTGGCCGAACCCTCAGGAACCGCAGCATCGCACAGCCGGAGGAGACGTCGCCTCCTCCCACACCCAGAACTCGCTTGCCCTCTAAAAAGCAGGAGTGCCAGCAGAACCAGCATGCCGGGACTCCGTTGGGGAAGGTAGCAGAAGGAGAGACCTTATCTACTCCAAGGAAACGGGGCCTGTCCTTCTCTGAGAAAGACGAGGCGGAAAGGTCGGATGCCTCTGAAAGACTTCGAGCTGGGGGAGGACAAGAAGCCACCCCTTCTATAAAGAGGGTGAAGCGTTGCTCTCGCTCAGGGGAGTCCCAAGTAACTGAGGAGGAAGCTTCTCCCAAACCCGAGAGCCCTGATCCATCTGGAACCAAGGGCAACGATGAGGACTCTAAATTGGACTTTGCTTCGAGCTCTCCATCGGATTCAGGCTTGGCGTTGTCTGTCAGCCTCGACAAAGAGTGTGAGGAGGAAAAGGATGAAGACAAGGAGTGCGATCCTTCTTCGCCAGCCAGAGAGTCTCACAAGGCGACCAATGGCCTGGTAGAGGTTCTTAAGGATGACTTAGAAACTGCAGCTTTGCTCGCAGAGCCCTGTGCCTGCCCCATCACGCTCACAAACAGTCTCTCGCTGCCCAACGGCAGCCAAGTGGCAGCTTCAGCCCTGGACCCCCTTGTGCCTTGTACGTCCCCGCTTTTGAAACAGGTGGACGAGTTCAATGGCCCTCAGGCCAACAGTGAAGGAAACTGCTCAGTTGAGGACGCCTCTGATGCGGTTCTGTCTCTGGAACCAGAGGTCGAGGTAGACGTTATAGGGGACACTGGCCAGGTCCAGAACGAGCATGTCACCGAGGAGAGCACGAACGGTGGCCTGCTTGTGGATCTGCAAGACCCCTCTGATGACTGCTCGAATATATCCGGGGAAACAGCGGGGCTGACCTCCCAGCTTCCCCCAGAGCCGCCTTCCTTCACTGAGCCTCAGGAGCACAGGTACACCTTGAGGACTTCCCCTCACTGCACTTCTTGTGTTAGTGGGCCAAGATGCAGCTCTCCGAAGCCTGGATCCCCTCATGTGGATAACGGATTACCGAAGGGGGAGGTAACGGTAGCTCCTCCAGACTTGGATGACTCGGGATGCCAAAAAGAACGTTTGACTGTTACGCCGAATCTTGTTAAAGAGGCCGACGCACAACTTTCTGAACCCGTTGGGGCCGAGGTCAGTGAGGACCCTGGTTTATTGGATAGTAAAGGTTCCAGATCCACCAAAGAACCGTCAGTCGGGCAGGTGGAGGAGGACGAAGCGGAGGAGGACGATTCTGATGTCTACTATTTCGAGTCGGATCACTTGGCTTTCAAACACAATAAAGAGTACGTGGTGGTTTATGTTTGCACTGTAACGTGTTCGTATCTCAGATCTTTCATGTTTACGACTCTTATTACCGATGATTGTAATACGAATCTTAATGAGGTTTATGATGTAATAAGGTCAACTTTGTTTTGGATTATAGACACAGTGGGTTTTTATTTTTGTCTGCATTGCAGCTGCTCTCTAATTTATTTTGGCTTAAGGGATTGGAAGTGTTTTGAGTTCTGCTTATCATGTAAATCAACCTTCTCGGGGAGCCGTGCGCAAACAACGCCTCATGGCCTGATTCGACTCGTTCTGAATTACGGTTGAAGCCTCGACGAGATTCACACTCGTCAGTTTCTGTGCCTTTTAGTTGGAAAAGCAATTGGTGGACAGGTTGTGTTGGGTCGTGTCCAGCTGGTTCATCCCCAGGCGCAGCAGGTCATACAGCTGCCAAACACATAAGCCTTCTGGCTCGGTGAAATGGCGAGTCGTTTGCTGAGGGCAGTGAGAATGCGTAAGCTTTGGTTTTGGTGTATAACGTTGATTGTTGGTTTTAGATGAGCTCTTTTTTTTGGGGGGGGGTTCGGTCTGTGAGATCAGTTCAGCAGGGTTTTTTTTTGTATGTGTGTGAGAACATGTACCAATGTCCGTTTCCACATGCAATGCTTGCTTTTTAAAATATTTTCTTTCATCTTGGGGTTATTGTTCATCTCCAGCCTGGTCCCCTGGCAGATTTCCTTCTCGGTATGGTATGGCATGGCTCCATGGAGCATGTCGGTGTTATCGTGTTTCAAACTTGAGGTCTGTCTGTGGGTGATCTCCCTCCCCCACTTCTCAACAACCCCCCCCTTCCCCCCCCCCCCCCACACACACACACACACTCAACAGAAAAGCTTGAATGACTCGGGCGGAAAATCTAATTGACAGGGTTTTTAATTCTCAAGAACTGTTTCTTGGCAGAGTGCTGTGCTGTGTTTTAGATGATTTGGACCACACTTGGATGGTAGAATGGGCCCTGTCATGAGCTCTGACTCGAGAATATGTATAATGGACGAATGCAGAGGTTATGACATCTTTGTAGCTTCCTGTTCATGTTCCTCGGCAGTTGAAGCGAACAGAGAGAAGCCCCTCTCTGAGCAGGTTTCTAATTATGCGCTGTACTGATTTATATCGAGCGCTTTCGGATTGCAGATGAAGAGGCCATTAATGACACATTGATTCTGAGCTCTGTTGAGCTTCTCAATAACGAGTTCTTCTGTCAGCTGATCCTGTCTCTATCCCATCCCTGTGATCCGAGAACCCGTCCGGTAAGCTATTGTTTTTGCTTCTAGATCAGTGATCTATCTGTTGACAGTCGTGCTTGCTAAAGCAGTGTCTTTCTTGTGTGGGTTGTTTTTTTCTTCTTTCCTTTCCCCCCTTCAGGGCTCACACCACAGCGTCGATTCTTTTCGTAGTGAATAATGCAGGGTGCTTTGTAATGTGAAGTTGTAAAACGCTGCCATGCAAGAAACACATTGACACTGTTGATAACCCTTGGCCCTTAATCCTTCTCTTCCTCCTCCGCGCTTAAGCTATCAGAGATTGCTCCAGACCATCTGTGTATTGGAGGCTCAGAGAACCCAGGCCATCCTGGATCTGGAGGCAGTGGCTCGCCACCAGAAGCAGGCTCTGGCCAATCCCATTACCTTCGTGGACCAGCTTCAGAAACAGGTGAGGCGGGAGTGTCTAATCTGTTATATACATTTTATATATGCGAAGGTCCATCCAGGCCATGGTGGTGGTGTTGTAGTGGACCGTTGTGAGTGAGTGAACTGGTCGAGTTTTGATTTCAGGCCTTTGTTGGATTTATCCAGTGGGTGTGGATAGAATAAATAGATGTTTTCATTCGTTTCTGTATTCAAGTTAAACTTGAAGCCAAGAATAGGAACTGGCAGTGGACATGTCGTATTTCATCCACGACCACGCGCGACAAATCACCTCAAAGATCCTGGACGTCAAACTGACGGATTTAGTAGTCTATAAAAATTTCCAGCATCGAGTGAAATGAGCACATAGAGTCTGCTTTACTTTGACAAACTAATGGAATTAGTTTTTCTATCCTAGGTAGATTTGGGCTTGCCCTGTCCTCAGAGAGTCGTCCAGCTCCCCGAGATTGCATGGGACCAATACACCTCAGGCCGGGGTGAATTCGAAAGGGACTTCTGTGACAAGAAGCGCAAGACGAGGCGGTTGAAGCTCATCTTCGACAAAGGTATCCGCATTAATCCGGTTCGTATAGCAACCCTATGCTAACCACAATGCACGCCTACCGGGTCATGATCCAAATCAATTGTAATATGGTATACATATGAGCCAGTGATGATTTTTTGTCCCGTTCCACTGTGTGTGTGTGTGTGACCCAGCCATGTCGGTTTGAACAGATACAGGAAAGAAAGGTTTTATTTCTCTTTCCATAAGAGCAAACAGTGGTAATGAGATCTCCTGTCTCAGGTGCCTCCTTAACAGCGAGTGTCCGTTCCACATAAACACGGCGGCGTAAAAATGTGCGCTTTTCAAGTTAAGAGGGCAATCTTTGACAGAGTTTATAGTTTATGTTCTGGTTCACGTTGCTACCCCAGTGCTTTTTAATTCTCCGCTCTGGTTGGTCAGAAAGTGCCAAGTGTTGTAAGGACAGTGAAGATGTTTCTATAGTAACAGGTTGACACAGTGGACGGCAGATGTTTGTGGCATCAAGATAGATAAATGCTGAAAGCTGCTGATGCTTTATTTTTTTTAAAATCAAGTGTTAATCTTGTTTTATGGAATGGTCTTCCAACAGTCTAGAAACATGCGAGCTGATTGGCTGTTCCAGTTTGGTCCTTGTTATGTGTGTATTGGGCTGTTGAGGGTGTCCTGTGTCTTTGCTATCATGAACTTTCAAAGCTGGTTTGAGCTGTAGCTCTGTTTCTTGTTTTATTTTAGCGGCGCCTGCGCACACTGGTTTCGGTACTATAGGAATAGGTTCCGTCCCTCCATCACACTTTTGTTTCCCGGACGTTTACTTGCCGCGTGCTGAAGCCGGGGCTTTCAAACTTGCTGGATGACTACTATGAATATTCGAATCATTCTGTCAGTGAGCGACATTGACCTACTTTTCAAGGTCACAGAGGCAAAACCATATACAGTGATACCTCACCTTACGATGGTCCTAGCAAACGAAAAATCCAGGTTACAAAAAACATTTTTCAAAATTTTGGCACTGTATACGAAACAAGTTCTCCTTACGAAAAGCGCCACTCAAACATTCAAACGATACACGAGCGGCTCTTCCATTGGCTATCTCCCAACATCCTGCCCTGCTGGCCTCCCATTGGCTAGGAGGGATGATGCAGCTCCCTTGAGCAGCAGCTTGTTCATGAGTTTTTTGAGTGTGCTCACTGCAACTATTTTTGGCTCAGGCTTACCTTGTATAAACATTTGTAAGATTATAACGTTGCTAAGAAGACATAGTCAACACGAAGTAAGCACCTTAAAAGGTATGCTTTTATCATTTTTAAAGGGTAGTATTGGGTGCCTTGGAACGAATCGCGCGTTTTATATGTAAAATGCGGTTCTACTTACGAAAAATCTAGGTTACGAAAAAGGCTCTGGAACGGATTAATTTCGTAAGGTGAGGTACCACTGTATAAGGTTTGCAGCCACTATCACCAGCTGGAGCTTTCGAACTTGGTGTGCTTGTTCTATTGGTTTATCATGAATGTTCCTTTCGGCTGAAACATCTGATCCTCGTGAGATATTAATATTTTAGTTTTGTTTATAGCTTGAGTCCTCGTTCTAGTTTACTATATTACCCGTATATTACAGTGGGGTTACCAGCACGACCAAAAAGTCCGAGCGATTCCAAGAAAGAGAGCGACAGCTCCGCTATGTACTCATCCCTGCCTTCCAGCGACGCCCCGGAACATGGAACTCTTGGAAATGGGACACAGGTGAGTGACTTCATGCGCAAGACCAACGGGTCACACTTTTACAGACGTTGTAGATGACGGCAAGAGAATCCAGATGCGTTTCATGTCCAAGTATTTTGTGTTTTTTTTTTTTTTTTTTTTTTTTTTTTTTTAATATATATATATATATATAGATGATCCGAGGGAGACCGTTCCACCAGAACAAATCGGATACGTTTAACCAGCTGTGGACGGTGGAGGAGCAGGTAATCAGACGGCCCCACGTCCGGTGCCGCTCCGAGTCGACTATCGCGTTAAAACAAGCTCGTAATGTCGCTTGCTCTAAGCTGCAGCTTGATCCTCTGCTCTTACTGTAGAAGAAACTCGAGCAGCTGCTCCTCAAGTTCCCACCCGAGGAAGTGGAGTCGAAACGCTGGCAGAAGATCGCGGATGAGCTGGGGAACCGGACGGCCAAACAGGTGTTACCTCGGCACTCCCGATACTCGCTTACATCATACCGCCGCCCGTCTATATCGCTTTCCACTTGATTAATGAAGGAGGCGTCAGATATGATTCTGTTTCCCGTTTCCGTCTCCTTCACAGGTCGCCAGCCGGGTGCAAAAGTATTTCATTAAACTGACGAAAGCAGGGATCCCCGTCCCAGGGCGAACTCCGAACCTGTACATGTACAACAAAAAGGTCGCATAACATTTCTAGACTTCTTTCCAATTATGTGTGCCGCCACTTATTTATTTATTTCAACTTAGGCCTCAAATAAGAGGCAGCACCACCTGAACAAGCACCTGTACCGGCCGTCCACTTTCCTCACATCCTATGAACCACCTGTCTACATGGAAGATGAGGATGAGCGCGCGAGCTTCTTCAGCGGTCTGCAGGATGGCGCAGCTAATGATTCGGTCAGCAGCACCACACAACCACCAAAAATAACAAAAATAATAATGCAGCTGTTTGCAGCATTACTCTTAAAGTAACTGAAACCTTAACCATGATCTATGAAGATTGTAATTGGGTTATGGTTCTGAGTGTTGGCGTGTCCTGTAATACCTCTGGTTCAGGATGACGACAGCATACCGGTAGAGCTGAGGCACCTGCCCGAGTACAAAGAGCTGCAGGAGCTGAAACGACTCAGGAAGCAGAAGATCCGCGAGCTCCAGAGTGAAACTGCGCTCACACAGCACGTGGGTTACAAGGTAAACACACACACCCAGATGCAGGCGACAAGGGCCCAACGCCCACAAAATAAATCATGAAAACACACACACACAGCCAACATATAGACTACAACGGTCAACACACACGCGCGTGCACATACGGCATGTACTCTATAAAATACGAAGGAATTTGTGAATATATTGTGTTTTGTTTCTCCTTCAGTGTGATATGTGTGGTACAGATCCTATCCAGGGTGTACGGTGGCATTGCCAGGACTGCCCGCAGGACAACGCTATTGACTTCTGTGCCAACTGTGCTGACTGGTCAGATCCGTTCGGTTAATCTGCACTACCACCTGTCCGTGCCCCCCCCCCCCCCCCCCACACACACACACACACTGAAATCATCTCGCACACCATGATGCTTCACTTCATTATTCGTAATCACGCCATATGCACACAGCAGAATTTTCAAGGCGTCTGAAAGAGTTGAAGCTGCTCACTGTTCAGTGATGTATTTATTACAATGTTGTAACAGATTACTACGATAGGGAATTCACACAGTATCAGGTTAATAAGGATTCAGCTTCTTGCTCCTTGTCTCGCTCCGCTTCCTTCACTAAGTATTTGTGGGTTTATACTGAAGTTAAATGAGGATGATGATGCTGATGAGGATGGTTAATGTCGCTGTCCGCAATGCGTACAGAGCTTTTTTTTAAAGACGAGTTCATGGAGTTAAAGCGTTCGCTAATACAGGGAAAGCAAACAAGTGCCATCTAGTGGCTGGGTGGGGAAAACAAAACGTGTGTATGGGCCCAGCGAATCCTCTCGCTTTGCCTACTTAGGTCACAGGGACGCGCCTATCTCAGCCAGCCCTAAGTAATTATGTGGTACACCTGGAATAGCTCACCGGCCCACTGTAGGACACGCACAAAGTTTCACACTTGCATCTCGTGGGAATCTGGAACAGCTGATTAGCTAAGAAAACATTGTTTTTGGACAGTGGGAGGAAAGCCGGGCGAGTGCAATGAGTGCATATAAACTACACGATAGAAATGCCATTGCTGAGCCCGGGACTTGAACCCAGGACCTTATTGCGGCGAGACGAATGTGTTGAACCCGTTAGGTCCTATTCCACCCCCTGAACTCGCCCTGCACGTATTTCATGTTTTGCAATGATTGTCTGTGAAATGTGTTGCTGCGACTCATTTCGTACTTTTCCTCTCAAACCCTAAACCTGCAGCACGTTTAGGACGGACACGCACACACCGGGTCACCGCCTGGAGCCGGTCCAACAGTGCGAGAGCTTCCTGGACAGAGACTACTGCCTGCCTGCCAGTGCCGCCTACAACTACCTGGACCCCAACTACTTCCCTGCTAACAGATGACAGGAGCGCGGTGGAACCCGGAGCCATACTCGCACTCGCTTTGTTCACCCACCAGAGGCAGATCCGCTTAAAGCGGGAGGAACCTGAACCACTGCTCGGCTCGAGCTCACACAGCATCTTCAACGCAAAAAGGGAGGGAGCCGCGTCCCATATCGTTTCTGCCCCATCACTCAGCTGCTGTCAGGCCTGTGTGTGTGTGTATGTGTGTGTGTGTGTGTGTGTGTGTGAGAAGGTGGAGATGAAGGGGACCTGGTGCTGACCTTCCATTCACGTCCGGTTTTTAACCAGGAGGATTTGCTAACAAATCAGACGTTCTTAAATTACACACACTTTTACTACAAGCTGCTTCCCCGCCCCCATTTCTCACACCCCGCCCTCACAGACCTTACATCATGATGTCGATCATGTGTTTGATCTTTTCGATGTTTTATGTTGAAGCTCCAGCCCACGAAGCACTACAGCATGGAAAAGACCGGCCGGAGGACACACTCGGTAGGTGTTAATAGTGCGTGGAGTGTCGTTTCTCTCACCCCCCCCCACCCCCACCCATTTCTCATCCTTCCTTCCTGCCCCCTTTCATTACTATTCAGTGTGTACTGTCAATCATGTGGAGTATACAGATGTGTACAGTGAATCTAGCAAGTGGTCGGTGCTGTGCCATTTTCGTTTTCAGTTCCTTTTTTTTTTTTTTTTTTTTTTTTTAATTATAAAGCCTCCGGATGATTCCATGTCACTCGTTTTAGGAAAAAGTGAAGAAAAGAAACGGTGGGAAATTTTACCCAATCACACTTTTTCTTTTATTTTCTTCTGTTTCCCCATCTCATGTTCCATGGGGGAGAAAAAAAAAAAAGTGTATTTTTATTAATCTATTTAAACGGCAGTGCTGCCAGGACCGAGAATACGGTGGAGGTGGAGGCCGCCGACGCTGCTGAGCTCCACCAGTTGTTGTTTTATACACAGATTTTGTTGTACTTTCATGTAGACCATTTTTGTATCTGATTTAGTTTTCCTTCTCACCCTCACACCCGCCCCCTTTCTCTCACTTTCGGTCCCTCCTCTTCCTGTGTCTCCTCCCCACTTCAGTATCAGTGTATAACAGTCTGTTCTTAATGTTCACGTTAGAGGAGAACTGTGCAAATAAAATTGTGAAAAATATTTCCACACCACATGCGTGCTTTCGTCCTTCAGCCCTCGCTGGTATGTTTCTAAAGGTCATGTGAAAAGTCCGAAGGATTTCGACTTCATATAAAGTGTGCTTTAATTATAGTTTAACTCTTTAAGGCCCGAATTATTTTTTTCTATTAAAAAAAAACCTATCACCGAGTTTTCTCTAATCAAAAAGGCTTAAGGAAACACACCAAACACGTTGCTTAAAAAAATAACATGACACAATAACACACTCAAGGTTGTCGCTCAGCTGACTGAGGGACGTGGAATTGAGCTGTGTTGCATCAGCTGACGCCACAAGTATAGAATGCATCTAGTAGTTATTAGCATTAAAAAAAAAACAACAAAAAAAAAACCATATGGTCCTGCTGGGCGTTAAAGGGTTAAGCACGATCCTTATCATGTAATTATCAACATTCAGGTGCCAAAATGGACCATTTTACTATTTTTCCATGTATTTAATTAACACCGCGTTACTGTTTTTATAAGAAAATCTGACCTTTTTTCTTTCTAAACTTCTCAATTTCTGTTTGACTTGTTTTTATTTTTAAATTGAAGTTTAGCTTTATTTTTATTTATTTTTTTTTAAATAATGACATTTGGAATAAAAAATAAATGTGAAATGTTGCTGTTTATAATGTACATGATTGTTTGTTAAAACTTCCGAATGAGTTTTGATATTGTAATCATTGAAAGTTGACACATGTCGAGTCCACCAAAAGGGAAACTGATGCTAAATAATGCGGATAAATTCAGTTCAGCGGTCAGTTTATAATCTGGCCACCAGATGGCAGTGTTATAAAGCAAACCCCAATTTTCACTTTATATTACACATGAAGTTAAACTATTCATACTGTATGTCTTAATGTAAGATTCTAATACATGATGTACAGGTAAATATCTGAAGAGGGTTTTAGATGGATGCCATGAGTTTGTATTCTGTATTTCGTCACAGGTTTATTTGTGTTTGGGGGGGGGGAGCAGTCTGTTTATAACATATGAAATTTTTATTTCATTCAGGCATTTCTGAAGGAATACAGAAACAATAACAACAGTAATACGAGGATTTTAGTGTGAAACTCGTCTTGCAGCCAAACATCAGGAAATGCGATTACAAAAGCCTTTACATTTTTACCCAGAAGTCACCGGTTGGACTGATGGACGCCGTTATGACTTGCATACGGTGGAGGAGAGGCAGGTATGATGGAGAGATGAGAGTTCGGATACATGCTGTAAATAAACCTCATTAAATCTGTACCTTTTATTCACAGGGACTTTCTGCACTTCAGAAAAAGCCCATCCGTATTAAATCAGATTGCGTCTTAATCTCGTCCTGTTTCATCAGATGTACGAATAGCCACCGCCGGAGCCATTTGCTTCGCATCAGAACATCCGTGTGACGCCTCGATGCTGCTATAAACCTCTGCATTAATAAAATACTCCAGGGTTCAGTGTTTGTTTGCAGTGAAGTGCGGGGTGTTGTTGTTGACATGCTCGCTAATGAATGGTCTGTACATGGTCTATTAAACTTAAATCGTGGTTTAGTAAATTTTCCACCGACATCGTGAACCGGGAATCACTGAACCCCTCCATAAAGTCTTCTCCAGTACATCCAGAAAACTTTAAACCGGGTAAAGGTTAGGATGCTGGGGGGGCAATACATAAGTGAAAATGATTCCTCATTGCTCCCTGAATTACTCGCTCATTATCTGAGTCCCCGTTTTGTAAAAGAAAATGAGGATAAAAGAAATCAGGGAAGAAGTGCGTTGATGTGATCGCCCGCTCATTCAGAATGTCAGATCATCAGCTGCTTCATTTTATCGCTGCAGTAACGTTGCTGAGCCTCGACTGGACCAACCAGAACGACGATGCCATCGTGATGACGTACTATAGTCAAAATATTGCATGGAAACTTTTTTTTTTTTTTTTTTTTTTGGATCATTACCGTTCAGTTCCTGTTGTCTGTACCTTTTTAAGAAATAAAGTACAGCCGTGAGCCATAAAACATTTTTCCACGGGTTTAATCACACCCCAGTCATGGACCCGCCCTGTTTCTTCAAATGATAATACAAAACCATAGCTGTAAATTGTACACAAAAGCCATTTGTAGCCTACTGACCAATGAGCACGAATTTGAAATTCTATTACAAGAAAAAAAAAAATCTTTAGTCTTTCAGACACTGGACGGCCGAAATAAAACGTGTAGCGTAATTGTTTAATTTATGAATTTAAAGCGCAACAGCACGAAATACACAATTTTGAAATTTAAAGCGATATCGGTAAATATTCAGATGCTGAGTTAAACGCGGCTGCTGTAAAAGTTCTCTCAGAATAACAATTTAAAAAAAACCTGCATTATGATTGGATAGCAATTTTACAGCATAATAGGCCACACCCACACATCTCGCACTCCTTGCTCGAGCTTCTTACTGGTTGGCAAGCTTCATGTTCAAGTTCGACATGCTGACCGCTTCTCACTAGACAGTCTCATACAAGATGCGGAGCTTCACTTGGATTATTGACAGAGAGGACGATAACATGATACCACCTATTCCCCTCTTTCAGTCCATACTAGGTGGCGCTAAAGCACTTCATACAGAGAGCTAGCATTAGCACAGGTGATTGAATTGGGAATGCTATGTACAGCGGAGCATAAAGTCGCAGCTTGGTGCCAGGTTCCTTTTCCTCCTCGTGGTGGTGACGGTGGACGCGGGTAACACTGATGAGCAATGTGCAGGACAGTGGTGTGTGTGATGTTTAACGGGAGTCCAGGACCTGGCAGATCTGCTCAAAAACATCGTCAGGGGGCTGTTCGGCATCAATCTACACACAGAGAGAGAAAGTAGGACACTGGGCCATATGAGACATTCATCACAAATGAACTGCAACAGTGCAGCTACAGTGCTCCGACTCCATCTTCCTCGTGTACTAATACAGAAAAAGTAAACCCCGGTTCTACTTCTGTAAGATGAAATGGATCAGCAAAGGGTTTGCAGGATGCAGACGACCCCCTTAAATATCTCAACAACAAGCCCAGGGAAGGCTCCATAAGACTTCGGGCATGATCTGGATCAGATTCTGTGTCTGGAAATTGTTTAAAGGTTCTTTAATATTCAAAAATCTGAGATGGGTTGGAAGGGCTTTAATATAGGAAGCCCAGCAGGGGGTGCGGTGCACCTTTTTTTTTTTTTTTTTTTTTTTAAAATGGCTTATCGGAGATTCACGCTTTCCAGTTGCCTGCATGGTGCTCTTAAACAGCACGTCTCAATGTGTTTATTCCTCCTACACTCGATTTAAAAAAAATCCTTGAGTTGCATGGAATGTCCTCAATAACTTTAAGAAGTGGTTTCTACAGAAACCTCACAGGCCTTGTTTTTTCCTGCAGGTCAGTACAATGCACTCGTACTGGAGTCTCCTTCCACAAATGCTGCATGAATATCATTTTATCAACAAATTTGCACTTAATGAGTTTTTTGGGGAGAGGTTTTTGTTTTTGTGTGTGAAATTTTTTTTTTTTTTTTTTTTTTTTTACATGAATGTGCTATTACTTAGCTTCAGGGGCCATGAGCTTTGTAGGCGTCAGCCAACGTCTATCTCTTCCCCATGCTGGACATTTGAGTTACTTTTCATTAATGTAAAAATAACCACATACAGAAATTGCCACGCCCATTTTTATTTAGTCTACATTTTCTCCACCTCGTGACACTGCATGTTCCAAATATAGTGGTACCTTGACTTAGGAAATTAATTCATTCTGAGGGCGAGCTTGTAAGTCAAAATTTTTGTTAGAGAAAACAAAAATTCCAATCGGAAATACAGTAATAGAAAACCAATTAATCCATTCCAACCCCTCCCAAGCTCATAGAACCTGACACAAACGCATATATATATATATATATATATATATATATTTCACCTAATATATTGAAGATAAACATGTAAAAACAATAAATATTTAATAATACATGTACAGTAACATTAATTAATAATAAAACAAGAATAAACAAGTCAACTAACCCAGATCATTGACTGCGGCAAAGATGTCACATGGGCAGGCATGAGGTGGTGTGTAACGGAGGAGGAGAATTTTGTGCATGTGAGGAAAGGCTCGTGGTGAGCTCCCACAAGGCCAGTGCTTCTCAAATAGTGGGGGTGTGATACCAGGGGATGCGTCTGACCCTGGAGACATGTTTTTTTTGCCATACTGTACTAGAATTAAGTGTAATTGTGCATCCTCTACAGTAGGTGGCAATGGCGATCTCATTGTCATGCTATGGTGTAGGGAAAAATCACAGAGCAAACGATATGAAGTGCAGCAAACACTATTTATAGTCACGCTGGGGAGAGGGATGTGCAATTTTTTTTTATTCCTATAGGGGCATCACAGAAAATAATTGAGAAGCACTGCACAAAGCGTTCTCGGAGCGCGGAAGAACAAGAAGCTAATTGGCCCGGAAAAGCCATTTTCCCAGCAGAGCTCGTCAATCAAAATTTTGCTGGTTCGATGAGGCAGATTTTTAGTGGATCGAAGGTCGTATCATGTAAAATTCATTATAAAAGACACTTGTAAGTCAAAATACCATTGTATTATGATTCTTATAGTTCTGACAAATAAACAAAAAAACCGCATGTAATAAGTGACGGTTGCATGACATTTACAGGCGGAGTCTCCAGTGACAGAGTACGTTTTCCGTCAACGTCAGGTTGTTTACGATTTGCTGTTTCTCTCTTGAGCTTCATTTTTATTTATTTCCAAACAAATTGGAGGTGCTGTCATGTGAGAATGGGAGATATTTTGTTTCCTGGATGTCCAACAACAAAAACGTGTTCTGTGAAGTTTCTTTGTTACTAGAAATTGGTATTGTTGGCAAATTGCTGTGGTATAAGAGGAAAAACAACACCATAAATAGCACGGATGTCTTGCAACTTGATTGGTACTCTATCATGAGATAATAGAGGTCATAGTTCCCGCCCTCCAGAAAATATCGGATAATGCTTCAAAAATCTACTGATGAAAAGGTAAATACAAACCATAAGTATGTTTATGTATAGTGTATGTAAACATATTAAACAATTATTCACCTCTGGGTGGGTGGATATCTCTGAATATTCGGTTGTATCCACTTTGACTTCCGCGAATAGTTAAACGTTTAACTGGATCCTTCTCGTTTTCACTGAAACTTGGGGGTTTTATCTGGATTTTCCTTAAATGGTTTTGACTGTGGCATGAAGTGACGCTCACCTTGTGCAGGAGCCCAAGCGTGTCATAGTGAGTGGCGACTGGAGTCACGGTGCCGCAGAAACTCTCTACGCGGAGACGGGCTTCCCTTTGGCAGGCGTCTGTGGCACGCAGGCTAGAGAGCGCCCTCTGCTGGAGACGTCTAGTCATGGTGGACTCCGAGCAATCGAGTAGCAGGACGGTGCTGGGCTGGCCCATCTGTCCCAAACACAAATGATTGTTTTCATTTCTCCCATAACTCCTTCAGCCAAACCAGGTTCTGAACCCAAGGTGCTCCTTAACCCAGGTATCTCCTGTGCACCATTCAGGTCATGAGCTTTCAGGGTAGAGATCACGTAACATTCCTTTCTCTCCTCCTCTGACTAACCTTGGCGTCGTAGTCCTTGGCCTGCCTCTGATCCCTCGGAAAGCCGCTGATCAGGAACCCTTTTCCCTGGCGTACCCGGGACTCCATCGACATACACAGTAGATCCAGCAGTGTATCCTATGTCGGTTTGTACACACACACACACACACACACACACACACCATTTAAAGGGAAATGTGCTGTCTGACACATCCTGGCTACATAATTATGTATTCATGCTTCATACTTAATGATATACAGGGATCCCTTGCTACTTCGTGCTTCAATTAATGCGGCTTCAGTGTATCGTGATTAAAAAAAAATATATATATATATATATTCATTGAATTAAAAAAATAAGGAAATGAAGGAAGAACGGGGAAAGTTATGGAAAATGTCACAAAAATAAGGCCAATTATTCAAAAAAAACAACCCAAAATTTCCCATCAAAATACATTGCATCTGTGTGTGTGTGTGTGTATCTGCGCAGCCACGCCACGCCCTCCCTGTCCCAGAGCCTGGTATTAAGTGCACCTCGGGATAATGACCTGGGCAAGGTCTTAACCACAAGTGTGCCTCTGTTCACCCAGCAGTGTTAATAGGTACCAGTAAAAAATATACCGGGAAGGTAACCTGCGATAGACTAGCGGCCCATCCAGGAGGAGTTGAACACCTGGTCGCGTCACGCTAAAAAAACCGGGAATAAGCACCGGCCTGATGAGCCACTAGGCTCGGGTGTAAAAAAAACTCAACAGACTTTACCTCCATTTACTAGGATAATGTTTAGTCATATTTCATACTTATATTTATGATCTATCTTTCTGTAGATTTTATTCCATTTCTATTTCTACTTGTTCTTCAGTTTCATTTCACTTTCGACCTTGGACAGCTTTGTTGGTATCTCCGGATGTTTGCAAAACGAATGTTGGTAAGTTGGAGAGCGTCTGTATTTATATTTTATTTACATCTTATGTTATTTTTTCAATGTTTAATTGTTATTATAAGCATTTATAGCATTGGATATGTATTTATTGATATTATATACACACATACATGTACGCATACGTCAATTGGGGTGGGGGTGGGGTGATCATACTTCGCGGATTTCGATGGTGGCGTGGGGATCTCCGTCCCAATTAACCGCAGAAAGTGAGGGATCCCTGTATACATATACAATTAACACATCAACTCGATCACCATATTTTTATTTTTTACAGAAGACAATCAAGTCGGGCGCTGTCATAAGAACTTTTGTTCATATCATTGATCTAAAGTATTGATGTCTTATAAAATCTGCAAAGGGTCAGGGTGGGGCAGATTTTTGATTCAACCTTCACTTCAACCACTGAGCTAAAAAAAAATGTAAAAGTTAGTTCTTTGATATTGAAGGCAGTTGGCAGCCATCTTGGTGAGACCACGTTGGTTTAAGATCTTGAAATAGAGCTTCTGAAAGCCAACACAGCTTGAAAACCCTGAAAATTTTACAGCTGATGTCAAAACACAAATTCATACAACTTGTCCAATAATTTCACTGTTATTTAGAATTAGTTGAATGAGGGCCCGAGCTCTGCATTCCTGAAATTTGGAAAGAAAGTGTGTTAAAATGACATGTACATCCCCGTCTCTTCGTGTTATTTGAGACGCGGTAACATTTCTCGGGGGTTTTTGATCTGTGTTGGCTTTCAGTGGTTCCCTTTTAAGATCTTAAAGCAAGCCGGTCTCACCAAGATGGCTGCTACCCGGCTTCCACATAAAGCAGTCACGTGTTGGGCACTCGAGTGCCACATCGACGAGATGCGTGATGATTGATCCAGAAATCGCAAGTTTGAATCCGGGTTAACGCCATAGCCGCATGTAGCCGGAAGTCCATGGGAGCTCATCGGCAGGGAGGGAGGGACAGAATACCTTCACTCACAATCACGGGTGTCTGTCAGCTCGATCATACGAGGGGATGGATAGCGCTTTCCCTCCGAGTGTGTTAGACCCACCACTAAATACGCATGGTGACACAGTTTGAAAAGAGGTGGGCAGCTAGCGTTGCATGTCATAAAGTGGGCGTGTGCATGCTTTCACCTCTCCCTGGATGGTGGTATTCGTGTGGTAGGGAAAGTAATACCTGATTGGTGGGAATTTGGGTGGGGCACTTGTGTGCAGTCTGGTCTATCTTTTTTCCCCCCATTGATTAAAACAGATAGATGTGACTACTATTAAGTTGTAGTGAAAATTTGATCCCACACCGGCTCCTTTACGGATAAAAGAGTAGCCATCCATGAGTATAATTTGAAGTTGTGCATTTTTAGATCCGGAGGTCGGAACATGTCACCATTTTCCTGTTGGGTTGTTGTGTACAAATAGGAAGTGGGGTCTTATTTCCAGGCAAACTCGATGAAATGACTGAAGGCTGTGGGGTGTTACAGTAAGGATAAACAGGAAGTGAGATCAAATTAATACTCCTGGTTTTATTCCAGTTTCAGTAATTATTATTATAAATGTTCATCTATATAATCAGCCATTTCACTTTTCTTTGTCAGGGACCTAAAAGCCATGGATGAGAGATGACTCCCCCCATCAAAAATATAAAGTGCTAATTAAAAAAACATAATGTACATTTCATAGGCAAACAGATGCCAAGTCAGATGCCTGGCTCACTAAAGTAGTTCACGGTGTCCTTGTTGCTAGGCAACTCCAGTGAATCATAAATCATCAGATTAGCTTTGAGGGGAAAAAAAACCTTCGCTGAGCCAAACACTCCGAGACGAGCAACATCAAACGACGTCTAAAAACCTCTATCATACCACTGGGAGCTGACGACTGTCGGGCAGAGGTGCATTATGGGAACTGTTTTTAAAAATTCAGCAAGATTTTACACTTTATTCAATTTCCATTCAGCTGCATTTATGGCTGAGCGTGGAACGCCGAGGTATGAATGAACCAGGTGGTGTAAAGGGTTAGTGTCCAGACCTCAGGAACTTGCCGTCCGCTCTCTAGCAGGTCTCGGAGGAGGCGTCCCCGCTCGCTGTGCGACTGCAGCTCGGTGCACAGCATGTCTCCGGGGCAGAGACGCCTCAAACCATAACGCTCTTCCATCTTTTCACACTGTAGTGCTTTGCCTGAGCCGGGACCACCTAACACACACAAACACACACGCGCTTATACAGCGGTACCTTGACATACGAGTGTCTTTTATAACAAATTTTCCAGGATGCGAGCTTTGATCCACCAAAAAGCTGCCTCATCCAACCAGCAAAATTTTGATTTACGAGCTGTGCTGGGGAAATGGCTTTTCCGGGCCAATTAGCTGCGTATTCTTCCGCATGTTTTCCTCCACGCTCCGAGAATGCCTTGTGCAGTGCTTCTCAATAATTCTTCTGCGATGCCCCTATAGGAAGACAAAGAAACATTTCACGCCCCCCAGCGCCCCGCGCAGGACTATAAATAATGTTTACTGGACTTCATATCCTTTGCTCGGTGCTTTTCCCCTACACCATAGGTAACACAGTGAGAGCGTCACTGCCGCCTACTGTAGAGGATGCACAATTACACTTAATTCTAGTACAGTATGGTAAAAAAGCAACACTGTGGACGAGCTTAAGACCACTATCGAAGCATCCTGGGCCTCGATAACACCTCAGCAGTGCCACAGGCTGATGGTCTCCATGCCACGCCGCATTGAAGCAGTCATTTCTGCAAAAGGATTCCCGACCAAGTATTGAGTGCATAACTGAACATAATTATTTGAAGGTTGACTTTTTTGTATTAAAAACACTTTTTTTATTGGTCGGATGAAATATGCTAATTTTTTGAGATAGGGATTTTTGGTTTTTCTTTTTTGCCAAAATTATCAATATTAAAACAATAAAAGGCTTGAACTACTTCAGTTGTTTGTAATGAATCTAAAATATATGAAAGTCTAATGTTTATCAGTACATTGCAGAAAATAATGAACTTTATCACAATATGATAATTTTTTGAGATGGACCAGTATATTAGGTGAAGCATACGTGTTTGTGGCAGGTTATATGAGTTTGGGAGGGGTTGGAAAGGGTTAATTGTTTTTAATATTATTTCCAATGGGAATTTTTGTTTTATCTAACGAACATTTTGACTTACGAGCTCACCCTCGAAACGGATTAATTTTGTAAAACAAGTTGCCGCTGTATTTCAACTGTTTTGCTCCATGTAAGTTGAAATCTTGAGAAGCCCTTGATGAGACTAGCAGTGAAGACACTCTTGTTGAGGAAATCTGAACGCTGGTGGTTAGTCCCTGGTTTGAATGTCACACATGCAAAAGGTTTCCAACCGAACCTCAACCTTCCTTTGATCTCCAAGTGATTTTTATACTTTTGTGTACACACTATATTCATACAGCTGCAGTAAACAATGCTGGAACACCATAATCATAAACTGCTGGTTAATTCGAGTGTGTGAACGCTGATATTGTAATGAACGGACAGAGGTAGATAAATGGGGAACTGGACCCCGGGCAGTGTGTATGGTACCCCCATCACCGATACTCCATACACAGTCATTCCTTCACTGCTTCCTCTTTCTTCAAGATATGAGAACATTTAATACGGGTTACTTGGTGAACGGGATGATTTATTGGTTAGTTTGTTACTTGATATAGTTGTTTGGTTGATTGATTGGGTGGACATTTGGTTAGTGGGTTCGTTGACTGGATGGTTGGTTGATTGGTGGGGTAAATTGTTGGTTGGCTGGATGGCTGGTTGGTAGGTTAGTTGGTTAATTGGTCGGGTGACTGGCTGGTTGCTTGATTGGTTGGGTGGATGACTGGTTGGTTGGTTGGTTGATGCTTGATTGTTTGGATGGATGTTTGGTTTATTTGTTGGTTGGTTGATTAAAATGTTTTTTTTTTTTTTAAATTTAATTTATTTAGATCACCAGCTGCAACTTGAATTTCAATATAAAACACAGTGATTTTGTTTTATAGTGTCTTCAACATTCAATATCTGGTACGGACGTCACCATGACAACACTGTGGAATTAGAACCAATGAGTCACCTAAAGAAGGAGAATCATCATCACGCCTTAAAGCCTGAGTCTGCTCGGATTCCGAAGGTCACAGAGAGTCAGAAGGAACAGAGCAGCATGCTGATTTTCCACCCGCCTCCTCCACAAGTTCATTCATCTTTAACACCAAACCCCAATTAGTGGAGCATGGAGGTGTTGACGAGAGCCTCCAGCTGAAGAGCCGGGTAATTAACTTCCTATTGTTATCTGCTCTTCTTTCATGCACAGCTTGTGGTCTAGAAAAGCAGCTCCAATCTGAGGTCAAAGGGCACACAGACTCATGGAAAGCTTCATTCGCTAATGTAACCTCTGATTCCTGTTCTTGATGATGCTCTTCTGCTCATATTCATTCATCGGTAGCTCATTAGCCTCGTGGACTGCAGCTTTTTGAGATGCTTTTCTGTTCAGCATGATTGCCAAGAGGGTTATTTTAGTTTCCCATAGACTTCAATGTTAGATCTGAACCAGGTCTCATATCAAGGTGGAAGTTTTTTGTTTACTGCACTATACTGTATGTTTACTCTACACGCTCCTTCATGGATCATCCCCTTGTCGTGGTGAAAGGGCTTGCCTGTTTTGATGAACCTGAGCATGATGCGATCGAGAGTTTTGTTCTCCTGGTAGGGTCTCCAATGGCCGTAAGTTTGAGACGAAACACGATCCGACTTGAAAACCTTAACAGTTATTCTTTACGGAGATGGCGGATGAAGGCTATGGTAGACGGGATGGCTAAAAAAAATCAAACTCAAAAGAGGAACTGTACCCCTCGCATTTCGGTGACCAGATGCACCTCAAACCTGCATGTCTCGTCTCAAGTGTCACGGGCTAGAAGTGGGGTACCAAAGTGTGTGGGCCACTTCCTGGCAAGTCGTGTCCACCCTAATCAAATTCTCTCCAAGGCTTCCTGCTCCATTTCCTCTAGTCTTCTTCAATTGCTCTTGGGAGTCATCATAAATATTGCTACAAGGAGCAGCAGCAGGACCCCTGATCCTTGACACCAAGGAGGCACCAATACGACTATGCTCTACACTCCCATGATAGTGAGGCCAGTGGCGTAGTGGTTAGGGTGCTGGGCTCATGATCAGGAGCTTGTGTATTCGAATCCCAGTTAGACCCTCACTGTGCTAAGACCCCTGGGCAAGGTCTCAACCACAAGTGTGCCTCTGTTCACCCAGCAATATAAATGGGTACCAGTAAAAATTTACTGTGAAGGTAACCTGCGATGGAATAGCACCCCGCCCCCATCCAGGAGGACTTGAACTCCTAGTCGTTTCACGCTATGGAAACCGGGGATAAGCACCACCCTGATGAGCCACTTGGCTCGGATATAAAAAGCCCAGCAGACTTTACCTACACAGTATGATAAATATCCCATTTAACATATAAACGTCATGACCTTCCATGAAGAGAAACGAACATGTAACGTAAAAAAAAAAGTCAGACTGACACTGACATTTCATCCTGAATGTGTAACTGCCACACAGCAGCCAACCACAGCCTTATATTCGCATTGTTCCTTTGAAATTATGTCATGTGACACTGACACAAGATGTGAAAATTAGCAAAGGATATAGCGAGGCACCATGTAATGAGCAGTTTTGTCAGAAAACTTACCAATCACGAAGATAACCTTTGGTTTCTTTTTGTCAACGGAAGAACCTGTCGGACACACACACACACACACACACACACACACACACACACAGCATGTCATAGAGTCACTGAGTGTATTGGCATACTAGATAAAATGCTCATCAGCCTCAGAGCGACCTGGTGTTTGCATGTGATAACTTTAGCTCGCTGTAGTTTTTAGCTGAAAGATGAGCTCATCTTAAGAGTCAGATATTTCCACCTGTATTCATACAAATACATCAACCTGTTCAATATTCATAATAGTTTCGGTGTCCAAACATCGCTCACTATGACACTAAAGGACTAATTTTCTAATGATGGGTATGTTATTCCGCCCCTTTTCGCGATCCTACAGTAATCTGCACTGCTCTTAATTGATATAAATCAGCCTCACCCATTTTCACCTTACTCGAATGCTTAGCCTTATGCTAATTTTCCCAGATTGGACTGCAGTACCGTTTTCTAACCACAGAGGGCGCAGATTTCCCGAACATGTACACTTCACATCCACTGCGTAATCAGCTACTGCTAACACGATCGTATGTGAGCCAGGAGTACACGGAGTTTTAATAAAGCACTCACATTCGGCTGTATGTTCTTCATTCCCTGACGCCTCCACCTCCTCTGCCTCTTCATCCTCCTCAATAGCCTACGCAAAGACAGAGAAAACACACGTGTTTTTAAAATGAACCTCCGTGTCGTAGCACCACAGAGACGTGCTGTCGAGTCACATTGACGTCCCTATGAATTTATATCTCAAGCCCGTGGAATTGTCTCTGATAGGATTGTTTCTGCATGACTGAGCCGGAGCCACTGTGTACGATGTGGCCTCCTGTGGCGATACACCACCGTCCTGTTCGCGTTCACTCAGCGGGAGGGAGAGATGGCCAGCACAACACAAAACACAACAATGTGTTTGCATTTTCCTCATGTGTCTGGATTAGATAAATCAAAGAAGGCGACTCTTCCGACCACAGCAGAGCAGCATCCTATTAGATATAAAATATATAATCGACGCCACTCATCAGTAAAATAATCCAGGATATTGTGATAGCACAACTATCACTGGTGATGTCACTGAGTATAAAACGCCAAAAAGTACTAAAAAAAAAATACACAGCCAATCGCAAGCTCACAAGACGCTGAATTGAATTTCTTCGTAATTTTTCAACAGAAGGTTGCTGCAATGTCAATAACGTGATTTTGAAAGAGCTTTTTGTTTGAAATTAAAAACAAATGTGCGTCTGCAAAAACACCATGTTGTTCTTTTTTTGCACAGGAATTATTGTATTACAGGGATCTCTCACTTTCCGCGGTTAATTGGGACCGAGATGACCACGCGACCATCGAAATCCGCAAAGTAGGATCACCCCTCCCACTGACGTATACGTATATGTGTATATAATATCAATAAATACATATTCAATGCTATAAATGCTTATAATAACAACATTAAAAAAAAAAAAAAAAAAAAAAAAATATATATATATATATATATATATATAAAACATAAGATGTAAATAAAATATAAATACAGACGCTCTCCAACTTGCCAATATTCGTTTTGCAAACATCCGGAGACCGAGGTTGAAAGTGAAATGAAATTAAAGAACAAGTAGAAATGGAATAAAATCTATAGTAAGATATATCATAAATATGATGAAACATTATCCTGAGGTACAGTACACTTAATACTGGGGGGGGGGGGGGGGGCGTGGCGTGGTCCGATACATTTCTGAACTCCTGCCAAATGTCAAAGAATCAAAGAAGAAACAAATTGACTCCAGTACAGTATTATAATGCAGCAGATAAGAGTGAAACTCTGCAAATCTGATCAGATCCACTGTGCTGTGCTTGAGAGGAACCAGGAGTTTAAATACGGAACATAATGATAATGTACAGATGATTATGTAGAGAGAGAGAGAGAGATTGTATACAGTACAAACTCGTATAGATTACGTATACAAGGTTTAAACATACGTTCCACTCTAAAGAACGCCCTGTAACGACTTGCAAACAAATTCATCTAATAACGGCCATCCTGAACCTAACTCGCTCGTAAACTGGGGAGTGTCTGTACACACACATACAGATGGTATTGCATGAGAAGAAGACGACATACATACATACATACGCGGGACACGCGCACGCACAGATGCAACAATGCATCCAGTTTTTGATGGGAGATTTTGGATTGTTTTTTGTTTTCTGTTGGTTTACTTTTTTTTTTTTTTTGCATAATTGGCCTTGTTTTTGGACTTTTTCCAGAACTTTTCCACTTATTCTTCATTAATCTCCTTATTTTTTAATTCTATGAATATTTATTATTATTATTATTTAAAAAAAAAAACCGTGATGCACTAAAGCCGCATTAATTGAAGCGTGACGTAGTGAGGGATCCCTGTATTATTAGAACAAATTTTTATTACTAATTCTAAATGTATTGAAATGTTTTCCACTCATAGGTCGTGGAAGTAATCTGAAAAGTTATAAAATCTAAAACTTTTAATTGTTCACAAATAGCTAGAATTTACCATGAAATGATTGACATTAAAAAAACAAAATAGATTTGGTAAAAACACACTGAACAAACACGGTGTTTATTTTATTACCATTTCAACCTAATTTTATTTTTTAAAGCCTCTTTAAGGAAACCAAACTTATCAGAACGCGATGATTTTGTGTATTTGCTCTTTTTTTTTTTTTTTTTTTAAATCTTGTAAGTTTTCTGTAACCACTTAATCCTGATTGGGGTCGCAGGGAGGCTGGCGCCCATCTCAGCCAACTCTGAGTGAGGGCAGAGTACACCCTGGACAGCTCGCCAGGCCATCGCAGGGCGGAAACACTCTGACAACTATGCAGCTCCTCTAGTCGAAAGTCAGCAATGGTTCTTTTACATGAACCTCTCGCCATAGACAGTGAGAGACACGGCCGGCCTTTGATAACCCAGTTAGTGCACTGGGGGGACAGCAGTGACGACTGTTGAGCGTGGGGCTTGAACCACCAACCTTACACTCGGTGATCCAGCACCTTACCACCGGGCCACCACTGCCTCATCTTGTAAATTTTATTTTAAAAATTGTTAAAACGTTTATCGCTGCGGGTCACAACACGCTCCACCCCTCAGCAGCAATCGCTAGTTGTCGAGTATCACTTCCCTATCACATGAGCATCACCAGCCAGGGGCGGTCATAAACAAGGATGTGCTGTGCGTGTGCATTCACGGCCGACTTAATGCTTCCTCCCATTGTTTTCATCAGCTCACCAACACCCATGATTGGCTGGTGATTGCTTTGAGTGACAGACGGAGAGGGTTGTCCCTCTATGGACTCCCGACAACGGATGGATAGCTGCGGCATCTACCTGGGTTCAAACCTGTGATCCCCAGGTGGATAGTCGTGCACTCGAGGACTATACACAGATCCGAGGATTAAAAAAGTAAACATTGTGGTGTGGCGCAGTGAGTTGTAAACATGGCGGTGAAAAGTAAACACTGTGCTGTATCGGTGTAATAATAAACGAACAGCTGTGCACAGGGGTGCGTAAACTTTTGCACTCTGCCGTGTAATTACTGGTGGCAGTTCTGGTTTAATAATGTTGCGTGTGCGGGACTATGATAAGACTGTACGCTGTTGTAGAAGGAAATTGGAGAGTAAGTTATTGGAAAGGATAAACGTGGGCGTTTCCGGGATGATTCTGAGCCGGCGATGTGGGTGGGCCAGAAGGGATGATGACTTATCGTTAAAAAGGGACGTGTTTGTACTTTTGCCTTATACACACGCCAACAGATCAAAATCCGAAAAAAAAAAAAAAAAAAAAAAAAAAAAAAACCATGACATGGACTTGATCTAAACACCGGCTCCGGTGCTCCTGATTCGGGGCGCAGTCGGACGGAGTGCAAATGAACCCCGCGTGCAAGCGCTACTGCAGATCCCCTTTATCTCTCCTTCTCTCACCCACCCTCTCGCGCAATGAATCACAAATCCCAGCTGAACTCCGGCTCGTTAGCAAGACTGAGCCGTTACGGAGGAGTGTAGCGCTTCCTGTCCATATGTGGGCGAAATGGGAAGTTCTCGGTGTTTGGTCCTTGTTTTCCTTATCCATCGACGCTTCTGATTTCTAAGCGTCTGGTTGAGCCCAAACCCCCCAAAAAAATATAAAAACAACAACAAAAAAACTAACTACTGTCATGAGCTGCTTTCCCATTTTCAAAGTTCAAAAATGAAAGCTGAGCGTATTTATGAATTGATGAATTCTTACTTCTGATTGGCCCAAATTGCATGGCAGCGACTGTGGTTTCTATAGTGACAGCATGTTCTCTGTGCGTAGGCTTTGTATAAACACAGAGTCTTTGAAGAGGAGTTTTTTAACTTTTACAGACGAACTCTAGTGTCGGCGCTTCGTAAAAACATCGAATAAAAAAAAAAAAAAAATCCAAGCCTAAGCTGTAATAACAAAGCCCCGCCCACTCACGGCCTAGCACTCGTGCTGCAGACGAAACTGCGTTCCGACTTTGCCATTGTCTTTAATATTTATGACAACACGGACACGCTGTGCTATTAGCGAGCCAGTTTGGCATGTTCGGATCACGCCGTGTTTATTCGCGCTGTTAATAGAAACGTTGTTTGTTCTCGCCACTGAAACCGAGCGGAGGCTGTTGAGAAAATCTCGAGAGTGGTGTGAACAGGTTGTGGGCAGCACCAGCATGTTGAGAGCTGGTTCTCTCTGTACCATTCTCTGGACCCACACACTCTTGCCCTCTTCCTCTCTTTCTCTCTCTCTTTCTGTCTCTCTTTCTTTTCCTCACTCACTCTTCTCTCTTTTTCTCTCTCCATCTCTCTCTCTCTCTCTCTCTCTCTCTCTCTCTTTATTTCTCTCCTTCTGTTTTTCCCCTCTCTCTCTCTCCTTTCTCTCTCTTTCTCTTTTCCTATTTCTTTCTTTATCTCTCTCTCGCTCTTGTCTCTTTCTTTCTCTCTCTCTCTCTCCTCTCTGTCTCTCTCTTTATTTCTCTCTTTCTCTGTTTTTCCCCTCCCTCTCTCTCTCTCTCTTCCTTTCTCTCTCTTTCTCTTTTCCTATTTCTTTCTTGTCTCTTTCTCTTTATCGCTCTCTTTCTTTCTGTCTCGCTGTCTCCTCTCTCTCTCTCTCTCTCTCTTGTCTCTTTCTTTCTCTCTCTCTCTCCTCTCTGTCTCTCTCTTTATTTCTCTCTTTCTCTGTTTTTCCCCTCCCTCTCTCTCTCTCTTCCTTTCTCTCTATTTCTCTTTTCCTATTTCTTTCTTTGTCTCTTTCTCTTTATCGCTCTCTCTTTCTTTCTGTCTCGCTCTCTCTCTCTCTCTCTCTCTCTCTCTCTCTTGTCTCTTTCTTTCTCTCTCTCTCCTCTCTGTCTCTCTCTTTATTTCTCTATTTCTCTGTTTTTCCCCTCCCTCTCTCTCTCTCTCTCTCTTCCTTTCTCTCTCTTTCTCTTTTCCTATTTCTTTCTTGTCTCTTTCTCTTTATCGCTCTCTCTTTCTTTCTGTCTCTCTCTCTCTCTCTCTTGTCTCTTTCTTTCTCTCTCTCTCTCCTCTCTGTCTCTCTCTTTATTTCTCTCTTTCTCTGTTTTTCCCCTCCCTCTCTCTCTCTCTCTTCCTTTCTCTCTCTTTATCTTTTCCTATTTCTTTCTTGTCTCTTTCTCTTTATCGCTCTCTCTTTCTTTCTGTCTCGCTCTCTCCTCTCTCTCCTCTCTCTCTCCTCTCTGTCTCTCTCTTTATTTCTCTCTTTCTCTGTTTTTCCCCTCCCCCCCTCTCTCTCTCTTCCTTTCTCTCTCTTTCTCTTTTCCTATTTCTTTCTTTTCTCTCTTTAACGCTCTCTCTCTCTTTCTCTCTCGCTCTCTCCTCTCTCTCTCTCTCTCTCTCTCTCTCTCTCTCTCTCTCTTTCTCTCAGGTTGCATCATCTGGTGTGTGTTTTGACTTCCATTATCCATCAAACAGCTCTCGGCCCACATCTCGACACTGAAGTAGCTTTATTAAGGCTTTGAAGTGCTCACGGACAGAACTGACTGTCCTATATGTTGTTCTTGGCGTTATCTGTTCACCAGCAAAAGTTTGTGCGTCCGTTGGAACGCCGCTTTGCGATAAATGAAATGTGTCCCGTAGGCGCACAAACGTTTGCACTGCATTGCAGCTGATTTCTGCTACGACGCCTACTGATCTGTTATTTGCTTCAGATAACGCATCCTTTTTGTCAGATTTTTGTGACCGCGATGAATAAACGCGAACGTCCACGTGTTCTTGGCACGCCGACTCATCCCTGTGAGTCTGGCGATTTTAAACAAGCCTCACCCGCAGATAATTCAAATAATACAAGGATTTATTTTTAATATGCCTCAACTGCTTAATGATGAATTAAGAAGAAAGGCCGGACCCGGAGCGCGGCTAATGACCGCTTAAATGCTAATGCGCTGTTAGAACCACGACGGCATCCAGTCGCTCCTAAATCACCGGATTAACCGTCGCATTGGCATCAAATGAGATGAGAATGAGAATGAGAGAGGAAGTGGAATAAAAAGGGCGAGGCATACCTGCTCATCAACCCTGGAAGTGACGTCGGCGAGATTGCTGGTGCTGTCGGTGAGCACGCACAGATCAAGCTCGCTCGGACCTGCAGACAAAAAACAAACAAACAAACAAAAAAACCGATTTGTTTTAGTGGTTTATAAAAGAAGTGCCATGTTTCATCTGAGAGCTCCTGAGTTCCTCCAGTATAAACATCAGTCTGCTCTTCCTTCTCGGGGGCGCTGGGGGTAAAATTGAGCTTAATTTGTTCTGACAAACTGAGAGAGCAAAAAAAGCCCTGACCTGCACTTTACTGCCTTTCATCCTGGATCAGGAGGCGCGCATCATGTTCCTTTCAAACACTGAGTCACTGACTTCCTGTGGCTTCAAAGGTCATGTGCTTCAGAGACGAGCACGGTATAAATAACAATTGAAGGCAAGGTGGATATTTAGCGATATCCAACAGGTCTGAAGTGAATAAGTGTTTTAATAATGTATAAACTACACAACAACAGTAAAACTAAAGCCATATTTTTACACGTCATTCTAGCATTATCTCGGTGGCAGTGGTGGTCTAGTGGTATAGGGTGCTGGATCACTGATCCAAAGGTTGGGGGTTCAAGTCCCACTCTCCACAAGGTTGTCACTGTCCCCCCCAGTGCGACTAACTGGGTTATCAAAGGCGGGCCATGTCTGTCACTGTCTATGTTGAGAGGCATGTAAAAGAACCATTGCTGACTTTCGTAAAGAGGAGCTGCAAAGTCGTCAGCGTGTTTCTGTCCCTTCCTATAAAGGGTTGTGACAGGAAGGGTATCCGACGTAAAAACCTCTGCCAAATCAAACGTGCGAATCAGATGATTCGCTGTGGCGACTCCCGAGTGAAAGGGAAAAAGCCGAAAGGAAGACAGACATTCTAGCATTATCTCAGGTGGATAATTTGATGAATTCACATTATCTTGGGTGGATAATTCACATTGTAGGTGGATAATTCACATTATCTCGGGTGGATAAATCTCATCGTAGGTAGATAATTCATAAATTAAATTTATAAATTAACTTACAGATGATGGTATTCTGCATGAAAGTCAAGGCATACTGTCAATGCCCGACTTGATTCGCCACACTCTCTGCCTGGAATTGTCATCAGATGGTCTCCAACTTTCCTCGGATGTTTCGACCCTAAACCATGACATCCTCCAGTTGGCGGGTCAGTAATGGTGGCCAAACCACTACTCGCTTCCAGGCGTCCAGTTCAGCTCATCTCGTCGATGCCATACCCAGCATGATGCCTTCTCTGCTGCCTCAGCTAACTGCCTCACTGCGTATTTCCGTAATGATGATGTTGTTCCTAGTGCTGTCATCAACTTCCACACTGATTGTGCCGGGAACCCTCTGCACCCAATCTCAACTGGAAACAGTGACACCTTCCAACCCTTTTGTCTGCATTCTTCTATCAGATCTGCATACTTCAGTGATTTCCTCTCATTGGCTTGATCACAGTTCTCCTCCCATGGTACAGTCAGTTCTATTGCTATAAGAGTCTTCACCTGAGTTGACCACAAAACCATGTCTGGTCTCAGAGTTGTTGTAACAATGTCTGGGAAAACTAGCTTCCTCCTCAAGTCCACTCTAAGTTCCCAGTCCCTACCAGCATCGAACACCGATGGCTTCTGTCCAGCGTTGGTCCTTGCTGGGGTTTTAGCTCCTTCTTTGACAAACTGTATTGTTTCCTGCTTCTTCTTTGTTGTTCGTTTCCTGGTTCTTTCCTTCTCTACTATGTCTGCTAGCTTCTCTAATACCCTGTCATGTCTCCATCTATACCGTCCTTGCTTCAAGGCCACTGTGCATCCCGATAATATGTGAGCCATGGTTCCTCTCTTCCCACATAACTTACATGCTGGATCCTGTGCGAGTCCCCACTGAAAAAGATTTGCTGGTGAAGGTAAAGTGTCATATACTGATCTTAACAGGAAAGATATTCTGAATTGGTCCATCTTCCAGAGGTCTGACCACGTGATCTTACGTTGTGGTAGCTCCCATCTCGTCCAAGCTCCTTGCTTTCCTAGTTCTACTGCACGTGATATCCTTGCTTCCTCCACCTCTCTTCTCACTTCTTCCTGAACCATGCTTCTTTTCTCTGTCCTATCTGCCTTGTTCCATTGTTGGAAGTGTGATGTACCAATTCCTTGCCGCCCTCTACAAGTGTTACCGATCTTGTCTCTTAGCTCTAGTATACTCTCTGCCTGATCTACTGCTGCTGCTGCTGACCATTTCCTTCCAGACCTTGTCTGTACCCCTGCCTCTTGAACTTTCTGGTCTTTCGAGTCCCTTAATGTTAGTACTGCCCTGCATTTTGTTACCTTAAACTCTTCAATTACTGATGATAGTGGTAATTGTAACTGTGCTGTCTTACTGTATAAACCAATTGATGTAAAGCTTGGTGGAACCCCTAACCATCTTCTAACAAAGCTGCTGACTGTCTTCTCTATTGATTCTACATGCGTCATCGCTATCTCATAGATCAGTAGCAGCCACATCAGCCTGGGTAAGATTCCGTGCTGGTAAATCCAAGCCTTATATTTCCCTGGCAGTTTACTTCCATCTACTACTCTAAGCCATCCTTTTACTGTTGGTTGAATGTCTTTTGACTGGTTCGTATCTTTCAAAGTTGCATCAAACCACTTCCCTAGACACTTGATCGGATTTTCTACTATACTAGGGATTGACCTGCTGGTTGATTCTACCTTTTTTCAGTATTAAGCATCTTGATTTTCTCGGCTTAAACTTCATTCTTGCCCATGTAATAGTGTCATCTAATGAGGCTAGTACCCATCTTGCTTGTACATGTGTTGATGTTGTAACTGTTAGGTCATCCATAAATCCTCTTAGAGGCGGTTGATGCAGCCCTGAGTTCATCTTAGGGCCTCTTGTCTCTCTTTCTGCAGCTGTGGTCATCAGGCTCATCCCTATTACAAATAATATAGGTGAGATTGTGCATCCTGTCACTATTCCCTTCTCAAGATGTTGCCATGCTGTAGTGAACTCTCCAACTGTAAATCTGATCTGTATTCCGTGAAAATAATTGTTGACTATCTGTTTCACATGTTCTGGTATATGGTAGATCTACCATCGCTGCCTCTATCAGCTTATCTCGGGTGGATAAATCTCATCGTAGGTAGATAATTCACATTCTCTTGGGTGGATAATCCAGTTACTCCATAAAGTTAAAGTCCTACATGACGTGATGTTGTACGATGATTGTGAGTGAAGTAACTGTTTTATTATATTCACATCTACATGATTTTGAGAAATACAGCATTTTAATTATATTAATCATTCTTTCACCAATTTTCTTAATTAGGGTCAGAGGGAGGTTGGCACCCATCTCGGCTAACTCTGACCGAGGGTGGGGTACAGCCTGGTCTGCTCAGCAGGCCATCACAGGGTCAACACTCATACAATTCTTTACACTTAGTCATACCTTGGGGTGACTATAACAGCCTCTTGGCCTACTGTGGGTGGAAACCGGAGTGCCCCAAGGAGACCCACGCAAGCACGGGGAGAACATGCAAACTCTAAACAGAAACACCCTCGACGAGCCTGGCAGTTCAACCCAAGACCTTCGTCCCGTGAGACAAACGCAACCACTGAGCCACCAGTGGCAAGGTGCCGAATTGCTGATCCTGAGGTTGGGGGTGCCTGCCATGTCTCTCAATGTCTGTGGTGAGACGTTCATGTTGACTCAATAGTAGCTGCATAACCATCACTACGTTTCTGCCCGGCGATGACCCGGTGAGCTGTCCAGGGTGTACTCTGCACTCGCCCGTATTCAGCTGAGATAGGCACTTGCCTCCCCGTGACCCTAATTAGGATTAAACGAATCAGAAAATGAATGAATGAATTGTTTTATTTTTCTCATGATCGCATGTAGTAAACACATCGGCACTTGCGTATAAAACAATTATTCACCTCAGACTCGGTGGATATCTCTAAACGGACCCCTTTCCCTTCATACTCCTACATCCATCTGTATCGGTAACATATTAAATACTACTCTTCTTCTTCCCGTCATGTGTTCCTCCTTCCTTTCTCCTTTGATGATTTTTTTTTCGGCCTTCAAGGTCGATCGTAGTCGTTCTGCTTCTCAGTGACGGCTTATGAAAGGTGACTCGGTACGAGGCTACAGGACGAGATGACGAGAGGTGACTCTGCAGATCTGTGCAAATGCCAACGCGGCTCTGTTAGAGAAGTAAAAGTGTCGGTGCTTCGTTTAGTTTACACGCTTCGAGAATTTTAGGGGGAAAAAACATGAAGTTTTTTCGAGCTGTTGGATTTGAAAAGCAGCTTTTAGGATTTTTGAAGGACACAAATTCCTTTGGTGTCACGTGAGACCCGCTATTTTCACAGAGTCATTTTTAGTGCTACCATGACAGAACATGGAAAAAAACTGTGACAAAAGTTCTGGCTTTATTCCGTCAGACACACACACACACACACACACACAGTAACTTAGAGAGCAAAGAGGCAGAGCCGAGTGTCAGGTTATATGAAAGTCAGTGCCACTGCTGTTCCCGAGAGAGAGAGATTAAAGCTTCTGCTTTACATTTCCTCTCCGTTTGGTTCCCTGACCCTGTGTTTTTCTCTTCTTATCTTTTCACAGATTTTTACAGAACGAACTTGCACTCAATAACCAGACTAGACGTGTACTCATAGAATGCAATGTTCCTCCTGCACCACGCAGCATTACCTACACGAACGTGACTAAATTAGTGAAAAATCGTCCTCTCAACATGGCTAAAGTTTGACCTTTTTAAGGTCATTCAAGATCAGAGAAAATTGTTTCATTTGAAAGGCCATACATGATTTCCTATTGGTGTTCCATTCTACCTCGACTTACGAATTTAGTCCGTTCTGAGGGCGAGCTCGTAAGTCAAAATGTTGGTTAGATAAAACAAAAATTCCCAACGGAAAAAATAGAAAACCAGTTAATCCGTTCCAACCACCTCCCAAACTCACATAACCTGCATAAACACATATATTAAAGATAAACATGTAAAAACAATAAATATTTCATAATAGTAATAACAGAGGAGTTGGAGAATTTTGTGCATGTGCACGTTACAAATGCCAGCAAGAAAAGGCTCCTTTCCCTTGGGGGGCTCAATGTGATGCCGGGTGGTGGTATAGGACCCTGGGGAACATGCTTTTTAGCCATACTGTACTAGAATTAAGTGTAGTTGCACATCCTCTACAGTAGGTGGCAGTGGCACTCTCACTGTATTACCTATGGTGTAGGGAACACAGTGAGAGCACCACTGCCACATACTGCAGAGGATGTGCAATTACACTAGAGCTTGTAAATCAAAATTTTGCTGGTTGGATGGGGCTGATTTTTGGTGGGATCGAAGCTTGTATCATGGAAAATTTGTTATAAAAGACACTCGTAAGTTAAGGTACCAATGTATAAGCATTCATTCTGTGAAAAATTAGCTCCCTGCTCTGACCTTGATTTTTGACCTTGACATTCCAAAATCAGATCATCTCTGGGCCTCGGGTAGGGAGGGGTGTGTCACCACCACGTGTGGAGAAAAATCTTTGCCCGGGAATGGTCAGGATTTTAGTTGAAATGCTAGTGATTACAGTACCGTCACTAAACTCAGTTCTCTGGTGGAGGAAATAAATAATGAATTAAATAAGTGAATAAATATTCTACAATCATGTCAATGGTTTGAGGTGAGTTCGAATAAGGGAGCACTGTTCGTTCGAAACTTTTAAAAAAACAACAACAGACATCAGAATATAAGAGATGTGATGATACGGGTGGTTAGTGGTTACCCGCGACAGGTTCTTTCGTTGGAAAAAGTTTGTTGTCCACCGTCACGCCGATGTCTGAGAAGACTTCTTCCTCGTCTCGGTCGGCGTCCAGCTGCGGAGGAACAAAATAGATGTTAGCAAGAAAGCTAGCGAGCAAAAAAGGTTATCTTCAGGAGAAACATAGATATATTCATACGAGTTTTTCAATTTGGCGTCAGCAGACTCGTGATGCGTGCACATAGGAAGCACGGCGCATCGCCTTTTCTGCTCCATTTCATGTTTGAGTGACTCTGTTGTGAAGTGCTTGACATATGCGGCGATGCTTTTCTGCTCGTCCTGACTGCACAGAGCGTTTATTTGAGTTACAGTTTATACCCACAGACGGTGACACTCACTGTGTGTGTTTTCAGCTTTTCACACCACCAGCATCCCGTGAAGCACGCGTGCACATGGTCACTACATGATTGTTTGATTAACTTTCAGGTGAAGATTTTAACCAAGCTACTTTATGTGTGTATTGTGGTACCTTGACTTACGAGTGTCTTTTATAACGAATTTTCCATGATATGAGCTTCGATCCACCAAATATCTGCCCCATCCAACCAGCAAAATTTTGACTTACAAGCTCTGCTGGGGAAATGGCTTTTCCGAGCCGATTAGCCTCGTATTCTTCCGCATGTATTCCTCCACGCTCTGAGAAAGCCTTCTGCAGTGCTTCCCGATTGTTTTCTGTGATGCCCCTTATAGGAATAAAAAAAAATTAGCACGTCCCTCCCCCCAGCGTGCAGGGGAAAAAAAAACATTTCACACCCCCCAGCGACTATAAATAGTGTTTACTGCACTTCATATTGTTTGATCGGTGCTTTTTCCCTACATCATAGGGGACATGGTGAGAATGTAACTGCCACCTAGTGTAATTGCACATCCTCTACAGTAGGTGGCAGTGGCGCTGTGCCCCCCCCTCCCCCCATCACACTAGACATGTTCCTCGGGGTCATACGCCCCGGCATTACACTGAGCCCCTTAAGGGGGGATGCCTCCCACTATTTGAGAAGCACTGGCCTTGTGGGAGCTCACCACGAGCCTTTCCTCGCTGGCATTCATAGTGTGCACACGCACAAAATTCTCCTCCTTCTCCTCTGTTATGCACCACCTCATGCCTGCCCACGTGACAGCCACAGCCGATGATCGGAAGGGTTAGTTGACTTATTATTTATTCTTGTTTTATTATTATTATTTTTAATTATTATTCATCTTAATGCACATGTATTATTATTATTATTATGATAAAATATTTATTGTTTTTACATGTTTATCTTTAGTATATCGAGTCAAATATATGTGTTTGTATCAGGATATGAGTTTTTGAGAGGGTTGGAACAGACTAATTGGTTTTCTATTATTTCCGATGGGAATTTTTGTGTTATATTGCTGATCCTAAGGTTGGGGGTTTGAGTCCCACTCTCCACAAGGTTGCCACAAAGAAGTTTCTTCGCCGTCCTCTGGCATCTCTATGATTTTAAACCGCCCCCTGGCTCCTTGGTGCTTGACGCTGAGAAACTCCGGGACAAAATCAGAGGCTTTAAAAAGTCTAGCTTTTTTTTTTGTGCCCCACCAAATCCTGTAACAGTGCCCGCTTTGTATGAGCACTCCTAAGCCTTCTGGTCTGTTGTCATGGAAACAGCACTGAGGTTAGGCGGGGGCTTCTTCCTGTTTCTCCATGTATCTTGAGATTTTTTTTTTTTTTTTTTTTAAACAAACCCCCCCCCCCCCATCCTGCTCAAGTTACAACAGTGCTCTTCTATAAAGGCTGCAGGTTATCACCATGGAGATGATTTCCTGTAAAGAATGAGGCAGTGGATGAGTTAATGAATGTAAAGGGAGCGACAGAGGGGGGAAGGCGTGATGATCCTGAGCAATGGAATCTTTCATTCATAAATCTCTGGTGTGTCCCCCAAGTTGTCCTTAAACTCAAGCATATATATATATATATACACACACACACACACACACACATATATATATATATATATATATATATATATATATATATATATATATATATATATATATATATATATATATACACACACACATATATATATATATATATATATATATATATATATACATATATATATATACACACACATATATACACATATATATACACACATATATATATATATATACATATATATATATATACATATATATATATATATAAACATATATATATACATATATATAAACATATATATATACATATATACACATATATATATACACATATACATATATATACATATACATATATATACATATACATATATATATATATATATATATTACATACACCATTTCTGCATGGTAATTGGTAAGAGAATATGCTAATATGTTTCCATAGTAACAGTTACACAAGAACTCTTGCCAAATGCTTTTCTAAATGAATAAACAAGACGTGATATTTGTTTAAAGTTTATGGAAGGAGTCTCAAGTGCCAATCAAGTTGTTCCAAGTGCAGTCATGCTGTACTGACATGACATGCCTACTTCAGGACACGCCCACTTCAAAAAGATGCCATGTTGGTCTGGTTAAAGTTTGGGTTTTTTGAACTTATGGGAAATGTAACATGAGGAGGAGGTGTGTCCTGTGCTGAAGTGGGTGTGTCACAATTATAGAGGGTGTGTCATGTCTGCAGACCAGACCTAGCCTTCTTAATCCAATTCTTTTCCAAGTAATCCAAGTATTTTGCTTCGGAGACACCACTGTCAATCATACTGAGATCTGAAGCAGGACAGACATGAAATTATAGAGTGCAGATCCTTCATCTGTCATTTTTCAAAAGATTTAAAAACAAAATAGTTTTTCGTGATTCTGCCTTTATGATTTAAATAAGTTTAACAGCCTGAATAAAATGACTCTGCAGAGAAAGGTAATATGTTTTGATTAAAGATGTGACATCATGTTCCACCCTGTAATTCAAGTGACCTCACTGTGTGCCTTCAACTAAAGGATAAATAAACAAGTCTGCTTGTGGGTGTGTAAACCTGATCTGATGGTTGACAAGATGAGACTAATCATCATCATCATCACCACCACCATCATCAATGTCATCATCATCATCATCAATATCATCATCATCATCATCATCATCTATACCATCACTATCATCACTATTATTATAATCTTCATTACCATCATCATCATCTGCACCATCATTATCATCACTATCATTATAATCTTCATCACCATCATTATCAACATCATCAGCAGTATCATCATCATCTGCTGCACCATCAATATCATCACTATTATTATAATCCTCATCACCATCCATCATAATCTGCACCATCACCATCATTATTATTATTATAATTGTCATCATCACCACCACCATTATCATCACCATCATCAGCACCATTATCATCATCAATATCATCATCATCACCATCATCATCTGCACATCACTATTATCACTATTATTATAATCTTCATCACCATCATTATCATCTGCACCATTAATATCATCACTGTCATTATAATCTTCATCATCATCACCATCATTACCACCTTTATCAACAGCAGCAGCTGCATCATCATCATCATCATCATCATCACCACCACCATCATCATGATAGCTTTGGACACGTTTTGAAAGATAGTATGAACTAGTTTGTTGATGTATCCCAAACCACTTCACAATGCAGTGAACTCTGATTGAATTCTCGGATTGGTGATTATGAATGTTATAAAACAGCAGTTCATACACCACTAACATCAAACCAGGTGTCATGGAGGGTTTGTTCCAGATACTCTGGTTTCCTTCTACTGTCCAAGGACATGCGCATTAAGCTAACTGGCTGTTCAAAATAGGTGTGACCGTGACTGTGAATTGTCATCTGTGATGAATTTGTGAGCTGTTCAGGGTGTATCCTGCCTTCACCAGAGTCAACTGAGATACCCTCCAGCCATCCTGTGACCCAAACAGGATTAAGCGGTTCAGCAAAAAGGTGAATGACAGATTATTATCCCGCATTGGTGAGGTGCATAATGTACATTATTCCAAGAGAGTGAACCAATCAGATGGCACCATTCCCATGCAGTATATACTAAATACAAATGGAAATTGTGGGTGTATATGAAAAATAAAACAGTAAACAGTGTACAAATAGCATTTCCTGCTCTGATCACTTACGTAAAGCACTTACTGTAATCTATACAGAATGTTTAATTTCTGATTTAAATTGAAATTTTATATAAAATAAAAATAAAAGGGTTTCTATGGTCTGAAGCTTGCAATGATAAATATATCAATAACTCAGTAAATAAATACATAACAAAAACAGGTCATGTGGTAGTTTACACAGAAACAGGAAATAAAAGATAAAAATTGGAAAAGCTGTGCGAAGCAGAATCCAATCAGTGAAATCATAAAGCCTGATATCGCCTTAAACAAATTGAACATCCACAATTTTTCTCCTAATCGCAATTGCAGGATTGCCATGGAAACTATGAACTCGGGAATGAAAACGGTTGATAGGGAAACCTCGGCCACGGGACATAAATAACTCGGTCTCACCCCCGATTCCCAGCGGCCTCCTGTCAGTAACGCACCTCCCTCCCGCAGCTCTGGGTTCATTTTAAGCTTTTAATGAAGAGTCGAGTTCATCTGTGTGCCATTATTGATCTTTACCTGAAACTCACTGTGACACCAGGACCAGAGTCATGTCTGAACTCTTTTATACAGTATAATGTATATAATCAGGAATGAATACAAATGAAAAATAGCTAAAACTATATACAGTGGTACCTTGACTTACGAAATGAATCCGTCCTGAGGGCGAGCTTGTAAGTCAAAATGTATGTTAGATAAAACAAAAATTCCCAACGGAAATAATAGAAAACCAATTAATCCGTTCCAACCCCTCCCAAACTCGTATAACCTGACACAAACATGTATATTTCACCGAGATTAAAGATTAACATGTAAAAACAAAAAATATTATAACAATATTGTATTGTAACAAAAAAAACAAATGTTTAATAATAATAATAACAATAATGCATGTACATTAACATTAGTAATACAGTAATTAATAATAAATACGTAATAATAAAACAAGAAAAAAATTGAGCTCCACCAAGACCAGTGCTTCTCAAATAGTGGGGTGCACCCCCCCTTGGGGAGTGCTGTATGATGCCGGGGAGGGTGTGTGTGTGTGACCCTAGGCAACCCTAGGCAACATGCTTTTTTGCCATACTGTACTAGAATTAAGTGTAATTGTGCATCCTCTACAGTAGGTGGAAGTGGCGCTCTCACTGTGTTCCCTATGGTGTAGGGAAAAAGCACCAAGCAGACAATATCAAGTGCAGTGAACACTATTTATAGTTGCAAGCGGGGCGGTGGGGGGGTGGGGGTGAAATGTTTTTTTTTTTTGTTTGTTTGTTTCTATAGGGGGCGTCACAGAAAATAATTAAGAAGCACTGCACAAGGCGTTCTCAGAGAGTCATATTGGATAAGATTTCAGTTTTAATAAGAATGTTTTATCACAGTGTTTCCAGTCTCAAATTTTTTGTATTTTTTATATTTAAATTCTTTCTTTTTCCTCATGTTGCCGATGAACCCCCCAACAGAACAGGGTAAAATTTGGTATAATAAATTGCTGTCATCGACGACAGTTTCTATCGAGCCCCTGAACGCAGCATTACAGTATTGCTGACACATCATGCCTTTTCTATGTATTGTTGTTGTTGTTGTTGTTGCTGTTGTATAATCACGCAAAAAGGTCACATGGGCTGTTGATGTTGCCTCAGTTAAACAGGATCGACAACTAGATATCCCTGGAGGATGACGTCAGGAGTCAGTATGAGCAGTAATTAGCGCTGAATTAGTCCCCGTAATCTGCACAGCCTCCTAAATGGCTTTCATTTATATTTCCGCGTGATTAGGCAAAGTGTTCGAGTTCATCTTCTCCCAGCACCAGCGTGTCTGTGTACACATTAATATAATACTCTCCTCCAGCCTTGGTGCTAATTAAGGAACATTACTGACAGTATTAGTGTTTAAGGACTGATACATTATTCTGAAAAGGTCAAAGTGACCACAAACTTTCAATTCAAGTGCAAAATGGCTATTCGCAAAAAAGAATTGTGCACTGCGACACTATCCACTTCACTTCCAACACCAATTATCATTTATTCATTTAAAAAATCATCTTATACTGTAAGCTTGTTAATAGAATACTGTTTAAATACCGACAGGGGTGTGTATGGGGGGAGGGGGAGGGGCTTCACATGATGAAATGATGGCGTCCATATCTACTTTAAAATTCTCATCGAGACTCTTCTAGCATCTTGAAAATCCTGGAAGCCTCCGAGAGAAAAAAGAAAAGAAGAATAATAATGGAAATTATTCATTCATTCATTCATTTTCTGAACCGCTTAATCCTAATTAGCGTCACACCAGGCCATCGCAGGGCACAAACACGGTGAAAGTCAGCAATGGTTCTTTTACATGAACCTCACACCATAGACAGGGAGAGACACGGCCGGCCTTTGATAACCCAGTCAGCTGCACTGGGGCGAAAATGAAATGAATTAATAAATTTTCTAAGCCGCTTAATCCTAATTAGGGCTGTGAAACCGTTGGAGCCTATCTCAGCGAATTCTCGGGAAAGGTGGGGTACACGCTGCACCACACCATTGCGAGGCAACACACACACAAACATTCCCACTCGCTCTGACACCTCGGGGAACATATCCAGTCAACGTACTGTGCATCGTTTTGGACTGTGGGAGAAAACCAGAGTACCCAGAGGATATCCAATCAAGCGTGACGTGTATATGCAACTCAACACAGAAACGCCCCCCCGAACTCGGGACTCGAACCCAGGACCATCTTGCTGTGAGGCTGACACGCTAATCACTACACCACCAATAAAAAAAAATAATGATATTTTTAGAATCCGGGTTAATGCAACAGCCGTCGGTGGACGCAACGGAATTGAAAATTCAGCTTGATGTTTTGTCCTGGTGACAGTTTAGCCACACCCACCTCACCTTCAGCACATAATCCTTCATTATGCAGTGTGATGCCCTGCTTGGACAGTCATTCAAAAAAACTTTACTAATTGGTTCCATTGATATGTATTACAGTTAATACTTTAAATGTTCATGTTTAATCTATACCTGAAATGTTTAATTGTTTATATATATATATATATATATATATATATAGTGATCCCTCGCTACTTCATGCTTTAGCTTCTGTGGCTTCAGTGCATCGCGAGTTTTTCAAAAATATTAATCGAAAAATAAAAAAATAAGGAAATTAAGGAAAATCCTGCAAAATAAGGCCAATTATGCAAAAAAACCCAAAACCCCCCAACAAAACTACCGAGATTTTTATGTGAGGTGCGCGTCTGTATGTGTGTATTTATATTTTATTTACATCTTATGCATTATTTTTGAATGTTCAATTGATATTATATAAACATATACATGTTCGTATACGTCAGTCGGGAGGGGTCGAGCCTACTTTGCGAAAATTAGTGGTCACGTGGGGGTGGGGTGTTCAACCGCGGAAAGTGAGGGATCCCTGTATTTATATTTGGTGCTACATCTTTTATTTATAAATGTGTTCATTAAATAACTGTGCCATAATAATAATAAATCTCCAAGATAACATGCTAGGCTGATTAGCCAGCAGATCCAAATTATACTGGCTCTTTTCTGTGGGTGGGCGGGTGGGTGGGGGGTAGGTAGGCGCGGGAGCAGTTTTAGTCTGTTCTTAGTCTGGATCTTGTTGCATCTTCATGCTGTATTTGTTTGGTCTTGCGGTTGTACTGAAGCTGTGTGAATTCTGACCACCCGCCCACTTCTCCCACTTTCCAGATGATGATATCAGCTCGCTTGTTTTAAGGGAACCATTTACGGTCTTGCCTTGGGTGGAGTGATCCATCCTCCATGCTGGATAGTAACCATGAGCCTGGGATATGTCCTAATAAAGAAAACTGCGCTCTATTATAGTGATCAAGTGCTGGTGCCAGGGGTTTTACCAAATTCCACTCTCTGTGTTTCTGCCAACGCACATCTATAAAAAGCGGATCCTGGTGCTGGAGGGATGGACGATGTTATGAAGCTGTCAGTTAAAGATAGCTAATAAAAAGTGAAATCATCTCAGGCATGTGGAATGACGGACGGAAGAATACAAACCTGTTGTTAGGTTCATGATGTCACCATCTCCAGCAATCTACTGTTAATGATCAGCCTGAGCAGAAGCTGTACATGACCGTCTAACAGCCGTGCAGTTACTAACATTACTCATCATAAAAATGGTTCTTTAAATCCAAACAGGAAGTTCCTGCAGGAAAGACGTCTATAAACGCTGCTTTCTTTCACCTTTCTTCACCCACACGTCCATCTTAGTGCTTCCTCTTATCTCGTATTCTCTTTTGTTTTTCACCAACATCTCCATGGCCTGCTCACATGCTTTTCTTTTTCCTCCCCATAATGTGCTTGGGCTGCAGATGAACTCACGCTTCCTGTGTAATTTACCGAAGATCGTAAACAGGAGAGCGCTCCGGCCGGTCAGACTGACATGCTGATAAACCGTAAAAATCATCTTTACCTGTCAAGAGGCACTTGAAGTACGAGGTGCTGTGTGTGTCTAGCGGAAAGAATACGACGGAGCAGACAGCATCCGAAATGAAGCAGACCTTATAAAACAAGGCCGGGATCCGCTGGCGTGACATTCTCCTTTCATAAAAACAATATGGGTTGAATCATGCGTTCTGATTGGTCAGGAGGGGTCGAGTCATCAGACAGTCTTTATTCTTTGTGATTAATAAAAAGTGTTTCACGTTTGGTTTTTGCTTCTGGATTCATGCTGCCACTCATAGAAACGAGGAAAGAGTTCCGTTCTGTCCATTCTGGGTTCCTGTACCGTTCCTCCCAGAGTACCTCCAATCACCTGTCCATCCATCCACCTGTCTGTACATCCATCCACACATCTGGCCATCCACCAATCTGTTCATTCATCCTTACCTCCATCTGTCCATCCATCTGCACAATTCAACTATCTGTCCATCCATTCACTGTCCTTCCATCCATCCATCCATCCATCCATCCATCCATTAATTCTTCTGTCCATCCACCGATTTGAGCATCCATCCATCTGACCTTCCATCTTTCCACCATGCCACACATGTGGCCATCCACCAGTCTGTTCACTCATCCTTCCCTCCATCTGTCCATCCATCTGCACAATTCACCTATCTGTCCATCCATTCACTGTCCTTCCATTCATCCATCCAGCCATCCATCCATCCATCCACAAATCCATCCATCCATCCATTAATTCTTCTGTCCATCCACCGATTTGAGCATCCATCCATCTGACCTTCCATCTAGCCACACATCTGGCCTTTCGCCAATCTATTCAGTCATCCTTCCATCTAGCCACACGTCGATCAATCCATTCTTTCACCCCTCTAATCATCTATCTGTCTATCCATCCACCCATCCATCCATGTCTACCTCTGTTCATCCTTCCAAACCTATACTCTCCCATCTGTCCATTCATCAGTCTATCCATCTATCTATTCATCCACCTATCTGTACATCCACATTTCTGTCTCTTCACTCATCCAGCTTTCTTCCCATACACTCATTTGTTCACCCATCTCTCTGTCAATCAGTGCATCTGTCAGTTTTTCTCTCATCCATCTATCCATCCATCCATCCATCCTTAGATTCCTTCATCTATTTATATTTCCATATGTCCAGTTAAATATCTATACATCATTAAATTAAACTTTATTTCTGTTTAATATTATTTTTCTATTATCAACTTTTTTCATTTTATTTCCTTCTAAAAAAACATCAGATCAGAGCTGCCACGTCCTACTTAAACTGTGAACTGTACAAATGTCTGGAAGGCACATTTGCTTTTAAAGCGTAAATGGAACTCAAAGTACTTCCAGCTCGCCACTAACAAGCTTTTACTTTCAGTCCAGGTCGTTCTGAGCAGCAGCGAGGTGCGTACATTATTCACCTCAGTAGGGCCGGAAGGGTAGGTATGGTACAGGGTCGAAATTACCCTGAAATGCTTCTCTGTCATCTCACAACTCCAGCATGTAATTTGCATAAATAGCCCCTCCCCCCAATTTCAATTGTGCTGTAGTAATAACTGATGTGCTATAGTACTACTATAATACTATAATAACACTATAATAATCGTATAATGACCATAATATACGCATAAATGTATTAATTTACAAAGCTACTTACAGTAATCCCATTAGGCTCATGTCAGTTGACTCGGTGACAGCAGAACAACATGCCAGTCCATTGCACTTACATCTAGTGGCAATTTCAAACAGTCAATTAGACGAATGTGCGTGTCTTTGGAGGGCAGTGGGAGCCTGGTGGTAAGGTGCTGGATCACTGATCCCAAGGTTGTGGGTTCAAGCCCTGCTCTCAACGGGTTTTCACTGTCCCCCCCTCCCAGTGCAGTCAACTGGGTTATCAATGGCCGGCCACACCCTACGATGGCCTGACAAGTTGTCCAGGGTGTACTTTGCCCTTGCCCAGAGTTGGCTGGAGTTGGCTGGGATGTGCGTTAGCCTCCTGACAACCCAAATTAGGATTGAGCGGTTCAGAAAATGAATGATTGCATGTCTTTGGACTGTATAAAGAAACTTGAGTACCAGGAGGAAACCCACACAACCACAAGGAAGAACATGCAAACTCCACACCCTCGCTGAGCAGAGGACTCAAACCCAGCACCTTCTTGCTTGCACTGTGTGTCGCATTAATAAGTTTAAATTAAAAAATTGACAAGTCAATAAATAGCATATAGCAAGTAGGTGGCACTGTGGTGCAGTGGTTGCATGTCTGCTGGCAGCAAGAAGGTTGTAGGTTTGATTCCCTTGTGTCCTTTCTATGTACATGCTTGTGTGGGTTTCCTCTGGGTTCTCCAGTTTCCTCCTGCGGGCTAAAAACATGCACATGAGGCTAACTGGCCGTTCCAAATCACCCGTAGCTGTGCGTGTACATCTGAATGATTGTATATGTATTGTCCTTGCAATGGTCTGGAGAGCTGCCCAGGGTCTACCTCATACCGAGCCTTCTCCCAGAGTTGGCCGAGATGGGCACCAGCCTCTTCATGACCCTATGAATGGATGAATGAATAAATTTAGAGAGTAACACAAAACAAGTTTCCCTGCACTTCACTTTTCATCTCATGGCTTCCTCAGCATTGAGTGTGAAAAGACGTCACTGGTGTCTGCTGTTGTACTTTTAGTGTTTGTGCAGTGCTGGAAGATTGAGCAATAAAAGCCCCCGGAGACGCATCGGCAATATTCTGCACGGCAGTAAAGAATCAAGTCCAGTGTCCATCACAGTCTTACAAAAGGGTCCATTTTCCACTAACAGCACCACCTCGTTCACGTCTCGCTTGCTCTGTTTGTCACAGACGTTCAACTGAAATCTAATCCGCACCCAGTGCTGCGCCCCTCGCCCCGCTTGCAGCCTTTTCATTTAGTATAAATTTAAAATAATTTAAAATATAAAATCAAAAAGGCGTTTTGTTGAAAAAAAGAACAGACTCAGCTGGAAAGAGCCGTTGTTAGCCTTACATGCGCGCTGCGTGGACGCCGTTCTTCTCAATAAGTGGTTCAACCCTTTGTGGTTTCCATGGTTTTACACCTGAGCGGTTTTCTGAAATGGGACTACAGTATTCCTCTGTTACTTGGGTTTAATTAATGCTCAAATGAGCTGGATCCGTTTACAGGAGCCGCGGGCTGAAGGTTAGCACAAGAACAATAATCTTGATTGATTGGCTTTACCCTGTACCTTAACCTTTACTTACTGCTTTTCATTTCGGCACATTCTCCAAGTTCATTTATCTTTTATTAGGGTCAGGGGAAGGTTGGAGCCCATCCTAGCCGACTTCAAGCAAAGGACGGGTTCGCCCTGAACAGTGTGTCATACCACCCTACGGACAAACTTTTTACTTTTTACAGATAACGCTGTTGGTTTGTTGGTTAGTAAGTTTGTTTTTCATTCATTTATTCATTTTCTAAGCCACTTAATACCAATTAAGGTCGCGGGGAGGCTGGTGCCCATCTCAGATAACTCCGGTTGAGGGCGGGGTACACCCTGGACAGCTTACCATTCGAGGGCCAACACACACACACATACACACGCGCACACACATACACACGTGCACACACACACACACACACACACGTGCGCGCGCACACACACACACACACGCGCGCGCGCACACACACACACACACGTGCGCGCGCACACACACACACACGTGCGCGCCCACACACACACACACACACGTGCGCGCCCACACACACACACGTGCGCACACACACACACACGCGGCGCCAAGACACACACACGTCTTGGCGCACACACACACACACACACGTCACACACACACACGCGGCGCGCACACACACACACACGTGCGCACACACACACACACACACACACGCGGCGCACACACACACACACACACACACGTCTTGCGCACACACACACACACACACACGCTTGCGCACACACACACACACACGCGTCTTGGCGCGCACACACACACACACACACACGCGGCGCACACACACACACACACACACACGCGTCTTGCGCGCACACACACACACACACACACACGCGTCTTGCACACACACACACACACACACACGTGCGCGCACACACACACACACACACACACGTGCGCGCACACACACACACACACACACACGCGTGCGCGCACACACACCTCTAGGGGTGATTTGCAACAGCCAATCAGCCTACTGTGTATGTTTTTAGACTTTTGGAGGAAGCTGGTGTACCTGGAGAAAACCCACACCGGCCCAGGGAGAATATGCAAACTCCACACGGGATTGACCTCACCGAGCCCAGGAATCAAACCCACGACCTTCCTACTGCGAGGTGGACGTGCTAAACACTACACCACCATGCCGCCGAGTACTTTTCTGAAAAAGTATATTTGTGGCACTTATTAATAACCGTATTGCTATTGAACTGAGTTGCTAGCTTTAGCTAGTTTAGCTAGCTTATTTGAAATGATGCAAATTACCCAGCCCTGTTGATTCCCTTGCATCAAGCAGCGTTACGGTAGAAAGGAGTTTGGTTCAAAAGTGGACCTGGATTAGATAATAAACCCAGTACTGACAGGAAGCATTTCAAACCTCTTTTCTTCCTCGGGCCATGAATCCGATACTGCACACGAAACAGAGACAAACAAACACTTCATTATTCACATCAGGCTCGGCAGTAAGTCGTCACGCTTCGCCAAACAAGTGGGATGTTGGAAAGACGTCTCACTGGCTGTGTTTTGCTACATGTGATTAATGCCAGGCTGACAGGATACTGATGAAACCTCAGAGCATCACGAACAGAAAACCAAGCTGCATCAATCATAATAGAATAATACATGATGATCTATTAAATTAAGGTGGAGCCTATCTCAGCCAACACAGGGTGAAGGCGGGGTACACCCTGAACAGCTCCCCAGACCATCGTAGGGCCAACACACATACACACACGCCAAACTATTCACATTCACACCTAGGGGTAATTTAAAACGACCAATCAGCCTTCTGTGGATGTCTTTAAATTGTGGGAGGAAACCGGAGTACCAGGAGGACACAGAAACTGGGATTGATCCCCTTTTTGCTGGGAGGTGGAGGTGGTACCCACTATGCCACTGTGCCACTCTCACCAGTTTAATGTTAGACGATTAAGGTCTTTAAGCCTGAGGCTATAATTGCTGACGTCTGAGTTTAATAACTAATATTTCGTAATGTTTCATCGTTAGCAGACTCGAACCCACAGAGATGATGAAAAGGACCAGACTGTTGTCTCCTTACCGTCACGATGAGACCTTTCTCCTGGAAGTACTTAACCAGGGGCACCGCGTTCTGTTTGAAGTTGGCGAGGCGTCTCTCGGTGGCTTTGGGGTTATCGTCCGGCCGTCCCTGCTGCTCCGCCCGCTTCTCCAGACGTTCCTTTAAACGCTGGTTAGAGCACGACAGGAACACCACCAGGTCCGGAGTACAAATCTGAGAGACAAGTGATATACGGCGTATTAAACAGTTTAGTCATTCATTTGTCCAACCGACTCTGGAGCCAATCTCAGCCGACTCTGGGGGAGGGTGGGTTACATCCTGAGCACCAATTCCAAAACCATTCACACTCTCACTTGGGTCCAATTTGGAGCAGCCAATTAGCATAAATGTGCATGTCTTTGGATAGTGCGAGGAAACCAGAATACCTGTTGGAAAGTCATGTGACCACGGTGAAACCATGCAAACTACAACAGAATGACCTTTGGCCAAGATTCAAATTCAACAATGCTAACCACCAAACCACAGTCTATCGTCTCACCTCTACCAATGAAGGGTTTGCTCATCGTGAATGAATGAAGTCCATGAAGTCATATGTTATGAAGTGGGCGGGAAATGCCACTGACGTCTGTTGGACTTTTACATAATAAGCTGACACACACACGCTGATGCTTGCCTTTGACTTCCTGTCAGCCTGGGAGATAAACATTGACAAGCCTGACTAATTTACTGTAACTCGGTCACATCCAAGAGAAACACTCATTATCTCACTGTTCACGCAAATATGGCACAAGGCGAGAGAAACAATCCCCTGGAAACAGGAAGAAGGGAAAGTGAGAGTGACACTGAAGTCAGCAACAAACCTGAGACCTGCATGATGTTTCAAAGGTTATTCAGGGGTCATACACAGACAGCACACACAATGCCTCGGGCTGATACGCACTTCCTCTGCCTTTCACTCTATTTACTTTCCCTCGAAATGTCCACTGGGTAATTTTATTTTCGTCCCCATCCCCACTAGTTTACATCTTGACTCGACCTTGATCTTCATTCCTGACTCATGTGATGATCGAATACCCCACCCCATTGGTAGACCATGGTCTCACAAATAATTGGAGAACTTGTGAGAATTTGTGGAAAATAATGACGAAGATACAGAAATTATTTCCGTCCCTCCCACCATCTATCAGCAATCAAACATTTGAGATGGTGCTCTTATCACCATGGTAACCACTTAAACCTGAGAACCACTGGAGATGTGTTACATTCTTGTTCACGAGCTGTCTGCTAAACAGCTGGAAAGATACTGGTTTATATGGTTGCTATAGTAATGGCAGCGATATCTCCAATTGGTCAGTCCAGCAAGAATACACTTACACATGTATGTTTTAAGTCTTGCCTCTTTAGACTCGGAGATGATTGGGGAACCCAGTGCAGCTAACTGGGTTATCAAAGGCCAGCCATGGCGCTCATTGTCTATGGTGAGAGGTTCATGTAAAAGAACCATTGCTGACTTTCGACAAGAGTAGGCTGCATGCGATGGCCTAGTGAGCTCTCCGGGGTGTACTCTGCCCTCACCCAGAGTCGGCTGGGATGGGCGCCAGCCTCCGTGCGACCCTAATTAGGCTTAAGCGGTTACAGAAAATGAATGAATGAATGGATGTTTGGGGATGGGTTGGGAAAATAATGTATTTCCGGTTCTTCATCAGTTCCATGCTTTTACTTTGGTTGCTATGGTTATGCGCACTACCAACCATTTTTATCATCCAATCAGGAGTCTTCTGCCAACTGAACATTCATGAAGGTGTTCTTATCACCATAGCAACCATAGCCATTGGAAAATTGTTGCTCTTGCTCCAGATTGGTTGAACATACCAAATATTATACTATGTCTCACCCATCCAACACTGAAGGAGATGCCCTTATTACCATAATAACAAAAACAACAACAATAGTAAACTTGAGACGCATCTAAGTTCTTGGCTGGTTCTTGTTCACGGGCAGTGAGTAGGACATTTGGGTATTTAGATGTATGTAAACAGAAAAGGAACATCCACAAAACCAGATTTGTCGTTGTAATACAGGCTGGCAAAATAGTGATGATGATGATGATGATGATGATGATGATGATAATAGTAGAAGGCCTCTATCAGTCTCGAGGGACTATGGAGCTGTGCTCTGGCTGGTGTCTCGTCTGGTGGTACAACTTCGGGTGTGGCTGGTCAGCCTGATCCGGGAATGGCAGTCCCTTCCGCACTTGGTACAGCGGAAGACTGTCGGTGGTCTACTGGTTTGGTTTGCAGCCTTCTCTGCCTCTTACTGTCGGACTGTTCTGCAAGTGCGGCGTCAAACTTGGCGAGACCTGCTGTGACTGTTGCCCTTCGATGATAATAATAATATAAAAAATAAAAATAATAATATAATGATGATGATGATGATGATGATAATGGGCATTTCTACAGCTTCCAATCAGTGGTCTGTCAAGCAACAAAATTTGTCCACTCACTCAGTTCCTGGAACGTTCAATCCTATTAGGGTCACAGGGAGACCGGAGCCTATCTCAGCCAACTCTGGTTGAAGATGGGGTACACATTGAATAGCTTGCCAGGGTCAATACGCACACAACCATTCATGCTCAGAGTCACATACAGGGGCAATTTGGAACAGCCAGTTAAGCTGAATGTGCATATCTTTTGACTGTGAGAGGAAACCAGAGTTCCAGGAGAAAACCCTTGCAAGCCCAAAGAGAATGTGTAACCGTCTTGCGTCTAACCACAATTCCACCGTGGCTTCAGTTATTTGTCCACCATCTTTCTCATTGTATCTTTGGCAGGCACTTGGGAAATCAATCCCATCACCACAGCAACCAAAACTTTCAGGATAGTTCTCTCCGTCTTGTGCAATCTGGCCTCACAGCTGTTCAGTCATCAGACCCCTAGAGTGCAGTGCTGTTTCTTCAGAGCAGTCAGATGATTATGGAACTTGTCTTCGGTGGAAGGACAAGACATGCGACAGGTCGCACTCGGACCCGACTCAAATACTCCTCGGATGCAAAGTCGTAGATGGAGAATCTGCACAATGAGTTTTCATTCAATTCCAATCCCTGACTCCTCTTCGTCTTTCAAGACATTGTATGTAAAAAAAAATAAAAATAAAAACTCTCTGCTTCGTTCTTTCTCTTAATATTTTCTTACTAAGACACTAGAACTTTCACATTTCCCCTCTCTGGAGAAAGTCCAGTCTCCTTCGATCACTGCCATCTAGTTTGCCTTCCATCGTTCTCCATCTTCAGATCTCTGGATAGTATGGAGTTCCTTTTGTTCTGTTACAAAACTGTTGCTGAACATCATATCTGATGCTTTGAGTCTCTCTCTCTGTCGGAGCGTGACAGAAATGAAACCGTCTGGAGTGACAGAAATGAAACAAGTGGCACCGTCACAAATAATTATGCACTTCTTGACATGTTGTTTTTTCTAGCCTCTGTTCCTTTGCCTGTCACCTCCTACTTCTGCGCACAGTGTTCGGACTGGGCGGGCTCTGTGGTGTAGTGGTGAGCACGCCCGCCTCGCAGCAAGAAGATTTCCGGGCGAGATCATTTTTGCATGGTCTCCCGTACTTGTCTGGATTTCCTCTGTGTACTTCTGTTTCCTCCCACAGTCTAAAGACAGGCAGATGCTAATTATGCTTTGAAGGTAAAGTCTTTTGGGCTTTTACACCTGAGCCTTGTGGCTTATCTCCGGTTTCTGTAACTTTAAGCAACTAGGTGGTGTTGAACTCCTACTGGATGGGATACGAGTCCATCACAGGCCACCATCCCAGTATTTTTTTTTTACTGATGGACAGAGGCACATTGTAGTTAAGACCCTGCCCAGCCCAGGGGTCTTGGCGTGGTCAGGATCTAACAGGGATTTGAACCCGTGAGACCAGCATCCTAACCACTACACCACTGGCCCCAAACAATATGGTGATTGTCTGTTCCAAATTGCCCTTAGGTGTGTGAATGGTTGTGTGTGTTGTCCCTGCGATGGACTGGAAAACTGTTCAGGGTCTATCCTACCATTGCTTGCGGAGCAGGAGTTTGGTAAAAGAATAAGTGAATAATTCATAACATTTCATGAGGATGTGTATGATTTTTTTTATTCACACTGACAAGGAGGCGTTTTTTTGAAGCGTCATCATGACACACACCGTGGCTTGTCTTCACCACAGCTTCATCGTTCAGGCGAATTGACTCCACGTCATCATGTCTTTTTTTTTTTCCTTCCACGCTTCGACGCATTAAAACATCAATCTATCTGCCGGGCGTTGACATTTCCTGCTCATATTTGGTTGACATTTGGATGGCGTGCAAGGCTAAATCTGTCATCTGAAGACAGTGTTCACGTCCATCCCTCCTTCCCAATCCATCAACTACTCCGACTCTGCCCCCGCGCTCCCTCAAAGTCCTTTTTAATGAACACATTAATTGCTACATGTTATTAGCTCAGGATATTACCCAGGCCTCATTGAGAACTGGATGAGAGCTCACGCCAATCTCAATCCACATTGCAATAACCCATAATATCCTTGATAATCAAACTCCAAGCACCAAGATCCGAGAGGTTTGAGGTTTTCAACTTATGCAATGATCCTCTTGAAAAACCCCTCCTCTCTCATTAACTAATTCCCAGATGCGGCGTTATTTTCGCAGCTAATTTCTCGCAGCATGTGTATGTAGAGACAGATGTTCGGAATTAGTCTAATGGGCTGGGCGCTTATTAATCCTTTGGTTTGCAAGAAAAATAGAGCTTATCTCTTTGTGTATTGATGGAGGAGCAACAGGTACATTCAGTCAGAAAGATCTGGAGATAGGATCCACCACTTGGTAGCACATGTCTAAGACAGGAAACGGGCCATCTAGTGAAGAACATTATGGAAAGTGACACAAGGAATCATGGGTAGCAGCTGACTGAAGATTTGGCTTGTCAAATCTTTTTCTTATACTTCCTTGGGCATGTCTGCTCTTGCTTCCCAGATATTAATCTGGAGCTGAATAAGGAGGAGGAGGTGGAGGAGGAGGAATTGCATGGGAGATGTTGTGTTGTGCTTTATTCTACAATCTCGAGAGTGACAGACAGTACAAACAGCAGGAGAAACAAAATTACCAATTACCAACATGCCACAGGCCTGCCTCACTTACCAAAGTCATTATGAATGATATGCCATCTCACTATCCTGTTATATCAAGAACTGGACTGCAATCAGGCTGTAGATATTCATTCATTCATTCATTCATTCATTCACCAATCTGCTTTATCCTACTAGAGTAGAGGCTGGAGCCTATCTCAGCCGACTCTGGGTAAAGGCAGGGTAGGCCCTGAATAGCTTGCCAGTCCATCTGCTCTCATCATATTCCCAGAAATTTGGAACGGCCAATTAGCATAATGTGTTTGCCCTCGGAAGGAAACTAGAGCTTCTGGAGGAAACCCATGCAAGCACAGGGAGAACATGCAAACTCTACACAGAAACATCCTTGCCTGGCCCAAGATTGAACCCAGGTTCTTCTTGCTGACGGGGTGTTAACGCCTCATGCTGCCCTGAAGCCACACATAATGCGCCCAATCCTAATATGGATGTGGTAAGCCTTTAAGTTTCCTAATGGTGCACATGATTATCTGCGTTTAAGTAGGGGAAAGGCAGAGGCAAAGGAAAGCAGACACTAAAAACAATATAGTCGGCCCCCTACCTACGAAATTAATCCGTTCCAGATCCTTTTTCATAAAGCAGGGATTTCGTCAGTAGGGGTCGCATTTTACATGTTAAACGCCTAATTCGTTCCAAGGCTCCAGTCTTTGGACTGCATAAACCCCATAAACCCTTTAAAAATGATAAAAGTACACCAATTTTGTATGATATATGTGTTAAAAGTAAAAGAAAATTATTTATTAAACCATTTAAACATTTTATTAACATTTATTTATTAAAACATTATTAAACATTTTTTTTTATTAACTAACACACACACACACACACACACACACACACACACACCTCTCTCTCTCTCTCTCTCTCTCTCTCTCTCTCTCACGCTGCGGGCCATGCCCACAAGACATGGAATTCAAAGTGCATTCCCTGCTCGACAGGGAGGTCCAAACTCAACTTTAACTTGATTCCTTGAGGGATTGGAATTCCAGGTGAGCTCAAATGCGCCCGCATTTATTAAACATTTACTGAATTAAACAACTTAAAAAACTAAACTAAAAACTAAAGAGTTAAGCTTCCTTCTGTCTCTATCTGGGAGGCCAGTGGGGTGTGATGTTGAGAGACAGCCAATGAGAGACGAAACTTGCGCATCGTGTGAAATTTTGATTGGCGCGTTTGAATTTTGAATTTCTTTTCGTAAGAGGGGGTTGTTTTCGTATCCCGGGGACGGAAACTTAGTAAAATGATCTTCGTAACCCGAGAACCTCGTACCCAGGGGGTTTCGTAAGTAGGGGGCACACGGTATATCGAATAGTACCTCATCAACCAGCAAACTGCACCAAAACAATGAGCCACACCAAAGATAGACCTCCAGGGCCACTGATGGCTTCGTTTATTGTTCACCATTTTCCACACAGAAAGGTCCCTTCAGAGCAGTTTCAGTGCTAATATTGACAGGCAGAGTGCTGGACTTTCCACAGCACTAACTCAACACAATCCCACTCAAGCGCTTTTAAAGAGATGCTGAACCTCGCTCTGCGACTCCACAATCGACTTCAGTCAATCTGGCTCACAGCTGTGAGAGAATCCATTAGTTACTCCAATACTGACATGTTATGTTTTGCTTGCAGCCCTTTTCCTGCTCAAAATTAGCATCAAGCACTTCATCTAAAAAAAAAAAAAAAAACATTGACAAAATGGCCATCTCAAAATTCCTGCTCATGATTGACCCAGCAAGAAATGCTTCATGGATGTTCAACAATATTAAATGTACCCTTGAATGTAGGGGTTTCCAATGGGTCCTCTGGTTTCCTTCCATAGTCCAAAGACAAGCACATTATGCTAACTTTCTGTTTCAAATTGCCTCTAGGTCTGAGGTTGAATGGTTGTGTGTACAGACGGTCCTCGCCTTACATTTTTTCAATTTTACGTTTGAACTGACTGTAAAAAAAAATTGTAAAAAAAAGTATAGCGCGCTGAGTATATGAGTATAGCGCGCTCTCCATAGTACGAGAGGTTCTTACGTAGTACGTAGCCGTAGTTCGCTACTTACTCTTGACGCTACGTCCATTGTTTACATGGCACTGCGTTCATTGTTTACAAACAAGAGACTGAACATGCCCTGCTTCTTCCCAATTCACCGTGTGTTACCCTTGTGTTAGGACGTCGTCTCTTTGATCTTTGTGTTTACACTGTTTTGCGGACTTTTGTAACCCTAAGCAAATATGGTTGGTCAGAAGCGTAAGCCTACTAGTGATAGTGGTAATCAGAAAAAGCAGCGAGCCATCTCGTTTGAAATGAGGATGGCTATTATCAAGAACATGGATGCTGGTGAAAAACATGTGAACATTGCACGTTTCTTCCAAATGGCTCCGTCGACCATCGGAACCAAGTATAAGCAGAAAGATAAGTGAATTGGATTAAAATTTATTTATGTGAAATTATTTTTCTTGAATTTAATTTATTTGAAATTAATCTTGATATTATTTTACAATGTTATGTTTATAATAATTGATTTAGGGGTGTTTGAGATACGGTAACGGTATTTATGGATGTATAGTACAGTATGAACAGTCATACGTTACTGGAACGTACAGTAAAAACTTAAGTTTTTTCTCACCTTACATTTGGCCATTCGGAACATAACTAAAACGTAAGTTGAGGAGCATCTGTATATTGCCCTGTGATGGTCTGGTGATCAAGTCAGGGTGCTTCCCACCTTCGCCAAATGTCCGATGAGACAGGCTCCAGCCTTGTTGTGACCCTAGAAGGATTAAGTGGTTCAGCAAATGAATGAATGATTGGATGGATAATTATGTTCCAACCCAGTGGTGCATTGCATTCACTGTGTAGTGGGATGTCAGGATTTCCAATGAAAGGCCCCCTGATGTTGGAATCTCACCAACGTCCACCTGAAAATTCAATGTGGCTGCTGCGAAAGCTTCTCAACCCGAAAGGTCTCTCAACCAGAAGCATAAATTTGTGCAACCTGATGAACATTTCACCTTTTAGAACATATGAATACTTTGGAGGTCGTAACCACACAAAGGTATACCCACCTGATCTTCAAATGAAAGTGCTTGCGCCACATCCCGAGGAAAACCGTCGATGACTATTCCACTGGCGTCCGGTAGCTTCATGATCTTTTGCTTGATCTCGGTGATGGTCGTCTCCTGTTAAGGAACAACGTTTGTAGTTTTTACACGCAGTGATCTTTTTACACTGAACATAGCGGCTTTGTCGGCTTTGATTTGTTTAGCATAGCAGTAGCACAATAACGTTGATGTCGCTAAGTGAATTATATGAATATCTTGGCGTACTTTCTAAATTTTAATATCATTCTCTCTCACATGTTTCCCAAATCGAATAATCCGACTACTGTAGAGTCACAGGAGGATGCTGACGAACATCTCATCCGACACTGAGCACAGGCAGGGTACATCCTGAACAGCTTTCTAGACTATCACAGGGCCAACACTGCTCAACCATTCATGGACTAGGGGGACTAGGGGGAATTTGACACAGCTAATTAGCATAATGTGAATGTGTTTGGACTGTGGGAGGCAACTGGAGGACCTGGGGTAAACCCACACAAGCACGAGGAGAACATGCAACCTCCACACAGAAATACTCTCACCGACACCCAGACCTTTTTGCTATGAGGCGGATGTGCTAATCCCTACGCCACATTCCGCTCAGTTTTAATATCTTCAAGTAAAACTAGTCTACAAGCCAAACAAATGTATTGGAAGTCTATAATAACTTAAATAATCACTCCTTACAACCATGGCAAACAGAAAAGCATCTCAGAACACCTAACGTATCAAACCTTGATTTGGATAATCACCGACAGCGGAAGAACAGATCAGAATCCAGTCCCTTTCGCCAAGAAGAGGAACCTTAGGCTATTCGGTTATCATAGGCACAGGCTTACAATCATAGTTTATTTTTATCTGACGTCAGCAGTAATACTTGTTGAGGTTTTTAAACAGAGATTTAAAAAAACTTCTGTGCCTTCAGGGTTGAAAAGCGTGGCTATCACGTTTTACGGATCAGAACATGACTGGAATTTCAAGGGTAGAGGAAAAAACTCTCAGGCATGTACACACTTCCTGTGCTTTCACTCCCTATAGATGACAGACCAGACAAATGCCACAGAACAGCAATCTATTGAAGTACTTTCAGTGCAATCACCTTTTCCCATAGGGTTATTTACAGTAGTGCTGCATGTGGAACCACCAGCAGATGCACAAGATATTGCTAAACATGTCCCTCACTTTATAATGTATATGTGTTTATTAGCAGGATACTACACAAAAGTTTTTCTGCGGATTTACATGAAATTTGTATCAGGGTTCGTGCTTCGGACTAGGAAGACTCTGTTAAACTTTGGACATGATCCATATCAAATTCTGCATCGAGGAAGGTTTTCATTTTTTTATATTGTAGGAAATATACTTGGTGGAGGTTTGTGCTCTTGTTTCTAATGTCATACATCATTTTACTGATTTGTTGATTTTATTCTCCTGATTGACAGCCACTTGCTGGACACTGAGAGGAAATTTACACCCATGTTAGTTTATATCACTTGCTAAAATTTATGCCAATCACCCACAATTTCTTCCAATCCTACGCACTATCCTTGTTGTGATTTTTTAGATCTATTCATCTTTGTTTACAGAAACGACTGACAAAAATGTACACACCTGTGTTCAACACTTGGTGTTTTTTGTTTTTGTTACCTCTGCTGCTGATATCATGTTTTGTTTGTGTTGGGCCGTTTCTTTGGTTTTTTTTTTTTGTTTGTTTGTTTGTCTGTCATTAGCAACTAAATTTCAATACATTTTTTAATGGGTGGAAAATGATCTACCTGAATGAGTAACACTCCAAGAGATTTTTAGGAATGATCAGGATTATAGGAATTCCCTAAATGATTCTTTAACATTCCAGGATTGAGACGATTTTAACCATTTTATGCTCAACCCCATAATTAAAGACTACAATGCTTCCACATAAATGACAGTAAAACATCTGCATGAGTTATCACATACCAAAATCGGGTCAGAATCCAAGTACAGTGGTACCTCATCTTTTGAAATTAATCCGTTTCAGAAGTGGTTTTGTAACCTAATTTTTTTGTAAGTTGAACCGCATTTTACATGTAAAAGGCCTGATTCGTTCCAAGGCCCCCAATACTACCCCCTAAACCCTTTAAAAATTATAAAAGTATACCTTTTAAGGCCTCCCCTTCTGCTTCAATATCGTACCGATGGTAGACGGATTTGGCCATATTCCTTTGCAATATCACTTAACCGCATACCACGAGCCTACTTCTTCCTTTCATTCGCACCGGGAATCACTTTCACCGGGAATCACACGCGCGTGCGCACATGTGTATGTGTGTACGCATGCGTTGACCATGTGTTCTTTGCAGTTATAATCTTACAAATGTTTATGCAAGGTTAAAAGCATGAGGTAAAAAATAAAGTAGCAACGAGCACACTCTAAAAACTCACGAAACAACAGTCACTCTGTCCTTTGCACGAAAAGCATCATGGGTATTATGGAGATGCAGCTCCATAATAGCAATGGGAGGGAGCTGCATCATGGGTATTATGGAGACGCAGCTCCCACCTAGCCAATGGGAGCCCAGGGAGGCGGGATGTTGAGAGATGGCCAATGGGATTCCAGCAGGGCAGGATGTTGTTAGATAGCCAATGGGAGAGCAACTCGTGCATTGTTTGAATTTTTGTGATGGCTCGTTTTGTAATGTGAATTTGTTTCGTATTCAGAAATGAAAATTTTAGGTAAATGCGTTTCGTAACCTGGATTTTTTGTTTGTTGGGTCTTTTGTAAGGTGAGTTACCACTGTAATATTAATGAAATATATAAGGCTTGTTGAAAAAAGTAAATTAAATTGTGAGGGTTTTATGCCTTTTAACCAATCACAATGCAAATTTTGATGCCGAGAAGAGAAGTTTTGCGTCACGATAAAAAATACATCATTCATTCATTCATTTATTCATTCATTCATTTTAATTCTAATTAGGATCGTGGGGAGGCTGGTGTCCAGCTCACCTGACTCTGTATGTGGGCGGGGTACACCCTGGACAGTTTGCAAGGCTATTGTAGGACCAGAAGATACAACACGTGGAGGAGTTGGGGTTTTGTTCACAAGTGAAGGAAGGATGGAGGGGAAGATCAACAAACAGATCGCTGCAACCTCTGTTATAAAGTGGAGCCTGTACTGGTTCGTCATGGTGAAGAGGGAGCTGAGCCACAAGGCAAAGCTCTCAATTTACCAGTCGATCTACGATCCAACCCTCACCTCTGGTCACAAGCTTTGGGTAGTGACCGAAAGAACAAGATCATGGATACAAGTGGCTGAAATGAACTTCCTTCGCCGGGTGACGGGGCTCTCACTTAGAGATAAGGTGAGAAGCTCTACCATCCGGGGAGAGCTCGGAGTAGAACCGCTGCTCCATCACATTGAGAGGGACTAGTTGCGGTGGCTGAAGCATATGGTCAGAATGCCTTCTGAACGTCTCCCTGGTGTGGTGCTTCTGTCATGTCCAAACGGGAAGAGACCCCGGGGTTGACCTAGAACACACTGGAGGGACTATGTCTCTCGGCTTGTCTGGGAACGCTTTGGTGTTCCCCTGGAAGAGCTGGAGGAAGTGGCTGAGGAGAGGGATGTCTGGACCTCATTGCTTAGGTCGCTGCCCCCGTGACCCGACTCCAGTAGAAGCAGAAGAAGAAGATGATGATGATGATGATGAAGATACAACACTAACTACAAATACTGCATTGTATTTGCCATATTCCAACACTGTAACTGAACTAACTATAAATAACAGTATACAGTGGCATATCATGATGCAAAGGATATCATGCAGAAAGTCTGTGCTCTTACTTTTACATGATATTATCACGAATGCCAGATGTCCGGCTAATCCGCTACAGTATCGTATAAATTTCACCTTAATGCTCATGCTAATCTCATACTTTACCACAAGCTTGGCCTTTATAGCGAACAGATCGAATGGCACTCCGGATTAGTGACTCACGTTGTTCATTTCATCCTCTCAAAACTCATTTTGGTTTTCTTTGCTCTCTTCAAAAGAAAATGTGTTTTTCACATAAGACCTCAAAGCCTAGGACATTTAATGTTTCTTTCTTCAGCCTGCATGCATCCTCCTATGAATTTCTTACCTGAAAGGCTTTTGTTTGAGTGTTTCTGTTCGAATGAGCGTACAGGAAAGGGTGTAGGAACACCGGACCTTATTGTTGGCCAGGAATTTCGGACGTGTTTTTGTTGGAATTTAAACAGTATTTTATTACATAATCTTTTCCTTTTATCAGCAGAATTGATACAGGGCTATCATCACTATCATCAGGATTTTATTTAAAATGTGTAGCATAACTTTTTATTCACGTGTCACTATATGTGGGATTAAATTAATGGCTCCGCTGCATAAAACAAATATAACTTGAGGTAAAAGGTGACTAAATTGAGTAACTTTTACGTCATATTTAAAAACTAAATTCACTAAAGTAAACAGAATAGACTGTAATCCTTATGTACCTTTCCTCGATGATAGAAATGCGTTGTCATTATGTCATGCTTTGCTAACTAGCATTTAGCAAAAGTTTCTCCAAAGATAAACATCCCAATTTCTTGTAGCATGCACAGCTAGCTAGAAAATATCTTTATATATACAGTGGCATCTTGACTTTCGAAATTAATCTGTTTTGAGAGCAAACTCGTAAGTCAAAATATTCGTTAGATAAAACAAAAATTCCCATCGGAAAGAATAGAAAACCAATTAATCCATTCCAACCCACTCCACTCCCAAACTCATAACCTGCACAAACACATATATTTCACCTTATATATTGAAGATACACATGTAAAAACAATAAATATTTAATAATAATAATAATAATAATAATAATAATAATAATAATAATAATAATGATAATACATGTACATTAGCATTAATAATCATCATTTTCTGTAACTGCTTAATCCTAATTAGGGTCACGGGGAGGCTGGCGCCCATCCCAGCCAACTCCGGGTGAAGGCAGAGTACACCCTGGACAGCTCGCGAGGCCATCTCGAGGAACATTAATAATAATTCATAACAAATAATAATAAAACAACAATGAACAATAAGTCAACTAACCCGTCCGATCATCGACTGCAGCAAAGATGTCACGTGGGTGTGAAGCTATCACGTAAACAGGCATGAGGTGGTGCTTAACAGAGGAGGAGGAGAATTTTGTGCATGTGCATGCTACGAATGCCAGCGAGGAAAGGGTCGTGGTGAGCTCCCAAAAACCCAGTGCTTCTCAAATAGTGGGGTAGTCGTGATACCAGGGGTGCCACGTATGACCCTGGAGAACATTCTTTTTTGCCATACTGTTCTAGAATTAAGTGTAATTGCGCATCCTCTATAGTAGATGGTAGTGGCTCACTGTGTTCCCTATGGTGTAGGGGACCCGGTGAGATCGCTACGGCCATCTGCTGTAGAGGATGTGGAGTTACACTAGGTGGCAGTGGCGCTCTCATTATCAGCCTATAGTGTAGGGAAAAAACACCGAGCAAACAATATGAAGTGCAGTAAACACTATTTATAGTCGTTCGCGGTGTGCTTAGGGTGTATCACAGAAAATAATTGAGACGCACTGCACAAGGCGTTCTCAGAGCACGGAGGAATAGTCGCGGAAGAATATGAGGTTAATCGACCCAGAAAAGCCATTTTCCCAGCAAAGCTCAAAAATCAAAATTTTGCTAGTTGGATGGGGCAGATTTTTGGTGGGATCGAAGCTCGTGTCATGGAAAATTCATTATAAAAGACACTCGTAAGTCAAGGTACCACTGTATATTGTTGTATGTTTTAAGTAACACATAACATGTCACAGATTTGCTGATAATGCGTTTGTTTCTAAGACGCTAATCCAGTAAAGTTGCACAAGGGCAGTTCTTACCAGTTCAATCCAGTTTGAACCACTTCACTCAAGTGTAATAGTATTGCCTAGAACTTCTTGCTTGGGATATGAGGTATATGAGTGTTGCTAAGCAACAGGGTCACTCAAACATAGAGCTAGCTAATAACTGTGGCTAGATAGCGCACAATGGTTAAGATTTCTATATGATGTAGGAGCACAGGGACAGTGAAGCCAACACAAAGCTATCGGGAACACCAAAATATCTCTCAGATGTGTTGCTAATTTGCTAAAAAAAAAAAAATCTATACTACTCAAATCGCAGTGTAACGACATGCCTTGCGCCGACTACCATTCCACCTTGCTCATATATTAAAAAAATATTTGGAATACAAGATATGTTTTTTTTTTTCCTTCACCACATGTTAGCAAAGTCTAACCTTGAAAAACATCCGTATGTTTTTAGGGTTTTTGAGTTAAATATATTGTCATGCCTTTAATGTTCTTAATGTCGCTGTTGTGCTAGATTCAACTTAACAAAATTCACTCTAGTATAGTAGCAATACAAAATAGACATAATAGTTAAATAGCTTATAGCAGGTTTAGTGTAGTAATATCACTTCTTATTTAATGTCTAATTAATGAATAATGATTACCCATGTCTTTATTTAGTATTTGTTTCTCCCAGTGAGCGTGAAAATTCCCTAATATAGAAATACTGTATCCTTAATTAGCATGTCCTTCCCACCTAGCCTTGGGCTTTGTTTATAAAAGAAAAAGTTACTGTTTGATTATTGATTGTCTAATTATCTGCTATGTCGGGATGTTGTTACCTGAGGTGCCAATTCGCCGTTCGTAATGATCCGGGCAATCAAACTCCACTTCCTGTTGCTGGTTGCATTATGGATCATCTTCTTCCGCAGCAATTCACCCACGGAGACATATTCGAAGCCGTAGCGCTCTGCAATCTTCAGGCTCTGTGTGCCTTTACCGCTACCTGGGCCACCTGTAAGAGGAATAAACATTAGTAGTTACTACATGTATGTCATGTCATGATCTGATTGGTTAGCTATATGAGAATAATAGGCAATATCCCCCCCTACAAACTCAGGATAATGCTCGAATCAAATTAAATTCTAAAGAATAAATGAATGTTATTTTGTTTCTTTGATAGTATATACTAAAATAACATTCTTTCTTGGTGACTATTCAGCGATATGGACCTTCGGTGGATAATTGGTGTTTAAATTTATGGCAGATTGCAAATGCAAAATACATATAGCTTAACAAAAAAGATTTTTATTTATTTATTGGCGGCACATTGGCATAATATCAGGTATGTGCAGCTCTTAGTAAGATGGTCCGGGGTTTGAGTACCAGATTCAGCGAAGTTTTTTTTATGTATGGAGATTGAATTTTCTCCCTGTGTTTGCATGGGTTTCCTCCTGGTGCTCCGGTTTCCTCCTATAGTTCAAAAACATGCACAATAAGCTAATTGGTGGTTCCAAATTTCCCCTAGGGGGGTGTGTGTGTGTGTGTGTGTGTGTGTGTGTGTGTATGCTGTAATGGAAGGGTATGGCGAGGCCTTTATGGGGTAACCCATCTTCACTCTCACTCCCGAGACCCTACTAGGATAGTTTCACAGATTGAAATTTAAATTTTTACTCACCAATGATGAGGATAACCTTGGGTCGTGGTCTAGAAGGGTCAAACACTTCGTACTCTTCAATCAGCTCTGCAGTTTCAGACAAATCCGAGTCGCTCTCGATGGAGAACTGGTGGATGGGCGGCAGGCGCTCATACCTGTCAGGCAACACTGAGACACAAAACATATGATCCGATACCAAAAATTAATAGCTACTAGTTTAGTGCCATGCAGCAGGTATGGCTTAACCCTACAAAACCTTCATAAACAAAAGAATCGATCAATATGGGCCTTCACCTGCGGGTCTTCAATACACCCATGTAGTATATGATGCCACTGCTTCGACTCAATAAGACGACACTTGTATTGGCTTGTATTAGTGAGGAATTAACTCAATATAGTAGTTCTTTCTAGCAGCTTTTTCAAAGGAAACATCCATCAGGTTCATTAAGGTCATTTTAAGGTCAGCATTTAAAAAAAAAAAAAAAAAAAAACAGTGGTCCCCCATTGTTAGTTGTCATGGTGATTTAGGTAGTGAAATAAACCCAACAAAATAGCCTGCACATGTTGCAACATGACGCTCCTGAAACAATTAGCTCATTGTCTAGCATCTCCACCCGAGGAGGGTTATTTGCTTTGCAAAGCAAACGCAGCAGGGAGAAACACTCGGAGTTGATTTTCTTATCTACACAGCCTTCAGGCAAAAATATATTTATAGTCACAAACAAGAACACAAGCCTGTTTGTACTCAAACTATGGCATGTGTTTGTGGCTTTCTATCCAGCGTGCAGTTCCCAGTGGGATTCACCCGCCACGTGAGCAGCCAGGAGTTTTTCTGTAGGAAAAGCACTGTTGGAAAAAGGAGAGGAAATCTAGCTCACCCACAACCTGCTCCACAAATACACACTCGGGCTTTAACATCATCCAAAAAGGGAAAGTCATGTTCTCTTCCTCTAACACCATCATCAGCACAACTCCATGTAGAAACATCTAGAGGCGTGACATTGGACAAATTTACATTTAAATAATATTTTCTTATTTCTGTCCAAAATGGCCTTCATTACGCAGGTTTGGCCTAACGGGCAAGAACAGACAGCTGGATTTTTCTGTGGAGTTTGCATGTTCTCTCCCTGCTTGCATGGGTTTCCTGTGGGTTCTCTGGTTTCCTCCCACAGTAGCCTACGCTGTTCCGAATCACCTTTAGATGTGAGCGTGAAGGTTTTGTGTGCTGGTCCTGTGACGGTCCGGCAAGCTATTGCAGGGGTGTCAAAGGGCCAAGTGGCTGCAGGTTTTTGTTTCAACCAAGCAGGAGCACACCTGAGGTGGCGCTTGTAATCAACTCATCTGAGTCTTCAGGCAGCTGATTGGTCAATCTGTGTGCTCTGTACAGAGACTGACCAATCAACTGCCTGAACACTCAGATCAGTTGATTAACTGAGCCAATTCAGGTGTGTTGCTGCTTGGTTGAAACAAAAACCTGCAGCCACTTGGCCCTTTGCGGCACGAGTTTGACACCCCTGGTTTCGGGTCTAGCCTGCCTTCACCCAGAAACGGCTGAAATGGGCGCGACCCTAATTAGGATTAGGTGGTTTACAAGATGTGGGGCCGGTGGTGTAGTGGTTAGCGTGTTGGGCTCATGATCAGTAGGTTGTGAGTTCAAATCCCACTGAGACCCTCACTGTCCTAAGACCCCTGGGCAAGGTCTCAACCACAAGTGTGCCTCTGTTCACCCAGCAGTATAAATGGGTACCAGTAAAAAAATATACTGGGAAGGTAACCTGCGATGGACTAGCGTCCCATCCAGGAGGAGTTGAGCTCCTGGTCGCTTCACGCCGGCCTGATGAGCCATTAGGCTCGGGTGTAAAAACCCAAACACCCCCCCAGGTTTACAAGATAAAGGAATGCAGCATGGCCGCCATTCAAATTTTGGGTGAGATGATTTTGGGTGAGATGGACTTCATTTCCCACCTCACAACAAGTGGGTTCAAGTCCCCAGGCTTGGTGAGGATGTTTCTATATATAAAGTTTCCATGATTTCCTGGCTGAGATAGACTGCACCCTCGCCATGACTGAATAGTATTTTATCAGCTGCAGATGAAAGACAATTATAAGTGAAAGCTATGGGATGTTATTTTTGAGAGACCGCCCATCCCCCCACCACAACCCACCACCACCACACCCAACCCTTCCTTCCAAGATCACACTTCTCACCAAGTGATCCTTGATGTTCTTTGCTCTCCAATATTTTTGTATACTCTAATTACTCCCACACTAATTCAACTGAAATACAAAACAGTTTTTGTTTAAGAACACATCAGGTTGTGAATCATCTTGTGAAATCATGACTCCCATTCCACCTCCTTCCGGCACCAAATTCTCCCTTGATCTCTTCTTACCATTGCGGAAGAACGACCGTCTTGATTGGCCTCCATTGAGAGGTGGCAAGGACTTCTTCTCCTGCCCTACGAAAGTGTCCCACCTCACTTTTTCAGTCCCGCCCAGATCCCGCACCTTTTTCAGGCATGACTCCATGTACTCGATGGGATCATCAGGCCGGTAGTACATCAGTCCAGTCAGCAAACTCTGGGGAAGCAAGAAAGGGACTTGGTGAAGATAATTGCTACAAATAGTCTTGAATAGAGATCTTCCGACTCTGGTTTCTCAGGAACATGAGGAGCCTGCTGATGATCATCAATGAGAATATTTGGTTGGACATAAAGGTAGGGTGAAGTGTCTGCCTTAAGAGTCTCTATCAATAAAGCTGTTACCATGGAAACGATAACATAGTACAACAAAGACATTGTTATTAAGCCCTTAGAGCTACTCACAGAGATTCTGATATAGAAAAAAAAATGAACCAATCATAATGAAGAAGCCAACAGCATTGAGATACAGTATAAGTACTATTCGTCCTCACCCAATGGACTCCGAAACAAATCATTAGGAGTTGATGTGTTGATGGTGGTACATCAACTTGGTACTATCAACCTGGAGATCACAGGTTCAAATCCAGCCATCTGCAGCTACTCGTCCACAGAGGGAGGGGCATACACTCACAAAAGGCCTCCAGCTAACCATGGGCATACATTTAGGTAGATAGTATACAATAGCATATGATAGCTTCAGTGTATGAGTAAGCGATGCACAAAGATACAGATGGTGGCGTCGCATCACGGTGTGGACACGTTCTTGCTTACACTGTGGTGGTGCTCATGTGATAGGGAGGCAGTGCTCAATCAATAATAACAATCATATATCAGTACACCAGTAAGTTATACAGCACCCATTTCATTCACAAACAAAACGCCTGATGCAAACATCATGGGTTCGACGCCCGTGCCTCAGAAGCTGTGTACTAAACATACGTACTTCCTGACGTGCTTAATACCCAGAACAATATCTGTTCCAACTCCAGGAACATTTCTGGTTTGATGGGGGCATGGGGTCCCAGAGGAGGGTCTGATTTAATGGAACATCTGGGAAAAGATCCTGAACATTTTTCAAACTGGACTTTAAACTGGTAAAATCTTTGAGGGCAACATGATGATGATGATGATGATGATGATGATGAGTGTTCCAAGACATCATGCCATATTTATACTAAATTGCACATTTTGAAATGACTGCAAAGGCACACCTGTTGAGTAAATAACAATATGCTTGCAGAAGTAGTAGTAGTAGTAATAATAATAATAATGATGATGATGATGATGATGATGATGATGATGATGGCAATTATAATTGTCACATGCATTTCGCAACAACAGTACAGATGCTGAATAGAGAGCTTGGATATTTTGTTATCACCACCTCACCTCCATCAGCTGGGGTATCTCCCTCCTCGAGAGATACTCCTTGGCATCATTCACGTTCATGTCTCGTGCTGGATCTCACGCTGGAATCAAATGGAAATAAAAGAAAATAAAAAATAACAAGTGCACAAAAGAAATCAGTCCTCGTTTGTCGTTAATCTGCTTCACTTGGACTGGATTCTTTACAGATCTGGGTGTGTGGGTGACATTCTGGCTCCCACTGAACCCCCTCCACTCTGCACTAAGTGTGGAAGTTAGCGAACGCCGACACACCGCTTTTTCAGCACCAGGGTTGCCAGGACAACTCTAAAACTCTAACCCTGGCCACTACTTAAATACATTTTAAACGTATTATTATACTTTATTAACATTTATTATTTATATTTTATTGAATTATAATTATCAATCAGTACATATCGCTTTGGTAACACTTTATTTCATTGTGCGTTTTTGCGACATATAAAAGAGCAAAAATATGCAATCTGGCAACGCCCTGTTTCTTTGAGGCAACATGCGAGCGGCACTGAGGCTCAGAACAAGGTGCGCGCGCTCCCTATCAGCTGTCGGGAGCGCGCGCAATAAATATAAACACCCATACGAATACTTTTTTTTTTTTTTTTTTTTTTTACAGAAAAAGGTTAGAAATTAATACATGTATGCAAAAATAGGTTTTATATCCGTAATGTTGTATAAATATTATCATTTTACACGTTACAAATGTGTAGATTTTTTAAATAATAAAAACATATTGCAGCCTCATGGATACTGCATTTACAACCCCTTTCTATTTATTATTATGCATGGAATAACCAGACTTTAAAAGCGAAATAATATATAAAAATTTATTATAGTAATTGCATTTTTATGTTAGTAATGTTTTCGGGAGTATTTTTAAAATAACTGTTTTACATTTTAAATACAACTATGGATTTTTTTATAAACACCTTGCTCATTTAATAAAAATATCAATTTATTACATTTTGTGTTTGTTTTGTTTCTCTCCCTTTTAAAATAGTTTTAACTGTTTTCCATCCAAAGCCATAAGTTAGTGAACAAATCATGACCTGAACAGACGGATTATTTCCACTCACTTCATACTGCATGGAGAAAGCAAATATTCTATACATTTAAATTCAAATATCTTCAAAATATTTAACGTGTATATGATCAGGTTTGCTTCAAACAGATCTGTTTATTGATATCTGTTGTCATCTCACCATGGAATACAATAAAGTAGGCTGGTGCTTATCTCGACCAACACTGGACACCCTGAATAGCTCATCAGACCATTTCAGGGCTTGATGGCTATATATTTACCAAAGCAAAAAAAATTGTCCTGTTTTGCATTTGCATTTTTTTCCTCAATGAGAAACATATTTTGAGAATTTGCTAAAATGCCACTATTTCTACTATTTATCAGAAACTATAATAAATGATCATCATACCTTATTACATCATCAGTCTCGTTCTTTCCAGTATAATCTTCAGAAAAAGTGATTCACATGACCCTTTACATTTATATTTACTGTACATTGATTGCATCTGGCAGATGCTCTTACCTAGAGTGACTTACAATGATCAGTTTTATACAACTGAGCAATTGATGATTATGAGCCTTGCTTAAGGGCCCAACAGTGGGGATTGTTTGGATTGAACCACTGACCTTTGGATCAGTAACCCGTCGCTTTTACCCATGAAGCCAACACTGCCCTAGACCGTAATGTCTTCTTGTGTTCATTATTACCAGGAAAATGTTAGTACCCTTTTTACTGACACATTTAGATTAAAATCTTGATATTACACAAGTAATTAGGAGTTTGATGAAGATGAGAATGTGGTGTTAGGTTACTGCACATGAAGACTTTGACATCTCCATCTGTATTCCTGTCAAAACTACACGGAAGACATTCATTATTCATTTTTTGAACCGCTTGATTCGGGTCACAGGCAGACTTGCACCCATCTCAACCGACTCTGGGCGAGAGCAGCAATAGTTCTTTTACATAGACAGTGAGGGACAAGGCTGGACTTTGATAACCCAGTTAGCTGCACTGGAGGGGACAGCAGAGACAACTTGCTGACAGTGGGGCTTGAACCCCTGATCTTGATCCAGTAATCCAGCACCTTACACCAGGCCACCACATGGAACACATTTACTCATAAACGAATATAACTGAAAATGCACACTATGATGATGATGATGATGATGATGATAAGTATGATTATTGCATTATGCTTAATTTTTATTACTCACTGACGAGAAAGCATGGTTTTGGAAAATGACAGTTCAGTGTTACATAAACAATCAAATCTAAGATTAAAAGCATTATGAGCACTGACAGGTGATAATGATGATGGTGATTATTATTATTATTATTATTATTACAGTACAGTACTACCATAGTATCATCGTCATCATCGCTATCATCGGCATCTGACTTTTATTTTGAAACGGTGTCTTTTATATATCACGGTCCGATAACATACTTCCGGGTTAAAAAAAAACAAAAACCTGTCACTGCTCTCCACCAAACTAGCCGAAAATGGCAGCTTTCATGTTTATTTCACTTTGCGCTTTAATTAACTGTTTGATATTTTCCCCAGTCGTATACACCAACACTTTTGAGGTAAGTCTCTTAAAATTCGTAAAACGTCACGTTTGTATGTTATAAAAACAACACAGTAGCACACAACGCTCGACGGCTTGCTAGCGTCGTTTTGGCTATGACAGTTTAACTCCTTCTTCACGTTATTGGGCGTGTGCTCATTCCAAATTACGGTGTATCCCCTACATAGGTGCTCTACATAGAGTACAGAGAAACATCTGACGCGGACCAATCTAGTTCCCTGCGTATCCAATTCCGAGGCGTTTGTATTCTTTAAATGTTCTCGGGCTTTTTCTAAAGGCTTTATTTCATTTAAGATTAAATAAATGGTTAAAAGATCCTGGGTTCGAGTCCAGTTTGCATGTTCTCCCTGTGCTTACGTGGGTTTCCTCCCATAGTCCAAAAGCATGCACAGTAGGTTGACTGGCTGCTCCAAATCTCCCCCAGGCTTGAGTTTTATTATGAATGGTTGTTTGGTGAGTTTTTGCCCTATGATGGCCTGGCGAGCTGTCCAGGGTGTACCCTGCCCTCACCCAGCGCTGGCTGAGATGGGCATCAGCCTCCCCGTGACCCTAATTAGGTTAAAGCGGTTCAGAAAATGAATGAATGAATGAATGATTAATTTGTTAAAAAAGTAAACGATTTAAAAATTGTACATTTCAGTAACACACTGTATGACTATATTACCTAACGAGTTATTTATAAATAGTAGTAAGTATATACTGTATCTTTGATCTAGCTGCATCCTACTGCACATCTCTACTCTCAATAGCAGATATACAGTGATACCTCCTTTTTTCCTTTTGGCTTTTTCAGGAGTTGCCACAGTGAATCATCTGATTCGCACGTTTGATCTGGCATAGGTTTTTTACGTCGTTTTTACGTTCCTGACACAACCCTTTAGCAAGGGGCGGAAACACGCTGACGACTATGCAGCTCCTCTTTACGAAAGTCAGCAATGGTTCTTTTACCTGAACCTCTCACCATAGACCATGAGAGACATTGTCAGCCTTTGATAACTTGGTTAGCTACACTGAGGGGACAATGACCACCCGTGGAGAGTGGGACTCGAACCCCCAACCTTAGGATCAATGATCCAGCACCCTTTACCACCAGGCCACCACTGCTCCGCCATATACAGTGATACCTCAGCTAATGAATTTAATCTGTTCCGAGGGCGAGCTCGTAAGCTGAAAAGTTTGTTAGATGAAACAATTATTCCAATAAAAAAATAATAGAAAACCAATGAATCCGTTCCAACCCCCTCCCAAACTTATATAACCTGACACAAGCATGTATATTTCACCTAATATATTAAACATGTAAAAACAACAAATATTTCATAATAATAATAATACATTATATAATACATGAACATACAATATAATACGTGTACATTAAGATCAATAATAATAAATAATAAAACAAGAACTAACAATAAGTCAACTAACCTTTCCGATCATCGACTGCGGCAAAGATGTCACATGGGCAGGCAGGAGGTGGTGTGTTACAGAAGAGGAGAAGGAGAATTTTGTGCGTGTGCACGCTATGAATGCCAGCAAGGAAAGGCTCGTGGTGAGCTTCACCAAGACCAGTGCTTCTCAAATAGTGGGGTCCTTTGGGGGACGTTGTCTGATGCCAGCGGGGGCACGTATAACCCTAGGGAACCTATGCATTTTTGCCATACTGTACTAGAATTAAGTGTAATTGCGCATCCTCTATAGTAGTTGGCAGTGGTGCTCTCATTGTCGCGCTATGGTGTAGGGAAAAAGCACGGAGCAAATGATATAAAGTGCAGTCAACACTATGTATAGTCGCGCACGGGAGCTCATAAAAGCAAATTTTTGCTCGTTGGATGGAGCAGATTTTTGGTGGGTTCAAAGCAGGAATCATGGAAAAATCGTTATAAGGGACACTCTTTAGATGAGGTACCACTGTATTCTGTTGTATATAAACTAGCGGGAACACAACACCATTTTACATTCAGCCAAACCTTAATTTTGGGTTTGCATTCATTCCCTCTTCCCCAGTCTTGTATAATCTATCTATCTATCTAATGCTGGAGTCGTAGGATGACCATTGGCGACCCGCCATGAAGGATAACGCCCTGATTATCATCTTCATGGAGGTTTTCTTGGCAGGATTAGTGCAGTGGTTTGCCATTGCCTTCTGCACGATGCGAACCTATGGGCAATTTAGAACGGCAATTAACTTACTGTGCATGTCTTTGAATTGTGGGAGGAAACTGGAGCACCCTGAGGAAACCCACGCAAGCACGGGAAAAACATGCAAACTCCACACAGAAATGCCCAGGCCGGGAATCGAACCCAGGCCTTCTTGCTGTGAGGCGGACGTGCTAACCACTACGCCACCGTGCCGTCCTTGTATAATAATAAAAAAAATCAAAATGAATCAGTTCAGGGAGTCAATTCATTCATTTGTGATTGACACATTATTGTAACTGTTTACTAGTTTAACCCCCCCTTCTCCCCAGACAAAACAGTTCTGTTTATATACACGGATTATCTTGTCCCTTTTGTGTTTTGAATGTAAACTGTAATGATTTGATTTAGTATTTGCTGTTTGTGTAAGGAATAAAAAGCACATTGCTTGTGGTTTCTAGAGCAGTGGTGGTTTAGTGGATAATGCAATGGGTTACTAATCTGAAGGTCAGTGGTTCAGTCCCCACTTTAACTGTTGGGCCCTTGAGCAAGGCTCAATTGCTCAGTTGTATAAAAAATGATTGTTGTAAGTTGCTCTGGATGAGAGCATCTGCCAAATAATAACTGTTTCTTTCTTTCCTTTTCTTATTTTTATTTTCTTAATAATTTCTGCTCCAGACGAAAGCCACGCAGTTCTTCAACAGTGCTCATACAAACAACTGGGCGGTGCTGGTGAGCCAAAGCCTCATCTCTCCATCTCATTTACATTTACAGTCTGACAGTGAAAATCTTCTTGAACTGCTTTATTAGAACACAGACTATGTATCAGTTAAGCTGAGGTGGTATGTGTTGTGTGGTTTTTTAAAAAAAAATGTTATGATCACGTCCTGTGAACTCATTACCTCATTAACAGAAGGGGGGTGGGGTGGGTTAAGGTTAATAAATAATGTTATTATTTTAATAAGAGTCCTCATTGGTTAAAGCCTCCAACAGTAATGCTGCTGAATGTTAACCGCTCTCTGCAGGTTTGCACTTCGAGGTTCTGGTTCAACTATCGTCACGTCGCCAATGTGCTGTCAGTGTACCGGAGCGTGAAGAGGCTTGGCATCCCAGACAGGTGAGTGTTTCCGCCGATGCTCGTCAGCACTGTGATTATTTTTCCCTTTCTCATTTATCTTCCTGCACTCTGTCCTCCACCAGTCACATCGTTCTAATGTTAGCTGATGACATGGCCTGCAACCACAGGAACCCCAAACCCGCGACCGTCTTCAGCCACAAGAACATGGAGCTCAATGTGTATGGAGATGATGTCGAGGTGGATTACCGTGGATACGAGGTGGGCAGCACAAACAATAAACACAAATAATTCCGATTCATGAGACATCCATTAATTAACGTGATTGATTGATTGATTGATTCACGTTTTAAGGTAACAGTGGAGAATTTTCTTCGAGTGCTCACGGGGCGACTCCCAGCAAGCACGCCTCGCTCCAAGCGCCTACTGAGCGACGACCGCAGCAACATCCTCATCTACCTCACAGGTAACCAAAACCACCTGACAAAAACCCCGCAAAATGACCGCCACAGAACCCTGTTATGTGACAAGACAGTACATTTGATGCAGGTCACGGCGGGAACGGCTTCCTGAAGTTCCAGGACTCGGAGGAGATCAGTAATGTGGAGCTGGCCGATGCGTTCCAACAGATGTGGCAGAAGCGAAGGTAATAGCGTTGAGGTTCAGGGTTTCCGGTGACAGCGTGAGGGTTTTGGGAACGTGCTCTTGAGGTGAATTAGCAGAAGAAGCTAAGCTGTAGGCGTGTTCTCATAAACCGCACCTGTATTCCACAGGTATAATGAGCTGCTGTTCATAATTGATACCTGCCAGGGGGCATCAATGTATGAGAGGTTCTACTCGCCAAACATTATGGCTCTGGCCAGCAGCCAAGTCGGGGAGGACTCACTTTCAGTAAGGACTCGGCACCTTCATCTCTTTCAGAGCAGTGTTATTTGTTCATGTGTGTTTTATTGGGATTCAGTCTGACAGTACTTTGCATGTCATTTCCCCCAACATTAGTGACTGCAGAAAAAGCACCAGCCCCCTCCCTTGTTTATACAGCGGTACCTTGACTTACCAAATTAATCCGTTCCAAAGGCGAGATCATAAGTCAAAATGTTGGTTAGATAAAACAAAAATTCCCATCGGAAATAATAGAAAACCAATTAATCCGCTCCAACGCCCTCTCAAACTCATATAACCTGACACAAACACATACATTTCACCTAATATATTAAAGATAAACATGTAAAAACAATAAATATTTAATAATAATAATAATAATAATACACATACATTAATAATAATTAATAATAATAAAACAAGAATAAACAATAAATCGTCTAACCCATTTGATCATTGACTGCAGTGAAGATGTCATGTGGGGGCGAAGATGCCACGTGGGCGTGAAGATGTCATATGGACAGGCATGAGGTGGTGCATAACAGAGGAGGAGGAGGAGGAGGAGTATTTTGTGCATGTGTATGCTACAAATGCCAGTGAGGGAAGGCTTGTGGTGAGCTCCTACAAGGCCAGAGCTACTCAAAGAGTGGGGCGTGTATGACCCTGGGAAACATGTTTTTTGCCATACTGTACTGGAATTTAGTGTAATTGTGCATCCTCTACAGTAGGTGGCAGTTGCACTCTCACTGTGTTCCCTATGGTATAGGGAAAAAGCACTGAGCAAACGATATGTATTGCAGTAAACACTATTTATAGTCGCACGCTTGGGGGGGGTGGGGTAATGTTTTTTTTTCTTCCTATAGGGGCTATCACAGAAAATTAAGAAGCACTGCACAAGACACTCTTGAAGAGCGGAGGAATACACGCTGAAGAATACGAGGCTAATCAGCCCGGAAAAGCCATTTCCCCAGCATAGGTTGTAAATCAAAATTTTGCTGGTTGGATGGGGCAGATTTTTGGTGGGATCGAAGCTCATATCATTGAATATTCGTTATAAAAGACACTCGTAAGTCAAAATACCACTGTATTTACATCCATGCTATATAGGAACTAGTTTCCCCACTGAAGCTGAATGGCTGCATCAGAGATTATGCAAATCTGTTGCAGTAAAGAGAGGCAAATAGGTATACAGCTGCTACCTTGTGTCTCTCTGCACTGTAAGACAATTAATACACAGAGTTTAACATGAGTGTTAAACAGAAAACAGGTTTGTTAGGTTAAGGGCTGAAAAAACTTTAGGATTAAATGCTTTATTATTTTTATTATTTTATTATTATATTATTATTCAATGTTTTTATTGTTTGTTTATTTCTGTATTGTGTAGCACCAGCCCGACCTCGCCATCGGCGTTCATCTGATGGACAGGTACACCTTCTACCTGCTGGAGTTCTTGGAAGACATCCATCCTGCCAGTCAGACCACCATGAAAGATTTGGTGTGTGTGTGTGTGTGTGTGTGTGTGTGTGTGTGTGTTGTAAGATTTGGTTGGATCCAATGAGCAGTACTTGCTATAAAAGGGCAGATTTTATCTAAAAGAAACCGAAGAGACAAAAAGTTTTAGTGCTTAGTTTTGGTGCATTAACAAAACAATAATTAGGGAAACGTGTAAAAGGGCAATGCTTGTTTAAAGTAGGAAATTTATAGTAAAGCTGTAATTACGATAAACTTTATAAAGATGGCTCTTGTTTACGGAAACATGTACAGTGTCTTTATCGTCTTTATAGCCCGTGATTAAATGGAATCAGGTGTGTTTGTTTAGCGCTCCACCTCGCGTGTGTCAGCCTCGCCCCTCTCCAACGCGCATTTCAACGCACAACTCTTTTGTGAGAGACCATAACACACTAAAAATCCACAGTGCAGTTAGAGAGTCTCTCACAACGCAGACCATAACATAGTGTACCATATTCAATAATTTTTTCACTTAATTTGCGGACCTATGGTATGAGTTACGGTATCGTTAACTTCTTTTCAAAAGACGATGGAACAGATTAAGACCATTTACATTAATTGTAATGTGAAAAGCGGATTCAGAATCCGAACAAATTGGAATCCGAACAGCCGTCTGGAACGGATTAAGTTCAAGTACCGAGTCTCCACTGTACAAGTAAATTTGGCATAGCCTAGCCTAGGCTAGCCTAGAGACAAGCTAATTCAAGTTAAGTCATTTTTGACTTTCAGTTAACGATGTAAGCCGAGGTCTAACTGTAGTTGGAAATCAAGTACATTTGTAATTAGGATAATGAGAATTTAGGGTTTTTGGACACCAGTATAAATAAATTAGCTCATTAGTTACCCAGTGTAAAAAAAATAATAATCCAGTAATTCGAATGTCAGTTATTCTGGTAATTACCTTCGGTGTGATTGATTCTAATTTAATTGTAATTCCTGTTACGTTGGTTTAAATACAGAAATATGAAATAAAGCTATCTTTAGCAGTTTGTATTTTTACGTAAGTTCGGCCTGATATGAAACGTACAGGTTGAAATTTAAGTGTAAGTTGAAATGAGGGTGATTACGGTTTTATGGTTACGTGGATTATTACAGTAACCTGTAATTGAGCTCGTTCATATTTAATGTGGCTCTGAGGCTCAATTTTGTCGTAGTTGACGATATTTTTACATGGTGGAGGTGTTCGGATTTTGTTTCCTGCTCAGTCGCCTCGACGCCCGCAGTGACCAGATAAAAAGTGTCAGATGAAAAACGTGGCCACTTCAAACAGACTCCCTAAGCCACCTGTAGGTCATGCGCTTTGAATCGTGCAGGGAATCGACCTTTCTCTCTCTCTCTCTCTCCCTTTGTCTGTCTGTCTGTCTGTCTCTCTCTCTCTCTCTCATTATCCCCCCCTCTCCTCCCTTTGTCTCGCTCTCGTTCTTTCTCTCCTCCTCTCTTTGCCCCATCCTTCCGTCATTCTCCCTCCCCCCTCTCTCTCGTTCTCTCTTTCTGTGCCACACTCTCCCACTGTCTCACTATTTCTCTCTCTTATTCTGTTTCTCTCTCTCTCTCTCTCTCTCTCTCTCTCTCTCTCCCTCTCCCCCTCTCCCTGCATCATGCCGTCTCTCTCTCTCTCTCTCTCTCTCTCTCTTGCTCTTGCTCTTTCTCTGCCTGTGTGGATTAGATTATCAGCCTGGTTAATTTTCATCTCCCTTTTGTGTTTTATGTGAAGTGCTCCTTTCTAGAGTGGTCCGGATCGATATGATGTTCTAGGGTGACAGAATCGGTAGTGGAGGCAGAATCAGAGATGGAGATACATGAGTGACTTGACACATATGTAATGAATCAGAAACGGCAGCAGCACCGGTTTGATCTTATTACGAATACTAAAAGCCCTGCGTCCCTGTCGAACAAAACCATGAGTCCGGTTTCATCTCCGCTTTAACTGGAACCTGATCATCTTTTAATTTGATCATGACATGGTTTTTAATCCTAACACTCTCCCTGATGAGACGTTTAGATCTAATCACAAGGAAGAATACCTGGAGGCCACTGTGATGAACTGTGTGTGAGTGAGTGAGTGTGTGTGAGAATGTGTGTGTGTCTGTGAGTGTGTGTGTCTGTGAGTGTGTGTGTCTGTGAGTGTGTGTGTCTGTGAGTGTGTGTGTCTGTGAGAGTGTGTGGGAGAGAGAGAGAGAGAGAGAGTGTGTGTGTGTGTGTGTGTGTGTGTGTGTGTGTGTGTGTGTGTGTGTGTGTTTTGCATGTTTGAACATTACAGAGCTATTTCTGAACAGTAAAAAAACATAACCTTCTGTCTGTAATTAAAAATGCAAAATGAAGATGAGACAAATTATATTAATAATGATAAACAACAACAATAACTTTAAAGTTTTAAAATGTTTAAGCAAGAAAATCTGTAAATTATGAAAATATGACATCAAGATTAAAATGTAAATGTAAAATAATAATTAAATATAAAATATAACCATTTGAGTGGTTTTGCATAAAGACCATTTTGATTTTCGTTTGTTTATTTATTTATTTAATCAATCAGTTATTTATTCTTTATTCTTTTTATTTGTTTAAACAGTATTCTTTTTTTTTTTTTCAAATTTACATATTTACATAATTTATGAAATTGTAATGTATTTTTCATTTTATTTATTTGTTTATAAGTTCGCTCATGAATCTTCATGCTATAAAGCGCTCCCTCTTTTCTTGCAGTTTAAAGTGTGTCCGCAGAGCCTCTGTGTGTCCACACCGGGCCACCGTACTGACCTGTTCCTGCGTGACCCCGGCACCGTTCTGATCACTGATTTTTTCGGCAGTGTACGTAAAGTGGAAATCACGCAGCAGGTGCTGAACCTGACCGCACCAGTAGAGGACACGCCCACAGTCAGGTGAGTGTACATGGATCCCTCGCTACTTTGCGCTTCAATTAATGCGGCTTCAGTGCATCGCGGTTTTCAAAAAAGAAATAAATTTTCATCGAATTAAAAAATAAGGAAATTAAGGAAGAATAGGTAGAAAAGTTAAGGGGCCAATTATGCAAAAAAAAAAAACGAAACCAACACCCCCCCCCCCCAAAAAAAAAAAAACAACAAAAAAAAAACAAACAAAAAAACCAAAAAACAATCACCCATCAAAACTGGATACATTGTTGCATCTGTGTGTGCAGGCACGCCCCCCTCTGCCCGAGGCCAGTATTAAGTGTACCTCAGGATAATGTTTAATTATAGTTCATACTTATATTTATGATCTATCTTTCTGTAGACATTATTCCATTTCTATTTCTACTTGTTGTTCAATTTCATTTCACTTTCGATCCTGGACATTTTGTTGGTATCGCCGAATGTTGATGAGTTAGAGAGCTTCTGTATTTATATTTTATTTACATCATATGTTTTTTTTAATGTTTCATTGTTACTATAAGCATTTATAGCATTGGATATGTATTTATTGATATTATATAAACATATACATGTACATATACATCAGTCGGGGGTGATCCTACTTTGCAGATTTCGATGGTCGCGTGGGGATCTCGGTCCCAATTAACCGCAGAAAGTGAGGGATCCCTGTAATCCACTTCCACTGAGATCCCAATGCATCGTACACGTGAAATGAACACTGTTCACCAAACACGCAACCTTCTATAGAATGATCTTCAGCTTATAGTTCGTTACGTTGGGGGGAGGGAGACACGACGTTGTGTGGGGTTGGGGGTCTTCCATCATATTGTGCTCTGAGGTCCTGATATCTCAGCATCACACACAGACACAGTCACACACACTCACACGCGCACACACAGACACAATCTCACACACACACACTTAGACATACACATACATACACACCCTCACTTACACTCAGACACACACACTCACACGCACACACACAGACACAATCACACACTCTCACACACACACACACACACTTAGACATACACATACACACACATTCTCACATGCACACACACACACACACACACACACACACACACACACACACCCTCACTCATACTCGGAGACACACACTCACACGCACACCTCAGACAAAATGAGTGTGTTTTTTCCATCATTTGCTGGATAGGAATCAAATAAAAGCCAAATTTTCAATATCCGCTGTACAATTGCCATTTTAATAACCCGCTGCACATCGTCATGGTTACCACAGAATAGGATGGATAAGGACACTGCAGTGTGAGTTTTCCTTCTGTTAACAGGATCCATTACTGGGTTTAGAGCTGAATTTACGACCCATATCAGTTCCATAGCACTGACAAAATAATCGTGTTTCATCACTTCACATCTGTACGATAGAAGAGCCGAGTCCCTATCAGGGGTCAGATAGAAGATAAGCATCTCCATTACATCTTCATGAAATCATCCCGCCTTTCCATGAGTTCTGTAATGAGTTCGTCATGGTAACGAACAGCTGCTAGAATTAAGATTAATGATTAAAAACCGCATGTAGGCAATATTATTATCAGTGACTCTCAGTCGGGTGCCTTTACTTAATGACACCACAAAGTGGCAGCACTTCTCCATTCATGTGACGCTCTCTTGAGTCTCTTTATTTTAAATCTGCTATAATGTTGAAATTATTATAGAATTAAGGCGAAGGCAGTGGTGGCCTGGTGGTAAAGGGCGCTGGATCGCTGATCTTAGGGGTTCAAGTCTCACTCCACAAGGTTGTCACTGTCCCCCCCAGTGCAGCTAAGTGGGTTATCAAAGGCCGACCAGGTCTCTCACTGTCTAAGGTGAGAGATTCATGTAAAAGAACCATTGCTGACTTTCGTAAAGAGGAGCTGCATAGCCATCAGCGTGTTTTTCCAACCCTTGATAAAGGGTTGTGTCAGGAAGGGCATCCAACATAAAAACTTATGCCAAACGTGTGAATCAGATGATGTCGCTGTGGCGACCTCTGAAACAAAAGGAAAAGCCGAAAGGAGAAGAGATTATAGGATTAACTCATCTGGAGGCAAAGCTGAAAGAACCACCATGTCAGAGTGCGAAGTAGAAAAGTGTCCAAGGTCATTTAAAACTGTATATACTTTAAATAAACCACATGCTATAGTCTGTGCACTGTGTACTATACTGACCCGCTCGCCAGACTATCACAGGACGACACAGCCATTCACACTCGGGGGCAATTTGGAACATCCAGCTGTTGTGCATGGTTTTGGACTGTAGGAGGAAACTTGAGTACCTGGAGGAAACCAGAGCAAGCATGGGGAGAGCATGAACGCTACACACAGAAACATCTGAGTCCGGGAACTGACTCGGGACCTTCTTGGTGTGAGGCGGACGTGCTAACCAACACACTTCCATGCTGCCCTAGTTATTTTATTCTTTATTTATTTTTGGGAGGTAATTAGGGTCACGGGAGGCTGGCCCCATCTCGGCCGACTCTGGGTGAGGATGGAGTACATCCTGGACAGCTTTCCATACCATTGAGGGCAAATACTCACACAACCATTCACACTCATACCTAGGGGTGATTTGGAACACCCAATTAGCCTATTTTACATGTTTTTGTACTGTTGGAGGAAACTGAAGGACACCGAGGAAACCCACGCAAGCACGGGGAGAAAATGCAAACTCCACATAGCTGGGATTCGAAACCAGAACCGTTTTGCTGTGAAGCGGATACGCTAACCACCACCCCACAGTGCCGCCTCCCAATACACTATACAAACATATTTAAATAGTATTTTTATTATAGACAGTCTATATGCAACCTCTAGCATGAAAGGTAATTTTTAAATCATTTATAGTTTATGTAAAGTCCTGTGAAAGGTGCCAATACTTGTGTACTGTTTACACCACAGATTTATTGCGCTACAATATCAGGGCGGTTTTCTTCTGGATTGTGATGCTAGTTATTATCTAACTTACAATCTAGCACTTTGGCTACTTGATAAGAACTCACGGGACCTATTGGGTTTCATCCCAGTTCATGATAAAAAGATGACCATTTCCACCGGAGTTAAAGCATGGTTGCAAGTTTTCCAGAATGTTCCAGAAGTTCCGGTTTTTCAGGACTGAATTTAATCTTTTTCCAAACCGTGTAAATCCACTGCGATTTCTTTTTTTGGGGGGAGCTTAAATAATAATAAAAAACATAAATCATAGAGTTTAAATAATAATTAAAATCACACTTAAAAACTTGAATTTGCAATTCAGGAAATCACATTGAAAACATGTGCGCGAAGGAGAAAAAAAGAGATGTACACATCATCTGCAACCAGTCAGCAGGAGGGAGAAACAAAAGCTCTCAGCCACTGGCTAAATTTGAATTACGTGCCAGTAATGTCATGATGATGCATATGTGTAATTTGCTGGGACTGCCGCTAAATCAGTGCTTCTCAAATAGTGGGGCAGGCCCCCCTTGGGTGTGTGGTGTGATGTAGGGGGGGGTGCGTATGACCCTGGGGACATACTTTTTTGCCATACTGTACTAGAATTAAGTGTTTTTTATTCAGTGCTTTTTTATTTTGAATGTTAATGAAGATACAGTGTTATGTAGCAGTGTATTCATAACAATTTTAGAGACAAATAATACTATTTATAGTCACGTGTGAGTTGCGGGGTGGGGGGTGCGTGAAATGTTTTTTCTCCCTAGAGGGGCGTCACAGAAAATAATTGAGAAGCAGTGTGCTAAAAACATTATGAAAAAAGTTATGAAATTATTTTTTGAAAACCAACGTATAATTGGGAATGACTTAACTCGAAAGACTTCAGTTGAGGTTATACTTGTATATACGTTTAAAAAAATGTTGTTGAGAATGAGGTCAGTTGGTAGTTTTTAGATTGTTCGACAAAATATATCATGTAAATTAAATTTTAAAATATTTATTTTGCCTCAATGTGTATATATATATATATATATATATATATATGAATTTGAAGATTGTATATTACTGTAAATGCTGTTAAAGATTGCATGAGAGACAGCCATTTTAACTTGTAATTTAATTTTTTTTTCCGAGCCCAAAGGCACACCCCCTTTTAATCCCAACCGTATGGCTATGCCATGCCCATTTTACTATGTCAGGTTGAAGTTTTTCAAAATTTCCAACTTGCACCCATGGTAAAAGTCATAAATATTCATCAGGCGTATAGACCAAGGCGACGGTCCCCGCCCCTCAAGAGAGAAAGAAAATTAGTGCTGGAAATGCACTAACAGCCGCTGCGATTAGCACAAGCAGCTCCAAGCGACAGCTTTTCCAATTAATAGGAGAGGTGCTTCATTATCCCCGTTTTAATTTGAGGCTTCGAAGGGAAAATCACACAGCATTCAAGATAATCAGCTGGGCAGTAATGGAGAGGGAAAGGAGGGAGGAGCATGTGCCCAGGGTGCATACTGAACAAGACAAGCCAATCGTCATTTCCAGCACTAATCAGTTATAAAGCATCTTCATACAATTTCTGTGAAAGCATTGTGTTTGTGAGCCTCGGGAAATTAAAGGATTACATTTATGTACATATTCGAGATAACATTAGATTACGTGGCTCTGAAAATCAAACATAACACAGCAAAAATCCTCAGATATGTTGCCACCACCAATAAGCTTATTACCTGAAGAGCTACAGTGAATCATGGGAGTTTAGTTTTGATTTTGGAGGAACTGGATGACATCATCTGTCTACAACAAAATAGAGCTCAGAGGATATCATGTGACACTTATTACTTCTGTTAAGGAGGCTATGTTGTACCTGTGGTTGGGGTGTTGGTTTTATGAGCAGAATTGCTTAAAGTATTATATGTGGCTTGTACTACCAGAGGTGGAGCTTTCGACAAGGAAGGTTCTGTTAAAATTTGAATTGTCTGTGTTAATTTCTGGATCTGTGAATTTTTTTAAAGGATTTTTTTCAGACAATATGAAATTATACGCATTTTTGGACGTGCAGGTATACCTCTATACCTCGACTTGAGTCGTTCTCAATTATGTGTCGGTTTTCAAAAAATATATGGAAAAATAAAAAAATAATAAAGTTTGTAATTATAATCATATATTATATATTACAGTAATCCCCTGCAAATGGGCGGTGAATTTCATGCCCCCCCCCCAGCGCCCCGTGCGCTACTATAAATAGTATTATTTGTCTGTTAAATTGTTGTGAATACACCTCTGCATAACATTGTATTTTTATTAACATTAAAAATAAAAAAGCATTAAATAATTAAAAAAACCACCCACTTAATTCTAGTACAGTATGGCAAAAAAGCATGCTCCCCAGGGTCATAGTATGACACCACGCACCCCATGGGGGTGCGCCCCACTACTTGAAAAGCACTGAATTAGCGGCAGCTCCGGCAAATTATACATATACATCATCACGACATTACTTGCACATGATTCAAATTTAGCCAATGGCTGAGAGCTTTTGTTTCTCCCTCCTGCTGATTGGTTGCAGATTATGTGTAGACCTTTTTTTCCCTCCTCTGCACACGTGATCAACGTGATTGTCTGAATTGCGAATTCAAGTTTTTTTTAGTGTGTTTTTAATGATTATTTATGCCCTATGATGCCAATCAAACGCTCTGCATCTTCTCTATCTTCTTGGAATGAGCCTACGTGCTTTATTTATTAATAAATATTATTACAGTACATAATTTAAAAGTTTTTACTTAATCATTACGACATTTTACTGCATTATTACTGTATTAATGAGTAAGACTGGTTATAGAATGTGTTTAACAAGCATATTTTAGTGCATGTAATATCATACATAGGTTTTTTAAAAATATCAATAATTTACAGATTTTCAGAATTCGCGGGTGGGGAGGAATGTGACCCCTGTGAGGGCTTACTGTATATTAATATATTTTGTAAATTTGGCGTAGCCTTGCCTAGGCTAGCCTAGAGACAAGCTAATTCAAGTTAAGTCATTTTCAACTTACGTCATCTCTCCTGGAACTAATTAATGACGTAAGCCGTCGTACTGTATACCTGTATAATATTACTGGAGGGACAGCAGGGGGTGCTGTATACTTTATTTATATTGTTTTCCATGTTGAAATCAGATGATTTTGACATTCTGGTTCATGTAAAGGGTTGTGTGGATTGGTGGAGGTTTGCACTCTTGGAGTGTTTTCTTTTTAATTCTATTATTAAATAGTTTTTACAGTAACCTCACAACTCACATTTTGTACAATCTGACAACCTTTTCATTTGCTTCAGTCTTTGATCGAGTGTATATACGGGGCACCATGAATCCTGCCCCAGTGGATCCCTTTTTCTAAATGTCTTGGGGAGTTCCCATCACCAAGTGAATCATTGACAGAACATCAGCTCATATTCCTGTTATCCAGGAACATTTTTAAAAGTCTGCTGTAGCATAGCACACCGCCCTGCAGTCTGCCTCTACCCAGGGTAATGGAAGCTGTGAGCCGTGAGCATTTTTTAGGTTGCGTGCCGCTTTCAGCTTCCTTCCCATCTCTCAGTGGAGATGAAGATGTAGCACATCCTCCTGCCTCATCCCTTGTTCCTCTCCTCTGCTATCTCACAGTCTTGTCTGCCCCTCCATTAAGAGGATTGTGCCGCTTTAATAGACTCCCCCTGATCCTCTTTTTCGCTTCCTGCCCACTATTTTATGAGAGGCGATGATAATTCAGGACAGCTTAGTCACGTCAATGCCGACCACTCACGTCGAGTCTCAAGTTAATTAAATGCCAACTGATGCAGAGTAAATCAGAACTACAGCTGCGCCCCCATTACAGCAGGTATAAATTTCCTGATGTTAGCGGGTGAAAGTTCACAGTGAGGTGTAATTACGGCGTGTTATTCGGTAGGTACAGAGACCTGCACACGTCAGCACCAAAAATGACCTTAAATACAAAAATATAAAATAACTATAAAAAAACCTATTTTTAAGTTTTCTTTGAAAAGAAGAAACTTAGGAACTGTCTTTTCGAACAAATTTTCCATGATACGAGCTTCGATCACACCCAAAATCTGTCCGATCCAACTAGCAAAATTTTGATTTACGAGCTTTGCCGGCGAAATGGCTTTTCCGGGCTGATTAGCTTCGTATTCTCCAGCGTGTATTCCTCCGTGCTCTGAGAAAGCCTTGTACAGTGCTTCTCAATTATTTTCTGTGATCCCCCCCCCCCCCCCCCCCCCCCATGCAGTGCCCCATGCGCGACTATAAATAGTGTTTACTGCACTTCATATCGTTGCTTGGTGCTTTTTCCCTAGGGAACACAGTGAGAGTGCCACTGCCACCTACTGCAGAGGATGTGCAATTACACTTACTTCTAGTACAGTATGGCAAAACAGCATTTTCCCCAGGGTCATACCCCCAGCCCCCCCCCCCCACGAGCCTTTCTTACGCGTCACCTCATGCCTGCCCACGTGAGATTTTTGCGCCCACATGACATCTTTGTCACAGTTGATTATCGGAAGGGTTAGTTGACTTATTGTTTATTCTTGTTTTATTATTATTTATTATTAATTATTATTAATGTTAAAGTACATGTATTATTATTATAAAATATTGATTGTTTTTACATGTTTATCTTTAATATATTAGGTCAAATATACGTGTTTGTGTCAGGTTATATGAGCTTGGGAGGGAGTTGGAATAGATGAATTGGTTTTAATATTATTTCCGATCGGAGTTTTTGTTTTGTCTAACGAACATTTTGACTTATGAGCTCACCCTTGGAATGGATTCATTTTGTAAAAATCAACGTGCCACTGTATATGTTGTCTATAATGATAAAGTATCAATATCATGAAAATGTTTATATTTTTAGGTTGTATATCACCTGCACAGTTATGTGGCTGTATAGGAGTGTTTTGTTTTAATCAAGTCTCATTCATTACTCAGGTCTGCTGTTTTCTGTCTTTGTTTCGCTCTTCTGTCCTGCTTTAAATGATATTCCTTGCTTTCAATCATCGTGGCAGCTATGGCATTGTCCCAAATGACATTTCAGGAGACACTTGTGTAAGGAGCTGCGGTTTGGCCGGATTTCTGAGCTCTGAGTTCTCTCCATCGATCGACATCCTCTAAGAGCTTAGCCAGCACGGATCAGATGCCAAAACATTACAATACATCCACAGAGAGAACCAAGACAAAAATGGAGTGGGTGAAATGAAGATACTTTTGTTTTAATGGTTAGAAAAAAATGAAGTGCTACTTCAGACTAAAATAAAGTTACATACTCTATGCCGTGCAATCTGATTGGAGGAAAATGGACATTATCCCAAGTGGATAATACTCAAATTGACACATTCATAAATTATCAGAAATAATCTGTTTTTTTTTTTTATTATTTCCCCCTTAATTAGTTGTATCCAATTCCCACTCATCAAGTACTGCTTTCCCTATCACATAACCACCACCACCTACCCGGGAGAGATGAAAGCATGCACACACCCCCTCTGTGACGTATAACACTAACCACCTGCCTCTTTTCGAACTGTTGCACATACACATCTTTGGGGTGGTCTAACACACTCAGAGAGAAAGTGCTATCTGCCCTCTCGTCGGAATGAGCTCAGAGACGCCCATGATTGGCTGGCGATCGCTGTGACAGGGATGTGAATGTATGTCGTCTCTCCCTCCTGTGAGAGTTCGACCAATTAGCACTCATGATCTCCTTGCAACGGACAGCTGTGGCATCATCCTGGATTCGAACTTGCGACCTTTGGGTTAATAGTAGGCACCGGCACTTCAGTAATTGTGACACAGCTAGGCCTGACGGCTGAGAATAGTCAAACTTAAACCTGCAAATGCAACCCTTGCAATCAAATAATGCTGAATAAATTTGTGTTAAAAGTTCATTTAATTCCTGTTCCAGCAGTACCAAATTCAGCCATGTTCATAGATAAAGAACATTTTAATTTTAGACTGAGTGTCTGTTGATTTTTCACCAACCTTGATGAGAGTACCTTTGTTTTGACGTAGTCTTAAGTGTACTGTGACCTGGTTGCAAGTTATTGTTTACAAAATCAGGTCGCGCATCGCAACGATCTGACAAACGTGGTCTAAACCATTACCATATTCAGCAGTGACTCTCCAGCTTTCCAGCCATACCAAGTTTGTCAGGGGTATATTTCTCTGTTTTGTGAAAACTTTGTTTATAACTATTCCCCAAAAGGTTTCTGTTTTTTAAAAAATCGGTAGCATATAACCCCGACAAAGTAGGTACTAAAATGTAGAGATTTTTGGCTAGTTTAAGCCAAAATTTGAATTGAAACTCAAGAATGAACAAGCGCGATGCGCCAGGCAATTCAGTTGCGAGTCTCCCCTCAAAAAAGAAAAAAAGTGGTATTGACCATCACACGCCAAGATGGACGCCGCCATGTGAGCAGTATACCGTAATTTCTGATCTATTTATTCCATACCTGGTTGAGTAATATATATTTCTATGATCGGGATATAACCTTTATTATGTATAAAATTTTCTAGTGCAGCGTTAGCGGTTTTGTTGAAATCTTGCAAACAGAATATAGACTTTGACTCTGAATTGATCGGGTCACTCGGCTCGCTGGTGAGCTATGGCTCGCATAAACGGAATTGGCACTTCTGACTTCCGGCAGATTACAAGGTATTGACTTGGAATGAATTTTCAAAAATAGGTTATTTTGGACATTTTGGTCATTTTCAGTCACTTTTTTTCTGCAGCATAAATTGCGGTTTGAGGAATTTTTGAGGTACAATAACTTCAAAAGTGAGAAGAACTGGCCTACATAAAAAATTAATGTGGTTTAGTCTATCCCATCATCTTGGAAAATAGCATAAAGGGACTTTGTAGATGTCTAATTTTGAAAATAGGGGAGTCTAAAAATGTCATCTTTGCCAATTTGGTGCTACCATAATTTGAAAAAAAAAATGCATTTCGAAATGGCTTTCACTACAAAACCTATTACCTGAGAGGCCTGAAACTCCATAATGCAGAACCAGGTTGTAGAAATGGCTGATAAATGGCATTAAATGTTTGTAGAAAGTAATAATTCTTGTTTCATAGTCTCCCCAAAAGTGTTCCAAATGATGTCCGAGTCAGGGGCCTGCAGCAGGGGGAACGGAACAGGCTCTATCCAGGAAAGCATTCAAGATACAGTGGTACCTTGACTTATGAAATTAATCCGTTCTAAGGGCGAGCTTGTAAGTCAAAATGTTTGTTAGATAAAACATTGATGAAAAATTGAGACATGTTTGTGTCTCAAAGATGGAGGTGGTAGGAGGTGGCGCGTAATAGAGGAGGAGGAGGAGGAGGAGGAGAATTTTATTCAAGTGTACGCTACGAATGCCAGCGAGGAAAGGCTCGTGGTGAGCCCCCACAAGGCCAGTGCTTCTCAAATAGTGCGGCACGCCCCAGTGTGATGCCAGGAGGGGTGTATGTGACCCTGGGGAACATGCTTTTTTGCCATACTCTACTAGAATTAAGTGTAAATGCGCATCCTCTACAGTAGGTGGCAGTGGCGCTCTCACTGCGTTCCTTATGGTTTAGGGAAAAAGCACCAAGCAAACGATATGAAGTGCAGTAAACACTATTTATATTCGCGTGTGGAGTGCTGGGGAGGGCGTGAAATGGTTGTTGTTTTTTTTCCTATAAGGCACATCACAGAAAATAATTGAGAACCACTGCACAAGGTGTTCTCAGAGCGTGGAGGAATATACACGGAAGAATACGAGGCTATTCGGCCCGGAAAAGCCATTTCCCCAGCAGAGCTCGTAAATAAAAATTTTGCTGGTTGGATGGGACGGATTTTTGGTGGGATCAACGCTCGTATCATGGAAAATTTGTTATAAAAGACGCTCGTAAGTCAAGGTACCACTGTATTTCTCTCTATAAAGGTCACATAAATTCAGTTTGATTAAGAAATTACACTCATTTATTTAGCCAATCAAGAAGACAGTGGTGTGTAAAAAATAAATAAAAGTGATTTTGTTATGTTGTGAAGAGTGTAATGGCTTTTTTTTTTAAATTATTTAATTTAATTTTTTTCCTGCTTCAGGTCAGTCGCTGGGCAGAGTGAAAGGACCGAGGTGCTGTCTTACGTTGAACAGTTACCAGTAGCTGAGATCATTCATCAGGTGAGTTAACAAAAATGGTCTGAATAAAATACCCTTACTGATTTTAACTATTCAACTCACAGAGGATCTCTGAGCCAACAGATCTGCAGAAATCTGATCCGTGTTTATGGGGCTAATATACGCTATCTCAGGTGTGAAATCTTCTGGGGAAACTTGACTCGTCTGTAGGAGAAAAAAAATGAAGTATTGATACTATAACACCGCATAGTAAATACAGTCTCCAGCATCAGTGCTGTGTGGTAAAATTGCATCCACACAGAAAGCGATGAGCGACAAAGCCCCTTTGTAAAGTCAGTGGATGCTGGTGAAACGAGCAATGAGAGGTGAAATTTTCTCATGCAACACAAAATGGGCGAGTACAAAGTTATTCAAACATTTCCAGTATGCAATTCAAGCGATAACCAATCAGAGCTGTTGATTAATAGATTTCGCCAAACACAGAGTTCCCCCAAGTCTGTAAACAATGAACACATGTTTACTGACTCTGCCCACATCAGCATGGAAGAGCAACTCATTGCTTTTATGATTGCGCACAAAAATTTTATATGGGTTACAACCAGAAACATCGTGCTTGGGTCGACATTTCCCTTGAGTATATTTCTGTTTTATGCTCGCCAATGATGCTGGTGATATAAGCTATTTATTAGTGAACTAGTTATATAATGCTCTTGGAGATCCACTTCCTGAAGGGAACTAGTTATATACTGCTCACAGTTTTACACTGAAACAATTGGAAGCATGCAAGAGGGTCACCTGGCCAATAAGAGCTGGCACCACCTGTGTCATGATATAATATTTGTGGTGAGGCCATTAATACACTTTTGATCTGAAATCCCACCACCTTAGAACAAATTAATGCGAACAAAGGGCAAGTTTTGGGGGGGGGTTACATGCTTTTTTTTTGCGCATATTCTCTAGTAGGTGGCAGTGGTGCTCTCACTGTGTTCCCCATGGTATTGGGAAAAAGCACTGAGTAAATCATATGAAGTGCAGTAAAGACTATTTATAGTCATGTGCGGGGCGCTGAGGGGAGGCGAATTTTTTTTTTTTCCTCTAGGGGGCATTATAGAAAATAATTGAGAAGCACTGCACAAGGCGTTCTCGGGGCGTGGAGGAATACGAGGCTAATCAGCTCGGAAAAGCCATTTTCCCCAGCAGGGCTCGTAAGTCAAAATTTTGCTGGTTAGATGGGGTGGATTTTTGGTGGGATCGAAGCTCGTATCATTGAAAATTTGTTGTAAAAGTCACTCGTAAGTCAAGGTAGCACTGTAATAAAAATAGAATTTGTATCAGCCTTTTTCTCTTTAAATTACAGCACTCAAATGTTGTATAATAAAATGTACATTCCATGCACATTTTTAAAAATTCTTTAAACATCTATGTTAAATGAAGCTCCGCCCACCTCAACCTTACTTTAAAAAACCTCAAAAATCCTTGAACTGCCTGAACTTAATTAATTAAGAAGTTAACTAAGACACTAATCCTGTGCTAATTGTATGCTATGGGGTCCCCCCCCCCCCAAATCTGCTTCTTCATTCATCTAATGTTGTAGTTGACTTGAATGAGATTATCTTGCCATACCCCCAATTTTTTTTTTTTTTTTTTTTTTTTAATTAACACTGAATCACTTGACATCTTAAGACTTCTCCGAAATAGTCAGGTTAAAGACCTCAGACTTTTTTTCCTTACAGGCCAGAGTCAAATGCATTATGAACCTCAGGGAGAGTAAATTTGATTGTGTGGATTTTTATCGCTTCACTCGGAGTTCATTTTAAGAAGCAATTAATTCGTCCTGTGGGGAAGGGATGAGGCATGAGAAAGGAGTTGCTTTAGCATTTAGTATATGTAGGAATGCGAGTGGAGTCTCGTGGAGGGGGGGGGAGAGGACAAGACTCCTCTTGTTGGGCATTAACAGTTACAGACCAAACAGTCGGCTTTACATCAGCATCAATCAGCCTTGCTGGTTTCCAATTTGCAGGAAATGGAATATCTGCCGCTTGTTTATTGCTGGCCAGTGCAGTTTGAACCTGGAGGAGTAATTCTGGCTTTGTGTTCAGTAAGAACACTTGACATTGTGTCCAGGCTCAGTCGTCTCCCCCACACACACACACACACATTGTCCAAATCTCTATCACTGCAATCTGCATCGAGGGAGCCGTGCATGGCTGCGGATAGCATTGTAAAGTCTGTGATTAGCAGTTAATCAAAAGATAGTGATGAAACACACAGTTCTCACTCATGTCTTATCTGAAAATGCGCCATCTCAGTAGGGGATCGTTTTATCCACCCCGTCGTTCTGGCTGACACTAATCACACTGTGCTCAGCTGAAGATCTGGGCCACTTTTTTTTTTTGTCTGCCGCTCTTGCTTTATGTAACTGAAATCTTGGCTGTAAATGAATTTTCAGTGTTGCCAGGAACACCATGGCTTCAGGGGCCTGATATATAAAGGGACGATCTGTTATGGTGAAACCAAAGTAACTGAGCCAAAATGCCATGAATATCAAATACATACAGTAGGCCCCCGTTATTCACGGGGTTTCGGTTCCGGCCCCTCCCGCGAATCAAGATAATCCGCGAGTTCTATACCTGGAAGTAAATCCTATGTTTCATATTACATGTGCAAATGATCAACCAGAAGTAAAACCCTATTTATCATATTACATGCACTAAAATATGCTTCTCAGACACATTATATAGAGTCTTACTCATTAGTACAGTATTAATGTAGTAATTAAGTAAAAACTTTTTAGTTTTGTACTGTGATATTTATTGATAATATATATGATTTTCCTTTTGGCTTTTTCCCTTTATCAGGGATCGCCACAGCGAATGAATCGCATGTTTGATTTGGCATAGGTTTTTACGTCGGATGCCCATCCTGACACAACCCTTTAGCAAGGGACAGAAACACGCTGACGGCTTTGCAGCTCCTCTTTACGAAAGTCAGCAATGGTTCTTTTACATCAACCTCTCACCATAGACAGTGAGAGACATGGCCCGCCTTTGATAACTCGGTTAGCTGCACGTGGGGGGTGGGGTCAGTGACAACCTTGTGGAGAGTGGGACTCAAACCCCCAACCTTAGGATCAGCAATGCAACGCCCTATACCACTAGACCACCACTGCCCATATATACATATATATATATATATATGTGTATATATATATATATAAAGAACATAAACGTGTGATGTGATGACGTAATGAACTTTAAGCCAGACCCAGAATGCAGTCCCAAACGCGCCATTCAAACATTCAAATGCCCCAGTCAAACAATGCACGAGTTGCTCTCTCATTGGCTGTCTCCCAACATCCCGCCCTGCTGGCCTCCCAATGGCCTCCCATTGGCCAGGAAGGAGCTGAATCTCCTGAGTACTGTACCCATAAAACTTGTTTGTCTCACGCGTAGGTTCTTGAGTTTCGTGAGTTTTTTTGAGAGTGCTCGTTGCAGCTTATTTTCCGTTTTTTAAGTTGTTTAATTCAGTAAATGTTTAATAAATGTGGCGTGCTCCGCCGAATGTGGGCAAAACGCGGCTGATCCGGACCTCTGATCCCTCAAGCAAACAAGTGAATGTTGAGTACTAAACAAGTATTAAAAACGCACTTACCTGCTTGAGGGGTCGGAGGTCCGGATGAGCCGCGCGCATTCGGCGGAGCGTGCCATGGAGCGTGCCACAAATGTGTCGCCACGAGTGTGGAGCCCCCGAGATGGAGCGCGGCTCATCCAGACCTCCAATCCCTCAAGCAAACAAGTGAATGTTGAGTACTAAACAAGTTCAAAGCACACTTACCTACTTGACAGATCGGAAGTCCAGACAAGCCACGTTCCGCCCCAAGACCTCCGGTGTCAGCTGCGACACCGCCCGCACTCGGCGGAGCGCGTCACAAATGTTTAATAATGTTTAATATTGTTTGGTTTGGTTAATAAAAAAAATTGGTTAATAAAAAATGTTTAATAATGGTTTAATTAATAAATATGTTAATAAAATGGTTTAATATGTTAATAAAATGTTTAAATGGTTTAACAAATAATTTTCTTTTACTTTTAACACATGTTTCATACAAAATTGGTGTACTTTTATCATTTTTAAAGGGTTTAAAGAGTAGTATTGGGAACCTCGGAACGAATCATGCGTTTTACATGTAAAATGTGCCTCTACTTACGAAAACTCAAGGGAACGAAAAAGGCTCTGGAACGGATTAATTTCGTAAGAAGAGGGCTGACTGTATTTCAAAATAGTTTTATTTTGTAGCCCCATTGTCATCACAGATGTTCTTTCATCATCACAAGACGCAAGTCTGTTCACTTGAATCCCCCCTTTGTTAGTATTTTTCTTTCTTGTGTATTGTTTGTTGTTACTGATCCTTTTGTTTCAGATCAACTGTAAAACCCGAGCTGAGGTGGCTTAGTGGGTGTAGGCCAGTGGGGTGGGCTTAGTGCTTAAGGTGAAGGGTTGAGCTGAAGGTCAGCAGTTCAATCCCCATTGTCACCATTGTAGGTCCCTTGAGCGAGGCCCTCAACCCTCAAATGCTCAGTTGTATAAAAATGATAATTGTATTTCGTTCTGGATGTATTTGCCAAGTGCTGTAAATGTATTTTTTTAGCTTTAAGTTGTTTTCGGTACAATTTATTGCCTGATCAAAGCCACTTTTTGCAAAATGTGTCAAAATGTTTTACAAAACTTGGTGGAAGTATGTAACATGGGACAAAGAACAATCCCACCAAATCTGGAGGGCGGAGACACAAATTTAATTCCACTATCATTTATGTATATCAACACTGATGAAGGACCAATACCATGAGATAGAATACATTTGTGGATTTAGGCTGGATTAAGAATTTAGTTTGTTTTTCTTGGTTGTTACAATTGCATAATTATATCCCAACTCAGGAGGGCCACTGAAGGGTCAGTACTCCACTTCAGGCTAAATTTGTATGAAGCTGAGTACTTTTGGGGGGATGGCGTCACATTTGCAATGCCCTCCAGATTTATTGGCACACTTTCTAAAAGCAAGCAAAAAGTGTTGCACCCCTGGCCCAACTGCATTGTATTACTCATGCTTTCATAAATAAAGAGGGGAAAAAAGCTCCATTTTAGACAATAATAAGTGCATCAGCCTCTCCTTGTGGTGCTCCACTGCTGCTGGCGCATCCCATCCTCTCCTGCCTGCTTCTCCCAAAACATGGCCTTTGTCTTCCGTCCCGCAGGCCGCGTGCTGCTTTATTAGATAAGCGAGGGTTATAGAGTACAGCGAAGCAGTTTAAGAAGATGGCTTCGTGTTATTCTCCAGAACGTAATTGCAAAGTTATGGGAACGTCTTCCTTTTTAGAGAATAAACCTCTCAGCTGCATTAGCATATAAATGCAGCCCTGCTGATGCATGCGTAATAGGAAGCCATTTAAAAGTATAATACGTTATATACACATGCGCAAAGTGAACGAATGATGAAAATGTCCGCTGTTGCCATTGTTGTGGTTGTTCCTGTTTATTTTATTTTTTTTTACATGCTTTCTGTTCTGTACAGAAACCCAAGCAGAAGGACTGGCACCCACCGGACGGATTCATCCTCGGACTGTGGACACTCATCCTGCTCGTCTTCTTTAAAACCTATGGCATCAAACACCTCAAGCACATCTTCTGAACGCCCCGAGCTCCTCTCATATTCCCACGCATTAAAAACTTTTCCGTCGGGCATGCGTTAAAATGTCCAGAGAGGAGCAGGATACTCTGTTAACACACGACGCACTCCGACTTCTGACTTTGACGATCCTTTGTTGCGTTCTGTTCTGAGCCGGAGTCGGGTTCAGATTCAGCGGAGGGACTTTTTTTTCACTGAGTTTTTTTTTTTTTTTTCTTCTGGTGTTTTTTTTAATCCTCAGATCCACTCGAACAAGGACACTCTCACTGTGAAAGTCAGTTCAGTGCAGTTTAAAGTCAAACCCTCTGAAATCTCACTGTCGCTTCTGCAAATTATGACTTTTTTTTTTTGGTCATATTTAAAAACCACCCATGATTCCTAGTTTATCTCGAGCGGCTTGATACAGTTTATCCTGTCATTTTTCTTTGTTAGATATTTAAAAAAAATAATTAACTCTATGATAGATAGGAGTGTGCATGGGTCATGGTTTGAAATAAATAAATAAACACACAAGAACACTCAGAGAGAGCTCAGAGTGCAAACCTCTGGCAGGCAACAACCCACCCCCCCCCACCCCGCAGCACATAACACCCCCTACTGGGCTTGTGTTGCTATCAGACTTCCTGGGAGGGGAAAAAAGCATGCTATTCCCCTCCCATTTCCTCCCTAAGTTTATTCATATCCAATTCTCACCCATCAGGTATTTCCTTCCCTATCACATGACCACCACTGACCAGGAAGAGGCAAAGGCAACCACACATAACCCCTGTCACATGCAATGCTCGGCACTCGTCTCTTTTTGAGATGCTGCGCAGGTGTATTTGGGGGCGAGTTTAACACTTGGTGGGAAAGCGCTATGCGCCCCCTCATACAAATGAGCCCACAGACACCTGTGATTGGCCGGTAATCGCTGTGAGTTACAGGGAAGTGAGCGTAGTAAGTGCTGTCCCTCCCTCGTGTGAGAGCTCAGCCAATTATTTCCCGTGGACCCCCGACTATGGACAGCTGTGGCATTAAACTGTACTTGAACTTACAATCTTAAAAAAAACATGCTGTCCTGTTAGAAAATCCTTTAAAAATTTCAATAATTTGATCCAGATCATGTCCGAAATTGAATGGAATCTTTCTCTGGTCGAAATGTAATGAAAATCCATGACGCATGACTTTTTGTGTAATCCTCCGAACAAACACCCAAACCGCAGATGGAGTCCTTTGTGCAGATAAAAATGTGGCGGACGTTTACAAGTTTTCAACCGAAGGTAATGTTATTTCATAAAATTTTGTGGGGGAAAATGCTTCGAAAAAAACGAATGTAGATTTTTTTTTAAATTTGTGTCAGAATTTTGGACATGAAGCACCCGTGGTGAGTGGGCAGAGGCTAGGAATCATGGGTAATTTTTGAATGTGGAATTCTTTCAATGATTTGTGTTTACTGACCACAATTTAATTATTATTATTATTATTATTATTATTATTTTAGAGCATATAAAGTAAAAATAAATATATTATTATTATTATTATTATTTTATTGTTATTATTATTATTTATTATTATTATTTTAAAGCATATAAAGTAAAAATAAATAAATTATTATTTTTTATTATTATTATTAATAATAATAATAATAATAATAATTGAACACTGTTGAGTACATACGTAAACTTTCTTATCCCACAGTGATATTGAATTATCCCGCACTCTGATTGGTCACAAGGTACTGACTGACATTTTTTGTCCAGTGTTTCTATACTAACAGCTAATGGTATGGTGATGCAAAGTCTAAAGTTACTGGGATTAATTAAATTTTTAAGAAAGAATGCTGAATGTATAAATGATGTCTGGGTGTTTTCTCAGAGGAGATTTCACACTAATTACCGATTTGTTCCCAGTAAGACTACAAGTGTCAGTTTTTCTCTTTTTTTATATTCATCGGCATGTCGATGTATTAAATAAAAGAGAGAGAATAAAAGAGAGAGAACCGAGAGAGCTTCAGGAATGTGATTTGTTTTTTCTCCCCATCGTTTTACTACAGCGACAACAAAGGTAACTAGAAAATATATTTATTATGGAAAAGCTTGTGATTTTCTGTGATTTCTGACTTTGGAATGACCTCTGGAATCAAAGTCGAGTTCACTGTGGAATTCATGTACAAAGAAAATGTGTTTTGTTTTTTCTCCCCTTTTGCCAGTCCAGCTGGTCTAACGCACTGGATCGTGTGATATCCTGTTCTGCTCCATCAGCCACTAGAACTCTGATGTCTTCTGAAATGAAAGCTTTTTTGTTCAATAGCAAGGTATTTGTTCTGTTTTTGTGAAGATGAAGGAGATGATGTCTTCTTTTCTGTCCTTCTAGGCTTTGAAAGTTGCATATCAGTCTCGTAATTAAATTGGATGTTGAATTGAAAGCTTTCACTCGGTTTTAGCCTATTATGCTGTCTGCCATTACAGTGATAGGTTAGGGATGTCTCTCCACCTTTCTCTTCGTTCCTGTTAGAAAATTTTACGTGGTTTTTCTTGAGGGGGTGTTTACTTCACTTCATATCGTTTGCTTGTGCGAAAAACCGCTACACCATAGCGCGACAATGAGAGCACCACTGTCAACTAGTGGAGTGGAGGTGCAATTACACTTAATTCTTGTACACAATTCCAGAAAAGCATGTTCCCCAGGGTCAGACGCGCTCCCCCCCCCCCCCCCGGCATCATACCACGCACTATTTGAGAAACATTGGGTTAAGACCTTGCCCAGGGATCTTAGCACAGTGGGGGTCTAAGAGGGATTCGAACACACAACCTCCTGATCATGAGTCCCGGACCCTAACCACTACACCACCGGCCCCACCAGTTTTTGTTGTTTGTTTTCAGATCGGGAATAAATACTTGTTGTGGCTTCTTTTAATTTTTTTCAAATTTATTTCAGCACTAGCATAATGCAATAAAAAAAAAAAAAAACAACCTTACAAACTATTAGTGCAAAAGAATTAAATAAATGAAGCTGAAGTGAATAAAGAGAGTTGATAGTTGTTATTTTTTTCAGTTTTATGCAGGTTGATTAACATGTGTTGTGCAGTGTTTGATTGGAGTGTAAAGTTTTACATATTTAACCTGAACTGGAGAACAAAGGCAAGCAATGAAATATGATCGTAAAAAAAGTCGTGTTTGTGAGATTTTCGTCTTAACTGTTACTTGAAGTCCTGAGATATCTTTGATTTTATTTAAAATACTGCAGCACTGATACAATTACGTGTATGAAGTAAAGAGATAAAAGAAACAGGAGGCAAAGGTGATAGATGTACCTGCACTAAGTTACATGGTCGTTAGGGGCTCAAGGCCAGGGTTACGAATACGCAATGAGACTGAGCACAGGCAAAATAATTTTTTACACAAATTCCACAAGGATGGCGTTTACAGGACCTGGTTATTGTGAGCGTACACCAGAGTACATTCACTAAGCAGAAATGAAAAGAATCACAAAATATCGGACATGCATTACAATAAAAGGTAAAATAGGAGTGGTGCTTCTTTTAAAAGCTGCTGAATAACGAGTGTGAAATCCATTTGAATGTTGAATGAAACCAAATTTTTAATTAAATAATGTGATAGAAATCCTACTATTCATGCAGAAATGCACTACACTGCATTCGCATTCAGGCCGTTTATCAGTGTACTAGTCTGATTATATTTTACAACAAAGGTTAAAAGAAAAAATCATTTCCGTCTCACAGTCCTTGATTTTTTTTTTTTCTTTTTTCAGATGTGAAGCTGTATTCTCTCGTGAATAAAAGTGATCAAAGCTGTTATTGGAAAACCTGTACTCCTGAACTCCGACCTTGGAGGTATACACTACGTATAAATGGTTTGCGGACTTGAAAATATGTTTAATTTTTCCCAGTAGAGTATCGACTACGTACTTGAAGCTAGTAACTCTGAACGCGGTTTGATTCGAATCGTGCTGGGTGTGTGTCGTGTAAAGTAATGAAACTGTAAACCTTTAGTAAAACTTTAGGTGACACTGTCTGCCTCGTCCTTAATAACAGTCCTGCTGGTGTGTAGCCTTTTGTTATGTTTGGTACAATTCCGACTTCCATTATCTCAGCAGGGGTCCGTACCCTGTCCACCAGCCCGAGAGCTTCATCCGGGGAAGAGACGGCTCAGTGCCGCGGCAGGACAATAAAACCCTCCAGCACTTGAATACTTAAAATCCCAATGCAATGTTTAAAATGTGGGGCCGGTGGTGTAGTGGTTAGGGTGCTGCGCTCATGATCGGGAGGTTGTGTGTTCAAATCCAAGTTGAATTTCCACTGTGCAAAGAACCCCTGGGCAAGGTCTCAACCACAAGTGTGCCTCTGTTCATCCAGCAGTATAAATGGTACCAGTAAAATATACTGGGAAGGTAACCGGCGATGGACCACCATCCCATCCAGGAGGAGATGAACTCCTGGTGGATTCTCGCTATGGAAACCGGAGATAAGTCCCGGCCCGATGAGCCACTAGGCTCGGGTGTGAAAAGCCCGACGCACTTACAATGTTTAAAATAAATTGTAAATAGCAAAGTTATTTTCTCTAAATTCTGAGTCTTTCTTTGTAAAGTTCTGGAAACTGTGATGTCAGATCTCTGGACACTTGGATTGGTCAACAGTAAAATTCTTAAGATCTGATTCTCCGACAGAAGAAGAACTTAAGAATGAATAAAACCAACTGGGCTGAAGATAATCGAGACCGTTCACTCGGTTTTGGTGTCAGTCCAACACGGAGAAACAGCATGTACTGGTAGATGCAGAAGAGTCAGGAAGAGGCCGCGAGTCGAGCTGGAGGCTCTGCTGAAGTTCTGGATGGAAGAAATAAAGGGTCCGGGCTGAAAATCAAGTGAAATAACTGATTTTAAAAGATTATATCAGTGAAGACGTTTCCTGAGAGTGAGGAATTAGCCTTAGTAGCAGAGCTCCAGGCTGAAGTCCAGGAGAAGATAAACACGGCGGCAAACGAGTGGCTTCCTTTTTCATCAGATTAAAATCAGATTTCTCTTGGGACGTTTTTACAGCCAGCGGTGACCACGTCCTGTTTTTCATTTTCACGTGACGCCGAGCACTGAGCATTGAGCTGAGCTCTGTCGACTGGAACCTGATTCACATGTGATTCCATCACCTGGAGACTGACTGAGGCCACACTATCAGCTTGTAGATCTACACGAATGGACTCGGCTGCGGTTTCTTTTTACCAAAATTACAATCCAGAAATTTTTTATGATGATGATTCTACCAATGACTTTCTGATGTCATCACTGATCTGGATTCCAAAGAAAGAAAACAATGACTGAGGTCGTCTTATATCCGACATCACGCTATGACAGTTGATTAAAATCTCATTCAGTTCCCCCCAATGGTCGAGTTGATTACATGCAGTTCCCCCCGATGGCCAAGTTTATTACATGCAGTTCCCCCTGATGGTTGAGTTTATTACATGCAGTTCCCCCTGATGGTCGAGTTTATTACATGCATTTCCCCGTGATGGCCGAGTTTATTAGATGCAGTTCCCCCCGATGGCCGAGTTTATTAGATGCAGTTCCCCCCGATGGCCGAGTTTATTAGATGCAGTTCCCCCCGATGGCCGAGTTTATTACATGCAGTTCCCCCTGATGGTCGAGTTTATTACATGCATTTCCCCGTGATGGCCGAGTTTATTAGATGCAGTTCCCCCCGATGGCCGAGTTTATTAGATGCAGTTCCCCCCGATGGCCGAGTTTATTAGATGCAGTTCCTCCAGATGGCCGAGTTAATTAGATGCAGTTCCCCCCGATGGCCGAGTTTATTAGATGCAGTTCCCCCCGATGGCCTAGTTTATTAGATGCAGTTCCCCCTGACGGCCGAGTTTATTAGATGCAGTTCCCCCCGATGGCCGAGTTTATTAGATGCAGTTCCCCCTGACGGCCGAGTTTATTAGATGCAGTTCCCCCCGATGGCCGAGTTTATTAGATGCAGTTCCCCCTGATGGCCGAGTTTATTAGATGCAGTGTCGTGTCGCCCCATAGCCAAGTTTATTAGATGCAGTTCCCCCTGATGGCCGAGTTTATTAGATGCAGTTCCTCCAGATGGCCGAGTTAATTAGATGCAGTTCCCCCCCGATGGCCAAGTTTATTAGATGCAGTTCCCCCTGACGGCCGAGTTTATTAGATGCAGTTCCCCCCGATGGCCGAGTTTATTAGATGCAGTTCCCCCTGACGGCCGAGTTTATTAGATGCAGTTCCCCCCGATGGCCGAGTTTATTAGATGCAGTTCCCCCTGATGGCCGAGTTTATTAGATGCAGTGTCGTGTCGCCCCATAGCCAAGTTTATTAGATGCAGTTCCCCCTGATGGCCGAGTTTATTAGATGCAGTTGCCCCCGATGGCCAAGTTAATTAGATGCAGTTGCCCCCGATGGCCAAGTTTATTAGATGCAGTTCCCCCTGACGGCCGAGTTTATTAGATGCAGTTCCCCCCGATGGCCGAGTTTATTAGATGCAGTTCCCCCTGACGGCCGAGTTTATTAGATGCAGTTCCCCCCGATGGCCGAGTTTATTAGATGCAGTTCCCCCTGATGGCCGAGTTTATTAGATGCAGTGTCGTGTCGCCCCATAGCCAAGTTTATTAGATGCAGTTCCCCCTGATGGCCGAGTTTATTAGATGCAGTTGCCCCCGATGGCCAAGTTAATTAGATGCAGTTGCCCCCGATGGCAGAGTTTATTAGATGCAGTTCCCCGTGATGGCCGAGTTTATTAGATGCAGTGTCGTGTCGCCCCATAGCCAAGTTTATGAGATGCAGTTCCCCCTGATGGCCGAGTTTATTAGATGCAGTTCCCCGTGATGGCCGAGTTTATTAGATGCAGTTCCCCCCGATGGCCGAGTTTATTAGATGCAGTTCCCCCTGATGGCCGAGTTTATTAGATGCAGTTGCCCCCGATGGCCGAGTTAATTAGATGCAGTTGCCCCCGATGGCCGAGTTTATGAGATGCAGTTCCCCGTGATGGCCGAGTTTATTAGATGCAGTGTCGTGTCGCCCCATAGCCAAGTTTATGAGATGCAGTTCCCCCTGATGGCCGAGTTTATTAGATGCAGTTCCCCGTGATGGCCGAGTTTATTAGATGCAGTTCCCCGTGATGGCCGAGTTTATTAGATGCAGTTCCCCCCGATGGCCGAGTTTATTAGATGCAGTTCCCCGTGATGGCCGAGTTTATTAGATGCAGTTCCCCCCCGATGGCCGAGTTTATTATCATGAATATTACAATGTTTATGTTTAATTGTGGGACTTTACGAGTTGGAATTCCAGCAACACCATTCAATTCATTGTTGTCATGGTAATGTTAATTTTTTAGGTGTTCAGATGAAGTGATTTTTATCTATAAAGCGTGACCCAGGCTGGCAGTCCACGTTCGGGTGAGATGTTGTGTGCAGGAGGACAATGATGAACTCGCACAGCTTAAATCTCTCTGAAATAATTGCGGCTGATGTTTATAAAATTAGCATTTATCTTACCATGAATTCAGTCATCTAATAGTGTAGAGTGCAATACAGGAGGTGAGCAAGTCTTACTGAATCTCCATGAAGTCACATAACTCACAATAAAGAGGCTGAGTCCGAAAAATCAATTCACCGCTAGCAGCCAAACATATTAAAATGCGGACGCTATTTGGGAAGCCTTTTCTCGGAACACTCTGCTGGAAGGTTGTGCTCGTTATGTCGAGTTAGACGTTTAATCCGGATTGGCGTTCTCGCATGTTTACATGACATGCTGCCATCTCGCAGAATAAATCACTCTATTAGCCAATGACACTGCTGAAAGCTGAGTGATGTTAATGTGTCTGACTGTGATCTACCGCGACGACTGAGGCAGAGCCCAAGCGAAGCGGAGGCAGGAAATGCTACTGTCGCCGTGAATAATGTGTGGTTGTATGCGGTGACAGATGCCGGTCCACGCCACTTGTGTGTACTCGTACTTGTTTTGCCTGAGGCCGGTAGGGATGGTGTGTGTCACATTAAAAATTCAAAATGGACATGGTGAAAGTTGACATGTTATTAACTCTTATTAAACTAGTTCTCACCTCTCTGTGGTTCTGCTGGGCGCTGTAATCAGATTCGTCATTCACGGTGCCATGTATAATTGAGTGCAGTTGAAGAGGATCTATAAAAAGCTCAGCACATATTAGTGCTAGAACTGATTAAACAAGATGAAACAATGATTTAATTTGTCTCGAGTAGCTTGTAATATATTAAGTGCATTAACAAAAAAAATCCTCCTGCCCCCCCGCCCCCCCCAGTGCACTAACTGGCTCATCATAGGCCGGCCATATTTCTCACTGTCTGTGCTGGGAGGTTCATGTAAAAGACCCATTGCTGACTTTCGACAAGCGGAGCTGCGTAGTCGTCAGCGTGTTTCTGCCCTGCGATGGCCTGGCGAACTGTTCGCAATGCACTGTGCCCTCGCCCACATTCGGCTGAGATGGACGCCAGCCTCTCTGGAACCCTAATTAGGATTAAGCGTTTCAGAAAATGAATGAATGAAAGCCTTGCTGCCTCTGTAGTGTCATCATCTTTACATTTTCATTACAACCTACAGATTATAATTTTCCACCTTTTTGTGTTTATACAATGCAGCGGTACCTTGACTTACGAAATTAATCCGTTCCGAGGGCGAGCTCATAAGTAAAAATGTTCGTTAGATAAAACAAAAATTCCCATCGGAAATAATAGAAAACCAATTAATCCGTTCCAGCCCCCTCCTGAACTCATATCTTCTTCTTCTTCTTCTTTTACTTTCGGCTGCTCCCTTCAGGGGTCGCCACAGCAAATCATCCGCCTCCACCTCACCCTGTCCTCCGCATCTTCTTTTCTGACTCCAACAACCTTCATGTCTTCCTTCACCACATCCATAAATCTCTTCTTCGGTCTTCCTCGAGGCCTTCTGCCTGGTAGTTCCAACCTCAGCATCCTACTGCCAATATACTCACTATCCCTCCTCTGTACATGTCCAAACCATCTCAATCTAGCCTCTCTGACTTTGTCTCCAAAACATCTTACGTGGGCTGTCCCTCTGATATACTCATTTCTGATCCTATCCATCCTCGTTACTCCCAGGAGAACCTCAACATTTTCATCTCCGCTACCTCCAGCTCTGCCTCCTGCCTTTTCCTCAGCGCCACTGTTTCTAAGCCATACAACATCGCTGGCCTCACCACCATCTTGTACACTTTTCCCTTCATTCTTGCTGACACTCTCCTATCGCACATCACACCGGATACTTTTCTCCAACCATTCCAGCCTGCCTGCACACGCTTCTTCACCTCTTTTCCACACTCTCCATTGCTCTGGATTGTTGAGCCTAAGTACTTAAAATCCTCCACCTTCTTTATCTCTGCTCCCTGTAACCTCACCGTTCCTCCTGGGTCCTTCTCATTCACACACATGTATTCTGATTTTCTGAGGCTAACCTTCATTCCTCTCCTTTCCAGGGCATACCTCCACCTCTCGAGATTTTCCTGCACTTGTTCTCTGCTCTCACTACAGATCACGATGTCATCTGCAAACATCATAGTCCATGGAGATTCTTGTCTCACCTCGTCTGTCAGCCTGTCCATCACCATAGCAAACAAGAAGGGGCTCAGAGCTGACCCTTGATGCAGTCCCACCTCCACCTTGAATTAAATCGGTCTCACCGACAGCACACCTCACCACTGTCTTACATCTCTCATACATGTCCTGCACCACTCTAACATACTTCTCTGCCACTCCAGACTTCCTCATGCAATACCACAGTTCTTCTCTTGGCACCCTGTCATATGCTTTTTCCAGATCCACAAAGGCACAATGTAGCTCCCTCTGACCTTCTCTGTACTTCTCTATTAACATCCTCAAGGCAAACATTGCATCTGTGGTGCTCTTTCTTGGCATGAAACCAAACTGTTGTTCACAAATGCTGACCTCTGCCCTTAGTCTAGCTTCCACTATTCTTTCCCATAACTTCATCGTATGGCTCATCAACTTTATCCCTCTGTAGTTGCTGCAACTCTGCACGTCTCCCTTGTTCTTAAAAATGGGCACCAGCACACTTCTCCTCCACTCCTCCGGCATCTGCTCACTCTCTAGTACCGTGTTGAATGTTCTTGTCAGAAAATCTACTGCTACCTCTCCTAGACACTTCCATACCTCCACAGGTATATCATCAGGACCAACTGCCTTTCCATTCTTCATCCTCTTCAATGCCCTTCTCACTTCACCCTTACTGATCTTTGCTACATCCTGCCCCTCAATGGTTACCTCTTCTACTCTTTTTCTCTTATTTTCCTCATTCATCAGCTCTTCAAAGTACTCTTTCCATCTTCCCAGCACACTTCTGTCATCAGTCAATAGAGTTCCCTCTCTGTCCTTTATCAATCTAACTTGCTGCACGTCCTTTCCATCTCTATTTCTCTGCTGTGCCAACCTGTATAGATCATTTTCTCCCTCTTTACTATCCAACCTATCATACAAGTCATCATATGCCCTCTGTTTGGCCTTAGCCACTGCTACTTTCGCCTTACGCTGTGTCTCCCTGTACTCCTGTTTACTCTCTTCGGTCCTCTCAATGTCCCACTTCTTCTTGGCTAACCTCTTCCTTTGTACACACTCCTGCACTTCCTCATTCCACCACCAAGTCTCCTTATCTACTTTCCTTCCAGAGGACACACCAAGTACTCTCCTACCTGTGTCCCTGATCACATTTGCTGTGGTTGTCCAGTCATTTGGAAGCACTTCCTGGCCACCCAAAGCCTGTTTCAACTCCTCCTTGAAGACAACACGACACTCTTCCTTTTCAGCTTCCACCACTTTGTCTTCTGCTCTGCCTTTGCCTTTTTCACCTTTCTCACCATCAGAGTCATCCTGCACACCACCATCCTATGCTGTTTGGCAACGCTCTCACCCACGATGACTTTGCAGTCACTGACTTCCTTCAAATTACATCGCCTACACAAGATGTAGTCTACCTGTGTGCGCCTACCTCCGCTTTCATAAGTCACCCTATGCTCCTGTTTCTTCTCAAAGAAAGTATTCACCACAGCCATTTCCATCCTTTTTGCAAAATCTATCAACATCTGTCCTTCTGCGTTCCTGTCCTGGATACCAAACCTGCCCATCACTTCCTCGTCCCTCTGTTGCCTGCCCCAACATGTCCATTGAAGTCTGCACCTATGACCACTCTTTCACCTCTGGGGGTACTCTGCATCACTTCATCTAAGTCACTCCAGAATCTCTCCTTCTCTTCTAGCTCACATCCTGCCTGTGGGGCATAAGCACTAACAACATTGAGCATTACACCTTCAATTTCTAACTTGAGACTCATCACTCTGTCTGACACTCTTTTCACTTTTAGAACATTCCTGACAAACTCCTCCTTCAAGATGACTCCGACTCCATTTCTCTTCCCATCCACACCGTGATAAAATAGCTTAAACCCTGCTCCTAAGCTTTTAGCTTTGCTACCTTTCCACCTGGTCTCCTGAACACACAGTATGTCCACCTTCCTCCTCTGCATCATGTCAACCAGCTCTCTACCTTTTCTGTGCATAGTTCCAACATTCAAAGTCCCCACTCTCAGTCCTAGACTCATGCCTTTCCTCTTCTCTCTCTGCCTACGGACACGCCTCCCACCTCTCCTTCTTCGACGTCTTCGACCAACAGTAGTCCAATTTCCATCAGCACCCTGTTGATTGACAGCACTGATGGCGGTCGTTGTTAACCCGGGCCTCGACCGATCCGGTATGGAGGTAATACTTTTGATTTGCATTTTAAGTAATTGGCATTGGTTTTACGTCGGATGCCCTTCCTGACACAACCCTCTGCATTTCTCCGGGCTTGGGACCGGCATGAGGGGGAGAGACACTGGTTAGTGCCCCCCCATCTCATGGCTGCATTCCCTCCTGAACTCATATAACCTGCACAAACACACATCTTTATTAATAATAATAATAATAATAATATAATACATGTACATTAACATTAATAATAATTAATAATAAATAATAATAAAACAAGAATAAACATTGTCAACTAACCCTTCCGATCATTGACTGCAGTAATGATGTCAAGTGGACGTGAAGCTGTCATGTGTGCAGGCATGAGGTGGTGCAGAACAGAGAAGTAGGAGGAGAATTTTGTGCATATACATGCTACGAATGCCAGCGAGGAAAGGCTCGTGGTGAGCTCCCACAAGGCCAGTGCTCCTCAAATAGTGGGGCGTGCCCCCCCCCCCCCTGGTGGATTCGGTGTGATGCCGGGGGGGGGGGGGATTACCCTGGGGAACATGCTTTTTTTGCCACACTGTACTATAATTTAGTGTAATTGCGCATCCTTTACAGTAAGTGGCAGTGGCACTCTCACTGTGTTCCCTATGGTGTAGGGAAAAAGCACCGAGCAAACGATATGAAGTTCAGCAAACACTATTTATAATAGTACTGGGGGGGGGGGTGTGAAAAAAATTTTTTTCTTCTTATAAGGAGCATCACAGAAAATAATTGAGAAGCACTGTACAAGGCGTTCTCAGAGCACGGAGGAATACACGTGGAAGAGTACGAGGCTAATCAGCCCGGAAAAGCCATTTCCCCAGCAGAGCTCATCAATCAAAATTTTGCTGGTTGAATGGGGCGGATTTTTGGTGGGATCGAAGCTCATATCATGGAAAATTCATTATAAAAGACACTCGTAAGTCAAGGTACCACTGTTTATTCTGTCATTCATGTTCTGAACCATTTAATGCTAATTAGGGTCATGGGTAGGCTCGTGCCCATCTCAGCCAACTCCTTGAGAGGGAAGAGTACACACCAAGCCATCGCAGGGTAGAAACATGCTGACGGCTATGCAGCTCCTCTTTACAAAAGTCAGCAATAGATCTTTTACATGAACCTCTCACCACAGACAGTGAGAGACATGGCCGTCCTTTTATAACCCAGTGGGCTGCACCGGGGACAATATTTCTGTTCTTCTTGAATTGCAAATACCTACAGAGTATTAAATTCTTCACAACTTCTGTGTATAAATTTAGCTTTGTACAGCTTTGTACTTCTCCTCCCAGTAAGTTGCCTAAGGGTACTTCTAAAATTACTAGAGCAATCAGAATGGAGAAGGTGCTCTCTGGTCAAGTGTAGCATGGACACTTTATAGCGCTGAAGCAAGGTGTTTTTGGAGCTTGCCAGAAGGCAATTTGGCAATTCAGCAAAGATGAGGAGAATGTTTTTTCCTGGCCTCGGAACACAGTGCTACACGATGCAGGAACCCATCCAAAGTACTTGACTTTCGGATGAAGCACGTTGGTGGTAGCATCTTATTGAGTATTGGCATCTTTGATCGTAATTAGTTTAAAAAGCAAAACTAAAAAAAGTTTGGTTTTGACTCAGTTCGTTAAATTCTTGGCCATAAAATCAAGACCATACATGAAAAATAATTCAGCAAATAATCCGATTTAAAGCCAAAGCCATCCATGATCGGGTATCCATGGGAGCTAATTGGCTGAGCTCTGCACAGGGTCTGTGTCATTGAATCTGTATCACTCACAGCAATCACCAGCCAATCACCACATCATGTGTGAGCTCATTGATACGTGGGAGCGGAGAGCGCTTTCCCTCCAAGTGTGTTAGCCCATCTCTGAATACCCATGTGCAGCAGTTTGAAAAGAGGCAGGTGGCAATCATTGCATGTCACGGAGGGAGAGTGCATACTTTTGCCCCTCCCTAGTGGTGGTGGTCATGTGATAGGGAATTGGATATGTTTAAAATTAGGGATAAAATGTGGGGGAGTGACTAGCATGCCCCACCCCAAGAAGTCTAGTAGCAATGCAGGCCCAGAAGGGGGTGCTATGTGCTGCAGGTTTTTTACAACTTGACAGAGGTTTACACTCTGAGCTAGCTCTCAGTGTGCTTGTTTGTTTGTTTGTTTGTTTAAAACCATGAGAAAATGGGGGGGAAATCCAACAAAAAAAATTCCTAAATAAATAAATCAGCAAATCTGGTAGCATCTATAGGTCACATGACACCTGGCCGCTCTAGTTGATTGAAACTGGCGTTTTCGAAAGCTCTGCTTCCTTGTACGGTTTGAAGAAAATGAATCGTGAAAGTCATGTATTCCTCCTTACAGTTTTTCCTCTCAGACCTTTCAAGTCCACCAATCTTGGATTTAAGCTAATTTGCATAAATTAAAAAAAAATTACATCTTCTACGATATAACAGCCAATATGCACAAAAAGGGACATAATCAGGTACCAATTACTGACTTAAGTACTGAAGGAGATGGTGCTAGGTCAAAAACCATGGGCACCATAACACAGTGAATTTGCATAATTTCCTAGTTATTATGTGACTGAGGTAAAATTATTCGGCACATCAATTATTCTTAAATGATATGTGCAGGCTGAGAAGGCTTCAAAAACTTGGTTTGTAAAGCCCTTCGACTGATCTCTGTGTGAAATTACGACTCTCAGAGAATTAGCATATCGGTGCACGGACCCCGGAATCGCCGTTTTGCACCTATATTTGTCCAAATAATAGATATGACTCATTTTCTAAGCCGATTGATGCTAATTAGGGTTGCGGGGAGGCTGGAGCCCATCTCGACCAACTCTGGGCGAGGGCAGGGTACACCATGGACAGCTGTCCAGGCCATTGTGGGACTAACAATTATTCTGCACTGCAGACAGTAGTACTATGTATTGGGTTGAATGGACTCTTTCCAAAGCGAGTGTGTGGAAGTGTGCTGAACAATTTTCCTGAAGCATTTCGAAGGTTCTCTAGTTTGATGAGACTCAGATTGATGTTGAGAGTCTTGCACCGCTGCTCACCCTGGAAACACAATTTAACTACAGTAAGCCCCTTCGCAGTTGAACGTTCGGGGCCCCGCATACTCGCGGATTTTGCTCTCAAAAACCTTTTTTCATAATGTTTTTAAATTTTCAATTACTTTCTATGATGCCCCTCTAGGAGGAAAAAAAACATTTCACGCCCCCAGCACCCTGTGCACGACTATAAATAGTATTATTTGTCTATAAAATTCTTATGAATACACTACTGCATAACATTGTATCTTTATTAACATTAAATATCAAAAACATTAAATAAAAAACCCTACTTACTTCTCGCACAGTATGGCAAAAAAGCATGTTCCCCAGGGTCATACGCTTTCCCCTGGCATTACACTGTGCCGCCCAAGGGGGGGCTTACCCCTCTATCTGAGAAGCACTGAATTAGCGGCAGCCCCGGCAAATTTTCCATACGCATCATCACGACATTAATGGCACATGATTCAAATTTATCCAATGACTGAGAGCTTTTGTTTCTCCTTCCTCCTGATTGGTTGCAGATGATGTGTACGCCTCTTTCTTTCTCCTTCGCACACATGTCATCAACGTGATTGCTTGAATTGTGAATTCACGTTTTTTTTGTGTGTTTTTAATGATTATTTAAGCGCTATGATGTCACTCAATGCCCTGCATCCGCTCTAGCTTCTGGTAAGGAGCCAAAGTGCTTTATTTCTTCATAAATATCATCACAGGACAAAATTAAAAAGTTTTTACTTAATCAACTACATTTCACTGCATTATTACTGATTTAATGAGTAAGACTGGCAAGAGAATGGGTTTAACAAGCATGATTTTGCGTATGTAATCATACGTAGGGTTTTAAAACCGTGTCAATAATTTTCGGATTTCTGGGATCCGTGAATGGGGAAGGAACGTAACCCCGGCGAATAACGGTGGGCTTTCTGTATGAAGCATGGTTGTGGGAGCATCATTCAATTAGCAATGGGTGTCTTCATACGATCCTTGAATCACCTCTAGTTTCTGGTGAATTAACTTGTTTCACGTTTATCATTTCTTTTTTTTCCTGGATTGGTTTGATACCCACTTGTGTTTCATGCTGCCGTCTTTGGGTATGCTGTATGCTTTCTTACAAAAACAGTCTTCTTCTAAGAACAGGGCTTTTTGCACTGAGATTGCATGATGCGTTAATCACACACAGCTGAACTCCTCTATTCGGGGATTTCTATGACTGCTGATTGCACCAGAACAAATTTCAGGGTTTCAGAACAAGCGATGTGAATATGTCTGCAATCAAAACCTTTTTTTTTTTTTTTTTAATATTGTGGCCTATTTTGGGGAAATTTCAACGCATAATCTTTATATTTCCATGCATGACAGTTCCGTATGAACAAAAGCTCAACTTTAGTCTATGTAGCGGATCTATTTCACTACACAATACCTTTAATCAGTGTAACAGAGGCTCCATTACAGCACCGCCACCCAGATATTATCAGAGCGATGGACCATTTTCTGCCCAGCAAGAACGCAAAGACTCTTACATTCTGTACAGGGTTCTGATAATGTTTCTTCGAGGAAGAAAAGGCTGCACCTACAAATCGAAGTGGTTATACAGCTCAGTGCTGATTTCCTTCTTCTTTCTGCTGCACTCATGAAAATTAGATCACCAGCCGAGCGGCTGATTAATTCCCGGCTCTCTTTAAAAGTGGAACATGGCCAATTTCCACAAACCAGCCATGAGATTGTGTGACCCTTAGTTTATGGCTTAAATGAAATCTTATTTTCAATATTATACAAATACCATGGCAGTTATAATAGGAGGCTTTTTATGATAGCATTGGAGCAAATTTGACAATCATGACTAATAAAATTAGCTCAAAAACACGCCCGGTTATTATTTTTAATTTGCAGAGTCAGTAATAATTTGTCCCCAAACAACAAGCTGCAAACCAGAGGAAACGTTTAATTCACACCCAAAGCAGGATGATCCATCTCAGGATGTACCATCATAGCACCTGAAAACAAATGTCATATACATTTCCTGATCAAAGGTGATTTATTTAAGTCATCCATTATAGCAGCTCTACAGCACAGAAGGAAACAATCGCCCAATAAAATCCCGTTTTATTCGAATCGCTCACTTGTCGATTAAAAAGGGGCCGACGTACGAAACGCAAAGCACATCAAGAGAGCCTGAAAAAAAATTTAAATAATCATTTTTTTTAATTGATATTTAAAACTCGTATGTCGACATCATGATTACTTACATTTGCTATGAACACTCAGTTCTGATTGGCCAGGAGGTTTTCAATCAATAATTTTCTTTAACAGCAGATCAGAAAGCAGTTTAGCTACAAGTCAATGCGTTCATCCTTCACATTATTATTTTATTTAATAAAAAAAGTAACAACTTTTATACACCGGCTCATGTAACATGTAAAAATACATGCTAGAAAAAGAAAAACAAGATTTTATTAGAGCTCAGTACACATTTATGGAAAAATTCTCCAAACACAACTGATCTTTCAAAACAAAATGTAACTTTAACAGCAATTATAATTCCTTTAAGATCATAAGAAGTAAGAAGACTAATGTTTCATTTAATGGTGATGTCCATCTATCATACAGTGTGTGTGTGTATGTATGTGTGTATATATATAAAACCATATAGAGCTATTATCTACTGATTAGAAAAAGGTCATTTCTGGATAAAAATTACAGATGATGATCTGAAGACACTATGATATTACTAGCAAGAGAACATTCTACATATCACTGATCCTACAGATTGCATACGCAAACCTGTGCTGCTATAACCCATGTGCCAGATATCATAATTTCCCAGAATCTCAATCAGGAAAGTCCTTAAGTTTGTAGTGGTTGATAGACCATTAAAGCTAACCTGTTATTTGCTCTTGTTAAAGCCAGGCTTGATAAACCCCTGGGGGAACATTTATATAAATTATATAAATATTTTATATGTATATATATATATATATATGTATATATATATATATATATATATATATATATATACACACATATACATACAGTAAGCCCTCGTCCATTCGCGAATCACCGTTTGCTGCCCCGCATACGTGCGGATTTTGCTCTCAAAGGCTCTTTTCAAAATGTTTTTAAATTATCAGCAGCCGTGCAAAATTACTGGTCCGTAATTCAAATTTAGCCAATGGCTGAGAGCTTTTGTTGCTCCCTCCTGCTGATTGGTTTCAGATGATGTGTACACTTCTTTCTTTCTCATTCGTGCACAAGTTATCAATGTGATGACGGTTGCGACTCTGTCGACTCCACGCGATCTTTCCCCACGCACCCTGGTAAGTTAATGTTAAGAATGTTTGCGTATGAGATTTTACGTACTGTAGCATGCTTATCTAAATTTATCCTTTTGGTTTGAATTATTATTTTTTTTTTAATAAGCACATACACCGAATTTATTCATGTATGTACGTACATACTTATTTTAATGTGCATATCTATTAATATTCACAAGCAAAATATTTTTCCATCGATTACAGTTCAATTTATGTTCTAGACATAATATTTAATAATAATAATAATAATAATAAATATATTTATTATTATTCTTATTATTAATAAATATCACAGTACAAAATTAAAAAGCTTTTACTCAATGATTACTATATTTTACTGCATTATTACTGTATTAATGAGTAAGACTGGATATAGAATGTGTTCAAGAAGCATATTTTAGGGCATGTAATATCATACATAGGGTTTTAAAACTGCATCAATAATTAAATGATTTTCAAGATCCGCAGGTGGGGGAGGAACGTGACCCCCACGAATAACAGGCTTACCGTGTGTGTGTGTGTGTGTGTGTCTGTATGTGTATATATATATATATATATATATATATATATATATATATATATATCTTCTTCTTGTCCTTTCGGCTTTTCCCTTCAGGGGTCACCACAGCGAATCATCTGCCTCCATCTCACCCTATCCTCTGCATCTTCTTCTCTTACACCAACGACCTTCATGTCCTCTTTCATCACATCCATGAATCGTCTCTTTGGTCTTCTTCTAGGCCTTTTGCCTGGTAGTTCCAGCCTCAGCATCCTATTACCAATATATTCACTATCCCTCCTCTGTACATGTCCAAACCATCTCAATCTAGCCTCTCTGACTTTGTCTCCAAAACGTCTTACATGTGCTGTCCCTCTGATGTGCTCATTCCTAATCCTATCCATATATATATATATATATATATATATATATATACACACACACACACACCCACACACACACACATATATAAACAAAAGGACAGGACAAAGGCTTTCTATTGAAACTCCATTTATCACTACAGATCTGTTTCGAGGGGTGGTGAAACCATCCCCTCTCTTCAGGTGATTATAGAAGAAAGTTTCTTCTGTAATCACCTGAAGAGAGGGATGGTTTCACCACCCTCAGATCTGTAGTGATAAATGGAGTTTCAATAGAAAGCCTTTGTCCTGTCCTTTTGTTATTTGCTCTACCAAAAAGTATTGAGCACTCTCCTACGGAAGGATCTACTCAGAAAATCCTCTATATATATATATATATATATATATATATATATATATATATATATATATATATAGAAGATCAACCACCAACGCCATAATAATTTGACTTTTATCCCTAAAGTATTTTTTGTTTACTGTTTAATTGAAATCAAATAAATTACATATACAGTATTATCCTATGCTGTGTTTGCATTTTCTAGTATATACAGTACAATTTATTTTGAAATTTGGTTTATAGCATTATTATAATATTCTACTCCCAAGAGATTCCTTAAACTCTTTGAACTGAGGCCTGAAATCTTTTCCTTCAACACAAAAAGCTAAATGTTCTCCCAGTCAAATACTATATTTTAAAAATCACAGTCATGCCTCTTTTAGGTAACAGTGGACACTTGTTGATAATTCCAGAGTCATCCATTATTTACTAATATGTTCACATGATTTAGCTGAGGTTTCACTAAATACTTTACACATGCTTCTATCTGGAGTCTTTGTTAAAAACTAAATGGTCCCAGCACGGAACCCTGTGGGACTCCGTTAGTTACAGGTGTCCAAAAAGTACTATTACTGCTTCATGGATTAGGAATGTCCATTCAACCAGAGCACATACACAGACTGGATGCCTGTTGTGCTCACTGTTCACTGTTCATTCAGTCCACAGGAAAATGAATAGCTCATTGTACGTATTAACCTGTGGACACAGTGGTTTCTTGTGAATACACTAGGTCTGGAGTCATGTCCTATGTGACCGAGGCAAAACTGTGTCCTCTGTGCTGTTTTTGGGTAACGGTGCTGGGCTCCAGTCAGGCTGGTAGAAATGGATGTTAAACGTCCGTGCCCAGTTCGCAAAGACACGCTTCTCTGTGATAAATCGATGATGGCTACCACGGCGTCCACGCTCATGGGAGATGTACATAACGCATTCGTCTGGTCCCAAAGGCTCATAGTAGTGGTATGGGACAGACGGATGCTGGGCTTCCCTGTGGAGAATTATAACATTTTTTTAAAAAAGGGGTGCAGTCGCAAAGTACATGAGAAACTATATTCCCAGATTCCCAAATTAATCTGGATCTAAATAACCGTAGGCGAGGCAATTAACCTGAATTGTGTCAAGAGAGTATGTGCAATAAATTGATTCGGTGTAACACAATAAAGCTTTACAATGGCCTGGGAGAGGTCATGCCTCAGCGGAAAAGCATAATAAATCATCTCATTTTCCGCTCCTGGTTATTGTTAGATTGGAGTTTGTACACTGCGGGGCTGCACGTGTTGGATGTTAAATGATATGACACAGTGCTTCAAGCTAACAAAATATATTTTATTCAACATGTTTTATGCACATAGAATAATGCAGAATGTTTCTGGACTTACTTGCAGAAATCTGGAGGCACCATGCCATAAACATTGATTTGGTCGCACATTTCTAGAGCTATCGTCATCGTGAACCAACCTGTACTTAACCAGGAGTTAGATGTCTTCCTGGTCCAGAAAAAGAGAGAGAGAGAGAGAGTCAGTGATTGATCGCAAGGCTGTAATTACATTATGCAAATCTGTTGAATTGATAAATTCGTTCCATCATACAAAACCCGAGTAGCGGTGCCATTTAGGAAAGGTTCCCAGCTGATATGATATAACTATAACTGATTGTCATCATCAACTGCTCATCAACCCTCCTGTTCTGCCATCTGATACAGAAACCCTAATGATTTCCCAACAAATAATAACAATGAAGAAACAAACAACATTAGGGAAGAACAGCAACGGGGCTGACTGATTGGGTGGTCTGATTGCTGGAACAATACCTGTGCCCCCCAAAAATGGTTCTCATCTGGCAGCTTGGTTGCACCCATAATCTGTTGTGCATATGCACAAATTGAGCTTCACTCAACATCAAGATCACTGTATGCTTTCCGGGACTTAGTGTTAGCCCCAGTCTTGACGCAGATCTCCTTCCTGAAGCTTTTTATGTTTTCTTTTTGAGTAGATCATTACAGTCATCATATTTCACCAATGGATGAAAAGGTGTTGCAAGTAAATATCTCTTGGAATCTAATGTTCTCTCAGACCCACCAGCCAACTCTAGACTATCTTACCCTATCTGGCTGTGGTGCGAGCCAGAAGTTGTCACTCTTTCTCATGCATCTAAACGCCTTCATAGGAAAATGTTTACTGTTCTTCTCCACATACCTGGCCTTTCTTATATCCTAGGCAGGATAGGGCGGAGAGAGTATGTGGTCCATCCCATCAAGAAAGAAAAGTCCACTCTAACTCCAGGATGAACTAGTTTAATTTTGGAGGTCAGAAAAAAGGTGCGATCTCATGTGGGCCATATTTGTGCACCAAACTTCTCAAGATCGTTTTGAAGGATTTTTCTCAAATGTTCACCTTGGTTTAAGGATGAAGATTAATTGATTGATGATTTAGACCTTAGAGGTCATAGGTCACTGTGGCAATACCATGTTGAGGTTTTACCACTAGCCAGTAGTTCTAGTTTTTTAAAGAGTTACAGATACCACCTGCGTAAAGCCTCTGTAGGTGTTTCTAATAGCTTTATGGATGTTTGAAATTTGGTTCAATTTCAAAAGAGAAAACATTACTGATCCAATGAGGAAAGAACATGGAAATATCAGAGGGCTACTGCAAGCACTTGGTCCGGCTTGAGGTCAAAAGTTTTTTGTGCGAATCTTATAAAAGTGTTCCTGAAAGGACAATCAAGCAGCTGTTAGCTTTTACTTGTCACATCCAATGCAATGGCATTTCTTCTTTTCATATCAGAGGCCTGAACAATTACCCAGCAGATGTAGCTCTTAGGAGCCATCATTGTTTTCTGCTATGAAACTATGAAGACGGAGGTGCTTCTTAAAGTTTTGAGCTTCTGGCAGTTGCCTGTGTTTTCGAGGAAGTAAATGTATGCAGTTGATTTATGTCGAACTGAGTTCTGTGAGAAAGGCCAGATGGTTCATCATTTATTGCTCCTTCTTCTGCGTGTTTTGGGAAATCGGTATAGTTTGGCACAGCTGCTGTGGGTATTATTCTGGTATCCTGGGACGAAACAGAATTCTCACCGGACAGCGAGTGCACATCAGAAAGCATGAGCCTGTAAGCCTTTTATTTGAGGATAATTGCATCTGACAGTGTTTAGCTTCTCTATATAGCACGTTGGAGAATAGACTGGGTATATGGGTTGGGGCAGTAATGACTATTAATGTCTTCACAGATGATGATTGTCTGTGATCAGGTTCAACATTCAAGTACCTCCAGGTTCCACCTTCAGGAATACAGGCATTAAATCTATTTACTTGTTAAACTGAAAAACTGACATTCTTCCCTCCACTCATTATCTACAGGTAAAAAGTAAAGTCTGTTGGGCTTTTTATACCCGAGCCTAGTGGCTCATCAGGCCGGTGCTTATCCCCGGTTTCTGTAGCGTGAAGCGACCGGGAGTTCAACTCCTCCTGGATGGGACGCTAGTCCATCGCAGGTCACCTTCCCAGTATATTTTTACTGGTACCCATTTACACTGCTGGGTGAACAGAGGCACACTTGTGGTTAAGACCTTGTCCAGGGGTCTGAGCACAGTCGGGGTCTAACTGGGATTTGAACCACAACCTCCCGATCATGAGCACAGCACCCTAACCACTACACCAGTGTTTCTCAACCTTTTTGAGCCAAGGCACACCTTTTACGTTAGAAAAATCACGAGGCACACCACGGAACAAAAATGATGCTGTTCTGCTAGAGGGCAGTATCATTTTTGTTCCGTGGTGTGCCTCGTGATTTTTCACTAATGTGCCGCGGAACAGGGGTTGGGAAACACTGCACTACACCACCGGCCCCACCACTCATTATCTATACCACTTAATTTTCAGGGGTGTGGGAGGAAAAGCTGTTAACAATCCCAGCTGATTACATTTACACCCTGAACACATCAGTAATGTGAACACAGAGAAAAACATCCAGCCAAACTAATAAAAATTCTTCCATTGATTCATTTCTTGAGAAGATCACCAGGCTGAGAAGATCCATCCACTGTTCTCTGTTTCCAGCCACAGGTTCCAGCTCCTTTCCCAATTGTTACCAAACCAAAGTCCTGGGTTAGCTCTGAGTTTTCATCCAGTGGGATTTGGCAGACACGGCTCTACCAGGAATGGTGCTGGGCGTGTTCTTGTAAAGGGTCTACCATCTTAACCAGCTTCTCGTAAGCCAAGGCTAGAAATGCCTCTTCACCGATGCTCTGCTAGATGACCAGATTTTTCATCCATCATGGAGAATACCAGCTGTTGTTGTTCTTATTATTCTAGCTGGGAGGGCAAAATAGATTAGTTATTTGGTAACTGGCACAATGGATCTAATTGGAATTCCTCACCAGTGTGAGCAAACCATGCCCAAGGCTTGGAAATAAAATGGAAAACTCTAACCAAGCTCTATGAACTGTTACATATTACATTCTTTGGGTTGTGCTTATTCATTCAGCCAAACCTTTATCTTTCAAATTTCTGTAAAACTGTCAAGTCCTTTTGTCTTTCCCGAGGCCTGACAACAGTTTAGTGCTGCTGTGAATATCAAGTGCACTTTGAGAGGGGAAAAAAAAAATCTGTTGTCAGGAACTTTGAAATGATGTGTTACAAAAATATGGTTGAGCGCTGCCAGGTCAGTATGATAAGCCCGAGATGTTGAGATGATGTACATATAATTCACCAGGATTGAAAGTCTCTCATCTCATCTCATCTCATCTTCTTCCGCTTAGTCCGGGGTCGGGTCGCGGGGGCAGCAACCTTAGCAAAGAGGTCCAGACATCCCTCTCCCGAGCCACTTCCTCCAACTCTCCCGGGGGGACACCGAGGCGGTCCCAGACAAGCCGAGAGACATAGTCCCTCCAGCGTGTTCTAGGTCGACCCCGGGGTCTCTTCCCGGTTGGACATGCCCGAAACACCACACCAGGGAGGCGTCCGGGGGGCATTCTAACCAGATGCCCGAGCCACCTCAACTGGCCCCTCTCAATGCGGAGGAGCAGCGGATCTACTCCGAGCTCTCCCCGGATAGCGGAGCTTCTCACCCTATCTCTAAGGGAGAATCCCGCCACCCGGCGAAGAAAGCTCATTTCAGCCGCTTGTATCCGTGATCTTGTTCTTTCGGTCATTACCCAAAGCTCGTGACCATAGGTGAGGGTTGGAACGTAGATCGACTGGTAAATTGAGAGCTTCGCCTTGCGGCTCAGCTCCTTCTTCACCACGACGGACCGGTACAGGCACCGCTTAACAGCAGAGGCTGCAGCGATCCGTCTGTCGATCTCTCGCTCCATCCTTCCCTCACTCGTGAACAAGACCCCAAGATACTTAAACTCCTCCACTTGGGGCAGGACCTCATCCCCGACCCAGAGGGTGCATTCCACCATTGTCCGACTGAGAACCATGGCCTCGGACTTGGAGGTACTGATCTTCATCCCGGCTGCTTCGCACTCAGCCGCGAATCGCTCCAATGAGAGCTGGAGGGCCCGACTTGATGAAGCCAAAAGGACAACATCATCCGCAAAAAGCAGAGACGATATCTGATGGCCACCGAACCAGAACCCCTCATCGCCTCGACTGCGCCTAGAAATTCTGTCCATAAAAATTATGAACAGAATCGGTGACAAAGAAGAGCCTTGGCGGACTCCAACTCCCACCGGAAACGAATCCGAGCTGCTGTTACCAATACGGACCAAACTCTGGCTCCGGTGATACAGCGACCGAATAGCTCGTAGCAACGGATCCGGAACGCCGTACTCTCGGAGCACGCCCCACAAGATCTTTCGAGGGACACGGTCGAAAGCCTTCTCCAAATCCACAAAGCACATGTGGACAGATTGGGCAAACTCCCATGCCCCCTCCAGAATCCCGTGGAGCGTATAGAGTTGGTCAAGAGTGCTGCGGCCAGGACGAAAACCACATTGTTCCTCCTGAATCCGAGGTTCGACTATCGGTCGGATCCTCCTCTCTAGTACCCCTACATAGACTTTCCCAGGTAGGCTGAGGAGTGTAATTCCCCGATAATTGGAACACACCCTCCGGTCCCCCTTCTTAAAAATTGGGCCCACCACCCCAGTTTGCCAATCCAGAGGTACAGCCCCCGATGACCACGCGATGTTGTAGAGATGTGTCAACCAAGACAGTCCTACAACATCCAGAGTCCTGAGATATTCCGGGCGGATCTCGTCCAACCCCGGAGCTCGACCACCGAGGAATTGAAAGTCAGTTTTCATTAAGTCTAGTCATTAGAGTTTGATCAAGAAACAGACACCTGGTGGGTTTGATCGCATTAGGTGTCTAACCACTGCTAGAGCTGTGGGGGGGGGAATAAAATCTCTACATAAGCAAGCACATACAGTGGTACCTTGACTTACGAATGACTTTTAAAACGAATTTTCCATGATACGAGCTGATCCACCAAAAGTCCGCCTCATGCAACCAGCAAAATTTTGATTTACGAGCTCTGCTGGGGAAATGGCTTTTCTGGGCCGATTGGCCTCATATTCTTCTGTGTGTATTCCTCCGCACTACGAGAGTGCCTTGTGCCGTGCTTCTCAATTATTTTCTGTGATGCCTCCTATAGGAAGGGGAAAAGCATTTCATGCCCACCCCTAGCACCCTGTGCATGACAATAAATATTATTTACTGCACTTAATATTGTTTGCTTGGTGCTTTTCCCCTAAACCATAGGGAACACAACACGAGCACCACTGCCATCTACTGTAGAGGATGCGCAATTACACTTAAATCTAGTACAGTATGGCAAAAAAGCGTGTTCCCCAGGGTCATACGCGCTTCCACGGCATCACACCGCCCCACTACTTGAGAAGCACTGGCCTTGTGGGAGCTCACCCCGAGTCTTTCCTCGCTGGCATTCGTAGCGTGCACATGCACAAAATTGTCCTCCTCCTTCTTCTGTTACACACCACCTCATGCCTGGCCACATGACATCTTTACAACCACGTGACATCTTCACTGCAGTCGATGATCGGAAGGGTTAATTGACTTATTACTGTATTTATTCTTGTTTTGTTATTACTTATTATTAATTATTATTAATGTTAATGTACATGTATTATTATTATTATTATTATTATTATTATGATATTTATTGTTTTTACATGTTTAACTTTAATATATTAGGTGAAATGTACGTGTTTGTGTCAGGTTATATGAGTTTGGGAGGGGGTTGGAACGGATTAATTGGTTTTCTATTATTTCCTATGGGAATATTTGTTTTATCTAACGAACATTTTGACTTACGAGCTCACCCTCGGAACGGATTCATTTCGTAAATCAAGGTACCACTGTATATCGAAACACTTTGGCATTAAACAACCCTGAACTGGAAATGTTGTTTTTAATATACTTGAAGAAATTTCTCAAGCAGCAGTGGCAGCTTCGGAATTCTTATAAGCCTGTCGAAGTTTCTTGGAACAAGTTTGACAAGCCAAGTTGACTGTTTACATTTGCAAACATAAGAGGCAAAACACAGACAACAACGGTAGCAACTGCTCGTCCATCTGATGCCGACATCCAATATAGGCTTCTCGGAAAAAAATGCGTTGATATGTTTCCTCACAGCAATCACAGTCTTTTCAACCTCATGTCTTCGTTCTTTTGTTGTTGTTTTTTTTCCTCCCTGTGCCACCTTGGAGATTTCCTCCAAGTAAATACACAATAAAAGATAAAGAGGTGATTACATCTGAGAAGTATGCAGTGTGGGCTGAATATTAACACGGTATTAATGCACCACTCAGCCAACGATGGCCTGTGTCTCGTTTTGAGTAATTAATCCGAGGCAATAGTCATATCGCATTTGTAATTAAACCCCACGGAGTTTTGTGGAAAGATATGGATTGTTAAATGCGTCTGATTCGCTGATAACCGTCATCTTGACACGTCAGTGTAATTCATCTGTAATATTTAATCATACAAATATGGGGTGACATTCAGCATCATTACAGAACTATTAGGAATAGTCATTTACTCACTAGGAGGCTGGTGCCTATGTCAGCCAACACTGGATGAAGACAGGGTACACCCTAAGCAGCTTGCCAGACCAACGCACAACCATACACACCCACACCAAGGCTCAATTTGTAACGGCCAATTTTTCTAACGTGCCAGTCTTGGAAGAAACCAGAGGACCCGGAGGAAACCCAGACGAATATGGAGAAAACATGCAAACCTCCAGACGCGCCAGGGAATCAAAACCAGTTGGCTCACTCAGGCTTCAGACTAATACATTCATTTACAAAGTTTTCCTTATTAGGAAGAAATATTCTTTAAAATTAAAGATGATCACCAATTTGGACACCAGCATGGTCCACATCAAGCAAATATTACCTGGCGTTTCACATACCTGTCTTTCCCCGTCTCTTTCTTAAAGAGCTCGTCAAACTGCAGCATCTTCTGCCAGGAGATGATGTAGACCTTAAGCTTGGGCAACACCTGGTTCATGAGGCGCAGGTTGTTATAGATCAAGCCTTTCCCATCCCTCCGCATGTAGTTGCTCGGGCCCCAGAAAATAAACACTGTGTCTTGGCTGGAGTTGAGCAGCTCATGGCGACTGCGTAATACGCGCTGCATGCTGGAATGCGCGATCACTCTCAGGGTAGTGCGTCGGCCAACGTCCGGACCAAAACCGCGGCCGCTAGGCGCGTCGTTCATTCGGATCACACACTCCGCACTGTCGATCGCCTCACCCTGCCCTCCACCTGTCAGGTGCCCTGAGCTCGTGACCAGTGAGCAGCTTCCACAGTGCATCTTCAGAGGCTGGAGGGGCAAATCGGGGTGAGTTAGTCCTGAAAGTGTTCTCAATGAGTCTGAAATCAACCAACCCCATATTCTTCTAACACACACACCAATATAACCGACTGTGATTATTACTAGCCATCGAGAGAACATCATCTCTGCTTTTGTCTGTTGGACTTTTACTCTCAAGCCAGAGTACCTCCTGAATGGAGCGCTATTCCATCGCACATTACCTTCCCCAGATTTTTACTGCTACACGTGAATACTGCTTGGTGGACAGAGACACGGTTGAGGTTAAGACCTTGCCCAGGTGTTCATGTCCAACGCGCAATGGTTAAAATGCTACACTACAAGGGTGGGCTGAAAAGTTCATAGTCTGACCATGATGCAATGTTCAAACTTATTTTTCAACATATTCTTCCCTGCAGTCGACACACTTCTCCACTGGTGTTGAATCCACTGGGTCTGACTGGTATAGAAGCTTGAGAGATTTCAGCTGATGAACCTTTCAGTTCGTCCTCATATTCTACTGGACCGGAGGTAAGTTTGAATGCAAAGCTTTGGGTTCTTCACCAAGATGTGTAAAACCTCTGATTCTCAGAGAAGGTGAATGAACTGTTAGTCCCATTGGGGAAAAAACATCATCCAGATGTCAGCTAAAAGACATCTGGATGATGTTTGTGTGTGCGCACCTCTTTTTGTCTCTTTCATGCACATGTTATCAACGTGATTACTTCATTCATGTTTACAATTCATGTTTTTAATGATTATTTAAGCCCTATGATGTCACTAAAACACCCTGCATCTTCTTGTAAGGAGCCTAAGTGCTTTATTTATTCATAATTATTAGTTCATCATCATCATCAGTTCATTTTCTATACCCGTTTAATCCTAATTTGGGTCACGGGGAGGCTGGTGCCCATCCCAGCTAACTTTGGGCGAGGGCAGAGTACACCCTGGACAGCTCGCCAGGCCATCGCAGGGCGGAAACACGCCGACGGCTTTGCAGCCTACTCTTGTCGAAAGTCAGCAATGGTTCTTTTACATGCCTCACACCATAGACAGTGAGAGACATGGCCGGCCTTTGATAACCCAGTTAGCTGCACTGGGGGGGGATGGGGGGGGGGGGATGGGGGGGGGGGAATAAATATTATCACAGTACAAAACAGTACACAGTACAAAATTAAAAAGTTTTTCTGAATCATTACTACATGTTACTGCATTGTTACTGTATTAATGAGTACGACTGGCGAGAGAATGGGTTTAACAAGCAGATTTTAGCGCATGTGATATCGTACATAGGGTTTTAAAACCGCGTCAATAACTCGCGGATTTTCAGGATCCGCGGGAAGGGGTGGAACGCAACCCCCCCCCCCCCCTCCGTGAATAACGGGCGGTTACTATACCTCTGCCAGGAGGTCATGTGCTGCCTCCGTACGGATAAAGACCAGTGTTTTATAAGGTAAGAACCCAAGATGCTTCAAAAAATCAAAAATCAGTGTTTTGCACTCAGCACTTCAGTCTCTGGGCTATAAATGAAGATAACAACAACAACAACAACAAAAAAGACAATGCAATGGAAGACAGTCCAAAATCCCAAAACAAGTGTGTTTGATGTTGGTGAAAGAGGCTGAGAAATTCATCCAAATAAGGGCGCCAATAATTATACAGCCCACCACTGCCTTATGGGATTGCAGAAAGCAACAGAATTGTTCTTTCACGCGACAGACCGGTTGCACCGAGCCCGAGAGACGATGGCTTTTATTAGAAAAAGAGCTTAGCAAGGGAGTTCCTCCTGTTCCAGTTTATTCTTGGTGTTTTTTTTCCCCTCTAACAAGCCTATTTGATGGAGCGTCCTGTTAGGGGACGAATATACGGTACCTGCATCCAAACACTTCAGAAGCTCCACCAGGCTGTCATTATGTTCTAACCTTGACTATTTGGTCTCAATTCAGGAGTCTGGCACCATTCAGGTCAATTGCCTTTTATTTTTTAGCGGCGCAACAATAGACGTCCATAAAGAAGCCGCATTACTGCAGACAATAAGAAAGGAACGTTGGCCGTCAGCCTTCTTAATGAAGCGCTGACGTTTTGATGCCTCCCTGACACCGCTGTATTCTCTACAAATATTTTCCCGTGTTTTGATTGTGAGCCTTGCATAGAGCGGGTATCGGGTAGGGGTCGGTGCTCGAGTAACGGCGCGTTGTGTGTACGCCTCGTGTTTTTCTGGGATTAATGTCCGTCCCTGCTGATTAAAGCGAGTGTCGCATCACTTATTGCAAGACTTTCTGTTTAAATTAATAGTATGCAGAGAGCACATTAAAAACATTAAACTGCACTCGCAGTTTTGTTCCGGGTGACAGCAGCTGCTGCGCCGGAGGGAGAAAAAAAATAACAAATGGCAGGCAGTGGTATACCTGGCGACCCGCAGACGACCATGCAGCATTTGCATGTATTTTTTTTTTTCTTACGCTTACACTCACTTGTTCATAAAATCCACCCCCAGGTTAGCGGAGCTGCACACGCAGAGCGAGTTTCCTGACAAAACAAAGCCGAAATGTCACTAATGTTCTCCGAGCCCCGTGTGCGCTTCCTGTTTCTTGCCCAAGCACTTCTTTCCTTAAACCTCAACCAGGTACGGCCATAAGAAATCGCAGAGAAATCCCCACCACGCGGAGCCCCAGAGAGCCGCACCGTGTTCATCTGCCTTAACGGCACGCGGATAAGGACGCCTGTCAACAGCCCAGTCTGCAGTATCTGTCTGTGTGTGTGTGTGTGTGTGTGTGTGTGTGTGTGTGTATGGATGGATGGAGCAACTTGAGGATCTGCTTTCGCAGCATCAACACGTTTCTTGCAGCGGCGCGAAACAGGCCTGCGGAAATTAAATCAGTTCTATCGAAGGATCTGAGGCGGAGGAATTCACAAGGCAGGATTTGCCTCCCGGTGGAACTGGAGTCGGAGTCATCGGCACTGGAGCTTGTCTTTCACGCACCGCAAAAAAAAAAAAGATGCACCTGACAAACACATTAACAAAGCAGGAAGGCGGCGATAATACACAGAAGTGACAGAGGAAAATAAAGATGAAAATTATTATTGACAAGACAGGAATGAAAGCCCCGTGCATGCTGGGATAGGAAAATAATCAACAACTGGGAGGCTGGAGAAGGCTTTTGTCCTTATAGAAGATCATCATTGTTTTTACACACTTATATCCTTCTCACACATTGAGGGCCAGCGGTGGCCTGCTGGTAAAGGCGCTGGATTGCTGATCCTAAGGTTGGGGGTTCGAGTCCCACTTTCCACAAGGTTGTCACCGTCCCCCCCAGTGCACTAACTGGGTTATCAAAGGCCGGCCATGTCTCTCACCGTCTATGGTGAGAGGTTCAAGTAAAAGAACCATTCATGACTTTCGACAAAAGTCGCTGCGTAGCCATCAGCGTGTTTCTGCCCCTTGTTATAGGGTTGTGTCAGGAAGGGCGGCCAACGTAAAAATCCACGCCAAATCAAAGGTGCCAATCAGCTGATTCGCTGTGGCGAGCCCTGAAAAAGGGAAAAGCCGAAAGGAAAAGAAGAAGATATTCTTCTCACACATTGGCAGGTCAGGATACGCGGAAGTAAGAAAGGCACATCACAGCAACACCGGCTTACGTAGCAAATACTATTCAGTGTGTAACACGAGGTCGATGTACACCAGGGGGTGGGGCTTATTAATTAATTAATTTATTTATTTATTTTAACTGAAGAACCTTCATGGCATCATTGATACTTTCCCTATCACACAACCATCACCGACCGGGGAGAAGCAAAAAGCATGTGCACCCCCCCACACCACCACCACCACCCCCCGACATGCAACGCTATCCACCCGCCTCTTTTTGAACTGCGGCGCATGTATATTTTGGGAGGGGCTCATCACACTCTGAGGGAAAACGTTATCTGCCTCATTGTATGGATGACCTCACAGACGCCCATGATTGGCTGGATTGGCTGGATGTCACTGTGAGTGACAGGGAATTGAACGTATGCCATTCCATTCCTCCCGTGAGAGCTCGGCCAATTAGCTCCCATGAACTCCGGAGCACAGATCTCTGTGACATTAACCTGGATTTGACCTTCTGGGTTAATAGTCACGCACCTTGTCTCAATGCGCCATTCGGGAGCCACATCTTTTGTGAAGGTGTTGACTGCTCTGCAATGAATGACAATGAATGCAGCGTACCCAACTCCCTTTTATACTCAACTGTTAAGCCCGCAGTCGTGCAGCAGCAACATCACGCATAAATATAAATCACCACGCCGAGTAAACAGTGACAGACAGTGACACCGCTGCAACACACCCGAACCGTAAGCCTTGAACCCCACATAGGGTACACGTTAATAATTTTACCTTAAACTCATGTAAGGGTTCATTTATACATTTTTTTTTTTTTTTTTTTTTTTTTTTTTTGAACTCCGAATTCACTGTCTTGATTCAACGAGCCATCGCTACGTCCTTCACACAGTCCATCATACGGAACATTATTTAAATCGCTTTCTTCGGCTTCACAGGACAAAACCGCATGAGATTCCACATGCTTTATCCTGCTGAAGGGGAAGGTCAACACCGATAGAGCTATACATCAACTTAAACACGTTCTGTAGCACTGACGACTGTTCTGAGGGGGGTTTTCTTGCCTTCTGGACAAAAGCTTTGATGAGTTCCACACATCAAACAGCACTCTAGGCTCCTCCCACACACGGCCGATCTATACACTGTGTGATTATCTTCATGTAAATCCATCACCGGACAGCTGTGTGCAGATGCTCTTCAGAGGCATCCTGACCAGAGGCTTAATCTCATGTAGGTAGCAAACCAAAATGATTCTCTAGTACAGGATCTTCTGGATATTTAAACCGCAATAAGACTGACAGATCCAGAAAAAAAAATTGCTAAAAAAAAACAAAACATTTTGCTGAGATTTACAAGGAACGGAAATCACACGCCGAGCGTCCTTTAGTCATTCACTCCTACTTTAATCTGCTCACATGCTCAGAGGCCACACCTACTCACATCAAATAATATTTATAAAGGCCACACACACGTCTTTTTTTTTTTCTATTCATAGAGGCCACACCTACTTTAATCCGCTGACCTCCTGAGTCACACCCACATTCATCTTCAAAATGCATGAAGGCCATTTAATATTTGGCATGCACAAGGCCACACCTACCGTACCGTAATATTTGACAGGCATGGTACCATTGTCTACTTTAATCTTCTGATTTACACAGAGGCCACACCCCCTAAAATATTCTAAAATGCATTGAAACCACACCTGCTTTATATGCTATTATATACATTAACGCCCCACCTACTTTAATCTGTTAACATGCATAAAGGCCACACCCACTCAAATTAAATAATATGCACAGAGGTTACACCGACTTGAATATTTTGAAATACATGGAGGTTACAGCTGCTTTATTATGCTAATCTGCATTGAGGCCACACCTACTTTCATCTACTAACATGCACAGAGATCACACCTACTGACATCAAGTGATATTCATAAAGGTCACACCTACTTAATTTTATTCTATTCATGGAGAACACTCCTATTTTAAACTGCTGACCTGCAGTAAGGCCATACCTACACAAACATTTTTCCCGCATGGAGGCCACTTGTAATTTACTGTCCCGACATGTACACCTACTCGCATCAAGTAATATGCTTAAATGCCACACCCACTTATTTATTTTCTATTCATAGAAGCCACATCTACTTTAATCTTCTGACCTGCAGCCACTTTCATCTTCTAAATGCATGAAGACCATTTAACCGAACATACACAGAGGCCACACCCACTTGAATATTCTAAAATGCATTGAAACCACACCCTCTGTATATGCTAATATACATTAATGCCACACCCACTTCAATCTGCTAACATGCACAGAGGCCACTCCCACTCATAAAATAATATGCACAGAGGCCACACCAACTTTAATACTGTGAAATGCATGGAGGTTACAGCTGCTTTATTATGCTAATATGCATTGAGGCCACACCTACTTTAATCTACTAACACGCATAGCGTTCACACCTACTCACATCAAGTAAAATGCCTAAAGGTCACACCTGTTTAATTTTATTCTATTCATGGAGCCATTCCTACTTTAAACTGCTGACCAGCAGAGGACCAGCCCTCTTCCGTGTTCAAAATGCATAAGGCCACACCTATATAAACATTTTTCCCCACATGGAAGACACTTGTAATTTACTTTCCTGACAGGTAACACCTACTTTAATCTACGAACATGCACAGAGGCCACAGCTACTCAAATCAAATAATATGCATCGAGGCAACTCTACTTTAATATTCTAATATAGACTGAGGCCACACCTACTTCAATATGCTAGCATGCCCAGAAACCACACCTATTTTAATTTTTGACATGCAAAGGGACCATACCTATTTTAATCTTGGACATGAACAAATGGTAACACCAATTTTTTTACTCTCTTTTTCCTTACAAAGACCACGCCCACTTTAATCTTGGAAATGCATGAAGGCCATTTAATCTACCTACCGTACCAGCACAAGGCTGCACCTATTTTAACCGTTGACATGCATAAAAGTCACACCTACTTTAATCTCTGATAGACATGGAAACCACACCTATTTTAATCTTTGGTATGCACAAAGACCACGCCTACTTAAATATTTTTCATGTATGGAGGCCACTTGTGATTTCATCTGCTGACATGTACAGAGGCCATTCCTACCTTCATCTCAGACATGTGTGAAGGCCATTTCATCTACTGACAAGAATGAAGCCACACCTATCTCATCTTCGTAATGAGTAAAGGCCATATTGATCTTGAACATCAACAAAGGCTTTGCTGACTGCAGAAGCACGCCATGTTCAGGGAGATTGACAGGCTCGGAGGTGTCACCTCCTTCAGTTACCCTGGTACAGGACTTTATCATGCTGTTGTTATGAATATATTAAGTCTTCTGATCACTACTTACAAGCACTGTTCATGAATTATTTCATCTTCGGACAGCTCAGAGTGATTAAATGAGTAATAATTTTAATAAATATAAGGAATGTCGTAGAGCATGGTGAAGGACATGATGATGATGATGATGATGATGATGATGAGTGTGTGTGTGATATTATATAAATATGAACTGGCTTTAACAGATGACTCCAAGAAGAATTTCCTTCTCTTCTATATCCGGTAGAGAAAATAAGCCAAGCACCATAAAGTTTTGCGTCGGGAAAATGAAGATAGAATGAGGCATAAATGATAAGTCCCGACGTAACACACGGGAGTAATGATCTCTCACAACGCTTTTCCAATCTGCAGCGGTCTTGCTAAGAGTTCTGTCCTATTTCCCTCCACCTCCAACTCAATACTTTCAATCCCCTGCTCTTATTTTCTTCTGATTGCCATCACCTTTCCTCGAGACTCCCTCTCTCCCCATCCCATCCGCCACCGCCTTGCCAAGGGGATCTCGTTATATTGCGCTCCATATTAACGTCTGAGAACTCAGCTCTTCGTCAACACCAACCAAACCCAAGATGCCGTTTTACGTTCGAGATTTAGCCGCCGTCTGATATCGAGTGTCTTCGTTCATTTCCCAGCACCCCACCTCCACCTCCTCCACCTCTCCCTTCTTCCCATCCCAATCAACTCGCTATCTCCATGCTCCTGCTGTGGGGGCGAAGACCATGGCGTATGAAGTGAGGAGAGTGTGTGTGGCTCGCAGATTGAGTTGCTTGCTGGTGACAAGGACATTTTCACAAAAACTGCACGGATGTGTCACTCTCTCCATGGTGCATTTAAGAGTAAAAAGCTTTCAGACATGGACACTTGGGACAAAGTAATTAATCAACAGATGTCTGACCAATCAGAATGAAGAATTCGGCAGCAGTGAGGGTGCAGGATATTTACTGTTAGTGTAAGTGGAGCGCTAGGTAGCTAGTTTGTCACATCGTCAAGGTGCATGACTATTACCCCGGAGATCGCAAGTTTGAATCAGGTTTCATGCACACAGCTGTCCTTGGCCGGGAGACCATAGGAGCTGATTGGCCGAGCTGCCAATCATGGGCGTCTGTGAGCTCATTAGTACACGGGGGTGAACAGCGTTTTCCCTCCGGGTGTGCTCGACCGCCCACAAATACACATGGCTGGCATCACATGTCACAAAGGGGGCGTGTGCATGCTTTTGTCCCTCCCTGGTCAATGATGTTCGTTTGATAGGGAAGGCAATACCTGATGGGTGAGAATTGGATACGACTAAGTTAGTGAGAAAATAGGCAAAAATCCAAAAGAAGGTAGCGAGTTAATGTTAGCCTACAACAACAACAACAACAATAATAATAACAATAATAATAATAATAATAATAATAATGATAATGATAATAATGATAGCCTCAAGAGGGAGCTATCAATAGCTCATAGAGTGTGAGATCCCACAGCCACAATGTGTGGATAATATATCGGCACAAAAAACTCTCACATCTGAAGGATTTAAAAGATGACTGGGGTTTGACCTTTCAGGTTACTCAAGGTCAAAGGTGATTGTCTTATTTGAAACTCCACACATGGTTACGTATCAGGGTTACCATAGTAATAGTGTATCTGTTGGCTTTTTTTTTTGGTCAAAGCTACAAGTGTTCAAAATCCTGTGACTTCATTTTTCACCATCAAGAGCATTCAAGGTCAAAGGTTACTGTCTTATCCACAAATCGATATGTGGTTTCCTATTCATGTTCCCGATTAGCAGCATATTTATTGGCACTCTATCACCAAAAAAATGTTTGACCTTGTTATGACCTTCACCTTTGACCTTGACATTTCAAAATCAAATCATGCATGGGACTCAGGGAGAGTGTTGTCTCTACCAAGTTTGGTGGGAGTCCACGAATGGCTGTGGTCAGAATTTAATTTCAAGTCAAACTGATGGACAACCAAACAAACTCTGGCGATTACAATAGCGCCACCATAACACCGTTTTGCGGCAGTAATAAACGATAAATTCGTATAATAATAATAATCTAGAACTTTTCATTTAGATCAGAACCAATAGTGAACTTTAAAATTACGTTCAGCCAAGCTGATGTTAAACTGACCTACACGGACATGTCCTCCTTACGCCAATCATTCCATTGACGCGCCAAGCTTCACCACATGATGTGCTCCTTCCTTTGGATTTGCATAATTGGGTTGTGCTTCCTTTATGGAAAGATGTCTTGGACAGGATGAGAAAAAAAAATCTGTTTCCTGTCTAATTAAGAGCTGCTGATGAAATCTGTGCCAGCGGCGGTAGCTGCCATTGAAGCGGAATGAAGAGAGGCCAAAGGGATTCTGATAATTTGTGGTTTGGTTTCAGCAAGGGTGGCATATCCTGGTCACCGTGCGCCCATTAGCTGGCTCTGTCAGCAGTTTTTAATTGACTCTGCCCCATGATAAAACTCCCTCTTTTATTTTTACTCTCCTGAGAAAACACCTCAGAGTGTTTCCGCGCACTCTTGGTGGGTCTGAGTATGGGCATTGGGGTGCCAATACTTATTAACAAGAAGGCTCCCTAAAACCCTCAGAAGCCATACTTCACATTGCCAGTTGCCAGTTCTTTATTTGGACACCTGTAGAAACTGCATCGACATGTTTTATTCATGTCCACCCCGAGTTATATGTCATTGATCCACACTGCCGCACTGCTGTCACTAACTCCTGATCAATGACTATCTCTGCATGGAGTGAGGTGGGTGTGACAGACCCTTTTTAAAAAAAAAAAAAAAAACTGTAGATTTCATGTTATTCTTTGGATGGTGCGGCGTATTGCAACGCATTATGTAAATCCCATGGAACAATCCAGAAAACTAGCACCGTCCAATAGGATACATCTCATATGATCATGTGGCATAGAAACTGTTGATGAAACTTTTAGTTGGGCTACTTTGTTTATTTGATGTTATTCGTTGAGCCAGTTTTTTTTTTTTTTTTTGTAGTTAATGAGTTTATGAAGTGATATTTTATGTATTTATATTTATGTAAAAGTAAGACTAAAACATCCATTCATCCCGCCTTCTATCTGCATATCCATTGAACATTAACTTATAATGTAATAATCAACTTATTGGGCTTGCGGGGAGACTGGAGTTTGTTACAGGTGACTCTGTGTGAAATCACGGTACACCCTGAACAGCTTCCTGGTTCATAGGGGCAACTGGGAACAGCCAATCAGCTTAATGTACATGTTTTTAGACTGTGGAAAGAAACCGGAACACTCGGAGAAAACCCACACACAGGGAAAACGTGCAAACTCCACATAGAAACGCCCTCACTGAGCCCGAGACTCGACCCCAGGACCAAGAGAAAACATAAACAAAAACGAGCATGTCAAATAAAAGATAATAATAAATAAGAACTACCTTTATTAGGAAAAAAAACAACCTAAAACTACAGTGAACAAAATAACAAAAAAAAATAAAATAAAATTGGGAATAAATTGCAAAACTGGGAAATCAGTTTAAATTTAACTTTTGGGGGGTTTTTTTTGCACCGAGGTCGCAACACCACTTTGAATATGAAGATGTGACAGTATCAGACCCGTTCCAGAAGGGGGCAGTAGTGTGCATGAAAGCAGAAATAAAACTAAGATTAAAACTATGATTTTTTTTTTTTTTAGAGCAAAGATAACCTTCCATGTCCAGTTGACAAAAATACTTCCATCTGTGACTGGGAGTCGATGAGAGCTAATTGAGCGAGCTCTCACAGGAGGTAGGGATGGCAAACGATCATTTCCTTCTCACTCACAGCGATTGCCAGTCGATCATGAGCATCTGCGAGTGACAGGGAAGTGATCGTATGCCATCTCTCCCTCTCGTGAGAGCTCTGCCAATTAGCTCCCATGGTCACAGATGGCAGCCAATTGGCCGAACTCTCACGGGAGCGAGGTATGGCATACGATCATTTCCCTGTCTCTCACAGCGATCGCCAGTCGATCATGAGCATCTGTGAGTTCATTCATACGAGGGATGGATAGTGCTTTTCCTCTGAGTGTGTTAGACCTGCCCCCAAACACCATTATACCCTGCAGGGTTGTTTATATTCATAAAACTTTTTTTTTTTTTTTTTTTTTTTTTTAACGTCTGTGGTTTGAAGTTTATTCCCAGTTGATACTTAAACCGCTCAGTTCTGGAAGTGTCTAGTTTATTATTTGTGCTTTCGGCGGCTTGTGGTGACCGAGTTAAATCATGGATCGATACTAAAAGAGATTTTAGTTGAGTTTACGGATGTTTAACAGACAGCCAATTATAACACCCCAACACCTTAAAATATCCCATGTGCTGCTTAAAACATTCGTGTTTACAAGTGTGCAGCAGAAACTATGACTCAACATGGGGTAAAAAGTCTGACTTGAGCTAAAAGGTTAATTATAGCGAACGGAATAAACAAGTTCAATTGCCGGAGCTTCAGGGTGTAATTACACAGCAAGAGACAGAGTGTCACAGAAAATACACAGGAATGAAAACAAAGTGTTTACATATAAACAAGTAAAATATGCAACAACACACATGGAGAGGGACAGAGAAAGCAAGAGCACAAGAAGAAAGAGTCCAGGAGGCTGATGAAATCTAAATAAACTAAAAAAAAAAAAAAAAAAAAAAAACACCCCACAAGGCAGACACCTCCCCGCAACCTGAGCACCATAACTTCAACCAGTGTATTAAACGCAAATTCAAAATGGCAGCCATGGTGGCGATATCGGATACAACACTGTGATGAAAATAAATAGGCTTGTGCAGCTACTCAGTCCCAACATCCTCTTGAAGAATAGTGATGAGTGGTGAAATCGTTTTATTTTTGCTCGTGTGCGCACAAACTGACAGACGGACGGACAGATCTACCGACGAACATTAATACTTCTGGGTAAAAACCACCGCTGAGTTCCAAGAACTTGGTAGAAGTAGGAGTTTAGTAGCTACATACCAATCAGCAGGTGTTCATGCCCCACTCTCAAACAGGTTGTCACTGCTTGTCCCCCCAGTGCCACTAACTGGGTTATCAAAGGCCGGCCATGTCTCTCACTGTCTGTGGTGTGAGGGTCATGTAAAAGAACCATTGCTGACTTTTGACAAGAGTAGCTGCATAACCATCAGTGTGTTTCTGCCCTGCGATGGCCTGGTGAGCTGTCCAGGGTGTACCTTGTCCTCGCCCACAGTCGGCTGAGATGAGCACCAGTTTACCCGTGACGCTAATTAGGATTAAGCGGTTCAGAAAATGAATGAATGGATACCAATCAGCTGTAACATTATGACTACGTGAAGCTCAACTTTGTGTGCGTTAATGCTAACAGTATTAATAATAATAATAATAATAATAATAATAATAATACAGTCGCTCTTCTGTGGGATCAGACCAGATTAGCCTTCACGAGTCTTCCCTCACACAGTTCACCGGTTGTCCTTCCTTGAAGCGACTTCAGGAGATCCAGTCTTTTAGCCATCACAATGTGGCGCTTTACGAAGTCAGATTATATTTGCTCATTTTTCCAGCTTTCAGAACATCAACTTCCGGTTGGGTCACTGTATACTGTGTGGCTCACAGCGGGTTGTGTATGAATTCAGTATCGCTCTACTGAGTGTGACGAATGGTGGTTTGATTTAAATGCTAGGCTTCATGCGAGCTTCTTTCTCGGATCAGGTTAGCAAAGCAAGCTGGCCAGATGCATCACTGATCATTGATCTTCAGAGTTTTCTTTTTCCTTACTGTGAAGATATACATTTAACTATATATGAGGACGTGCGGTCGATGACAGGATAAGAAAAGACGACGGTGATTTGGGCAAACGTCGGACCGTACTAGCGGCCGGGAAAATGGTCTGAGACGATAGTGTGGACCTGCTGCCGTTAGTGATGCGCGCTCACACAGATTCATTATCGATAATGTTTCTGCTGTCTCCCCTGTTAGCATGCCTGCCCACGTGTGCTAGTCATTTCCCCTCCAGCTCTTTATCCATTAATAATAATCCAGCATCATGGAGCTTAATGTGCGAACACAGACCTCATCATCATTTCATCTCCAGCCTCATTTATATTTTTCAATATAGTATAGATAGTGTGTACTTTAATCTGCTGCCTCGTGAAGCATCACCAAATCCACCTCTCCACATGAGCTCCATGTTTAATTGATAACGTTGGCCACCTGGAGCAAACAGCCTTTTAAGTGACAATCAACAGCCCACACATTTGAATATGAATAAGCGAGAACGCTTTCGATGAATTATTATCATGTCACATTTTCATCGTGCTCAGACAAAACCCTACGGGTCCGACGGTAATCATCACAAAGCATCCGTGCGCGGATCAGTGGAAGGCTTTATCTCGAACAATCCTGGCACGCGGGGTCATTATCATCCTGCTGTCGTCAACCTCCAGCCCTCGGTTTGTTCCAGCAGCCTCCAACCACAACCGCAAATACTATATAAGTAAATTTCTCATCGGACTGTAAGTCGGAAACTGCCGTTTATCCGGCCGCCGATCCTCAATTGCTGTCAGCTCCCAGCGGGAGTTCTGAATGAGCACCCCAGAAGATAATGTTCGGCTTATACAATGCGACTCTCAATACGAGACCAGGCCGCTGTGGGAGAATCTTTTTATTTATTTATATTTTTCATGCCAGCAACGGCCTTCTGCACATCTGAACACTCATTAGGCTGGAGGTAGAAATGCGAAGATGCTTGAATTCCTTTGCAAAAACCAATTTGGGCTTTTCTCCGCTCCAGAACGACAAGATGTCAATCTGTTCTGGGAGAACAATGTGTTCAAGCAAAAGGGAATTAAAAAAAAAAAGGTAGCGTGATAAAGCCTGGACGTCTTAAATGGTTGTTGCGATCTGTTGAATATCAATTTTGTAGCAGCTTTAATTTATTGCTTTATTGCTTTCGCCCCTTGAGGATAAAGAAGCGCTGCGGAGTGACTGTGGAGATTTATTTATTAGCATCCACATTCAAAAATCTGAGGAAGATGAGATTGGCATGCAAAACTTCTGCAGACAAAACAGCATAGAAAACACTCATAATGGAAGGATTTTTCTTTTTCTCTTGAAAACACAGCCTCATCAATCACACCCAAAATATCCACGCGACGCCTGCAGCTTCAGAAGTGTAGCAGGAGGGTGGCGGTGGGGGGTGAGGTGTTAGCGTGGGGAGGGCTCCCCACATTAGTGCACGCCGTTCCCTCGAGTGTTTCTAAGTACATCCTTCTTCATTCTGCTGCATGTACACATCTGCATGTACACATCTGCATGTGCACAGCCTCTCATTAGTCATGTTTTCCGTCGCTCATCTGGCACAGTTCTACTTTCATTATCGCTAAATATTCACAGCATACTGAAGGTTAATCATAAAAGGCATGAAATTTACCGGTCCAGACTGAAAACATGACGATGAAGCAGCAGATGTCCAGAGCGACAGGACACCAACCATCTGATGACTCCAGGGAGAAAATGTTTATGAAAACAGAAAGTCTGGAATTGCTTTTACCAATAACCCGAGGCTCGCTTTCGCTTGACGATGGCTTCTGCGCTGTCTGGTGCCTGATGCCCTGACGGTTGTGCCGGCACGGCGAACTCGGGCTCTGAAGTCGTGTTTCATCCGAACAGTTCCCGAGCTCAGAGGGGTTAGCGATGAATAACTTCAAAAGTGCTAATGTAGAGACATGCTGAGCTCTGTTCTCCAGGTACTGTTCCTCTTCAAATAAACACACATCACTTACACACTCACGGGACAAATAAAATACGTGCTCCTGGGTGTGGTGCTTTTATTTATTGGGAAACTTTGCAGAAGAAAGTGTCACTGTTGCTGCTCTAGACCCTCACGATACCCCAGGATGATGTACATCACTGTCTGTTTCAGACCCGTTGCATGTACAGTAGTTCTCTGTACCTATATTGTAGTTGCCAGTTTTATCCTGTGGACCCCTGTTACACATCCGTTATTCATCCGTTCCCATGTGTTCCATGTGTGGTCTATGTCTGCCAAACCTCTGGTTCACGTATTGTAGTCCATTCGCAAGTCAGTTCCACCAGACATCAATGGATTCATATTGAAAAGTGCAGGACAAGGAATGTAAGAGTTCACAACTAAATGTACAACAAGCATACCACAAGCAGACGCCTGTCAGGTGGGGTCCGATTCATGTTCTGTGCAAGCACTTTTCCACCAGAATGAATGGTCCTCACTTGACCGCTAAACAAAAAATCCATGCGAATGGAGCTGAATGGTTTGAATATTTTGCTCTTGTCGGACGTCCATTTACTTGATTCTGCAACGTTTAGCTGCTGTAAACTAAAATACAGCGGTACCTCGACTTACGAATTTAATCCGTTCCGAGGGCGAGCTCATAAGATAAAACAAAAATTCCCATCGGAAATAATAGAAAACCAATTAATCTGTTCCAACCCCCTTCCAAACTCATATAACCTGCACAAACATGTATATTTTACCAAATATATTAAAGATAAACATGTATAAACAATAAATATTTCATAATAATACACTTACATTAACATTAATAATAATAAATAATAAAACAAGAATAAACAATAAGTCAACTAACCCTTCCGATCATCGACTGTGGCAAAAATGTCATGTGGGCAGGCATGAGATGATGCGTAACAGAGGAAGGGGAGGGGGAGAATTTTGTGCAAATGCATGCTATGAATGCCCGCGAGGAAAGACTCATGGTGAGCTCCCATAAGGCCAGAGCTTCTCAAATAGTGGGGCATCCCACCCCTTTGGGCGCGTGGTGTGATGCCAGGGGTGGGGAACATGCTTTTTTGCCATACTGTACTAGAATTAAGTGTAATTGCGCATCCTCTACAGTAGGTGGCAGTGGCGCTCTCACTGTATTCCCTGTTGTGTAGGGAAAAAGCACAGAGCAAACGATATGAAGTGCAGTAAACACTATAGTCACGCACGGGGCACGGGGGGGTGAAATGTGAAATGTTTCTTTGGTGGTATGATTGAGTAGCGGTTAGTACGTCTGCCTCACAGCAAAAGTTTCTGGGTTCAAGTCTAGGGCCCAGCGAGTTCATTTCTGAATGTAATTTGGAGGTTCACTTGCTGTGGGTTTTCGGATACTCTGGTTTCCTTCAAATCGGCCGTCCCTAGGTGAGAGGTTGACTGTGAATGGTTATGTGGGTGTTCTTCCGGTGATGGATTGGCGAGCTGTTCAGGGTGTATCCCGCCCTTGCCAAGAGACCACCAAAATAAACTCCAGCCTCCCCGTAGCCCTAGAAGGATAGGGTCGGAAAACAATCGACAGTAGATTTGTGATTGATTAAATGTGCTTTGTGGGAGTTGGTAACGCCAGTCGAATAAAACCATTAAATAAAAGCTAACAATAAGAAGATAAATTTAAATTGGCTGCCAAATTGACCGCTGGCGTGTTCTGTCAAACTGATGCCAAAAATCTGACTCAATGCAGTTTTGCAGTGCAGAGCAATTTTGCCCGAGGATGATGATAATCAGGGAGGTGTGAGAAGTAGAACATTTGAGATGGTAAAAGTGCAGTGGAAGAGAAATACACACTGAGACACTTGTCCACACTGGGACTCGGCTATTTTGTACACGTTTCTTCTTACTTGCAGCTAAATACGTGTATGTATGCTCATTCTCCACCAGCCTCCGACATGTTTCAGCTTCAGGGCTAAGAGCAAATCCACCACCACTCGACACATCAAAGGGCAACAGTGTGTAGCGAGAGAACCCCCAGGTCTCTCTCGCTCTCTCTCTCTCTCTCTCTCTCTTTCTCTCTCTCTCTCCCCCCATTTCATTCCCTACAGTGCACAGATACTCACAGAGGATGTGAGAAATCAGCCATGCAGCAAATGAAAGGACTGACCACATCCTCGTACCTGCCTTCACCTCCCTCAGTATTAATCACGCAAAAGTTCAGCATCGTGCACACATCGGCCAAGTCATCGCCATCGGAAGATGAATAGATTTTATTAGCACTTGATCGCACTTGACCGCTGCTGGTGTCCAGGGTTGTGAACTGAATCAGACACGTCTCGTGATGATGATATAGGAAATGCACGCAACCAGTAAGGGGAGCATCAACATCTACCATGCGGAGATGCAGTCTCATTAATTACCCACCAAGCAAAATGGCATGCGGCTCAAACCCACATGACACTAATGTCCTCTGTCCTGTTAAACCACAAGAATTTTTTCTCTGATAATTAGTGTTATGGGAATAACAGGTTATTTATGTTTTCTTTAAATGTCTTGAAATGATTTAGCTAATGAATCTGTGTCTGCTTGCGTCTTTAAACGAGTTTTGCATTTGTGTTTATTTATGAAATCGGAGGGGTTATAAACATGTCCAAATATCACACGGATTACAGACAGATATCAGCGTAAATGGTTTCCATTCAGTCAATTTAAGAAATGACTGCCCATCCCTGTACCACCCCAATCTGATTATCAAAAGTGTTACATTTCAATTAAAGTGTATATTTTAACAGGTCTATGTGTATGTAACGTCAACAGCTCACTGAGTCATTAAAGTTTTGCAACAGCGGTGACTAGTGGTTCACCAGAAAACTATGTACGGTGGTACCTTGACTTACGAAATTAATCCGTTCCAAGGGCAAGCTCGTAAATCAAAATATTCGTTAGATGAAACAAAAATTCCCATTGGAAATAATAAAAAAAAAAACAATTAATCCGTTCCAAGCCCCTCCCAAATTCATATAACCTGACACAAACAGGTATATATAACCTAATATATTAAAGATAAACATGTAAAAACAATAAATATTTCATATTAATAATAATAATAATAATAAATGTACATTGACATTAATAATAAATAATAATAAAACAAGAATAAACAATAAGTCAATTAACCCTTAAGATCATCAACTGTAGCAAAGATGTCACGTGGGCGCGAAGATGTCACGTGGGCAAACATGAGGTGGTGCGTAACAGAGGAGGAGGAGAATTTTGTTCATGTGCATGCTACGATTGCCAGTGAGGAAAGGCTCATGGTGAGCTCCCACAAGGCTAGTGCTTCTCAAATAGTGGGGTGCGTCCCTCTTAGGGGGTGTGGTGTGATACTGGGGGGGGCGTGTATGACCCTGGGGAACATGTATTTTTGCCATACTGTACTAAAATTAAGTGTAATTGCACATCCTCTACAGTAGGTGGCAGTGGCGCTCTCACTGTGTTCCCTAATTACACCAGAGCTCATAAATCAAAACTTGCTCGTTGGATGGGGCAGATTTTTGGTGGAATCAAAGCTCGTATCATGGAAAATTCATTATAAAAGACAAGCCAAGGTACAACTGTACTATTATTTGTGAGGTGCTCCACCATAAGTAGGCGCTTGTTGCAAGTGACGTATGGTGTTTGTGAGACAAAGCGCGGCGTATCCGGACTTCCGACCTTTCAAGTGAGCAAGTGAAGGTTGAATACTAAACAAGTACTCAATGCGCACTTACGCACTTGAAAGATCGGAAGTCAAGATAAGCCACGCTTTGTCTCACAAGCAACATATGTCACTTGCGACAAGCGCCTACTTTTGGTGGAGCGCCTCACATTTGTTTAATTGGGGATTTATTGATGACTTCCGAGTGACCTTTCAGTAGTTAACAAGCAGGTATGAAGACTTTGCAACATTTTGGGCAAATTTAGCGACTTCCCAATTGTCACTTGCCAAACACTCTGAATGGTTGGGTGTTGACCCTGTGAGCTGTTTAGGATACACCCCAGCTTTACCCAGAGTCGGCTGGGATAAGCTTTAGCTTCCCCATAGCCTTTAAGGGAATAAGAACTTTGAAAAATAAGTGTCTGAGTGTGCTAACAATGCTAGCAATTTGTTATCGGTGAAAGAAAAATGCATCATACACGTTATCTGACTCTTAACATGGACGAGCGTCCATGAAACAAGTCAGCGGCAGTTAGCGGCATGAAGAAAACAAAGCTTTAAAAGTTGCACCAAAGTGTACACTGGACTTGACAAACAAACAAATTAAAGCTCGCATGGAAGGCAAGCACAAGTGTGATAAGACGCGCGCTTGACATAAATGCCAGCGAGGGTGATTCAGAGCTGAGGTAATGCTTTCACACACAAAGCAAAATGAGGCCACTTCGCCGTGGATGCCACTAAAACAGAACGGAACTCTGGGATTTATTGCTGTAAAGATGGAGTTTGAAGTATACACCTGAATCTTTATAACAATCTCGATGGCGGTGTACCTTACAGAACAAGGGAAGAGCAGGGGTCCAGAAATCTCCTCATAAATGAAAGAAAATTATTTTATGACTTAAAAAAAAATCCAAAAACTTGGTTTAATTATTTCATTTAAATACCAAAAATGGTACAGGAATTATTTTTCAAGACTAGAACTAGACTGAGGCCTATCTCAGCCAACACTGGGTAATTACGGGTACAGCCTGAACACCTCGCCAGACCACACATTCACATTCACAATTTCATATTCCTATAGGCAGTGTGAAATCGCCAGTTAGGATTATGTGCATGCCGTTGGACTGATGAAGAAAACCAGAGAACCCAGAGGAAACCCTTGCAAACTCTCCACAGAAATGCACTTGCCAAGTCTGGGATACAAACCCAGGACAGTCTTGTTGTCAGGTATACATGCTAACCACTAGGCCACTGTGACAACCAATGTTTAATATGATATACAGTGGTACTCTGACTTACGAGTGTCCCGAGTGTCCCTTATAACGAATTTTTCATGATACGAGCTTCGATCCCACCAAAAATCCGCCTCATCCAACCAGCAAAATTTTAATTTCGAGCTCTGCTGTGGAAATGGCTTTTCCGGGCCGATTAGCCTCGTATTCTTCCGCGTTTATTCTTCCACGCTTCGAGAACACCTTCTGCAGTGCTTCTCAGTTATTTTCTGTGATGCCCCCTGAAGGAAGAAACCCACTCCTCACGCCCCGCGCACAAATAGAAATAGTGTTTACTGCACTTCATGTCGTGCTTTTTCCCTACACCATAGGGAACACAGTGAGAGCGCCACTGCCACCTACTGTGGAGGATGCGCAATTACACTTAATTCTCGTACAGTATGGCAAAAAATAATGTTCCTCAGGGTCATACACGCGCATTATTATTATTATTATTAATAATGTTAATGTACATGTATTATTATTATTATTATTATTATTATTAAATATTTATGAAATATTTATTGTTTTTACATGTTTATCTTTAATATATTAGGTCTAATATACGTGTTTGTGTGAAGTTATATGAGTTTGGGAGGGAGTTGGAACGAATTAATTCGTTTTCTATTATTTCTTAAGGGAATAATTGTTTTATCCAACAAACTTTTTGCCTTACGAGCTTGCCCTCAGAATAGATTGATTTCATAAGTCAAGGCACCACTGTATTCATTTTTAAAAAGTATTTCTTTTAATATGTTAGAGGACAGTGTTGTAGTTAATGTAAGATTTAATACCATGGAACAGCCATAAAACGCGTTAGCATTTATCACTGATATTATAGTAGCTATAAATGCTAGTTCTCTCACCAGCAAGAAAAAGTCATGTTATAGAGAAACTCGAACAGATAAACATGTTGGCTTTGAACTCCCCGTCACATACGTCATACGTCAGGTCAACGGCAAAAAATCTGACAAATTCAACAGGCTGTTTTGAGTGTGTCATACAAAACTCTCCAGAAAAATCTGCCATACACTCTTACTATGAAGTTTTAAACATGCTCGTGTTGTTTTCCGTCTTGTAGGTAATTCTCAATGTCCGCTCCTTCTCATAAATTTGACATGTGATGCTCTATGACATCTTACAGATGTGTCATGCTACACATACGAATTTTGTACGTGTTTTTTGTCATCACAGTTTTCTTGCGACAGTCCTCTGATTATGCTACATTAACCACGTAACATTTTTACAACAGTCTTAATGTTGCACTCTCGGTACTGTAGGCTGTATGGCCTTCACACTTCAACTGAGTATCACAGTAATATTGTACGAAAAATTTCTCAACACATAAGTCGTATCTCTTTCATATAATCATTGTAAGATTTGACTTACAGACCTGACCTACCGGAGTTTCCCCAACGCAAATGCTTTCAAGCCCATCTTAACCAAACCTACACCAGTCAGTTCTGTCGTAGTCCCGCTAAATTTGTACGATAAAAAAAAAAAACTCAGACTTTACAAAGCACAGACTCTTCCCATTCAAAAAAATATCACCACAGCAATAATTAAATGCATTGTTAAAAGTCAATCATGTGTTGTATCTGCTATCAGAGTCCCAATGTGTAAGAATAAACATAACAATATACACCTGAAATTTGAAGCTCCAGCATGTCAGCCAATCAGGTTTGAGAATTCGGTGGGAAATGAATAAAAGGATGCAGCGTGCTAGCTAGAAATGTTCGAAAGAAAATTGCACTTTATAAATTGCACATTTATATTTGTGGCATTTTGCAGACGCCGCGTTCCAGAGCAACAGACATTTATTATTTTTATACAAGTGAGGGTTATGGGCCACCAGCAATTAATGAACCATGACCTTAATTATGACAGAGCCTTAAATCACTGAACCACCACTGCTCAGGAGTATATATTAAAGAATAATACATGTTGCGATGATGTAATGCTATACCACTGCTAACGCGAGTATTAGAAAAAAAAACACATTTCTTGTTTTCTGAGGATACAGTGTTAAATTATACAGTATTAGAAAAGATTTATTTAGCATCAGTGATTTATTTGCCAGACTTTTTTTAGGCGTGTCCTTTCACACCCAAGACAAAGAGTCCTACAATCAGATCTTCTTCATCTCTTTTTGCTGATCGTACATTTTTTCCCCTCCGATAAGATACACCAATATGTTTCCTCTCTGAGGCGATGCTGACAAAGTGTTTTTCTTTTGTCTGCTACGCTTTTTCCGTAGAGATTAAAATGAATCTGACAGCCATGGATTAGCGGATTCGCTTCAGCCGTCACTGCCGTTCCTCGACGAGCCTGGGCCTAATATCTTCCTCTGAGCTTAAAGCACTCGTATGAATGAAGCGTAATGATGTGAAAGGGAGAGGCGTGTGAGTTTTACAATTCCACCACCGAGGAACAACACATCCTCCTAAACCCTAAACCTTTCATGTCAGACGCTTCACGTGTTTATTTTTCTCATTGATTATATGGTGTTGCTGCAGGTGCGAACACATTTATTTTATTTTAAATCCTCTTTTGTATTTACAAAATGTGATTTTCTCATAAAATTGGCCTGCAATAATATACAAACCACAGTGTCTGTGTTTCAGGAAGATAAATCAGTGGAAAGAGCAAGAGGAAGCCTGTAAAATGATATGCCATGCAGAGAGCATGCCGCCATGTCGGCTGGATCTCAAAGCATACTTCCTGATTACTCTGTGATCATACGATATTTTCCTCCATCCTGTCACTCATTTGCTATTTTCTCGTTGTTTTGTTCTAAGAACCTTTCAGTGAAGCGGAAGCCAGAGGCAGCTTCATGAACCAATTCGAATACATTCCTTCATCTTCATACACATGGAAGGACATGGTTATTACTTATAATTTTATTTAAATGTTAACTAAGTATTGGTAATGGTAGTAGTAGCATGGAGCAATATTAGACGGACTGGTAGTATTAATACTAGTAGTAAGTACGTTATGGTTATTAATAATAGTAGTAGTAGTGAGTATATTGTGGTTATTAATAGTAGTAGTATTAGTACTAGTAGTAGTAGTAGTGTGTATATTATGGTTATTAATAGTAGTAGTAGTGGGAGTAGTAGCAGTAGTAGTAGTAGTAGTAGTAGGAAGTACGTTATGGTTATTAATAATAGTAGTAGTAGTAGGTACGTTACGGTTATTAATAGTAATAGTAGTAGTAGTAGTAGTGAGTATATTATGGTTATTAATAGTAATAGTAGTAGTAGTAGAAGTAGTAGTAGTAAGTACATTATGGTTGTTAATAGTAGTAGTAATAGTAGTAGTAAGTACATTATGGTTATTAATAATAGTAGTAGTAGTAGTAGTAGTAGTAGGCACGTTACGGTTATTAATAGTAATAGTAGTAGGAGACGTAGTAGTAGTAAGTACATTATGGTTATTAATAGTAGTAGTAGTAGTAGTAGGTACATTACGGTTATTAATAGTAATAGTAGTAGTAGACGTAGTAGTAGTAGTAATAGTGAGTATATTATGGTTATTAATAGTAATAGTAGTAGTAGTAGTAGTAGTAGTATAAGTAGTAGTAATAAGTACATTATGGTTGCTAATAGTAGTAGTAGTAGGAGGAAGAAGTACATTATGGTTAATAGTAGTAGTAGTAGTAGGTACGTTACGGTTATTAATAGTAATAGTAGTAGTAGACGTAGTAGTAGTAGTAGTAGTGAGTATATTATGGTTATTAATAGTAATAGTAGTAGTAGTATAAGTAGTAGTAATAAGTACATTATGGTTGTTAATAGTAGTAGTAGTAGGAGGAAGAAGTACATTATGGTTAATAGTAGTAGTAGTAGTAGGTACGTTACGGTTATTAATAGTAATAGTAGTAGTAGTAGACGTAGTAGTAGTAGTAGTGAGTATATTATGGTTATTAATAGTAGTAGTAGAAGTAGTAGTAGTAAGTACATTCTTCTTCTTCTTCTTCTTTTCCTTTCGGCTGTTCCCTTCAGGGGTCGCCACAGCAAATGATCTGCCTTCATCTCTCCCTATCCTCTGCATCTTCTACTCTTACTCCAACGACCTTCATGTCCGCCTTCACCGCATCCATAAATCTTCTCTTTGGTACATTATGGTTGTTAATAGTAGTAGTGGTAGTAGTAGTAGTAGTAAGTACATTATGGTTATTAATAGTAATAGTAGTAGTAGTAGTAGTAAGTACACTATAGTTATTATTATTATTATTAGCAGTAGTAGAACTAGTAGTAAGTAAATTATGGATACTAGTAGTTGTCATAGTACAATTAGTAGTAGTAGAGAATACATTATGGTTATTAATAGTACTAGTAGTAGTAGTAGATACTTTATGGATATTAATAGCAGTAGAAGTAGTAATCCGTAGTAGTAGTAGTAGTAGTGGTAGTAATAGTAGTAAGTACATTATGGTTATTAATAATAGTAGTAGTCATAGTATTAGTAGTCATAGTAGTGGTAATGGCAGTAAGTACATTATTACCATGAGTTGCAGCAGCGTTCGAGTTAGTAGAATGAATAATGTTAGAGGTAAAAGTGGTATAATTAGTAGTTGTATTAGTAGCAATTCTATTTTACAAATATATTATAGGCTCTGTAGTAGTATTTAAATACCATTACTAGCAGTAGAAATCAGAGAGCTATAATAGTTATAGTAGTAGTTTTAATAGTGTGAGTAGTATAATTGGTAGAATTAGTACAAGACGTAGAAGGGCATCCGATGTAAAAAGCTAGGCCAAAAATCTAATGTGTGAATCAGATGATTCGCTGTGGTGACCCCTGAAAAAAGGGAAAAAGCCAAAAGGAAAAGAAGAAGTATTAGATGTATAGCAGTGAAGGAAAAAGAGGAGTATTGTATCTGTCTAATGCATGTCATTTGATGCAGTGAAATTTCGTGCAAGAGCAATGAAAGTGAGCAAACATCTATTTACTGATAAATATTAATAAACTGATATGTGGCTCGGGCCCTAATCCCCGCCTTTCCCCCGACCACTAATCACTGCTCACCCGTACCAGCCTACATCACTTTCTGGAATCAAGTGAAACACAAGCCTTCTGCTCTCGTCTTATTTACTTTCTGAACAGAGGAGCTGCTCTCCACAGGCTCTCTTCAGAATCAGTTATTATTTTCTGAACTGTTAGTTACATTTTTGTCGTACATATCCTGAGAAATCCCACTTCTTACCCAATGAGTCCTCTTCCTGCTGTCAAGTGAACGCCACTGAGTGGTTGAGGAATTACCTCATGAAGGAATGAATAGGGAATGGATTTCTGTACATCATGCGGATATCAACTCCATTGTTTCATTTTCAGAACCGTTTAATCCTATTTAGGGTCATGGGGAGGCTGACGCCCATCTCAGCCGACTCCGGGTGAAGGAGGTGTCGACCCTGGAAAGCTCGGCAGGCCACTGCAGGGCCGACACTCACACAATCGTTCATAATCTCACTTACAACCCGGGGTAGAGTCGAAATAGCTAATTAACCTACTGTGCATGTTTTTGGACTGCGATGGGAAACCAGAGTACCCGGAGGAAACCCACGCAAGCACGAAGACAACATGCAAACTCCACAGAGAAACACCCAGGCAGGGAATCGTACCCAGGCCTTCTTGCTCTGAGGCGGACATGCTAACCACTACGCCACCGTGCTGTCGGATATCAACTTAACAACTTGATAAAGGCAAACTATGACAATAATAATAATAATAATAATAATAATAATAATAATAATAATTCAATATGGCGGCACAGCGGTGCACGTCCACCTCACAGCAAGAAGGTCCTGGGTTTGATTCCCAGCTCAGGTGTTTCTGTGTGGAGTTCGTATGTTCTCTCCGTGCTTGCTGGGTTTCCTCTGGGTACTCTTGTTCCCCTCACCAAATTACCCCTACGTATGAGTCGATGACTGTGTGAGTGTCGGACCTCCCCAGAGTCAGCTGAGACGGGCGCCAGCCTTCCCGCGACTATAATTAGGATTCAGCGGTTCAGATATTGAATGAGTGAATGAATGAATGTTGTGAAATATGTGCAAGATATGTGCAAGTTGTTTGTTTGCTTTTAAAACAATATGGCAGAAGTTCATTAATCTGTAAAAGCTGCAGATTTGTCTGAGCATAAAAGAGAATTAATCATGAGGTGAAAGTCAATGGCCCTGCCGAAGAAGCTCCATGCTGAGCATCGGTGCAGGAGGTCTCCATTGATCAGCACTGAGGCATCGATCGAAGTGCAGAGCCATTTGGGTTTTCAGCGCATCACCGGAGACTCGCTGACACTTCTTATCACCGAGCAGGATTTTCCGCCTCACGAAAAAGAAAACGTTCTAAATTCGTCTATAGTGCCAAGGTTCATTTGAGATTGTTTCTGATAATGGCAGGCTGTGATTGAGTGGCGGGTTGGTGGGAGGGGGAGGGTTCATGATTAATGGGAGTTGTGGCTAGGAATTGTGAGTGAACACAGTTGCATTGTTCCTCAGTTTTGTTCTGTTCAGGTACACTTCCTCCTTTAACCGACCTCCCAAAGCACCTGCTGAAAATACACCTGGAAATAGGAGAGGGGTCTTACAGCTGGCGCTGGGCTTTTAATATCGAGCCATGTTGGAAAAGGAAGCGGGATAGAACCAGAACACTCACACGCGCACGCACACACACACACACACACACACACACACACACACACACACACACACACACACACACAGGGAAATGTCAGACACATTCGAAATGCCACTGATTAATTTTCAGTCACATACTCGCCTACCTTATTATTCACGTTCCATTTTCCAGCACATAACAACAGAGGACTGAGTGTCTTGGGAAAAAAAACATTAAAAAAAATCAATCAAATTGTGAAACACAAACTAATAAGACCGGGATTGAGGCAATATACATCTCAATACATAGACATACACCAATCAGCCATAACATTATGACCACTTGACTGATTTACAACCAGCCATCCCCATACACAGCAAGCTGCAATGCATTGTGTAATTAGCATTACCCCTATGCACAATGCAGCCTATTTCAGCCGGCTCTGATTGCAGGAGTGGTACACACAGAACAAACAGGTCCTGAGCCCAATGCAGGGCCTACACACAACCATTCACATTTACACTCACACCTAGGGGCAATCTGGAACAGCCAATGAGCCTAATCTGCATGTCCTTTGAACTGTAGGAAGAAACCAACCCAAGCAGGAGGGCTGGAGAAGCAAACGCCACACAGAAACACCAGTGTTGAGCCTGGGACTCAAACCCAGAACCTTCTTGCTGTAAGGATTACATGCTAAACACTATGCCACCTCTTATTATTATTATTATTATTATTATTATTATTATTATTTAAAATACTATTTCTTATTTTAAACAGGAAAATAATCAGTGATGAAGAAAATTCCATGTTATCACCTGGATGTCATTTTCCTGTTCCGGCATAAAAACAAGCGTATTAAACAGGCTGTGTCGGGTTTTTTTTTTGTTTTTGTTATTTTTTAAAGATTTTTTAAAAGTCCTCATTTCAATTCAGTTCTAGAAGGGTTACAAAAACTTTGAGCTCCTTTTGATTTTCAGGTTATAAAATTATTTATTAAAGCTACAGTTGTATTTTGGATATTTACTTCATATCGTTGTAAGTTTCTCGTTAGCCTGGGACTCGAACCCAGTACCTGTTTGCTGCAAAGTGGACTTCAACTACTCCACAGCGCCACCTGGATTTATTCACTGCTTTGCCTATTGAAACCTACCTGTATTCAGTCATTTCTGTTTCGAGTCATTCACAGATTGTGTAGCAGAGCTCAACTTGAGCTAATCCTTCGTTAGCAAGCTAGCTATCTCAGACTGGCTTGAATATGCTCCAACTTACTCAACACTTGAGGAACCATAAAACATGTTCCAGCAGACAAGCCTGAAATCACCGAATAACAGTAACCAGAGACGTGTACTTACACTGTGATCAATAATGCTGATGTAGCCACGCAGAGGTGGGGGTGGAGGTGGAGGCTGTCTGTGCGGTTTCTGGGTGGATGCAGTAGGCGAGCTTGCAGCCCTGCGGTCATTATTGTTGTTCGAGTTGTAGATGAAGAACAAGCTGGTGCACATAGTGATGGCCAGAAAAACGGCTGCTCCATGGCGCTGAGGCACAGGAAATGGAAAAATTAACTCTTTGCAGAACCTTTTGAACTGCGTTTTCCCCACCCACTAGCTAGCTCATGCATAAGACGTGACCACTAGCAGCCGGGATTAGCACGTTTTCTGAGGAAAAAGAATCTGGAAAGTATTCGCCATCGCATAGTAATCTCAAAGAAGAAAAATCAATAGCTATTCACCGTCTTCCACATACATGAGCTCACATGTTGATTGGGTGGAGGAGCAGCATTAGCATTAGTCTTGGACTTACCGTCACTTTAAAATCCCTTCAACTGATAAGTAAAATATGTTTGGTTGTTTGGTGTCAATCGCCATGTGTCCATGATAACCCACGTGAGCTCCGAACATGGGGAGGAGCCAGGGAGAGATGATGCTCTCCAGTGTTTTCATTCTTGTTATTTATATAACAGTTCTGTCATTGTCAGATATTGAACCATTAAAGTTCAAACGATATCCAATTATGCCATTAAAGGTACGACGAGTAACATTTTAAAGGCCGTATTATCAGAGATTTACAATATCAACAAGTAAATTTTCATTTGATTATAGATATTTTTTTAAAGTTGTATATTATTTAAAACCTGAGAATGACCTGTACGTATCTACATGAGGAGCGGGTCCCCTATCACAGAGGCCTCCATCTTGCACCATCAAGTTTGTAGAGTAGCCCAGGACCATTTAGGCTTTGAAAGGGAGGAGTCAGGAATATAATTTCAGTCGATTGCAGAACCCTGACCACTGTGAAGTCGCTAACTCTTACACACTGTCCCTTTAAAATTGGTTTTAAATCATTCAAGCCAAATAGATTTCAGAGTTGTTGTTTTGTTTTTAATGACAGTCCCAAGTGACGGTCAGAAAGTTTGCGAAAGAAAGTAATGTGGTGGTGAAAGGTGTCTCTGTTGTTGCCTTAGACTTTTACAATACCCTGGAGAATGTACGCCTCTGTCTTTTTCAGTTCTGGTGAAGATCCCGTACGTGGACGGTAGCTATACTGTTTTTATCGCAAAGTTGCCAGTTTCATCCTGTGGACCCCTGTTACGCATTCGGTATAGTTCCAACGCCTTTGTTGCCAGTACAGTATTCCGCAGAAAATGCACTCTTTGTCTGTCACCTGCCAGGTAGTTTTCTATGCACAAGTCAGACCACGTGAAATCAATATCGATGCGAACTGACAAATACAGGACGAGATATGCCCGAGTTCCTAACAAAACACGTCCAACGCAAAACAGCCGTACAACCACAGGGTGCCTGTATCCAGAGGCGTTTGTTCCGGTTTCAGTTGTGCGCATGCGCAGACTTTCCGCCTGATCAAACGACCCTTGCCTGGCAATGAATGCACTTGCGGAACGACACGCACACAAGCAGAGACGAACAGATTGAAAATTGCAAACGCTGTTTTTTTTTTCTTGGTGTGTGGTGTGTGGTGATCTGTAGAATAAGAGAAGTTCCTCGAAAACAGGAGCTCAGAGACTGGTATTCACTGCTCTGGAATACTGCCATGTTCATGAGATACTGGATGCTCTTGCACAAAGGTCGCAGGTTCGACAGTGAACCAAGCAGAATCCCTCGATTGGCTTGGTTGTCTGATCTACTTATGTATTTATTTATTTAATAATATTTTACAAAACGGTGTTGGCGCTTCAGCTATGGCCGGAAAGCGTTCTCCAATGAAATGTAATATATGGACTAAAAGGTTTGAGGTTTTCTTTTTAAGCTTCCTTGCATGAGGTCTTCCTTACCGTCGTCTAATACTGGTTAAACCAGGACTGGACCTTGTCCTGAACACAGATATGGAGTACTACCCTGTTTTCTGAGACTTGGCTATGGATTTAAGTATCATATCCAGAAGTAAATAACCAAGCATGCTATTTTTGCACCAGATAACCAGTCAGAGGTTCTGATGAAATCAGTACAGCATCAGGTAACTTTGAGAGGAGTGCACGCCAATCATCATCCATATAAACAAGCTTCAAACACATTAAATAAGTAAACAAAAAACAAACAAAAAAAAAAACTACATGCCAGGTGGCTTACAGGATGCTATAGGTGTATATTCTATTATTACAGTGTTATCATGATATATTATTATAATATTATTACAGTGTTATTATAATATTAACTAGAAATATACAAGCTGAACAGCTGGAGTTTTCAGTTTGTTCAGGAGCGTGCAATCACTCCACACTACACACACACACACACACACACACACACACACACACACACACGCGCGCGCGCGCTGCATGAGATAGAATAAGAGATAAAGTAAAGTGTATCTAAGTGTTCATTGGGGTTTCTACCGTTCAAGCAAAAATGCACGAGCTCCAGTCGTTCCAGATGTGCGCCCCCTTTCTCCGCCCCATGCCCCCCGGTTTAATTAAAGTACCCAGAGAGGAATATTACCGTCACTGTCCTCATTTTGCTGCAGTGTTTCCCGCGCGAGGCGCATTCAGCGACACTTTGTTCCGAAAACAGTGCGCGAGATTAAGGAGAGACCCGAAGCTTCAGCATCATCATCATCATCATCTCATCTCTGTGCGCGCGCCAGTCAATTTTTTTCTCCTCCTTTGTGAGATTAGGATGCGTGTACGCGCGTGCGTGAGTGCGTGCGTGCGTCTGGATCAGACTGAGTAGGAGCGCGCATGTGAGTGTGTATATATATGATGTTTAGATAGATGTGTGTCTGTGTGTGTGTGTGTGTGTGTGTGTGTGTGTGCGCGCGCGCGCTCGTACCTCAGCCTCACTTCTCATCCTTCACAGGAGCTCGAGCAGCAGAGCAGATGTTGCGCCGCCCCATGGTCTCAAAGCCCGCCTGTTTAAACACACACACACACACACACACTCTCTCTCTCTCTCTCTCTCTCTCTCTCTCACACACACACACACACATACACACACGCAGAGTCTCTTTCCAGCATTCCTGGTTGTTTTCCTTTGATGAAACCTCTTGCTTGGAGGCGGGCAGGGCTGTATTCGGGCGTGCACGCGGGTAAACGCCGTGTACTCACTTATTTTAGCCAGCATTTAGCGTGTACGCTTTTATTTTTCCTTGCGAGATTGTTTATCAAAGTCTAATTTTTTTTTTACAAGTGAAAAGTTTTTTTGTTTTTTTTTTAAATATTGCTTTGTCACCTGTCGTAATCCTGTCACAGTCGTGTTTCCGCCCTCTATCGTCAATCATTCAGTGTGTAGACCACCCGCTATGATAAGACTCTTATTCTATTGGCTGAAGGCCTACGTGACAATCTGCCCTGACCAATCGCGGCATGGGTCCTATTAGCATACGACTGATGTAAATTATTATAAGAGCCACGCCGCGATTGGGCAGTGCGGAGATTGTCACGAAGGCCTTCAGCCAATAGAATTTGTTTTTATACAGGATACGGAAATTACCGGTAAAAAACAAAAAAAAACAAAAACACGATTCATGTTGCTCATTGCTCAGAAAGGAAGCGGTCCCATGAACCTGATTTCCAACAAGGCACATTAACCATGCATGGTTTTTATTTGCTTAACACGGCAATCATATCTCTGTAGACTGAAGAAAAAAAATGATGTCACACAACTTGCAGACTCAACATGATCCATTTCGGTCCAGATTCCGGTAATTTACATTCCACATCTCTCCAGCATAATGATCATATTAATGTGATTTATATGAGAAACTATATTGTATGTTATTATTTTAAAGTTCTATAGCTTGACGGACTTTCCTGAGCCGTCAGTGTGTGTTACACGTGCGGCACGTGCTCGGTAGGCCTATGGGCATCGCTATGATGGCATTAATATACATGTATATATATATATATATATATATATATATATATATATATGTGTGTGTGTGTATGTGTGTGTAATGTTAATATTTTTACTCGTACAGTATATAAATACTGTATATCAATCTACTGCTCACAGGTCTGATAAGGCCTAGTCTTGCATGATACAGTTCTGCGCATGCGCGGATGTTGCTCCACCTTTAATCCCACCTGAAAAATTTAATATACCTGCATTAATGATTAAGGCTTCACAATATGCTAATAAAAGCACTGATGCACTTTTATATTATTCTACTTTTAATGTGTATTTAATATGTTTAAATAGCTTATTTTGCTCAATATGCAGTTCTATTTCAGTGATAATGTTTGTGCCAAAGTTTAAAACATTAAATTTTCATAAGTAGATTTTTTCTGATGCTTAGAATTTTTATTTTAATGAATTAGGAGTTTTGAATTTTCTGAATGTCAATAGCTTATTAAATGTTACATTTATTAAATACAATAGGTAATTTTAATTATAGAAACATTCGGTAAGACTTGGTTCAGTATAATAGTGCTACACGTACACCTTGTAGTTTTCTGACTTTATTTAATGTTATTTTTATTAATATCACATTGTGTATGTTCCAGGTTTATGAGAATGTCAGCTGGTATTCAGTTCGGTGCAGACTTGAAAAGTTCAAGTTCAGCATGGTTAATTACATTATAAACAAAGATTCAAGACTTAATATTATTGTAAAATGATATTATATCTTGAATCTTTGTGTATAATGTAATTAAAAGCTGTTCATATTTCAAATTATCTTCTGTTTCTTTACATTTTAGATTTTTAGTTTTGCCTCAGTATATAAAACTGTTGCTCTCAGACAGATGGCAACAACTATATGCATACAGTAGGATCAAATTCTATGTATGGTTTCTATACCATATATTTTATATTACATGCTGTGAATGGTTGCCAAATGGCATCTACAGCATTGAAATTTAAACCCCCCCCCCCCACACACACACACACACACACACACAGCCGTGCACTGCTGCTGCCTAGATGGCTTTGATGTGTCATTAGGCTGCCAAAGCAGCCTTACATTATATCCACTTATTTTTTTTTACCACTACAGCACTGGAGGCGGTGTAGTGGTTAGCATGTCCAGCTCACAGAAAGAAAGTCCTGGGTCCAAGTCCAGAGCTCAGTTAGGATGGGTCCGTGTGGATTTTGCATGCTTCCTCCAAGAACTCTGGTTTTGACCAGCAGTCTACAGACATGCACAGCTCTTCCAAATCACCTCAGGTTATTTGTGCTAATGTTATGAAATCATCCAGAAAACTCGTGTTCTGTCCAGTAAAAGTAAATCTGTTGGGCTTTTTACACCGAAGTCCGGTGGCTCATCAGAGCTGTCGTTTATCCCCGGTCCCTGTAAAGTGAAGAGACTATAAGTTCATCTCTTGGATGGGACGCTGTTCCTTTGCAGGTTACCGTCCCACTATTTTTTACTGGTACCCATTTATACTGCTGGGTGGACAGAGGCACACTTATGGTTAAGACCTTGCATGGTCGGGGTCTAACTGGGATTCAAACCCACAACCCCCTGATCATGAGCCCAGCACCCTAACCAATACGCCACCAGCTCCATATTTGTCCAATAGGATCAGTCTAAATTGATCACATGATCGATGGAAGGCTGAAGCACATTCGGCTAATTGGCTGTTCCAAATTGCCTCAGGCTCCTTGTGCTAATGTTATGGAATCACCTGGAAAACTTGCATTATGTCCAATAGGATCAGACTAAATTGATCACATGATCGATTTCAGTCTAAAACACATTCCGCTCTTTGGCTGTTCGAATTGACTGTGGGTGTGTGTGTGAACGGTGGTGAGCGTGGGATGGACTGGTGAGCTGTGGGTGTACCCAACCTTTGAGAGTCTGACGCAACCGCTCGCTAATCTATAAGATCATTTTGTAAGTCGAGAAAGTCATAATTTGTCGTAAAACAGTAATGTATTACAAAAACACTCTCCTGTCTCATGCTACACAAGAAACAAGTACCAACTTGGCCACCAGGGGGCCACATGTTAAGGGTGTAGCTTTGAAAATGGAAAGTTAGTCAGTGTTTTCTGTTCTTGGACCCAACTGTTTTGGGTTTTGGAGACGTTATTTACATGATTTTGCTTTTGTATTCCTTTCACATAGTCTTATACAACAAGCTGCCTGTTTATATTTTTTCACATTCTGCCCAAGTGGAACTAGAAAGGGTGGCGCTTAGTCTCTCTATCTGTTTGTAGTAGGTGTGTCCTTTCCCTGGAACCATGGGATGAGATTGAAAGCAGCTTTTTTCTTCATAATATAACCTGAGCATCTACAGCCCCTCAAGCATTCGAGCTTCATCTCTCAAATTCTTCATCTAATATTTAATGCAAATATACAGACGCTCCCCGACTTACGTTCATCCGTTTTACGTTTTTTTTTTTTTTTTAAGTCAAATTTTGAGTTTAGGCATACCTACGTAGTACACTGACATAATGGCGCAATGAGTTTACAAACAACAGACTGAACGTGCCCCTCCTTCTTCCCAGTTCAGTTTTATATATATTTATATATATCTCATTTTATATATCTGTTATATAGCGTGTTACCCTTGTGTTAAGACATCGTCTCTGTGATCTTTGTGTTACACTGTTTTGCAGACTTTTGTAACCCTAAGCAAATATGGTTGGTCAGAAATGTAAGCCTACTATAATGGGTGCAAGTCTCATACACAGAGATGAATTAACTATCTGCTCAGATCGGCGCAATCTACCATGCACACTCAGTTAAGCAAAGAGAGTTGTAAAATGAATGAAAACCCGAATCCAGGAAAGAGAACTCTCCTCTCTGCTGGTGATTCACATCAGTGCAGGCTGTGTTCTAAACGAGTTCAACGGCACCCTTGCACACTTGAAAGACCGGAAGTCCATATAACCCACAGCAAGTACACTACTTTTGGTTTTGAGCACCTCACATATTGTAAGAGTTGATTGGCTGTTTTAAGCTTCATGTAAAGTGACTCGGTATAAATAAGTGACTTATTTGATATATTTGATATTATTTTACAATGTTATGTTTATAATAATTGATTTAGGGGTGTTTTATAAGATACGGTAATGGTATTTATGGATGTATAGTGCAGTATGAGGGTCATACATCACTGTAGCAACTTACGTTCACTTTCAACTTGTGTTCGGCTGTCCGGAACCAATTAAAAACGTAAGTTGGGGAGGTCTGTACTTCACTTTAGTTAGAAACCGGAACATATTGGTTCGGACAATTAAGAAATACAGCATGTGGGTGGTAGCTGTGCCAAAGCAGCAAAGCAGGTGTATTAATAAAAGCTTGATAAGCCGCTATATCCTGGATTTCACGGTTTTGTTAATAAGATGTAAAATCAAATTTAAGTCCCACATGTGGGATTTAATGAGCGTAATGAACTGAGAGTCTGCAGAACAATATGGCATTTATTCACCATAAAACACTTTGGACGACGAAAGGCTTTCATCCCAAAGATTGCTGTACAAATAATTCATTAAAAGTTCATTTTAAGAGGTCTGTGTAGACGTATCATACAGACGCACATCCGGAAAAATCAATGTTGCTAACAGTTCCAGCTGTGTGGCAGTGCTGTACATGGAAACGTCCCGTTGAGGATCATAGGAGTTAAAAAGACGAGAACTGCTTGATGGTGCTCACGGGGAGGCTACAGTACACCACAGATAAGCACTCGTTACAACCGCGGTGAGCTGAAAAACTCATAACCCACAACATGCAGAAGCATAAGCCACACTGGGTTCTGCCCCCGTCCACTTCTGTCAATCATCATGTTTTTACTGTATGAAGTCATAATTCAACATTTCCAAAACAGATATCTTAGTTATTCATGGATGAATACATCCAGATCATCAGTTCAACCTAACCCAGAGATCACAAGTTCGAGTCCAGTTTATGCCACAGCCGTCCGTAGCTGGAAGTTCATGCTAGCTAATTGACCAAGCTCTCATGGGATGGAGGGAGGGTGGCATACACTCACTTTCCTGTCACTCACAGCAATCACCAGCCAATTACAGGTGTCTGTGAGCTCATGCATATGAGGGGGAAGATAGCGCTTTCCCGCCAAGTGTGTTAGACCACCCCGAAACACGCATGCACAGCAGTTTGAAAAGAGGCAGGTGGCTAAAACGTTGCAAGCCAAGGAGGGGGAAGGTGCATGTTTTCACTTCTCCCTGATTGGTGGTGGTTGTATGATAGGAAGGTAATACTTGACTTATGGGAATTGGATATGAATAAATTAGGAAATGTAATGTATAATGTAATAAATGTAAAAAGGGACAAAAATGGGGTGGGGCAATCACTATGACCGTTGCCTGGAGATACGTACACATTGTGTTTGTACTGGGATAACTACGGTTGTGAGCATATTTATACCAGAGGTGATTTTTACGAAGTAGGATCGACACCCCCCCCGACTGATGTATACGTACATGTATATGTGTATATAATATCAATAAATACATATTCAATACTGTAAATGCTTATAATAACAATTAAACATTCAAAAATAATGCATAACATGTAAATAAAATATAATTACACACACATACAGCTGTGCGTACACACACACTCAGATGCGCACCTCACATAAAAATGTAAGTACAGTGATACCTCAGCTCACGAACATAATTGGTTCCCAGAAAGTGTGTGTAAGGTGAAAAGTTCGTCTTCCGAACATTTATTTTCCATAAGAAACCATTAAAATGAGAATAATCCGTTCCCAGGTCCCCATAAAACATAAATTTCTACTAAATAAGCCTTAAAACTACACAAAAATATACCTTATTTTATGTATAATAAATGTGCTATTGTATTGTAATTAAAGAAATAAACTGTACTGTATAATAAAGTGGTTTTATTTACCTTTGTGATGGTAGTTGATGGCTTGATGGAATGGAGTGGGAGGAGGAGGGAGGGAGGGACTTACTGTTTGGAAGGAGAGTTTGGAAACGCCTACTGTTTGGAAACACCCTTAGCCACACACGCACCCTTAATAGCTTCCTTGTTCTTAAGGATGGGAGCGATGGTAGACTTAGCGTACTGGTACTGGGACGCTGAGTCACACAAACGCACACCTCGTTCGTGTTTTTCAATGATCTCCGCCTGTGGTGGGGTCTTTTTCGGTCCCATAATAGCAAAAGTACACTCAATATGGTCCAAAATGTCTAGCAAACACAAACCACGTCCGCACTCAAAGAAAGGGGTGATTTAACTGTGACGCCGTGAGCGCAGCGGCCAGCTTCTCGTGGCCGCCACCGTGGCGCTGTTCGACCGCGTGGTTTGATTCGTCCGCCGAAAACTAGTTCGTCAGCAGAGACTATATGCTCGCAAATTTAATGTTCTTGAGGCGAAAAGTTCGTGAGCTTAAGCGTTCGTCAGCGGAGGTTTTACTGTAGTTTTGTTGGCGGGTTTAGTTTTTTTTGCATAATTGGCCTCATTTTGCGGCATTTTCCTTAATGTTTTCCCCTATTTTTTCTTAATTTCCTTATTTTTTTATTTTTCTATGAATATTTTTGAAAAACCCGTGATGCAATGAAGCCGCAGAAACTGAAGCACGAAGTAGCGAGGGATCACTGGAGTAGTAGTAGTAGTAATAATAATAATAATAATAATAAAAATAATTTGCTGCATTCTGGCTTTTAGCATAAAAAGCATTTTAGTTCAGTTAGCATGTTAGCTGACATTATGAAATTCACATCAGGGTTTTGTTTTCTCTGTAAATAATTTATCATTTATTCACCACACAGAGTCGTAAATCCTAAAATCTTTCACATTAACGCTTCCACCATGGAACCCAGAATTCCTTTCTTTGTTTTTCAGTTTATCTCTGAATAAAATTCTGAACACATCCAGCCACAGATTTTCAGAAAACTTGGTGGGGATACCATTCTACCCGAGTCCTAGACGTGAATGGTTTTTGGAATGTCAAGGTCAAAGGTGAAAGGTCAGGGCAGGGTCACAAATTTTCACAGGTAGTCGTTCTCAACGTTAAAATTCTCAAGATTGTTTATATCCAAGCAACAAAGTACTATACGTAGACCCATGGATGCAATGAGGGACAGATAGGAATCCGCATGCGTACTTTGAAACCACATGATTCCCTTTGACCTTGAGCGACTATGAATAACTGTATATGGACTTTCAAATGAGACTGTTAACTTTGACCTTAAGTGACCTTCAAAGGTCAAACCTGAGCTATTTCATGAATTCTTGCCTGAGAATAATTGTTTTGATTAATTTGATCACATCCACTCTCCTACAGTATTGAACATAATCTAAGAGGAGCGCATGGGGAATTAATAGCAGTAGTAGTGTATTTAATTCATGCTGCGAGATGGACGCTCGGCTAGTTATATTAAAGTACATAAAGACACGGCCTGGTAAAGAAGAAAAAAAGTCGTATTATGAAACAACTCTCCTTTTCATTAGGTATGCAAACAGAAACAATACCCAGGTATCAGCTTTACTATACACTGTGTGTGTGTGTGTGTGTGTGTGTGTGTGTGTGTATGTGTGTGTGTGTGTGTGTGTGTGTGTGTGTGGTAGATCTGATTTTAGTAAAATAAAAAAAAGTGCTGTCTGTGTTGATGTAGCGTGAGCTTCTGGAGAAAACAAGACAATCTGAGCTTTCCTTATGGAGAACCCTTTAATGTCAGCCAAGTGTTTTTGTGTTGCTGCCAAATTTCAGAGTCTCCCTGATCCAAGCCAAAGTGTGTGTGTGTGTGTGTGTGTTTGGGGGTGGCGGTGGTACATGGATGTGGTAGTTCAGTTGATGATTTCTGGAGGTCTGGTTCATCAAGTATTTGGGAGAACAAGTGTGCAGGTTCAAATCCGGTTTAATGCCACAGCTGCGAACTGCGACTCCTGTGACCGGGAGCCCTTGGGAGCGAATAGACTGAGCTCACTTCGCTGTCACTCACAGCGATCGCCAGCCAGTCACGGTATCTGTGAGCTCATTCGTACAAAGGTGCAAATATCATTTTCCCTCTGAGTGTGTGTTGGATTGCCCCAAATATGCATGGCACCACAGTTTGAAAACAGGCGGGTGGCTAACGTTGCATGTCACACGGGGGGTGGGGGTGTCATGCTTTTGGCCTTTCCTGATCAGTGGTGGTGGTGGTGTGATAGGGAAGGTAATACCTGATGGGTGGGAATTGGGTATGAATAAATTACTGAGAAAAATGGGGGAAATAAAAAAAAGAATGTATGAGGGAGAGCACATTTGAATTTAATCTGCACAAAGCATCAGAGCAGAAAACTCCTGGTGATGCGTATATGTGTACATGATTCCAACCTCCGTTACAATCACGACGGGAGTGCTTTACTCGTATGTAATACTGTACCTCAGTGAAATACAACAGCCAATCTTGAGCACTTTGTGTTAGATAGTATTATACTCATTATTCAATATTATAATTAACTGAGGTAATAACATAGACAATTATAAATTACACATAGATGGGCGGACGGAGAGCTAGATAGAGGAATTGATCGAAAATTACATAGAACAAAGATGGATTTATGCAGTGGTGCATTGGTTGACAGACAGACAGATGGAGAGATTACTGAAACTGTTGGATTATGAATACAGTATTTTGTAGTTAAATAATTGAATATTGGTGATGAAGATGATGATGTCACAGTAAGAACTTTAATATGATTTTTAAACTTTGTTAGTAGTTTATTTTGAGGGCAGTGGTGGTCTAGTGGTATAGGGTGCTGGATCGCTGATCCAAAGGTTGGGGGTTCGAGTCCCACTCTCCACAAGGTTGTCACTGTCCCCTCCCCAGTGCGGCTAACTGTGTTATCAAAGGCGGGCCATGTCTCTCACTGTCTATGGTGAGAGGTTCATGTAAAAGAACCATTGCTGACTTTCGTAAAGAGTATCTGCAAAGTCGTCAGCGTGTTTCTGTCCCTTGCTAAAAAGGGTTGTGACAGGAAGGGGATCCGACGTAAAAACCTCTGCCAAATCAAAACGTGCGAATCAGATGATTCGCTGTGGCGACTCCCGAGTAAAAGGGAAAAAGCCGAAAGGAAGACAGTTAGTAGTTTATTTTGAGGCTGGACAGCTGGTGCAGTGGTCAGTACGTCTGCGTCACAACAAGAAGGTCCCAGTTTTAATTCCTGCAGGATTCTGTGGAGTTTGTATGTTGTCCCCATATTTGCGGGGTTTCCTCCAACAGTCCAAAAAAGAAAATAGAGTCGGCTGATTGGCTGTTACCAATGACCGCTAGGCGTGACTGTGAGTGTGGTTGGTTGTGTGTGTGTGTGTGTGTGTGTGTGTGTGTGTGTGTGTGTGTGTGTGTGTGTGTGTGTGTGTGAGAGTGGGTGTATGTGTCTGTGTGAGTGAGTCTGAATGGTTGTGTGTGAGTGTGAGTGTAAATGGTTGCGTGTGGGTGTGAGTGTGAATGGTTGTGTGAGTGTGAATGGTTTTGTGTGTGTGTGTGTGTGTGTGTGAGTGTGAGTGAGTGTGAATGGTTTGTGTGTGTGTGTGTGTGTGTGTGTGTGTGTGTGTGTGAGAGAGTGAGAGAGTGTGTGCGTGTGTGTGCGTGTGTGTGTGTGTGTTGACCTGCAATGGCCTTGCAAGTTGTTCAGGGTGTACCCTGCCTTCACCCAGAGTCTGCTGAGATGGGCACCAGCCTCTCCCACAATTAGGATTAAACAGCTTCGAACATGTTTGATTGATTAGTGTATATTTTGTTGTTGAAAGATGAAAAAGTTGAAGCAGTTGAAGTTATACTCTGGACCGTGCGACCGGCATCAATAAATGAAATGTCGAGGATAAAAGCGTTGATCTGTTTATCTCGCTGTGTGTCTGGCGTCTACCTGAGTGCGGCAGATCAGAAGAAATGTACAGAGGAGTTCCAGCTTGTGTTTTAAGTCACAGTTAATTATATTAGCACTAATCCAAGCGCTAACTTTTGCACTCAGCAGGAACATGGCTGTATTATCAGGGACGTGCTAGTTTGTGGTGTGCGGTAAATAATCACCTCAATCCTCCTTCCAGTGTGTATTTCTCTCATCTCAGTGTGCACCGTGCGCAGAATAAAATCTCATTTAAATTAGGAAGACGGAGGAGAAGAATAACAGAAGAGAAGTGTTATTAGATTTGGAGTATATTCATAGTTGATCCTCTTTTGAGAACACTCCATCTCATCTGCACTTGTTTTTTAAAGCACAGGATCAGTCGGCCGTTCCTCAGGAGATAATAAACACAAGGATTTAGGTTGAGAATCAATATTCTGGGGTCAATGCATAGGTTCTGTGAGTGGAGAAAAAGAAACAGGAAGTAGTAATAGGATGTTGTTGGTTTTTTTCCTTTATATGGTGAGATGAGAATGAGCGTTCTCTGCAGCCTGATAGACGCCTGTCTCACTATGCTATCACACCATGCTGAGTTGAGTGTGAGTTATGAGAACATGAAATCTGTGAGAGAGAGAGAAGTGTGGAAAAGCAGCTCGAGCTCTAAGAATTGATGAACGTGTTACAAAAAACAAAGATTACAAAATGGAAGCACCGACTCATCATTTTGTACCTTTTTTTTCTCTCGTAGCTGCTACTGAAGTCACTCCGTCACTTATTGTTTGAATTTGTCCAGTTTAATATACATCGTGTGTTTCAGACCATAAGGCGCACCCAAAAGCCTTTGATACCCAAAAAGCTGACGGTGCACCGTATAATCCAGTGCGCCTTGTGTCTGGATGAAGCTGCACGACTCCATCTCACTGATGCTGTCAAATCCCGAGTGAAGCAAACTAATTCAGAGCTTACCATCATTCTGGTGGATTAACCAAAGAACTTCAACCGCTAGATATTGGTGTCCAGGTCGTAAGGTGGAAGGATCCGTGCTTTATGTCCAAATACCGGGATAAAGCACTGCAACAAGGTGTCCTCCTGAGATCTCAGATTAACTTTCTTGAATCTATATGTAGAACAGTGCTTCTCAAATAATGGGATGATGCTGGGGGGGGGGTTTTGGTGTAGCGCATATGACCCTGGGGAACATGTTTTTCTGGAATTGTGTATGAGAATTAAGTGTAATTGCACCTCCACTTCACTAGCTGGCAGTGGCGTTCTCCTTGTTGCGCTATGGTGTAGCGGTTTTTCGAACGAGCAAACAGTATGAAGTGCAGGAAACAACCCCTCAAGAAACAACACGGAAATTTTTCTAACAGGAACGAATTGAAATGTGGAGAGAGACGGAGATATTAAGACATAAATAAGTTAAATACGTTTAAATAAGGATGTATTGTTTTAATTTCAGGCACATTGGTGCACTTTAAATCTTTTCTATTATAGATTTAAAAACTTAATGAAGTTTTTCTTTATTGCAAGTTGAAGTATATTTCTTTTTTTTATGTTAATAAAGATACAATGTTATGCAGAGGTGTACTAATAACAATTTTATAGACAAATAATATTATTTATAGTCGCTCGCGGGGCAGGGGGGGAATGAATTGTTTTTTTTTTTCTTCCAAGGGGGGTCACCACAGAAAATAATTGAGAAGCACTGAGTTACACTGATACAGCTTCTTAAGAGTAATGACCTCCGTTCTGTACTGAACACAATACTATTGCGCTGTCTCTTTCAGGGGGTGTGCCTGAGAGAAGGTCACGACCAGGAAGACTTCTAATCTCCGATCTGACTCCATGCGTGAGGGAATAACAAATAATAAAATATAATAGAAGGATGTGAGCTTTATGTCGAACTCGCGCAACTGTTAAACTCGGACACTGAAGATGAAGAATTTGAAGGATTTGTGGAAGAGGAATGAAGTGAAAAAGTGAGTGTTTTGTTTTATATTGTTATAACTGAATAATGATGAGCGTTATTGTGGGAGCTGAATGAAGCTTGACTTATCTGACTTTTGTTTTGCTTACGGCGCCTTATAATCCGGTGCGCCTTATGGCCCAGAAAGTTCGGTGAGCGTTGTAGAAATTGTCAACATCAGAGGAAAGCAATGTCTACCCTATCTATCTATCTAGCCTCTTCCATATACACAGCTTGGTGGAGGTTTTCACTCTCTGAAAGCTGTTGTCATTGTTATACATTTATCATCATCTTCTTCTTCTTCTTCTTCCTCCTCCGCTTTATCCGGGGTCGGGTCGCGGGGACAGCAGTCTAAGCAATGAGGTCCAGATGTCCCTCTCCCCAGCCACTTCCTCCAGCTCTTCCAGGGGGACACCGAGGCATTCCCAGACCAGTCGAGAGACATAATCCTTCCAGCATGTTCTAGGTTAACCCCGGGGTCTCTTCCCGGTGGGACATGCCCGAAACACTACACCAGGGAGGCGATCGGGAGGCATCCTAACCAGATGCCCAAGCCAATTCAACTGGCTCTTTTCAATGCGGAGGAGCAGCGGTTCTACTCTGAGCTCCTGCTGGATGGCTGAGTTTCTCACTTTATCTCTAAGGTAGAGACCTGCCACCCGGCGAAGGAAGCTCATTTCAGCCGCTTGTATCCGCGATCTTGTTCTTTCAGTCACTACCCAAATCTCATGACCATGGATGAGGCTTGGAACGTAGATTGACTGGTAAATTAAGAGCTTTGCTTTGTGACTCAGCTCCCTCTTCACCAAGACGGACCGGTATGAGCTCTGCTTTACACAGAGGCTGCAGCGATCCGCCTGTCGATCTCCTGCTCCATCCTGCCCTCACTTGTGAACAAAACCCCAAGATACTTGAACTCCTCCACATTTATACAATTAGTTTACAATTTCGAAATAATAATGATATTAATCCAGACCATCTATAGTAAGTCTTTCAATACAGGATCTGACAATACACGGTTTGGTCTTTTGGAAGGCACTTCATGTAGAACTGATGACATGTGGAATCATTAACCATCTGGAGAATGAAGTGGTGTGCTGATGTTCGTATCACATCTTTATTTAATTAAGCTCACGAGCAGAAATCGGTTGAGAAAAAAAAATGGTAAAGATTAAAAAATTTCCGAAAACAGAGTTTAGTTTTAAATTTTAAAGGGTATGAAAAAGAATTGCACGTGTACATGACCTTTTCCAACAGACTGCATTAGGGAGGGATTTCCAAGCAGCACACTGCTAAAGGAAGATATTGCACGTTCTCCGAAATCATGGCGTACTTAAGGATCAAGGCTCTTCAAAAAAAAACGAAAAAAAAAAACCCACCCATGTGCTCACTAACATTGCTAACTCTGCAAGAAAAGTGCTGGAGTTGTGGTTTCTGAAATGCTGTAAGATTTTTTTTCTCCTGCCTAGTTTGTTGGATATCACAGAGCCTGAGATCATTAAGGGGGGAAAATCACTAATATGCGCTGCACATCCTTAATGCGGTGATTAGAAATGATTATTACATGCAAGGCAACGTGTGCAGCTGCCGTCAAACTGGAACACAACACTGATGTAGAACTTCAAATACGTCTATCTATAGTACAACAAGCGGCAATAAATCTACAGTAATTGTAATCAGATTGTCCGTAATGGACTTCAATATCCGTGACTCAGCTTCAACCTGAATGCCTACACTTTTTCTGATTTATTATGAGACGTGCCATCGTTCGGAACTATGAGCCATAAATCCTACGAGGAGCAGACATGCATGTGTGAAAATCAGACTTCTGTCCCAGTTCGTCATCAGCTTCTGGGTAATGAGTGGGGAGGGCTGGACGTAATCGCTAATTGTACAGAGGATGAGCAGGTGGCTGGATCCCCAGCCAAGGTTAAAAAAAATGATGTACTAGTACTTGTGCCGAATTGTAAATTAGCAGCCTCAAATTTGCCGTGGAACCCAAACAAGATGCATGGTGCTGCCAATTGCAATCAAGAGCCTGTAGTGGTGCCGTGACCCGGGTATTTATCAGCAAACTCAGTCATTTATTGCTGTTTTTAAAAAGTGGGTGGTCTGAAGCTACTGGCTCGAAGAGTCAGAGTTGATACCAAAGGAAGTTCAACAATCTTGATATTTGGTCAAGTTGAAGGCACAAATTACTGCGACTGTAGACAATCCCATCATTCAATTTTCAAAAGGGAGGCACCACGGCACAGAGCTAAACCTAATAGCATAGATGGCTCTGTGTTCAAATCTCAGCCAAGGACCTTTTTACTGATGTTTGCTTGCAGTGTTTTCCTCAGGGTTCTCTCGTTTCCTCCAAGAATCCAAAGACAAGCACGTTATGTCAACTGGCTACTGTAACTTGCGTATGGGTATGTGAGTGTGACTGCATGTCTAGGTCTGGGTTTTGACTAGAGGCGTGCTCATGGGGTAACCCCGCCCCTCAACTGAAGTCAGCTGGGATTGACTACTGCCCTATTGACTAATATTGAGTCTAATTTTCGGCTTTTTACCTTTTTCAGTGGTCGCCACAGTGAATCATCTGATTTGCACGTTTGATTTGTCATAGGTTTTTACGTCGGATGCCCTTCCTGACACAACATGCTGACGGCTATGCAGCTACTCTTTACGAAAGTCAGCAATGGTTCTTTTATATGAACCTCTCACCATAGACAGTGAGAGACATGGCCGGCCTTTGATAACCCAGTTAGCTGCCCTGGGGGGGACAGTGACGACCTTGTGGAGAGTGGGACTCGAACCCCCAACCTTTGGATCAGCGATCTAGCGCCCTATACCACTAGACCACCACAGACATGGACTAAATTATTTAAAGTGCATGTGCTGAGGCAGATGACAAATCAGGGACCTGCTTGTGTCATGAAATGAGTGAGAACTGCTCAGTAACCGCAGCGATCTGTGTCGCGAGAGCTTAACGATGCGACACGTGATGTAAAATATCAGAAACCTGTTCTGTCGTGCTGTCAAAAAAAGGAGGGGTAAATGCATAAGGACATTTAGTAGAGACTGCGATGCAAAAGGTCGACCTAATCCTCGCCTGGAGACGGCTGAGATGGGCGCCAGCCTTCCCGTGGCGATGCACTGACTAATTTATATTACATCTAACACAATGGGGATAAATAGAACGATTTTAGAACAAATTATTAAAAATAATATTATTGTGACATAAACTGAAAGTTTGCAACATGATGGCAGAGTGGTTAGCATGTCCACCTCGCAAGGAGACCTGGGTTTGATTCCCAGCCTGGAGGTTTCTGTGTGGAGTTTGCATGTTCTCCCTGTGCTTGCGTAAGTTTCCTCCAGGCACTCCGGGTTCCTCTTAAAGTTCGAAAACATGCACAGTGGGTTAATTGTCTGTTCCAAATCGCCCTACATGTGAATGTGAGTATGTATGGTAGTGTTGGCCCGGTGATTGCCTGGCGAGCTGTCCAGGGTGTATGTACCCTGCCCTCGCCCGTAGACGACTGACATGGGCGCCAGCCTCCCTGCAACCCTAATTAGGAGAAAGTGGTTCAGAAAATGAATGAATGGAATAAACTGAAAGTGAAAGCTCATTTCCCTGTCTTTGTCATCCTGTCACCCTCAGCTTAGGCCTAGGTGTCAAACTTCGAAACTTCTTAAACAGTTCACCCCACGCTCTTTCACTTCAAGTGTCCAGCCGGTGTAGTTTTCTTTTTCTCTCCAGGTTTTGCTTGGAACCAATGATTGTCCTGTGCTTGGAGCAACGTATTAATTAAATTGCTTCCTGAGGCATGATGGTGCTGGAATTGAGTTTCAGCCTCGGCTGTGCCACTGGGGACTCCAGGCTCCTCACGCCCGATCGCCTTCTGCACACACACTCGCACACATTCAACAATCAATTTTTCTTCTCCTTGAATCTCCAAGCTATAAAAAGAGAGAGAGAGAAGCAAAGCTCCGAAGTGTCTCCAGCGTGATGCGGACATCTGGCCGGCGGATCCGCTTTACTAAACCACAGACAGCTGTGTTCCTTCACATACGGGAGACATTTTCATGCAAATCTGAACTGTTCAGTGTAAATGACTCAAATGCTCATTACATTCTAATAATTAATGCAGGAATATGTTTGTTGTGTCACAGTAGTTTAAGATGCTTGTTCAGATGTTGCAAGTATTGTCCTGCTAAACGTAGCATCAGAGACACTAATAGCTAATAAAAACCATTAGGAAAGATTCTAATGCTTAAATATGCATGACTTTGCTTTTTATCCCAAGTTACAGTATTAAACCCTGAAAAGGCATCAATGTAATGTTCTTTTTCTTTGCATAATTTATAGCCTCTGTAGAACGCTAGCTAAGTCAAATTTAAGATGATCAAACTAGCCTGTTACTGTTAGCCATCACAGCGAGCTAGAAATTATTCCACTTTCACTTTAACTCAGAAGCAAAAGGCAAAAAACCAAAATATTTTCCTGTACATCACAATTATTATTATTATTATTATTATTATTTTAGCAACAACAGAGTGAGCTAGTATTTGGTTGTGAACCTTCCTCCAAACAAATTTGCAAATTATACTCCAGTAGTTATTAATTTAACCCTTTTTAACGCCTGAATAATTTTCTTCAATTAAAAAAAATTTTATCACGAGTTTTCCATAATCAAAAAGGCCTAAGGAAACACCCCGAACACATTTCTTTCAACAAAATTATAATAACACTAATAAGAATAATAACAAATAATAACTCTCATAAATTTGTGAACAACACAATCCTGCACACTCACGGTCATCTCACAGCTGACTGAGGCACGTGAGATCAAGCTGTGTTGCATCAGGCGACGCCACAAGAAGTATAGAACACTTGAGCAGCACAGGGTACAATGTGTCTAGTAATTATTAGAATTTTTGAAAGAGGACTATATGGTCCTGCTGGCATTAAAGGGATAACCATGCCCCAGTACAATGTACTGTAAATTTGTTTGAACGTGTTGATTACCATTGCCAAGCTCGGGGATTCAGGGTGATTTCCTATCTTTCTGAGTAGGGATTCAAAGTTGATTTGGTTCTTCTGAATTTAAAATCAAGTGCGGTCAGAGCTTTGATTTTATTTGTTCGTTTGCCTTTATTTTAATTCTAAAAAACAAAACTTTTATTTATTGTATTAAATTAAGGTTAATGCACCAAGTAGCACAAAGCGCCACCAAATCAAAAAAATTAATAAATTGCACATTAAAACAAATAAATAAATAAATAAACACACCACCCTCTGCTGGATCTGTTGTAATATGGCACTTCCAAAAAATTGCTCCATTTGACATTGTTCTATTTGTTAAGGAATCCCTTTAAAAATTCCTGGAATGTGATCCAGATCATCTTCAAAATGTTCATTCATTATCTGAACCACTTAATCCTAATTATGATCATGGGGAGGCTAGTTCCCATCTGGGTGAGGTCAGAGTACACTCTGCAGAATCACAATGATGGCTATGCAGCTCCTTTTGTTGAAAGTCAGCAATGGTTCTTCTACATGAACCTATCACGATAGACAGTGAGAGACATGGACGGCCTTTGATAACCCAGTTCGCTGCACTTGGGGGGGGGGGGGTAGTGACAACCTATTGATAGTGGGGCTTGAACCTCCAGCCTTGGGATCAGTGATCCAGCACCTTACCACCAGGCCTCTACTGCCCTTCTTCAAAATGTTACAATATTGTTTGGGTTAAGGTTGTACTATATCAGAATACAGTCAGAGCTTTCTGCAGAATGTGGCTAACAAACAAACAGATAAGCAAATAGACCAGCGGCGACAGAAACATAACCTTTTCAGCAGAGGTAATGAAATTGTTTCTGTTAGTATTCAGGATGCTGAGCCACAGCCTGCTCCCAAAACAGTAATTTTCCCCCCATCTTAATGACTCATTTTAAAAATGCATTAAGCCTCTGTTACTTATTTAAATTCAGACCTGAAACTTTCTGCTTTGTCTGCAAATACAAACAGCCCTGATTGACATTGTAGAAGAACATTACAGAAAGATAAGGGCTGAATTTCCAAAATTAGGATTCTGCAATTTCCCCTAAGTCGTCTCTTGAAATCCATATTTTCTGCAATAAAGGTTTAAATAGAAGCTTTAGCCCTCGGCGCAGCTTTATAGTGCTTTCACATCTATAAAAAATTGTCTGGCAGGCAGTCAACGACAAGGTTTGTGCTGCTAAAATGGGAGTCTCTGTGCTTTTCCGTTATTCCATCAGGGTGTGTGAGATCACTCAGACAATGCTAAACTGAAAGCTATAAACTTACATTACCTTTTAGCTACATTAGCCTCGCAGCTCGGAGCCAAAACAAAAGAAGCAGATTCCATGATTGATTACATTTGCAGTGGGAGGATTTCTTGAGGGGATTTTTATGTTGTATAACCTTCCACAGCAGGACAAGTATTAAACAATCTGGAAATATTAGCATGTTAAAATATAATTGCTCACAGTCTGATTTAGGATTTTTGTTTGTTTTAAAAAAAAAAGCCTGTAAGGTTACTATATGGTACTGTTTGTTTGTTTTGTTCCATTTTTTTTTTTTAATATTAAGTAACATTAGAACAGTTTTTTTTTTAAACCTCTTGAGGAATCAGATTGCGGGCTATAGATACACAATCGGCTTGACATAATTGTTGGTGTTTTTCATAATTTTTCGAAATGGATCATGTCTGTCTTCCTTTCGGCTTTTTCCCTTTTACTCGGGAGTCGCCACAGCGAATCATCTGATTCGCACGTTTGATTTGACAGAGGTTTTTACGTCGGATGCCCTTCCTGTCACAACCCTTTTCAGCAAGGGACAGAAACACGCTGACGACTCTGCAGCTACTCTTTACGAAAGTCAGCAATGGTTCTTTTACATGAACCTCTCACCATAGACAGTGAGAGACATGGCCCGCCTTTGATAACCCAGTTAGCTGCACTGGGGGGGGACAGTGACAACCTTGTGGAGAGTGGGACTCGAAACCCCAACCTTTGGATCAGCGATCCAGCGCCCTATACCACTAGACCACCACTGCCCCAATTTTTCGAAATTGATATTTTCAAAAAACAAAAACCAGTTTTTCTTCCTTATGTTCCCATGTAGTATATACAGTCCTTCAAGAATTATTCCCTTCAGCTCGATGGATATTGCTGAATAGTTCCCTGGGCTTTTGAGACCCGAGTGTGGTGGCTCATTAGAGCCAATGCTTGTCTCTGGTTCCTGTAATGTGAAGTGACTAGCAGTTCAGCTCCTCCTGAATGGAACTTGAGTCCAGGTAACCTGCACCTTCCCGGTATTTTTTTACCCAGTACCCATTTATACTGCTGAGTGAACAGAGGCACTCTTGTGGTTAAAACCTTGGCCATGGGTCTAGGTAAAAAAGGTAAAGGTAAAGTCTGTTGGGCTTTTTACACCCGAGCCTAGTGGCTCATCAGACCGGTGCTTATTCCCGGTTTCCATAGCATGAAGGAACCAGGAGTTCAACTCCTCCTGGATGGGGCGCTAGTCCATCGCAGGTTACCTTTCCAGTATATTTTTACTGGTACCCATTTATACTGCTGGGTGAACAGAGGCACACTTGTGGTTAAGACCTTGCCCAGGGGTCTTAGCACAGTGGGGGTCTAACTGGGATTTGAACCCACAACCTCCCGATCATGAGCCCAGCACCCTAACGACTACACCACCGGCCCCACTTAGTTTATTGTACTGCTATGTATAACCACTATCAACATTCATTTCCTGAAGTGAACAAACTAACATCTGGCCTGAAGACTTTCCTTCATTCAAAACCTTCCTGACTCTTACAAATCCCTGATACTGGAGACTCCTTCCATAAAGGGTCGATATACAGTGGTACCTTGAATTATGAGTGTCTTTTATAATGAATTTTCCATGATACGAGCTTCGATCCACCAAAAATCTGTCTCATTCAACCAGCAAAATTTTGATTTACGAGATCTTCTGAGGAAATGGCTTTTCCAGGACGATTAACCTCGTATTGTTCTACGTGTATTCCTCCGCGCTCCGAGAACGCCTTGTGCAGTGCTTCTCAATTATTTTCTGTGATGCCCCAATAGGAAGAAAAGAAACATTTCACATTTCATTCCCCCCCCCAGGGCCCCGCACATGACTATAAATAGTGTTTACTGCACTTCATATTGTTTGCTCGGTGCTTTTTCCCGACACCATAGGGAACACCGTGAGTGCGTCAGTGCCACCTACTGTAGAGGATGCACAATTCTATTCTAGTACACACAATTTAATTCTAGTACAGTATGGCAAAAAAGCATGTTCCCCACGATCATACATACCCCTGTGGCATCACACCACACACCTCAATATTTGAGAAGCACTGGCCTTGAGGGATCTCACCATGAGCCTTTCCTCGCTGGCATTCGTAGCGTGCACACACACACACAAAATTCTCTTCCTCCTCCCTTTTCTGTTACGCCCCACCTCATGCCTGCTCACGTGATATCCTTGCTGCAGTCGATGATTGTTAGGGTTAGTTGACTTATTGTTTATTGTTGTTTTATTATTTATTATGAATTATTATTAATGTCAATGTACCTATTATTATTATTATTATTATTATTATTATTATTGTTATGAAATCTTTATTGTTTTTACAAGTTTATCTTTAAAATATTAGGTGAAGCATATGTGTTTGTGTCAGGGATATATGAGTTTGGGAGGGGGTTGGAACGGATTAATTGGTTTTCTATTATTTCCTGTGTGAATTTTTGTTTTATCTCACAAACATTTTGACTTATGAGTTCACCCTTGGAATGGATTAATTTCGTAAGTCAAGGTACAACTGTACTTGGTTCATCTGTTGTAATAATGCATTGTATTTATATAACATCTTGTCACTCAGACTGGGTTGGTTTTAATGATGATTGGGATCCACAGACCTGTAAAAAAATAAACAACAACAAACAAAGTTTTATCCTTGAAACAGGATAAAAGCCTTGTCCGAACCGAGGAAACAGAAGAGCTTTTCATCTTACATCAGGCTGTAAGCAAATACAAAAGAGCACATTGATTGTGAGTGCATGAAAAATATGCTCGAGGTGGTTTAGAGGCAGCGCACTTCAGCCGAGTTCAGGGTCGGTACTGAAATGCTGCAAATCACAAGAATGAATCATGAAGCCATCTCAAGAGGAGGGTGTGGTGAAGTCACTGAGAGAAAAGTTTACTGTGATTAAAAACAGGTTAATTTAAATTATACCTAATAGTTTATTATTTATAAAAACTTATATAAAACGCAGATGGTGGATGATCAAAGATATTCAGGAAGGAGTCTCCAGTTTCAGTACATTGTAACAGTGAACCCAACATCAAGGGGCAAAAAGCTGCTAGTTCATGCGTCCATGTTGATAGCTACTACTCTATTCTACTGTATATATTTATATAGATAAAGATAGTGTTGCTTATTGTCAATTGATGCATGAACCATGAAAATCAGTCTAGTAGCGCTCTATTTAGCAGCAATTTATATTAAAGTGCAAAAAGGCAACCAAGAAACTACCCTGAGCTATACATATAGCTACGCATATACCTTCAGACACATGATATATCGATGGTGAATGGTATACACTGGTATAAAGAGGTAGAGCTTTTTAAATCATAATAATAAACATCATATATTAAGACCTGCTCTAAACATGAATATTGCATTGTACATTTATTTTGTACAAATTTTGAAAAAAAATGGGAGGCTCCAAATAAGGTGTGTGACTATTAACACAGAGATTCTAAGTTCGAATCCGGGTTAATGCCACAGCCATCCGTGGGATCTAACTGGCCAAGTGCTCATGAGAGAGAGGGATGACATGCGCCCACTTGGGAATTGGATAAGACGAAAATTAGGGATAAAATGGGGGTAAAATGAAAAAAAAAAATGATGCAAAGACATCCCATAATAGTATTATCGTAACCAATGGAGGTTTATGACGTTTTTTATGGCTATAAGAGAACTGAGTGTGTTTCAAGTGTGTTTGTGGTGGCACAGGGCATATGGTTGTGCCGTCTGTTCAGTGAAGTGCACTAGCATACTGCACTGGAAGCTGTGGATAATATAGCAATAAACTAAATAACGCAATATTCAGATAAAAAATCATTAACAAATAAAACACAAGTAAACATTCAGTTGTTCAGTTTATTATTATAGAAATGCTGGTTGAATTTCACATGGACAGATTTTACTGCATTTCTTAGCAGAATGAAGAAAGACACAACAAACAAAACATAAAAAAAACCAGGTTGGCAGAAAACGCATTTTTAATTCAGTACATGTAGCAAGATGTCTTGGAACGATCACACGAACACCAGAGAAGTTGTAACATGATGCGATTATGATCAACAATTCCTTTCAAAAAATAGCTTTTTTTTTTTTTTTTTTTTTTTAAATATACGATATTGACGTGTTTTTTATATATTTGCCTGCAGAAATGAATTACTAAACACCTTATTATCTTCGAGCACAAAATAATAATAAAATGCACATTGGGTCCCAAACGCTGAAATGATGTATATATGATGTAAATTAATAAATTCAAATATGACTGTGAATCAATATTTAACCCTTTAATGCCCAGCAGGACCATATGGTCCACTTTCAAAAAAAAATTCTAATAACTACTAGATCGTTGCGCGACTGTACCGTTCAGATCGTGTTCTATACTTGTTGTGGTGTCGCCTGATGCAACACAGCTTGGTCTCACGTGCCTCAGTCAGCTGTGAGACAAGCTTGAGTGCGCAGGATTGTGTTGTTCACGAATTTGAGTGTTACAGTATTTCTTATTATTATGTTATCATTATGTTATTATTATTATTATTAGTGTTATTATAATTTTGTTGAAACAAATGTGTTCGGGGTGTTTCTTTAGACCTTTTTGATTAGAAGAGAAGTGAAATTTTTTAACTGAAAAAAAATTCGGGCGTTAAAGAGTTAAAAGAAAATAATTTAAAAAGAGCCATGTTTATATCCAGAATTCTTAATAATGTATTAATTATAATTTTGGAATGAATAATATACTTTTCTGATCTGCAATTTTTAATTAATTTAAATGTATTTAAATTGTAAAAACGTACAGTAACAGGCAAAGTTATACACACCTCCTGTTTTAATGAGAGTGAGTGGGTGTGTCCAGACTTGACTGGTACTGTATATTTGAGCTGCTGTTATGAACAATGGTTCCCTCACAAGGTTCGTTTTTTTCTTTCTCTTGAAGTTATGCTGCAGTCCACTGTACCCAGAACTCTGAAAAATTTTTCTGCACTCAGTTTGTGATAAGAGCAATGGGACTGTCATTCACATTGGAATTTGGCGAATCAGGAACAGTAATGTCCCTCTTTATGTTTATAAGAAACTGTTTCTGCACTTTGGACTGGTAGTGTAAATAAATTGAATTAAAAATAAAAATGCATTCATTTATTCATTTTCTGAACCGTTTAATCCTGATTCGGGCCATGGAGAGGCTGGTGCCCATCTCAGCCGAATTTGGGTGAGGGCAGAGTGCACCCTGGACAGCTCGCCAGGCCATCGCAGGGCAGAAACATGCTGACGGCTATGCAGTTCCTCTTTATAAGAGTCAGCTATGGTTCTTTTACATTAACCTCTCAGTAGAGACAGTGAGAGACATGGCCGGCCTTTGATAACCCAGTTAGCTGCACAATTAATGTTTAATAAAATTTTACAGCTTTCTCCCCCATACACAAACAAAATTATCATATTTTCCAGACTGTAAGTCACACTTTTTTCATTCTTTGGCTGAAGGTGTGATTTATACTCCAGAGCAACTCATATGTGAAATTAGTACATAAAATTCTGTTCGTCATAATAATAACGAACATAATTTCACATGTTTATTTTTACACTCTCAACCGCAAGAAGGCAACAAGGGGGCAGAAAAGTGGAGATTATTATTACTGCAATGAAGAAAACAAAAAAAGCTAATCGCAGGCTAAAAGCTAATCGTGGGCTAAAAGCTAGGTGGCCACAGCTAGAGGAACGAGCTTGCACATGGGTGCTTGTGCAACGTGCTGCAGGGAGGGGCTTGTCAACACTGCAGTTTCATCTCTATGTCCAGGTAGTTGACAAGGAGATAAATAGAAATTACTTTGCGTGAGGATTTTCTTGGTATTACCGCTTCATGCAACACAACCGACTCTCTATCAGAGCGAGGACCACAACGTCACAAAAACTGCCAGCAGATTTCAAAGCCAAGGTAGACAGTTTCCATGAGTTTGCGACTTATATGTTTTTTCTTTTTTATTATGCATTTTTTTTGGCCAATGCGACTTGGACATCGTAGCGACGTATAGTCCGGAAAATATACTAAGTGGATTATAAAAGTATTTGTCTTTTTTCAAAAGTCATTAATTTTACTAACTGAACTGCTGAACATTTTTGTGAAGGATCACAATTCACCTAAATGTATGTTTAGCAAAAGGTATATTTATGACAATATAAAACTTGTAAGTCATTAGAAGGATTACTGTTAACAATTTTACACTTAAATTTAGTCTAATTATTCATTCAAGGATAAAGCTGCTACTACTACTACTAATAATAATAATAATAAGCAAATGCAAGTTAGCAAATAAAAGTGAATACATTTTATTTCTTCACCTCACTATAACATTATATCAGTTCTAGTTGAAGTCTTTAAAAGTTTTAATGCAACTCAGTAAACTCAAAATATATAGAATGTTCATTTTCATGCTCAAAAAAAACCAAAGCAAGAATCTATATATTTGAGGCAACATGGACATCGACAAGTCACTAGCAGTCATATGTATTAGCCAGCAATTGGCCGATATCAATTAGCGCATGAATGCTAAACAAATATAATATAACGAGCTAATAATAAGCTAACACTGTATTACTAGCAGTCCCCTTTAACAGTCATTATTTAATATTATGGAACTATATATGTTTCTTCAAATTCCAGCATTTGGGACAAATAACTGTAAACATTTCCATTTAACACATAAGCACAGAATCGAATAAACATTCACACACTCCTGGTGTTTATATAGCCAGTAACGGTGTAGCAGAGAAACTCGCAAACCGTGACCTGAAGCCTTCAAATAGATGACGAATACAGAATTCAATCACAGAGTGAAAAGAATGCTTTTACATTGAGGTAAAAAACCAGATTCTGCATCAGTGTTATACATAAATAAAGTCGTTTTAAACACAATCTTATTCTTCATTGCATTTTATTTGCCCCTCCAAGCTCACTGCTCACCTTATACATCTGTACACAGTGATTGGAGCTCATCCCTTCTGTGCGCTGGGTGTATAAATCATCTTCTACTTGAGATGGGTGTATTATGGGCAGCATAGGCAGGTTTAACTTTCAGATAGGCTGTAATGTGGGTGGGTGTGGGTGTTGGTGGGTGTGGGTGTGGGTGTTGGTGGGTGGTTTGATATGAAGCTCATAGGACAAAGAAATGTCACATTCATTAGTATTGTAGTGTGTTACTCTTTAGTACATTCCTTTAATTCATTCATCTTTGTTAAAAGCTTTATGCTGGTCATGGCAGATGAAATGATGACTTTGATTATTTGTTAGTTTGGAATTATAAAGAAAAGATGTGAATGGGATTGGTCAAGAATTCCATCCAAGCAGGTGAGGATTCCTGTGGGAGTGTCAAAATTAGGTGGAATTTCTGAATGAGACTGATTAAAATTCCATTGTAATGCAGAATTCCAGAGAGAGAGAGAGAGAGAGAGAGAGAGAGTTATAATTCCTGTAATAGTTGGTGGGGGTGGACGGAATTCCTTTGGGAGTGGAAGAGATGACCGAAAGACTAGCTAGAATTCCTGTGGCATACAGAATTCCAGTGTGACGCATGTTCCCCATGGTGATACGCACCCCCACACACACCGTGGCCCCCAAGGGGGACGCACCCCACTATTTGAGAAGCACTGGCCTTGTGAGAGCTCACCACAAGTCTTTCCTCGCTGGCATTCGTAGCGTGCACACGCACAAAATTCTCCTCCTCCTCCTTCTTATGCACCACCTCATGCTTGCCCACGTGACGTCTTCGCTGCAGTCGATGATCAAAAGTGTTAGTTGACTGATTATTCATCCTTATTTTTTATTATTAATTATTATTAATGCTAATGTACATGTATTATTATAAAATATTTATTGTTTTACATGTTTATCTTTAATATATTTGGCGAAATATAGGGCAGTGGTGGTCTAGTGGTTAGGGCGCAGGATCGCTGATCCTAAGGTTGGGGGTTCAAGTCTCCACAAGGTTGTCACTGTCCCCCCCAGTGCAGCTAACTGGGTTATCAAAGGCCGGCCGTGTCTATCACTGTCTATGGTGAGAGGTTCATGTAAAAGAACCATTGCTGACTTTCGTAAAGAGTAGGCTGCAAAGCCTCAGTGTGTTTCTGTCCCTTGTTAAAAGGGTTGTGACAGGAAGGGCAGATGATTCGCTGTGGCGACCCCTGAGAAAGGGAAAAAGCCGAAAGGATAGAAGAAGAAGATATTTGGTGAAATATACGTGTTTGTGTCAGGTTATATGAGTTTGGGAGGGAGTTGGAACAGATTAATTTGTTTTCTATTATTTTCGATGGGAATTTTTGTTTTATCTAATGAACATTTTGACTTATGAGCTCGCCCTCGGAACAGATTAAATTAGTTAGTCAAGGTACCACTGTATTCTGATTCTGATTAATTGGTTAGAATCCCTTTGTGATCCAGAATTCAAATGGAATTCCTTCATGAGTGATCAAGTTAGGATTAAGTAAAACAGTCCTATTAGGTCTACTTGGTGTTGCGCTGACATTCCGCCACCAACCAACCAACCAACCAACCAACATCTGCTCCTGCTGTGCTCCCTTTCCATTGATGGATGGCTTAGAAAAAAGAAACAAAACGTTGTCCACAGCAACAGATGGGCGACTGTCAGTAATTACAGACGTACAGAGTGACCTGTATGGTTGGTGTAGCTGATAAAACGGTGACGCTGAAGGATACTCCGTATTTGGATTCGAGTAACAGGATAAGGAAAAGATATTAAAAGCAAAACTTCAGTATGCGTTAATTTCACCCGTGCTATTAATCATCCGAGTAACTTGCTTTTCTGCCCATTTACCTGAACTAAAAGGAACAGCAAGTAACGGGAAAGCACTGATGCGTAGTGCCGTTTGCTTTGCTGCTGCAGGGGCATTTCAGCCTCTGAATCCAACGCTTTAATGGACACTGTTCGGCATTCTGTCATCAGCTGCATCATTTACTGCACTGGAGAGTTGAGTCATGGAGTGGAACAAAAAAACATTGGCGGTACAAATTCAGTGCAGGGACACCTGCCAGCTTCAGCAATCACAAACTGATTGACAATCACGGGTTTGTTTGTTGTGTTTTTAAAATTACTTTTTCCTATATTTAAAAAACAAACATAGCGCCCGCGGATTAGTGTGAGGCTATAGCATGGAGTGAAATCAGTTATCTTTTAACCTTGAAAGAGCTTGTAGGGATTCGGGATTGAAATGGCAACAGTCAACACGAACTCATGGTAATCGACTTTGGAGCAACTTGTTTCTTTTCAGAGACAAAACATAACAGGGGGACGGGGTGGGCGGGGACGGTGGTTAACAACACATTCAGCTTGCATTCCTGTGTGAATGGAGGCTTTTCAACCATGGTGCCAATAATTACAGCAATGAAAAAGAAAAGAATTCCTATGTAGCTGTTTGCGCCAAGCCATTCTATCATTCACACGCGATTTCCTGGCTCCCATTTCTCAACAGAGATGTTCACCTATTAATAATTTATCAGCGCAAATGTTCCGCTAACATGCAGCTAACGTTTGGTAGAGGAGGCTATTGGCGGGAAGTCTGCTCATGATGTCTCATACTTTGCATGTACACAACGTATGAAATAAGCAGCGTACACACAACATACCCATCCAGTCATGTATTATACACATCGTGCAACAACCTTCATATGTAGTCGTCCTATGAAAATGATCCCTTGGGCCATATTTACTAAGAGATGTGCTGAATAACAGCACGGGGCGTGGCTAGTTCAGTGGGCCCACGCCCATCACTGGGGCTGAGGTCAAAAAGCCTATCCACATTGGCAGCTTGTCCACATTGGTAACGACAGGTCAAATTTGCTTCCGATGAGGGTTGGAGTTTACCGGACAAGGGTTGAATGCACCCTCCGGGTCTGCAATGAGGTCCTTCCCCAAGTGGAGAAGTTCAAGTATCTTGGGGTCTTCTTCACGAGTAATGGTAGGATGGAGCGGGAGACCGACAGGCGGATTGCTGCAGCCTCTACTGTAAAGCAGAGCTTGGATCAGTCTGTCATGGAGAAGAGGAAGTTGAGCAACAAGACAAAGCTCTCAGTTTACCAGCCTACAGTCATGAGCTTTGGGTAGTGACCCAAAGAACAAAGTAGTGGGATACAAGTGGCAGAAACGAGTTTCCTTCACAGGGTGGCAGGGGTCTTCCTTAGAGATAGGGTGAGAAGCTCAGTCATCTGGGAGGAGCTCGGAGTAGAACCGCTGCTCCTCTGCGTCGAGAGGAGCCAGTTGAGATGGAATGCCTCCGGAACACCTTCCTTGTGTGGTGTTTCGGGCATGTGCAACTGGGAAAAGACCCTGAGGTTGACCCAGAGCATGTTGGAGGGATCATGTCTATGGTATGGTCTGGGAACGTCTCGGTGTCCTCCATAAAAGAGCAGGAGGAAGTGACTGGGGAGAGGGATGTCTGGCCCGCATTGCTTAGGCTGCTGCCCCAGCAAGCCGACCCTGGATTAAGCGGAGGAAGATGAGATGAGATGAGTTTACCAACAACAATTACAACGACGTTCATACATCATCAAGTCCTCATTGTTAGTCCTCATTGTTAGTTAAAAGCATTTCTAGTTACATTTAATAACAATCCCAGCTTTTCTTTCACCAGGATTCTAACCCTGATCTAAAATCAAACACAAGAGCTTCAGTGGATCAGAAAAACAAAATAAAACATCTAGAACCTTAAACATTCTGAAATTATAAAGTATCTTCTCAGGAACTCTTTGCTGTGGCGACCCCTGATAAAGGGAAAAAGCCAAAAGGAAATCTCTCTCTCTCTCTCTCTCTCTCTCACTCTCTTCTAAGGAACTCTTTAAGGAACCTTTTAGGAACCTTTTAATCAAGACTACAGAAGAATACATCTTGCAGGTTTTGGATTTGAGAGTAAAATATGGCCCTTGCTTGACCCGTGATTCCTACTTTGTCCAGAAATTCTCAGAAAACCTCAGTGATGGTCGGTGTTCTTATGATGAGATGTGTCCTTTCATAGATGTTCATGGTTTACAGAACTGTTGTTCTTAAGTACATGCACCAGCAGAAACATACTAGCTCGTCTCTCAAGGTTCCTATGATACCCAACAGACTCAAGCTGTAACCAGGATGTGTTGAGATGATTGTTCTGGCCTGTTCATGGCTACTTGTCTGTGCATTACGACAGTGAGTGTTTGGACCAATCAGACCTCAGTGCATGAAAGAAGCTGCTGTCCAGTGTTGGGTGTCATGATAGCTGCCATTCAGGGTAGAAAAATCTGATGGGGTGTTTCTTGGCCCACTTGGCAAAGACTGTTTTCTCAGTTATGAAGCGATGGCCTCCGTAGGGAGCGCTCTCGTGCAGGACATACTCGGCACACTCGTCGCGACTCCCGACTTCGTAGTAGTGATATGGGACCTTCCTGTAGCCTTCAGTTCTAACAGCAAGAACAGAAACACACAAATTTCACTTCAAATTGTAAACCTTTAAAGATACAGGGTGAGATATTTAAGAGAATTGGTTAAAATAAATTAAATATATCATCAACAAACCAGTTTTCATTTATTCATGCATTCATTTTCTGAACTGCTTAATCCTAATTACAGTTGCGGGGAAGCTGGCGCCCATCGTAGCTGTCTCTCAGCAAGAGCAGAGTACACCCTGGACGGGTTCGCCAGGTCATCGCATGGCAGAAACACACTGACGGCTCTGCAGCTCCTCTTGTCGAAAGTCAGAAATGGTTATTTTACATGCCTCACACCATAGACAGTGAGGGACATGGCCGGCCTTTGATAACTCAGTTAGCAGCACTGGGGGGGGACAGTGACAACCCATTGAGAGTGGGGCTTGAATCCCCCCCCCCAACCTTGGGATCAGCGATCCTGCACCTTTACCACCAGGCCACCACTGAGCAGTTTTCATTTATCGATAACTAATTAAAAAAGTAATAAACTAAAAAACTTCTTCAATACCTAATAAAAATCCATTTATATCTACATGCGGAGTTTGTCCCCTTCCGTGGAGGCTGCCATCTTGCAATGCTACATTTCTAGAGTGGCCCAGAATCATACAGACTTTGAATGGGAAGGATCTGGTATGAAATTTCAATCGGCTGCAATGTAGAACCTCACCACTAGGCCTTACACACTGTACCTTTAAGAGAACCAATATTCTATTCTATGGCGCTTGAACATTCCTGCAGTTTTGCTCTGCTCCAACTACAGGGATCCCTCACTTTCCGCGGTTAATTGAGACCGAGATCCCCACGCAACCATCGAAATTCGCGAAGTAGGATCACACACACACACACACACACACACACACACCCCACCCCCGACTGACGTATACATACATGTATATGTATATATAATATCAATAACTACATAGCCAATGCTATAAATGCTTATAATAACAATTAAACATTGAAGAAATAACATAAGCTGTAAATAAAATATAAATACAGACGCTCTCAAACTTACCAACATTCGTTTTGCAAACATCCGGAAACCGAGGGTGAAAGTGAAATGAAACTGAAGAACAAGTTGAAATAGAAATGGAATAAAATCTACAGAAAGATAGATCATAAATATAGGCATGAAATATGATTAAACATTATCCTGAGGTACACTTAATACTAGGCTCTGGGGGCGTGGCTGCGCAGACGCGATGCAACAATGTATCTTGTTTTGATGGGAAATTTTGGGTTGTTTTTTGTTTTGTGATGGTTTATGGGTTTTTTTTTTTTGCATAATTGGCCTTGTTTTTGTGACATTTTGCTTAACTTTTCCACCTATTCTCCCTTAATTTCCTTATTTTTTTAATTCGATGAATTTTTTTTTTTTTAATACGCGATGCACTACAGCCGTATTAATTGAAGCGCGAAGTGGCGATGGATCCCTGTATTCAATTTTACTTCCCATTCCCTTTTTTTGTTCACTTTGGCAAGTGCACCAGGTCCTACAAAGTTATAAATGATTTTCATTTCAATCCCTCACACCACCTACGGTAAAACCCATTTCACATGAATTGCTCCAACGGATGATCATTTTAAAACAGACGCCTACCTCCGTCACTGTCTCGCATGAAAAAGTAAACGTCCTTGCAGTGGACCACAGTTCACCCAATTCTGCAGCCTTAAGGAGCGTCAGAGATGAGATTAGCTATAAAATGATATTGGCTTGTTGTTTTGGAGCAGGTGGAAAATGCATCATCTTCAAAGGCTATTCTTAGCTAGAGAGGTTCTCGGAGAGCAACAAGACGACTGGACTGCAAATGACGAAGCTACGCCGCGGGTTAGCATGGACAGTGACAGCTTCTTAAAACAGCAGTAATGAGACTGAGTTTAATTGGCTAGAGGTAAGTGGGTCCAGAGACCTGCACATTATAGACACAGATATGGCAGTAAATAGATGGATAGGAAAACACAGGAACTCCTCCAGAAAGGTCAACAAGGGAAAGCACTGCGGGCAAAGAGCGCAGAAAATAAAGCTGAATTTATGGGGTGTAAACATTCAGTGTCGCTTCACGTGTATTCCGCATTGTGAACCCCTGACCCCGTCTGATCCCCAAAACTAAGCGGAGAGGACCGTGGCTCATACTTGGATGGGACACTGCATGGAAATATGAGGTGCTGTGCAGATGGGAAGCAAATCATGAGCATCGGGTGCTCTGTCGGAGCTGAAGTCTGGAACATTCATGGCGCGTGAAGAGGAAGTGTTGCCTTATTGTCTGTATAAACTTAAGTAAAGTCAACATACAGGTTGTCGTTTGACAACTACCAGATTCTGATTTGGTATCCTCACCTCATTTTTCAAGAAAAAAAAATAAAGAACTCGCCTTCAGCAAGTTTGAATCCCACTGATGCCACAGTCATCCATACCTGGGAGCCTAAGCAAGAACAATTGGACACGAGGAATGACATACAGTCCCATCCCTGTCAAGTGCAGCATCGATAGCCAATCATGGCTGTTTGTGAGCTCATGCGTATGAAGGTGGTACAGTACGCCACCCAAGAGCAGCAGTTTGACAAATTGCCTGCAAACCACATCAACTCGAATGTGTCCACATGGCTTCAATAAACAGCCACAATACTACCAAACATCAGACTGCAGACTGGCTGTAAAAGGATGTGTGTCTGTGCTGGCTTGGAATGGAATGATGAGCTGCGAGGTTGAGTTTGTTATCCGCCTGTCCAGGCTATGCTCTCAGTGTAGGTGCATAAACAAAGCGGAAACATCGAACTCACTTGCAGTAGGTGTCGTTGATCATCCCATATATGCGGATCTCCTTGCACATGTCCATGGCTAAGATGAGGGTGAACCATCCGGTACTCAGGTATGACCCTGATGAAATTCTGTCAATGGAGAGAGGGGAAAAAAAAACAACAAAAAAACAAAACTCATCACTGACTCACATCACATACGGCGAGTCATTCTCAGTCGGTAAAGCAGGCCGCTGTCCTGAGTGAGCAAGCTGCAGCTAAGATGGACAGTCACGGCGGTAAAGACTGACCGTGTTCGCTCGTATCCTTTCAACATTACTGTATTCAGATTCTAACCGTGTTTAAAAGCGTTTAGATTTCTTTGCAAGTTAAGAGTCAGACGTAGCGACGTCGTTTCTTTTGTAAGGAGTGCACTCCGCCTACCGCAGCTCCATGTCTGCCGCCGTTCTCCGAGTGAGAATGATAGAAACAAGTGCGAGCAGAGTGCCATCTTAGCTTGCCAACTTGGAAATAAACAGCGGTTGAGGAATGAACTCTGACAGCTACAGCCAGGCTCAAAGTAAATAATGCGACAGGGTTCCGTTGCTTCACGTGGCGCTTTCCCCTGCCAAACGTGTCCCAATGTAGATAGATCATGTCGATTCAGTTGAATATTCTTGGGTAATATGAGGCATACTGTGCATCCTGGGCCTGAGCTGTCAATCATTTATACGGAGTAGTATTTTGTTTTGTTCAGAACAGCTTTGAAGGATTTCTGCTCTGGTTGATTCTGTCCTTCAATCCGGGCGCACTCTAGGCATGTTGTTGTCACAGGTATTGTTTAGCGTGAAGCCGTGTCTGAGGGACCACAATGCCTTTATAATGTGTGCTCTTCTGCTGGGCAAAACGAGTTCAAAAAAAAAAAAAAACAAAAAAAACAGAACTGATCTTCAAAGAGGAAAGAAATAAATGAGGTTGGACCTTCTGTACTTTGCTATCCAATAAATATGTGTTTTGGTTGAAAAGAACCAAACATGACCTCGGATTTTAGTGTGAGGAGAATTCCACTACTTTTACTAGAGATGCTTCATTTTAGGTAACGTATTCCCAAAGGGCAAAGGTCAGGGCTAACACAATGGCCTTGATTCAGAATACACGCAACCAGACTTTCTTTCTCTCTTATCATTTCCTGAAAATCCTTCTCGCTTAAATGTGAATTAAAATGACTGACTGCGAAATGAAAAGATTAAAATTTCAGCTCATATTAAATGATATCGCTCCCCCATCTTCCCTTTTTTCATTCAAATTTCTTCCCGCGTTCATTCTTCTCCTTGGGGACTCGTTCAAATGTACAGAGTTAAAGCGTCGCGTGTTCTCTTCGCTTTATAATATCGCCTTTATCGCCTCATTCTGATATCTTAGGGATTTCAGCAGGCAGGAAATTGAGTTCCTAATAACATTCTTTATTACATCTACAAGCGACTTCATGGGAACACCTACACTTTGAAGTGTACAGATCAGTGTGATGTATAAAAATTTGGATATTATATTATATGCTCATTGTTTGCTTTAACTCTACCGCTTACCTTCCCACCTTCACCCAGATTGTAAACAGAGCATGTGAGATAACAAAAAAAAAAAAAAAAAAAGGGACGATTATATCCTTATAACTGGTTCTTAGGTTTCACACAATTCTTGGTCATTTTGCTAATGAAGTTTATGTATATTTTCATAAACAGTTGGGTATGAAAAAGTGACTATAAATAAAACTGACTGTATGCAGATTAATCACAGAGGTCACAACTCATTGCATTTGTCCACTATTCAAAACTCATCAATATTAATACAGCGGTGCCTTGACTTACGAGTGTCTATTATAACGAATTTTCCATGATACGAGCTTTGATCCAACAAAAATCCGCCACATCCAACCAGCAAAATTTTGATTTACGAGCTCTGCTGGGGAACGGGCTTTTCCAGGCCAATTAGCCTCGTATTCTTGCGCGTTTATTCCTCTGCGCTCTGAGAATGCAGCGTCACCTTGTGCAGTGTTTCGAAATTATTTTCTGTGATGCCCTCTATAGGGGGGAAAAAAAAAAATTATATATATATATATATATATATATATATATATATATAAAAAACTGAACTGGGAAGGAGGGGCACCAGTTCAGTCTGTAGTTTATAAACAATGGATGCAGCGTCATTGCATCATTACATCAGTGTACTATGTAGGTAGGTCTAAACTCAAAATTTGACTTTTTTTTTTTTTGGGGGGGGGGGACCGTTAAATCGAAAAAACGTAAACCAGGTGAACGTAAGTCGGGGAGCGTCTATATATAATATTAATAAATACATAATGCTATTAATGCTTATAATAAAAATTAAACATTCAAAAATAATGTATAAGACGTAAATAAAATATAAATACACACACATACAGACGCACGTGTGCACGCACTCAGATGTGCAACTCACAAAAATGTAACTAGTTTTGATGGGGGTTTTGGTTTGTTTTTGTTTGTGTGGGGTTTTTTTTGTTTGTTTGTTTTTTTTTGCATAATTGGCCTTGTTTTTGAGGCATTTTCCTTAACTTTTTCCTATTGTTCCTTAATTTCATTAATTTTTAATTGGATGAATATTAAAAAAAAAAAACTGAGCCCAAAGCCGCATGAATTGAAGCGTGAAGTAGCGAGGGATCCCTGTGTGTGTGTGTGTGTGTGTGTATAGTAAGTGTTTTAGGCTTGGAAATTATTTTCAAAGACTAAATCTATTATTCACATTGAGAAATATAAATTATTAATAAAGCTATTTTAACTCATCTTACTTGTTACTAGTTTTTAGGTTTCAAAAAATAGCAGTCGCATTAAAGTGTGACACGGTTTGGATGTATAAGACCAACTCAGTATCTCAAAGTAATTAATTTCCCTCTTGATAAAATTATTTAATCAAAAAAAATTTTTTAAATAGAAATGAAAATGAAAATCACTTGAGCTTAAATAGCAGAATTGAAAAGCATCGCCACTGAACCATTATTATCTTTATGTTCACAGCTAAAAAAAAAGAAGAAGAATAAATATAATAAAACATTTATTTTTTTTGTAAGGTTCAGGATGAATGTTCATGCGGAAACTCGGATGCTGTTTGGAATGTCTTGAAGTTACAGAAGGTGGGAATCATTCAGGCATTTGTAATTCTCCTCATCTGACCTTTTTAGTAATGTCTTCTCCAAAGCACACTGAGAGGCTGCTAAAAAACTCTGCATACAAATGATGAAGGCTTTTGAAATGCATTACAAGCAGCCGTTTCCTCCTTTTCAGTTTTTCATCCTGCTCAACTACAGGTCTTCCATCACCACGCCACATCAGAGGAAGAATACAAAACAGCTGAGTCTCTGGAGGTTAATGAAGGGCCACGGCCAATGATTACCAAGACGGGCTGTTATGGACGACTTACTGTAATTGTTGCTAAAAATAAGCCGAATCTCATTTGAATGAGCCGAAGATTAGAATATAAAGCCAAAGAAATAAGGATATAAAATGGATTTTTAAATGCTAAATTACAGCCAAGATGAGTGCACAGAAAAAAACAATAAAGCATTTTATGAAAATCATTAACCTTTTAGTATCACTGGAAATATACTAGTGTTCGGTATTATTTTTGGAAAGAACATGGGTAGCATTTTAATAAACTCGGAACAATGTACAAATCAAGACATCAATCTCCAAGCCCAAATCTAAACCCTTTCTGTACAATTACATTTTCGGCATTTGGCAGATGCTCTTATCCAGAGTTACAATTGTCATTTTTTTATAGAACTGAGCAATTGAGGGTTAAGGGCCTTGCTTAAGGGCCCAACAGTGGTGATACTGGGGATTAAACATCTGACCTTCAGATTAGCAACCCATTACCTTATCCACTATGCCACCACTGACCCGAAAACTAAAACTGTTTCTAAAAATAAAGCTAACTATAAAACCCATAATAGACCATAAAGCCAATTGTACACGTTCCAAAAAAATAAGTCCAGCGTTAAAAATATCTTTGTTGGCGGTAACACGACCGGCTGGGCCACACTCACTCATCACTCATCATCTTCCGTTAAGTCCAGGATCGGGTCGCGGGGGCAGCAGCCTGAGTAAAGAGGTCCAGACGTCCCTCTCCCCAGCCACTTCCTCTAGCTCTTCCACGGGGGACAAAGAGGCAGTCCCAGACTAGCCGAGAGACATAGTCCCTCCACCGTGTTCTAGGTCGACCCCTGGGTCTCTTCCCGGATGGACATGCCCGAAACACCACACCAGGGAGGCATCCGGGAGGCATTCTGACCAGATGCCCGAGCCACCTCAACTGGTCCCTCTCAATGCAGAGGAGCAGCGAATCTACTACGAGTTTTCCCCGGATGGTAGAGCTTCTCACCTTATCTCTAAGGGAAAACCCCGCCACCCGGCAACGGAAGCTCATTTCAGCTGCTTGTATCCGCGATCTTTTTCTTTCGGATTCTACCCAAAGCCCATGACCATAGGTGAGGGTTGTAACGTAGATCGACTGGTAAATTGAGAGCTTCACCTTGCGGTTCAGCTCCTTCTTCACCACGACGGACCGGTACAGGCTGAGGCTGCAGCGATCCATCTGTCGATCTCTCGCTCCATCCTTCCCTCACTCGTGAACAAGACACCAAGGTACTTAAACTCCTCCACTAGGGGCAGGACCTCATTCCTGACCCAGAAGGTGCTTTCCACCCTTGTCCAACTGAGAACCATGGCCTCGGACTTGGAGGTGCTGATTTTCATCCCGGCTACTACGCACTCGACTGCGAATCGCGCCAATGAGAGCTGGAGGTCCCGACTTGATGATGCCAAAAGGACATCATCATCCGCAGAAAGCAGGCGAGATCCAATGGCCACCAAACCTGAGCCCCTCCACGCCTCGGCTGCGCCTAGAAATTCTGTCCATAAAAATTATAAACAGAATTGGTGACACAGGATAGCCTTGGCGGACTCCAAATCCCACTGGAAATGAATTCGACCTGTTGTTACCAATACGGACCAAACTCTGGCTCCGGTGGTACAGCGATCGAATGGCCCGTAACAACGGGTCTGGAACGCCGTACTCCCGGAGCACGCCCCACAAGATTGTTTGAGGGACACGGTCGAAAGCCTTTTCTAATCCACAAAACACATGTGGACAGATTGGGCAAACTCCCATGCCCCTTCCAAGATCCTGTGGTTATATATATATATATATATATATATATATATATATATATATATAAAAAATAATAATAAAGAGTAGTCAATGTTGAACCTTTCCATTACGGATTCTCGTAGTGTGCTCAACAAGTCTTCACAAGGAGCGGTGTAGAGGATTTTCTGAGTAGATCCTTCCGTAGGAGAGTGCTCAATACTTTTTGGTAGAGCAAATAACAATAACTTGTTATTATTTATATATATATATATATATATATATATATATATATATATATATATATATATATATATATATATATAGTTGGTCAAGAGTGCTACGGCCAGGATGAAAACCACATTGTTCCTCCTAAATCCGAGGTTCGACTATTGGTCAGATCCTCCTCTCCAGTACCCGATGCTCAGTTACTGACTCTAACCCTCGGGACATGGAATGTCACCTCTCTGGCAGGGAAGAAGCCTGATCTGGTGCGTGAGGTGGAGAGATACCAACTAGATATAGTTGGGCTCACCTCAACACATAGCTTGGACTCTGGAACCACCCATCTTGAGAGAGGCTGGACCTTATTCCATTCTGGAGTTGCTCATGGGAGAGGTGGCGAGCCAGCATGGGCATTCTTGTTGACCCCTGTCTCGGGGCCCAAATGTTGGGGTTCTTCCCAGTTGACAAACGGGTAGCTTCTCTCTGTCTTCGGGTGGGGGGACGGGTCCTGACTGTTATTTCTGCTTCTGTACCAAATGACAATTCAGAGTACTCACCCTTCTTGGAGTCTTTAGGGGGGGTGTTGGACTCACTCGTTGTCTTGGGAGACTTCAACGCCCATGTGGGAAATGATAGTGTGACCCGGAAGGGTGTGATCAGTAGGTACGGCCTCTCCAGTCTGAACCCGAATGGTGTTTCGTTGTTGGACTTCTGTGCTTGTCACAGTTTGTCTATCACGAACACCATGTTCGAACATAAGTGTGCCCATAAGTGCACTTGGCACCAGGACACCCTAGGTCGCAGTTGGATGATTGACTTTGTAATCATGTCACCGGACTTGCGATCATATGTTCTGGACACTCGGGTGAAGAGAGGAGCTGAGCTGTCTACCAATCACCACCTGGTGGTGAGCTGGTTTCGGTGGTGGGGGAGGCCCATGCGTGTAATTAGGGTCTGCTGGGAACGTTTGGCGGAGTCTCCTGTCCGAGAGGCCTTTAACGCCCACCTCCGGCAGAGCTACAACCACGTCCTGGAGGAGGCAGGTGACGTGGAAGCCGAATGGGCCCTGTTTTGTGCCTCCATTGCTAAGGCGGCATCCCATAGCTGTGGCCGGAAGGTCGTCGGTGTTTGTCGTGGCGGAAACCCCCGAACCCGGTGGTGGACACCTGTGGTGAAGGGGGCCGTCCAGCTGAAAAAGGAGGCCTATCGGGTTTTGTTAGCCTGTTGGACTCCCGAGGCATGGACAGGTACCGGCAGGCCAAACGTGCTGTAGCCGAGGCTGTTGCGGATACAAAATCTCGGGCGTGGGAGGAGTTCGGTGAGGGCCTGGAGAGTGATTATCGGTTGGCCTCAAAAAGGTTCTGGACCACCATCCGACGCCTCAGAAGGGGGAAGCAGTTCTCCACAAACACTGTTTACAGTGGAGGTGGGGAGCTGCTCACCTCAACTGGGGATGTCGTCGAGAGGTGGAGGGAATACTTTGAGGACCTTCTCAATCCCACCAACACGCCCTCTGTGGAGGAGGAAGACCCTGGGGGTTTGGGTGGGGGTCTGCCCATCACTGGAGTGAAGGTCACTGAGGTTGTCAAAAAGCTCCTTGGTGGTCGAACTCCGGGGTTGGATGAAATCATCCCTGAATATCTCATTGCTCTGGATGCTGTAGGACTGTCTTGGTTGACACGTCTCTGCAACATTGCGTGGTCATCGTGGGCTGTACCTCTGGATTGGCAAACCAGGGTGGAATCCCGATTTTTAAGAAGGGAGACTGGAGGGTGTGTTCCAATTATCACGGAATGACACTCCTCAGCCTACCCGGGAAAATCTATGCAGGGGTACTTGAAAGGAGCCTGGGCCACAATTGCACATAAATAACCCACCTGAGCATTCACAGACACAAAAAATAAAAACATACCGGCCGGTTGTGTTGAAAAAAAATGCATGCGTCCCATATTATACATCGTACTAAAAAATGACCAAAGCGAAATAAATATCAACTGCACCTTTTGATTGGTTAATTTCACCAATCCGGTGAAACGGCGATTCTCACTGGCCAGTACCGTCTTAACAACAAAGGCAGAAAGTATGATGGGAGGGGACAATGATGTAATGAAGAAAACTGTTCTCTGTCACTATTAAAGGTCCCAACGTGAAAATAATAAATAAATGAATGTGTTTCAAATTGAGCAAACACATTTGTTGACATTTTTGAACAAATACAAATTAATTATAAACCGCCCGCAACAGCGCGGAGCGTGACGAAGGTATTTGTTAGTTGTTGAGTGCATTATTAAAAGTTGATATGTTGAAGAAACCTTGATACTCTGTTGATTACAATATTAGGATATTATACACATTAAAAGAATAAACTTTGATATTCAGTATGTTGATTTCAAATATAAGATATTTATTACAGTCTACGTACTGTGTTTACAACATCACCCAACCTTTGGATCAGCGATCCAGCGCCCTGTACCACTAGACCACCACTGCCCCACTATACATAATATAGCATGATATATGAAAAAAAATTTCCCCACGAATCCCGTGCGGCCAGCACATTCAAAAAAATAATAATTTCCTCCCTCCCTGGTGAATCTTTTTTTATCATGTTATTGCCAACAAAGATTTTATTTAAGCCTAGCCTAATAACTCTGATCCTAAAACCCCAACTCCATCTCTAAACCCAGTCCTAAACCTCCTCTTAATTGAAGAGGTATAAAGAGATGTAACTCAGACAAGCCGGTTGAACAATCTGACACGGACACAAATCACTTTCATAAAATGTAGACGTAAAATCTGTGATGGGAAAACGTATTAAGTCACATCGCCCACATAATCAGAGGCAAGGACAGGGATATAAAGTCGGGAAGAAAAACGAGGAGGAGAAACCAGCGAGCATAGAAGGGGTAATAAACTTTAAATCCTCAATTAACAAAATGAATGACACGTATAAAAGACATATTCGCCCGCCCTTTACTTACAGCACTTATCTACAATTACTAATTCTTTATGAATAACTACGGTGTGCTATTATCATCTATAACACATCTGTTGCTCTGCACAAGGTATTTGGTCCCCCGTATCCCATTTATTAATGGAAAAGGATCACTGTAGAGCATTTCGTTGGTTGACATGATACATGTAGCAGTGTTTAATAGCAAATGAATACGTCCTAAAAAATCATGGGAATGTTTATCGGAATTATGACATCATAAAATAGTCGGTAAAATCATTTGCTGTAATTATGATGAATTTATTTTCTCTCCAATATTTAACACCATAGTGGCTTATCGGACTGGTGCTTATCCCCGGTTTCCATAGCGTGAAACGACCAGGAGTACAACTTCTCATGGATGGGACGCTAGTCCATCGCAGGTTACCTTCCCGGTATATTTTTACTGGTACCCATTTATACTGCTGGGTGAACAGAGGTTGTGGTTAAAACCTTGCCCAGTGGTCTTAGCACAGTGGGGGGGGGGGGGTCTAACTGGGATTTGAACACACAACCTCCCGATCATGAGCACAGCACCGTAACCCCTACACCACCAGCCCCACAACTCTCAGTCTAACCCTTACTTAAACAGGCTTTCGATTCTGGAAAAAGATTGACATTAGGCCAGGCTTAAAAAATTCTTTATTGGCAATAACACGATAAAAAAATTCATCTGGGAGGGAGGACTTCTTTTTTTTTTTTTTTTTTCCCTGTGCAGGCCACCCGGGATTCGCGGGAAATTTTTTTTCATACATCATGCTATGTTATGTATGTGATGTTGTAAACAAAGTAGAATGAAATAAATATATATATATATATATATATATATATACCTTATATTTGAAATCAAAGTTTATTCTTTTAATATTGTAATCAACAGAGTATCAAGAGACTCTTCAACATATCAACTTAATTACTGCACTCAACGACGAGCAAATACTTTTGTCACACTTCGCACTGTTGCGGGTGTTTCATAATTAACTTGTATTTGTTCGAAAATGTCAGAAAATGTGTTGCTCAATTTGAAACGCATTAATTTATTTATTATTTTCATGTCGGGACCTTTAATAGTGACAGAGAATAGTTGTTATTTTTTATCTCATCATTGTCCCCTTCCATCATGCTTTCCGCCTTTGTTGTTGAGACAGTACTGGCCAATGAGAATCGCCGTTTCCCCGAACTGGTGAAATTGACCAATCACAAGGTGCAGTTGGTACTGATTTCGCTTTGCTCACTTTTTAGTAGGCATGGATATAACTGATAAACGTAATGAAAATAGAAGTGATAAGGTGATAAAAAAAAAAAACTTTATTTATTTATTAGATGTCTCAGCATTATTATAATTGCTGAGGTTCAGAGGATAAGGGAGAGAATCTTTGAAGACTGAGTGGGTTTGTGAACCTGTAGCTTCTCTGTTGTGCCTCTTCAACTGGCATCTAATGGTGCTCTGTGTGTGTCTTTAGCAGATTAATGCCAGACAAACAGTTGGTTGATCTAATTATGCCCTAATTACATTTGTCATGTTATATTATATGGCATGCAGGTGCACTCTTCAGCTCAGTGTGAAATTGGCCTGATTTGATTAGCCTGAGACGAAGCGGAGTCCTGGATTGCACTCTGTTTGTGCTACTGTCTATGCTCTACAATAAAAGCAGTGCAAGGTTTTTCTGCATTTTATGTTTAACATCCGAAAAATCCTCGTAAATTAAGGTTTGGGTCATTTACAGAGATTTATTTTAAGTACAATAGTTTATTTAATGTTATAACTGGAGAAAAGTGTAAAGAATGGAACTCCCAGTCAAATTTAAAGCCGAACCCAACCTGATCCCAAAGTTCTTCCTGAACTATAAACCCAATCCAGACTCGAACGCTAAACCTAATTCTGTCTCCATTCCAAATTCGACCCCCCCCCACTCCAATTATATATCCAATCCCATCTCCATCCCCAATTTTTTTTTAATTATTTCTTCTCACCATTTTCTCCCTAATTTAGTTGTATCCAATTCCCACTCCTCAAGTATTGGCATGCCACCACCAACCAGGGATTGGTGTAAGCATGCACATGCCCCCTCCATGACATGCAATGCTAGCCACCCATCTCTTTTAGATCTAATATAACTGGTTGCAATTTAACACACTCAAAGAGAAAGTGCTACCCACTCCCTCGAAAAAATGAGCTCATAGACTTCCATGATTGGCTGATGATCACTGTGAGTGACAGGGAAGTGAGCGTATACCGTCCCTCCCTCCCTCCCATGAGCACTTGGCCAACTGGCTCCCATGGACTCCCAGTCATGGATGTCTGTGTCATTAAACCAGACTCGAATTTCTGACCTCCAGGTAATAGTCACACACCTTGTCGATGCGCCACTCGGAAGCCCACAATCCCAAATCTTAACCCTCCCTCCAGCCTTAGCGCTAACCCCACGCTAACTCAAATTATAAACCATAACTCAAACCAAGCTTCAACTTGCATCGGTTTTATTTATATAGCACTTTTAACAATGGATGGTGGGGCCGGTGGTGTAGTGGTTAGGGTGCTGCGCTCATGATCGGGAGGTTGTATGTACAAATCCCAGTTAGATCCCCACTGCGCTAAGACCCCTGGGCAAGGTTTTAACTACAAGTGTGCCTCTGTTGGCCCAGCAGTATAAATGGGTACCAGTAAAAATATACTGGGAAGGTAACCTTTTGATGGACTAGCGTTCCATCCAGGAGAAGTTGAACTCCTGGTCAGTTCACGCTACGGAAACTGGGAATAAGCGCCAGCCTGATGGGCCACTATGGCTCGGTGTAAAAAGACCAACAGACTTTACCTTTAACAATGGAAATAGATTTAGATCCCAATGAGCACGAACAAAAGAACTACCCGAGAGGAAGAGAACGAAGAAATCTTGAGAGGAACCAAGCTCAAAATAGAACCCGTCCTCTTTTGGGTGGCACCAGATAGTGTAATTACTCAGATAAAGCCATTACTCATCGAGTAATGTTACAGTTAAACTGTACGGAATTCAGTAAAACCATCCACAGTATTTGCATCAGACACACTTAAGATTTGATTTGAGTTTTTATCTTTAGGTTTATAGTCAGCAAATGAACTTCTCCACTGAATAATGGATGAGTGTTGAGTGTTTTCAGTAAGCGTAAATCAAAATAAATCTGTTCAACTGAGACAATGCACACTGATCTTTAGAGTGTGGTATTCTTCTCTCCAGGCTATCCACGTGGGGCTCTCTCATCTTCAGAAGATACAAACGATCCCCAGGAGAAAGATGCGCATGAGGGCACGGGAATGGACAGGACGGGTTCTCTATCGAGAGGCACTCAAACATCTAGGTCAACTTTTAATGAAAATCCTATATGGAATCTATGGTCTAATCACAGTACATTCTGTTTAACAGAAAAGAAAACAATATAATCCCAACCTTCAACCCTAACCCATAAAGCCAACCTAATACATGGCTTAATTCCTGTAGCCCCTCCCCCAATCAAGTGCGCCTCCCTATCAAAGTCAAATTCCAAACTCAATTTCTATTCCCAACCCACATCTCATATCATTCCCATCTGGAACATGAACCTTCACCTTAAAGGAATTTGGAAATGATTCGAGTGATAAATTAAACAAAGATGATACCCCAAGGGCAACACATGATTGAAATTGTTAGGACAACGTCCTCACCACAAGAAGGTTCTCGGTTCAAGTCCTAGGCTCAGCAAGGATTGTTTCTGTTTTGCGTTTGCATGTTTTCCTCGTGCTTGTACAAGTTTCCTCTGGGTATGGCTTGTATGAGTTTCCTCCTACAGTCCAACAACATTAGGCTAAATGGCTTTTCCAAATTTTGCCCGTAGCTGTAATTGTAGTTGTGTTTCATGGTCTGGTGCACTGTTCAGAGTGTACCACGTATTCATCCAGTGTTGGCTGAAATAGGCTCCAGCCTCCTCGCATCCCTAGTATAACTAAGTGAAAATAAATTAATACAGTAGTACTTTGACTTACAAATGTCTTTTATAATGAATTTTTCACGATACGAGCTTCAATTCCACCAAAAATCTGCCCCATCCAACCAGCAAAATTGTGATTTACAAACTCTGCTGGGGAAATGGCTTTTCCGGGCCGATTAGTCTTGTATTCTTCTGCATGTATTCCTCTGCGCTCCGAGAACGCCTTGTGAAGTGCTTCTGAATTATTTTCTATGATACCCCCTATAGTAAGAAAAAATATATATATTTCTCGCCTTACCTCAGTGCGCGACTATAAATAGTGTTTACTGCACTTCATATTGTTTGTTCAGTGCTTTTTCCCTACACCATAGTGAGAGTGCCACTGCCACCTACTGTAATTGTGCATCCTCTACAGTCGGTGGCAGTGGCGCTCTCACTGTTCCCTACAGCAGGGGTCCCCTACCTTTTTATCACTGCGGACTGGTCAACGCTTGACTATTTTACCGGGGGGGCATAAATTGTTTATATTGTAAATATAATTTATTTATATAAATTATTATTATTATGATTAATGATAATAATAATAATATAAGCACTCCATGAATGTTATTTGTCAACAGATGCAACAAAGTAGGTTGGGAAGTAGAGCTTGAACTTTACAAAAAAAAAAAAAAAAAAAAACACAGGTGATGGTGCACCAGCTAGGAGAATGACGGCTCAGTCTCCCTATACCATAAGGAACATTGAGAGCGCCACTGCCACCAACTGTATACCGTGTGCAATTACACTTAATTCTAGTACAGTATGGCAAAAAAAGCATATTCCCCACTGTCATACATGCCCCTCTGGCATCAGTATGTGAGAAGCACTGGCCTTGTAGGAGCTCACCACTAGCCTTTCCTCGCTGGCATTCGTAGCGAGCATATCCACAAAATTCTCCTCCTCCTTCTGTTATGCACCACCTCCTGCCTGCCAACATGACATCTTCACACCCACGTGACATTTTTGCAGCAGTCGATGATCGGAAGGGTTAGTTGACATATTGTTTATTCTTGTTTTATTATTTATTATGAATTATTATTTTTAGTATTAGTTTTATTAGTTTTATTTTAAATAAGTATTTATTAATACTTATTGTTTTTACATGTTTACCTGTAATATATTAGGTGAAATATACGTGTTTGTGCAGGTTACATGAGTTTGGGAGGGGGTTGGAACAGATGAATTGGTTTTCTATGGGAATTTTTGTTTTATCGAATGAACATTTTGACTTACGAGCTCGCCCTTGGAATGGATTCATTTTATAAGTCAAGGTACCACTTTATCTTGTTTTTTTTTTTTTTTCTAAGACTTGGGTGACTTATGTCCACATTGACAATTTTAATGAACTAAATGACTCTTTGCGTATCAGGCCAACCTGAAAGACAAGAGCCAGAGTCCTTTACCATATATGGACGTGGCATAACCATGGGTGGGTCTGTGGTGTAGCATGGGGCAGCATGCATGTGCAATGCATGATTTCTGCAGGACATTGGAAGGTCCACGTAAGTACTTCATACCGGGAAGTGTATGCTGCGGTCAACAACACTTGGACAAGATTATGACCAATTTTCTTTAGTTCCTGATCCAATTCTATTCCTCGTTTTTAATCTCAACTTCAATTTCCACCGTAGTACTAGAGCTTAACTCTTACCAAGTATTTGTAATTACAGATTACAATAGAACAACAATTAAGTTTGAAGGGTCTGTCTGGGAGGGGGGAGGGGGGGGGGGGGACCGTTTAACAGAAACCAGGCTCCAGAGCAACACTTACAATATCTGGAATGAGTTACAGCACTGTGAGGGTGCAGCGGGTCAAATGTCCCGGTGAAGCTGCATGGTAATGTGACAGGATGATTTACGAGTGCTGTCCACTCTTATCTACACACTGTTACCCATACTGCCCACACACAGGCTTGCAGCAGACAGGAAACAGCTATATGTGTAGCATTTCTAACAACAAAACCTCCAGTGCAAGGATCTGCACTAGATGACAAGAGTAGAGACATGCTGATACATCAGGAATACTGAAATAGCTCCAGATATGACGGGATCTAGGAAGAAAAGGTGAAAAGGATGATGAGAAACCAAGCCAGCAACATTTATTATGAAAGGGTATAGTTACTGGACCTGGGTGGTTCATTATTCTAGTGTTTAAGAGGACGTGGTTAGCATTGGAGAACTCATTAGCATACTATGAATTTTGTATTACCAGAAACAATGAGACAAAAGTGAAGCATGTGCTAATTAGGTGCTAGCTAGCGCCTGCGTTATGACATTTAGGAAGGCCAGACGGTCAAACTCCTTGATTCTGATTAGCCAAACCGAGTCAAGTCTAAGGTCATCTTACTCTAAATTCCAGTAGCTTGTCTAGCATCGGTAAAGATAGACTAAGCTTTCCTTGTGTGTCATGTGACCAAATGGGGAAGTGAGTTATATCCTGGCATATTACACTAACCACATTATCTTTCTCACAAATCAACACAGCAACCCTCATCAAGCTACCGTGTTATAACACCACTCTTTTAGAGGAGGCCTTGTTCTGCCATAAAATTTAATCATGCTTCAGAAAAAAAGAAAAAAAAAAAAAGAAAAAAAAAATGGAGCAACCAAACTTCCCAGCTGAGCTTGAGGAAATCCGTTCATCACGCGCTTTGTTAAGCCTGTCATCACGCATATCCATAACACCAGCACTCCTGATGAGAATACGGACATCTGACACCAAGACTAATGGGCTGTCGCTCACACTTTGCCCCCGCAGAGCCATGCTGATGGATCACACTCAGCTTGCCAGATGGAAATGGATATTCTGCCATGTGTTCAGTAGTCAATCTTAGTTTTGACAAGTTGCTCAAGAACTTTGATCAGAGAAGCAGTGGATTAAAAAGATGATCAACACTGCAATTAAAAAAGAAACCTTAATTCCACGGGGTTTCTGTCTTCGTCTGCTCTTTTTCTTTTGTTTCCCCTATAAGTACATGAAATTCACCATCATGGCAGTGCTTTTCAGAAATATACTACATGTCCAAATGTCCATGTCACACTCCTATGAGCTGGTTGAACATCATGCTCCGGGTATACTCTCACACATGCTCTTCACAGGAAGTGGGTGGAGGGTGTTGGTTGGCCATGCAACTTGGGTGCGTAGGCATGGGGTTTGGGGCGTGGCTATTTGTGTAAATCATAACACTAGTACAAGAGTATTAGTGAGAAGGTCACACACTGACATTAAAGATGTGGGGCGGTGCTGTCAGTGTTCCAGTTCATCCCAAAGGTGTTGAGGGTTGGGGTCAGGGCTCTGTAGAGAACATTCTATACATAACATTAGCAACTCAATATACACTATTCTAATATATCATCACTGACTCTCATTCATTTGCTGAACCGCTTACTTTTACTAGGGTCACTGGGAGGCTGCACTCTCTCTCAGCCGACACTGGGTGAAGGTGGGGTACACCCTGAACACCTCGACAGACCATATCAGAACAGCACAGACCACTATTACTACTCACATTCACATCTACAGGCAATTTGGAACAACAAGTTAGCTACTGAGCATATCTTTAATCCTTTTAACGCCCAGCAGGACCATATGGTCCTCTTTCCAAAAATGTTAACTACTAGACGCATTGTATTCAGTGCTGCTCAAGTGTTCTATACTTGTGGCGTCGCCTAATGCAACACAGATTGGTCCCACGTGCCCGGTGAATATTTTTCTCTGCATGCAAAATTTGATGATGGAATTTTTTGGATTATTTGATTTATGTGTAATCTTGTCTGGACTGGACATGCTGGATCGTGGGTTGTTTAGTTTTGTACGAAAATTGGTAAAGACCTGAAAAATACTTAAATGTTTAATTCCTTTTACAAATGAACAAACTGATGATGATGATGCCAGCTGTGTTGAAGATTTTGATGTTGATGAAGAAGAGGCATCTGTTAACAAAAATGTGCATGATTCAGTTTGTTGTGTTTGTGATGATGATGTGACCCTTTCTGCTGAGCAGGATATAGATGAAGATAATAATGAGTTGATGAAGCTTGTATAACGAGATCAGAGAGTTTTGTTATATGGTTATCTTATATATATAGTTTTCTTAATTTCCGTGTGATTGTTTGAACCTGACAGTGGTTTTTTTTTTTTCAATCAGTATCATTTGAAGGCATTTGAACCTTTATATAATGATCGAAAAGATACATACTGATCTTATTGGAATAAATATAAATTTTTTAAAAATGGTGGGTTTTTTTTGTTCATTTTTGGGGGGTTACCACGGTGACTGATGGGTTTAAAAAGGGCATGTCAGATTAAAATGAGGATGATTTTTCTTATCATCGCTTCCTAAAACTTTTCCTAGACTTGTTTTCTAAAAGTTTATATGGCTGAGGTGCATAAAAATGTTTGGTTGCTAAGGACTAATGATCTTGAAAGAAGTGCAATCTTTGTGCTCATTTTTCTCTAAAATGTCTTGTGAAATTTTTAGTTGAATGCTGATACAAGAAATGGCATAGCTCGCTCAGTTTTCAAGGTACAGACACTCCCTGCTTTACGTTCATTCGTTTTACGTATTTTTTGATTTTACGTTTAAAAAAAAAAAAAAAAAAAAATTATATATATATATATATATATATATATATATATATATATATATATATATATATACATACACACACACACACACACACACACACACACACACACACATGTTAAATTTTGAGTTTAGCGCGCTCTCTGTAGTACGAGATGTACCTACGTAGTACGCTGACATAATACGCTACTTCCGCATGACGCTGCGTCCATTGTTTACAAACGACAGACTGAACGTGCCCCTCCTTCTTCCCAGTTCACCGGGTGTTACCCTTGTGTTAAGACGTCGTCTCTGTTATCTTTGTGTTTACAGTGTTTTGCAGAGTTTTGTAACCCTAAGCAAATATGGTTGGTCAGAAGCGTAAGCCTACTAGTGATAGTGGTAATCAGAAAAAGCGACAAGCCATCTCGTTAGAAACGAAGATGGCTATTATCAAGAAAGTCGATGCTGGTGAAAAACATGTGAATGTTGCACGTTTCTTCCAAATGGCTCCATCGACCATCAGAACCATTTACAAGCAGAAAAATTGCATCATAGAGAATGTTAAAGGTTTTATTTGGTACTGTATTTGATGAGTGAATTTGATTAAAATTTATCTATTTGAAATTATTTTGCTTGAATTTAATTTATTTGAAATTAATATTGATATTATTTAATATATTTGATATTATTTTACAATGTTATGTTTATACTAATTGATTTAGGGGTGTTTTATGAGATACAGTAATGGTATTTATGGATGTATAGTACAGTATGAACGTCATAAGTCACTGGAACATACAGTAACAACTTACTTTTATTTTTTTTTTCCACCTTGCGTTCAGCCATCCGGAACCGAACTAAAACGTAAGTCAGAGAGTGTCTGTATTGACAAACTTTTTGATGCATTTTGCAGTTTTGGGCCTCCTCTATCCGACTGTGTAAAAAGCTCATTTTTGGATGCAAGAGCCTAGTTTCTGTGGAGTGGCTCACATATGTAAGACCGCCATACTACATACTAGTACATACATACTACATACATACTACCCCCCCCCCCCCCCCGAGGTATGACCTTAAACCTAATTGAAAGTTTTCTAGATGTGCTGGAGAAGACTTTATGGAGGGGTTCAGTTTTTCCCTCATCGGTTCAAGACGTCAGTGAGAAATGAACCTGACACTGGACGAAAATAAATGATCTTGTTGCTCGAGTTTGAAACGATAGCATGGAGATTATGTGCTGCAAGCAACGCTAAAGGCAGAACAACTATATATTCGTCTGTGTGACTTTTTTTTTTTTGTCCGGGCGCCGTATAATCTTTTTAATATGGATGTGTTTGCCTTCACCCAAACAGGTCTCAGAGGATTTTCTTCCATTTGGATTAAAAATGAAACGTGGTGCATGTTAATGGTGTCTTGTGGCCAAAAGGACGAAACTCGGCTATTAATTTTAGATGACTTGGTGTGCTAGCTTAAACTGCAGGCTAATCATTCTAATAAATAAGACATTATTCTCGTCACTGATTTGTGTCCGTATGGATCCGAGACAGAGGACGATACCTGGCTGAGAGCTATTTATTTGGCTTTAATTTTATTTTTAGAATATTTAAATATGGAATCTGGGTCTGGACCACTTTGTGAATGTCGTTCTGATTGAAGACAGATATTCTTTTATTCTTGAAGTTTTAATTTGGAAGTTGTTCTCTGTTATGGGATGAGAATTCCTTTCCCACGATGCATATGTGAAACTCGACTTGCCAGACACCTTGAAGTATTTTACTCAAAAACTAATGTTTCAGGTGAGAACATAATCAGGTTTCCTGTTCCGCGGCCTCATCCCACACGGCGGCTTTAAAGTGTGTTTGGATTCGAAAATGTGATTCAAGAACGAGGCTTTACCTCCTAACTGTTCACTAACACACAAGGTGCTCAGTTTCAACTGATTTATCAATATCTCTCTCACACACACACACACACACCTGCTCTCTCTCTCTCACTCACACACTCACACACACCTGCTCTCTCTCTCTCTCTCTCTCACTCACACGCTCACACACACACACACACACACACACACACACACCTGCTCTCTCTCTCTCACTCACACACACACACACACACACACACCTGCTCTCTCTCTCTCACTCACACACACACACACACACCTGCTCTCTCTCTCTCACTCACACACTCACACACACCTGCTCTCTCTCTCTCACTCACACGCTCACACACACCTGCTCTCTCTCTCTCACTCACATGCTCACACACACACACACACACACACACACACACACACCTGCTCTCTCTCTCTCTCACTCACACACACACACACACACACACCTGCTCTCTCTCTCTCTCACTCACACACACACACACACACCTGCTCTCTCTCTCTCTCACTCACACGCTCACACACACACACACACACACACCTGCTCTCTCTCTCTCTCACTCACACACTCTCACACACACACACACACACACACACACACACACACACACACACACACACCTGCTCTCTCTCTCTCTCACTCACACGCTCACACACACACACACACACACACACACACCCCTGCTCCAGGTCTCGACATTTTAAAAATTTGGGGAGCAGTTTATGGATCACGGGTAAATGACTCCGGTAACCCAGAGTTGGTTCAGCAGAAAATAAGTTGTGTCCAACAGGTTGTGTAAAATGGTTCCTGAAGTAAAAGTAAATTATTAAACAAACCTGTTATTGAATCCGTTAGATTTGAGATTTAAAGTTCGTGAGATGTGTGTACAATTTCTTATATATTGTTGAATTTTCTAATACTATATTAAAGAGTTAAATTATTGACAACTAATTATTTTGAAACATTAAATTTTAATACAAATAATAATCAGTGTTCTGATAAAACTGCTGCAATACTTTTAATACACGAACATGCAAAGATTCATCAACTAGAATAAACATCAAACACCAGCAGCACCAACCTGAACCTTTAACTGGCTGAACTGGGACATTCACTAATCGCTAACATTCAGACCTGAAACTCCAGTTTGTCGCCATAACATTACTTTGATAATTCACGAGTTATTAATGAATAAATGTAGAGAAGCTTCTTCTCTAATTTGTACGATAGACTTGTAGTGAATCCCGCATTTTATTTTGGTAACATCGCCATCATTGATGTTTAGTATTTTGAAGTCGTCTTTAAACAAATATTTTCTCAACGTTTTGACATGTAATCGGTCATTTTTGTTTTGTTTACGACATACAAACCCGTTTTTGGCAGCGCGGAGTATCACGCACTGCATTACGGAAGTGAAATATGTACACGACCGTTTCATCGTTCGTGTTTTTTGAAAGACCGCCAACCAGTTGCAAGACCAACCGTTGGGTCGCGTCAAATGTCAAGGCTTGTTCTCTCTATCTCTCTCCCTCTCTCACACACACACACACACTCGCTCTCTCTCTCCCTCTCTCACACACACACACACACGCTCTCGCTCTGTCTCTCTCTCACACGTACACGCTCTCTCTCTGTCTCTCTCTGTCTCTGTCTCTCCCTCTCTCTCTCTCACACACACACTCAGACACATGCTCGAGCTCACTCTCTCTGTCTGTCTGTCTGTCTGTCTGTCTGTCTCTCTCTCTCTCTCTCTCCTTCTCTCATGCACATATACACCTGCTCACTTGATCACTGTCTTTGTCTTGAGCTTTTTTCTGTTTTTCTCTGTCGTTTGGTCTCTCTTTCTCTCACCTGTCCCGCCCCGTCTCCCTCTTGAACATGTCATCGCAGTAGTCCATGCGCTCGTCGGTGGTGACGTAGATGTGGGCGTTGGGGTAGTCCATTACCACACGCCGTAGCATGTTGTAGATTAGGCCGTTACCGTCTGGACTCATGTTGCGCCGCGGCCCCCACACCACATACACAGTGCCATTGGACGCTGGCCCGAAGAAGTGCTGTGGTTTGTGCAGCAGCAGCGGTACACTGGTGTGCGAGACCACTCGTAGATTTGTACGGTTGCCGACATCCTTCTCATACCTGTGTGACGGAGCATTGTTCATTCGCCAAACACAGGTGGCTTGATCGATCTCAGGGCCCGCACCACGGCCCAGCACCTGCCCCGAACTCGAGACCACGCTGCACACATCACAGTTCAGCTTCAATGGCTACAGAGAAAGACAGACAGAGAAATGGGCAGGAAGACAGAAAGACACAGGTAGAGAGAAAGAGAGACAGATAGGGGATACAGACAGACAGAAAGAGAGACAGATAAGGGAATCGGACAGAACGAGACAGGGAGATAGAGACAGAGACACACAGGTAGAGACAAATAGGAAGACAGACAGAGCAATAGAGAGACAGGGAGATAGACAAACAGACAAAAAGATAGAGAAAAACAGACAGAGATAGAGAGAAACAGACAGGGAGACGAATACAAACAAATAAGGAGATGGAGAGATGGCAATAGAGACAGACAAGGAGACAGAGAGAGAGAGAGAGACAGGCAGACATTGAGAGACAGACAGGAAGATAGAGAGACAGAGACAGATCGGTAGATCGAGAGCAAGACACAGGGAGACAGAGAGCGAGACCGACAGGGGGACAGAGAGCGAGACCGACAGGGGGACAGAGAGCGAGCGAGACCGACAGGGGGACAGAGAAAGACAGACAGGGAGACAGAAAGAGAACAAAATTAGAACTTGCATGCTAGTTAGTGAGTGTACTTTAAGTGAATTGTGATTACATGCGCAGTTAAATTCACTCCGGAGAACGTTCACTGCTCCAAACTGACAGTGAAGCTAATTGCTGGTGGGTACGCGGGTAGAACAGAATGCCACCACTGCCAGTAAAATTCCGGTCCGTGCCAGCTGAGCCAGCTCCAGCCATCACCCGATCCTGAGTGCCGTATCCATCACCTGGCACGCGCAGTTTAGGCAACAGAACGTCGGGACGAGAGCTGATTGCTTTTGGGTCCCTTCATTGGAGCGAAGACGCGTTCTTAAGTAAACGTGCTTGAACCTGCCTCTGATGGCGTTTTGGAAAGTGATGTATTGGTACTGGTAAAAACCATGTTGTAGCAGCTATATCAGACGCCGCTAAACGCAGACGAGGAACCGTAAAGCGTGAACATATCAACACCGACGGCTGCTCTCATAAACCTATTGTATTTTCTAAGCCTCTTAGTGGAGGCAGACAGTTTGCGAATGCTCTCCAGTGTCTGCATTCAAACACGGCGTCTCCCAGCCCGAGTCCAATCGCCACAGCTCGCTGCTCACAATCGATTAGCACTCTCCTGCCAAAAGCTACATCAGCTACATCATCCCGGGGACTCTATACCGCTCACATATGACCGACACCGAAACATCTCCCTGATGGATTGTAATGCTTTGATCCAGTGTATTATAAAGGAATAGGATTATTATTGAGATTACAAAATTTCATTCAACCTGCACTGATGAAGAATGGAATTCAGAATTACCCTCACGGTAAGTTTTACCGTTCTTTACAATTAACGTTATAAACATAAATATTAAATACAAGTATAGAACTCTCTGTTCATCATACAAACAAAATATCTGCAAACTGTTACACTACAGATTACTTCCAGATCTTTTTAAGGTTCTCAAGCAATATTAGTCACAGAGTGCAAACCTTCACCAAGCCTAACAATCCCCATAAACCAAAATGTTAATCTCCACCATGTCAAAAACATTACAGATTACAAAAAATAAAAGTGCCCCCTGCTGGTCCTGATCTAACTCCACACTTCCAAATAATCATCCTTTCACACAATGTTAAAGAATCCTTTTAAAAATTCTGGGATTAAGAAATTTGAACCGAATCATTTCCAAAACCTAACAGATTCCTCCATATCCAAACCCAGCATCTGATAGAAATTCCATGAAAATCTGTACCTAATTTTTTGCACAATCTGCAACACTCACAGACAGCTGGTAGAACTTCGTAGACCACCTAATCAGCACCGATCTCACAGTGAGCAAAACACATTCCTCGAATCAACATCCCTCACATCGTTTCCTCAGGTATCATCAAATTTCTTCAAGAGGAGTGACTCAGGACGAAATACAACTACACCCAGTGGATATAATTAAAAGCACCCCTTAAAAAGGAAGTCATTCTTCTTGATAAGATCATGACAACACTTTCGTCACACTGGCCTCTGCTGGTTGGGAGAACCTGCGTCGCATTTCAGCTCAGCTGCATCACTCTTTCTCAGTGAAGGTGATGCCAGAGAGAAATCCCATTGCGATTAAATCGAATCAGAAAACCAAAGTGAAAAAGTCATGGATGCACAAGAATAAAAACAACAGCAAAAAAAAAAAAAAAAAAAAAAAAGACCTGCATGAGATGGGTCAATAGATTTAGTTCTACAAATCCCATCAGCAAACTCCGCGTAAACCACTCACCTCCTTCAACTCCTTTATTTATAAGTTATTTCTTGGTGCTTATAAATAAATAGCCTCTCTCTGGTTGAAAGTACCACAAGATGTGAATTTCAATAGTTTGGGTATACAACAAGCTTTTGCTGAGAAGCGTAGCTGTGCTCCGTACAATTGCAATTGTAATCTAATCGCGAAGCATCAAATAGACATAGTGTGTTTTATATCAATATACTGCTATTCACTCCATTACCCTACTTTCCATGCCATCACATCACTGTGCATGCCATTACACTATGGTATATACCATTACACTCTGTCCATAGCATCACACTACTGTCTATACCATTATACTACTATCCATACCATCACACAACTGTCTATAATGTTACACTCCTGTCCATGCCATTACACTACTGCTTATACATGTACACTCCTGTTCGTACTTAAACACTACTATCCATACCATCACACAACTGTCTATACCATTACACTACTACTTATACCGTCACACTACTGTTCATACCATCACAGTACTGTCCATACCACTAGACTAATATCCATATAATTACACTACTATCAACACCATTATACTGCTGTGTATATCATCACATTACTGCTTATACCATCACACTTCTATCCATACGATTACACTACTGCCCATTTCATTATGTGGGGCTGGTGGTGTAGTGGTTAGGGTGCTGGGCTCATGATCGGGAGGTTGTGGGTTCGAATCCCGGTTAGACCCCCACTGTGCTAAGACCCCTGGGCAAGGTCTCAACCACAAGTGTGCCTCTGTTCACCCAGCAGTATAAATGGTTACCAGTAAAAATATACTGGGAAGGTAACCTGCGATGGACTCGCGTCCCATCCAGGAGGAGCCAAACTCCTGGTCGCTTCACGCTATGGAAACGCTATGGATAAGCACCGGCCTGATGAGCCACTAGGCTCGGGTGTAAAAAAACCCAACAGACTTTACCTTACCATTTCATTACACTACTGTCCACACCATTACACTTCTGTTCATGCCATTACACTACTATCCATACCATTGCACTCGGCCAGCATTAAAAATATCGTTCTTGGTGGTAATACGGCCGGTTGGGCCGAAATTGTACATAAAAACCCCGCCTGAGCATTCACAGATGCAAAAACATAAAAATATACCAACCATTTGTGTTGAAAAAAACAGGTGTGTCCCTTATCATACACCGTACTAAAAAGTGACGAAAGCAAAATCAGTGAAACAACGATTCTCATTGGCCAGTACTGTCTTAACAATAAAGGCGGAAAGCATGATGGAAGGGGGCAAAGATAAGATTAAAAAAAAAAAAAACTGTTCTCTGTCACTATTAAAGGTCCCAACGTTAAAATAATAAATAAATTAATGCGTTTCAAATTGAGCAACAGGTTTGCTGACATTTTCGAACAAATACAAGTTCATTATAAACCGCCAGCAACAGCACGGAGCGTGACGGAGATATTTGTTAGTTGTTGAGTGCAATAATAAAAGTTGATATGTTGAAGAAACCTTGATACTCTGTTGATTACAATATTAAAAGAATAAACTTTGATATTCAGTATGTTGATTTCAAATATAAGATATTTATTTCTTTCTACTGTGGTTACAACATCACACACATAATATAGCATGATGTATGAAAAAATTTTTCCCATGAATCCCGGGTGGCCTGCACAGGCAAAAAAAAAAAATTTCCTCCCTCCCGGATGATGAATCTTTTTTTTATCATGTTATTGCCAACAAAGAATTTTTTAAGTCTGGCCCTACTGTTCATACCATTTCACGACTGTACATACCGTTATGGATCGATTGATTCAAGATACGAGACTCAAGGAAGCACTCTTTTGATGTGCGATGTGAAAGACACATCTCGTAGCACATATTAGATGGTCTATCAGAGAAAAATCCACCACTTGAGATCCACCCCCAAAATGTCCTGGCTATTTCCTTGTCCAAGTTTCATAGAAATCCGTTCAGTAGGTTTTACGCAATCCTGCTTCCAAACAAACTAACCCAACTACCTGCGGTCTTCAGGATGTGAATGCTTTCTGATATTTTAGAATCCTGGAGACCATGGTCTGACTAATATTAGTATTCTGGTCGCTAGCACTAGAGTGTCAACCGTTGATAGGCATAATTGAGCGTTATTAGTGGATTTAACCGGTCAGCAGATTCAGCAGGGCTGCATCATTTTTCATCAGGAGTTCAAAAAATGTAGTCCAACATCAGGCAGAGTCATGATATCATGTATTATCATCTAATTTGATGCTAGCCCTAACATCAACCCACAGCGTTCTGGCGCTAAAAAGGAGCACAGTGGCCAGTCCGTAATGGAAAAGCTTAACAAGAATCACTAATAAGCTCCAGTGGCGGTTTCAGCTCAGGCTCAGGCACCAATCTCAGCTCAGCAAAGCCTCTCCGGCAAAGGCTAGATCGATGTGGAGGGCTCCTGAGACACTACAAAAAGGTACCATGCAAAACTTTCTCCTGAATAAGCTTGCGAGAAGATGCACCGGACCGTCCTAGAACACAGCTGAAGCCTGAGACATATCGCGTCCACGGAGACCGAGCCCTCGCCCTGATCGATTTTTATTTATTTATTTAAAACATGTTTTATTCAAGCTAGACACTACACCTTTTGCAAGCCTCCAGATCCTCGGATTGCAAGCTCAACAATACCAAGTTTTTAACTGAAGAATTATTAGGTAATACAGTGATCCCTCGCGACTTCGTGCTTCAGTTGCAGTGAAATTAAGGGAAAATTGGGGAAAAGTAAAGGAAAATGCAGCAAAACAAGGCCCATTATGCGAAAAACCCCAAACAAACAAACAAAAAAAAACCCTCGGAACCCTCCAACAAAACTCTACATTTTTATGTGAGGTGCGCATCTGAGTGTGCGTACGTGGGCATTAGTGTGTGCGCGCGCACGTCTGTACATGTGTGCACATTTGTGTGTGTGTGTGCGCATCTGTATGTTTGTGTATTTATATTTTATTTACATCTTATGCATTATTTTTGAATGCTTAATTGTTATTATAAGCATTTATAGCGTTGAATATGTATTTATTGATATTATATACACATATACATGTATGTCTACGTCAGTCAGGGGGGTCTATCCTACTTTGTGGAAATCAGTGGTCGCAGGAGGCCTCGGTCCCCATTAACCGTGGAAAGTGAGGGATCCCTGTATATTCAATGTAAGCAAGCTAACGTAAATGCATCACATTGATATCGGCGTGTGTTGATTTGTGTCGAAAGTTTTCCAGACACCAAAGTAAAAGAGGTTTGAGCTTAAGTTGTTTATTCCAACACTGATTATATTCACGCTGCACATCTGAGCTTCTGAGTCTCCGATTTCCATAAACGCCACTGGCACGGTGGCGGCGTCAAAGCCGTTTGATGTCCAAACATCAACATGGGTCTGAATAGGTGATGAAAATAAACCTTTTTTTTTAACTCCTAAACTAAGATAAATAACATTACAAATATTGAAAAGACAAGAAATTAAGAATTTAAAGGTACTACACCTGACAGAATGTCAAATATGAATTCATCTGTTATTTTTGTAATCACGGGCTAACGGTCATTGTAAAGAAGGACTTGAAAATGGACATTGTCCAGCCCTAATGCTGAGGTCTCACAGAGCTGGTCGTAACTGAGGCTGTGACCCCCCGTGGCTGCTCCAGAAGATTTTGGAGGCAATCTGTTGCAAATACGTGTGGAGGAAACGCAATGAAGACCTGTTGGCTAACAATGCGGTTGCATTGATCCGATGCTTGACCCAAACAAAATTTCACAAGGACCAAACTTTCTAGGGGGTCCACGCACTTCTATTTTTCAAGGTAGCTGAATGACTCTTTGAGATGACGCTCGATGCAGAGGGATCTCCGTGAAGTAATTCTGGCCAGGTGAGACTGATCCGCTATGCTTGAAGAATCGTCAAGAGACGCTAAGAGACAGTAATCCTGTTATACACCTGAGTATAATCACACAAGTTTAGATTTATTCGGGGCTGAGGGAGAATTCAGGACAGCATGCCAAACCACACACACACACACACTGCACACTACCACTGATGTCCTAACACATTGTGTAGTAAAGTATCATAAAGTTTGGGACGTAGTCCAAGTGGTTTTGTGCCAGCTTTGAGCATAAAATTAAACTCGGCTATTTCTGCATTATTACTAATATCCTTCTCGTAAAGTCCATCTTCCCTGCAGCCGTCTTGGCGATGCTCCCGTGCTCCGAATGAGGAGAGACACAAGAGCCAGTTATGAATCTACAACACCATGATTCGGATAAGGAGATATGGTCCACGTTAAAATTAGGAAAAATTGTTTGAACAAAAATCCAGAATAAAGAGATAAGACAGAAAGTGAAGAGATAACACACAGATGAGTGGAGGAAAAAGGGCTTGAACATGGCACGCTGGGTAATGGGATACCAATTCCATTTTAACGCTCGTCTCTTTCTTCTGATAGATTGCAGCTGCTGTCTGTCAGTCCTCAGACATCTTTGAAGCCTTTAAATTTTTTAAAGAGATGATGTGTAAGATTTTGTGGTATCTAGCAGCATCTGGTGGTGAGGTTCCAGATTACAACCAAGTTAAATGTGATTCTTGACCCCTCCCCTTTTTTAAGCCTATCTATTTCTGGGCTACTGCAGAATCACGGCGGTGCAAGATAGCAGCCTCCATGAGAGCAAATCTGCTCCAGGTGTAGATATAAACAGCTTATACTCAGGTTCTTAAAAACTCAATGACGTTTTAAAAATGATTAATGAAATCTGATAATATACCAGGAGCAGTGGTGGCCTGGTGGTAGAGGTGCTGGATCACTGATCCCAAGGTTGGGGGTTCAAGCCCCACTATCAACAGGTTGTCACGGTCTCCCCCACCCAGTGCAGCTAACTGGGTTACCAACGGTCGGCCGTGTCTCTCACTGTCTATGGCGTGAGGTTCATGTAAAAGAACCATTGCTGACGTTCGACAAGAGGAGCTACATAGCCGTCAGTGTATTTCTGCCCTACGATGGCCTGGTGAGCTGTCCAGGGTGTACTCTACCCTCATCCAGAGTCGGCTGAGATAGGTGCCTGCCTGCCGGCAACCCTAAATAGGATTAAGCGGTTCAGAAAATGAATGAATATACCAGATTTCTGCCGATAAATCCTCCAAAATCTTACACACTGTCTCTTTAATTTTTTTTTTTTTAAAAGATCTGACTGTTCCATTTGACCCTGAGAGGATTTAAAAAGGTGCTAAGTAGCTAGAGCAGAGTTAAAGAGCATTACCGTTGCTCCCTGATGCTGCCATGAATCACAAATCTGTCTCATATAATCTCTCTGGTGACCTTGGCATCTCTCCGAGCACAGACCAAGCCAGGAAGCTGTTATTCTTAATGTTTTTTATGTGAATAAATTAACAAATAGAAGGCCAGATGATGAAAACAACCAGGCATGTTGTTATGAATATTATGAATATCTTTAAGAGAGAGATGGGGACGAATGCAAGCTGTAGCGAGGAATAAAAGACGATATTAATGCTATGGTGTCACTAAAAGGAACTCGTAATCCAGTCTCAATTGGTTTTCATTTAAAAAAAAAAATAAATAAATAAATAAAAATCAGTTGTCAAGTGAGACAAAACAACAGGCTGCAATTTATCCTTAAGTACGTAGAAGCTAGACAATGAGAACTGTCTGAAAATTACACCCTGCACAAGGTGTCCTTCAGCCCACATGCCTTTGAGAGGCGCTCTGTTTAGGCGTGTCATTCATAGAACTGTCCATATGTGGTATTGTAGACACCTGATAGGAAGCTAAGCAATACCTATGAGCTGAATTACTAATAAGATTTATTGTAATAGTCTCACCTCCTTCTTGGGAACGCTGACATAGCCCGGGTGTGGTCGTGCCACTTTGTGTTGCCATGACGACATCCATCGGGGGCTGAACCCTTGTCCCAGCATGGGCTGGAGGCGGAAGTATGGCTTCTCCGAGTAGTTCACCAAAACCACGAACAGAGACACAGCTAACACCAGGCTGCTCGCTAACACCCACTTCTTCTGCAGCAGAGAATACGTTCAGGGTTACGGAGGTCAAACTCAGGAAAACTGGGCTGGCAGAATGCAAAAGTTTGTGCACGCCATAATTTTTCATTCAACATTTTCCATGTAAAAATGGCACCAGATCACAATGCATGCTGGGTAACTTCTACCCCTGGGGTCATATCAATCGACTGTTTCAGCAAAATACTCATTCCATTCATTTTCTGAACCGCTTAATGTTAATTAGGGTTGTGGGGAGGCTGGCGCCCATCTCAACCGACTTCGGGCATGGGTGGGGTACACTTTGGACAGCTCGCCAGGCCTTTGCAGGGCCAACGCTCACACAACCATTCACACCTAAGGGAGATTTGGAATGGCCAATTAACCTAATGTGCATGTTTTTGGACTGTGATAGGAAACTGGAATACCCAGAGGAAACCCATGCAAGCACGGGGAGAACACAACCCAGGCTTTCTTGCTGTGAGGCGGCCGTGCTAGTGCTCCATTAGCCCCCGTCTCCCGGCGGAACACTATATAAAAAGTTCACATTTTCAGAAGGTTCATGCTCAAAAGGCTTGGAAATGAACTCAGAAGTTGGATGAGGCTGTCAGCGAAACCATCTGCACATCTCAGATCTCACACATCAAACGCCTCGCTTCTCAGGGACACTTCAAAAACCGGTGTGGCCTGATACGCAAATGTACGGCCATTTAGGGCTTCTGAGCAAATAGTTTTTTCACCGGGTTACATCACCCTGTCATCTGCAGCCATTTCTGGGTGAAAATGTTAGGGATCTTTTGTGCAAGATGAAAAGACGGCATGAACTTAGCTCAAGGAACATCACCATATAAGGGCATGTACAGATTTTGACTCATATCAAGATATACTTATAACTGTGATAAAATTATACCGGGTAATATCAGCTACCACAGATGTTGTGAGCATTTATGTTCTATAGCTTACACCAATGTTTAATTACTCATCATAATACACTAAAAAATCCAAGAACTCAGAGTGATAGGTACAGCAAACCCCCGCCCATTCATGGTTCACCGTTCACAACCCAGCATACTCGCGGATTTTGCTCTTAAAGGCTTTTTTTCATACTGTTTTTAAATTAAACATTTAGTGCAGTGCTTCTCAATTATTCTCTGTGATGCCCCCTTTAGGAAAAAAAAAACATTTCACGCCCCCAGTGCCCAACTATATGCGCAGCTATAAATAGTATTAATTGTGTATAAAATTGTTATGAATACGCCTCGGCATAACATTGTATCTTTATTAACATTAAAAATAAAAAGCATTAAATAATTAAAAACAATTAATTCTAGTACAGTATGGCAAAAAAGCATGTTCCTCAGGGTCAAACGCACTCCCCTCGGGCATCACACCCCCACCCCCCACCCCCCCACCCCCCAAGGGGGGCACGCCCCACTATTTGAGAAGCACTGAAATAGTGGCAGCCCCGGCAAATTATACATATGCATCATCACGACATTACTGGCATGTGATTCAAATTTAGCCATTGGCTAAGAGCTTTTGTTTCTCCCTCCTGCTGATTGGTTGCAGATGAGGTGTACACCTCTTTTTTTCCTCCTTCGGACGTATGTTATCAATGTGATTGATGGAATTGTGAATTTTTTTTTTCATGTTTTTTAAATGATTATTTAAGCCCTATGATGCCACTCAAATGCTCTGTATCTTCTTTAGCTTCTGGTAAGGAGCCTAAGTGCTTTGTCATATTACAGTAAATATTTTATTATAATATTACAAAAATATTATCACAGTCCAAAATTTAAAAGTGTTTATCTACTCATTACTAAATTTTATTGCATTGTTACTGTAGTAATGAGTAAGACTGTCTATAGAATGTATTTATAAAGTGTATTTTAGTGCATGCAATATCATACATAGGGTTTTAAAACTGCATCAATTATTCGCGGATTTTTGGGATCCGTGGATGGGGAAGGAACGTAACCTCCGGGAATAACGGAGGCTTTCTGCACCTCTTCTACAAATGGATTATTATAACCTGGCATAGTTGTAATGTAATGTCCATTCCTAGTGGCCATCTAATAAATATTTCAGTGCATGCTAAATGCGCGTTTTTTTGTGTGATTGTGGGATTTTTCTCAGCATGATCCCATGCACTGATCACCTCTAAAATTTAATGGTTTGCTACCTGATTCTCAATATACTCTAGAAAAAAATAATAATCCAAATCTTTGCATAGTGTTTTTTGTTATCTTGCACACAAACAAACCAACAAACAGACAAAATAACTAACAAACCAACACAGGTGAAAACATATCTTCCTGGCAGAGGTAATGATGAGTACAGCTTCTGATAAAGTTTAAAAAGTATTGTGCGGTAATCTGAAACCACAAATACACTCCACTCCTAACCAGCAGGCAACTTTTTTGAAATACATTTTTACAATCATAAATTTATCCTGAGCAGCGTATCTTGCAATGAAATACAAATGAAAAATAGACGTACATGATCAATTGCTAACAACATTACTTGAGTTAGCAATAACCATGGAAACCAGCATACCAAACTGTATAAAAAAAGGTATCCAATCAAATCAGATGGTTTTTGAAGCTTAGAGCCAAAAAGTTACATAACAAAATATTTACTGTCTCCACCTACTGTACCTTTACGATCAGGTTGAGTAAACACTTTGGACAAGAAGGACTCCAGTAGATTTTAACGAGATAGGAATTTTTAACATTGTGAAACAGAACAATTATTTGGACGCGTAGTAGAACAGCAGGCTCTGGGCTACTTTATGTTATACTTTTCAGCATGGTGGGGGTTTGCACTCTGGTTTGATATGAGTTGCAGCAAGATGGAAAAGATATTTTTTTAATATTGAGTGGGGGAGTGTTTTTAGCTTACCTAAAACAGAAATTTCAGATTTTTATGCGCCATTCCAAAATACGGCCAACATTTATTAGTTAGATATGAGGGGTTTTTTTTTTAATACCTTCATAGTGGGCGCCTTGTAAATGCCATTAATTAATGGTGTCATTAATGTTCAATAACAGAGAATGAGAGTGAGACCTTTTTTGCAGCTCCTACTCACACTCATCTGTTCTAATGACACAGAATGACAAAAAAAAATTCTCAAGTTTCGATTTCAATCTGAAGCCTCAGATCACGGCAAAATGGCGTGTCAAATCTGGGCGAGAGAGAGTCAATGAGCTTTCGCAGAGAGGCGATATATCATCATGCTATCAGTCAGGATAACCGTTGCAGAGGTCCTGCGTTCTGCACAATTTCACCCATTACTGCCTTTTCAGTGAGAGAGGGATTGCTGAGAAAGAGAGAAAGAAAAAGGGGAAGAAAGCCACTGCCACAACGATACGTCTACACCACTTTATAACATTACTGCAAACCAGACCTGATTACAGTGGTACCTTGACAAAATTAATCCGTTCCGACGGCAAGCTCGTGAGTCAAAATGTCCGTTAGTTAAAACAAAAAAATCCTATCGGAAATAATACAAAACCAATTACAATGGTATCTCACCTTACGAAGACCCAACAAGTGAAAAATACAAGTGACGAAATGCATTTACCTAAAATTTCCGTCTCTAAATACGAAAAAAATTCATGTTACGAAAAGCGCCATCTCAAAAATTAAAACAATGTGCGAGTTGCTCTCCCATTGGCTCTCTCCCAACACCCCGCCCCACTGGCCTCCCATTGGCTAGGAGGGAGCTGCATCTCCATAATACCCATGATGCTTTTCACAGGGTATTCATTAAGTTTTAGAGTAGAAGGTGGATATTGATAAGTAGGTGGTGGAAATAGTTTGAGACAAGTATGGGGACGATGTGGGAGGTGTGTGCAGGGGTTTGTGACCCGCAGGGGGGGTCAGAAAATTTTTTTAATTCATGTGCTCTGTGGTGAATTCTGGGCCCATATTTATGAGAACGGCAGTGCTCCTCAAATATTGGGGCGATGCCGGGTAGGCACCACTGCCACCTACTGTAGAGAATGCACAATTACACTAGGTGGCAGCAATGCTCTCACTGTGTTCCCTATGGTGTAGCACCAAGCAAACGATATGAAGTGCAGTAAACACTATTTATATTTGCACACGGGGCGCTGAGGTGGGGCAAGAAATGTTTTTTTCTCTTCCTATAGGGGGTATCACAGAAAATAATTGAGAAGCACTGCAACTTATAGGAAATCCTCGACATTCGGGGTGTGATGCCCTACGATGCCCTCTGACTGTGTTATGATGAACATACGATGAGTTTCATACTCTTTTCTGACCATCTGAATCAGAGACTTCTTTATATATTCACGTATATCGTACGACATTTTTACAACAGGGTAAGGTTGAGTTCTACAGCAAATATACGTCAATTAAAGTTTATTTACAGTAATCTTACAATTGCGCTACGTTAAATCCATGAGACGTCCTTACATAGCCACATGTATCGTACGACATTTTTATGACGGGGTTAGATCGAGCTGAACAACGATTATATCACAGCGGATATACCAAGTAATCGAACATCACGGGAATATCGTACAAAGGTTTTTTTTTAGTGTTGTAACCATCATATCACTTTCGTACATACATTGTACAGTTTTGATTTACAGACCAAATGTATTTCTCCACAACTAACGTACAAGAAATATTTTATATGTAAACACAACTACGCAGCTTTTAAATCCACCTCACCCATGTCATAGTTCCACTAAATTCATACGTCCAAAAAAAAGCAGAGTTTTTACCATGACTGCGTTTCCATTGTTGTATATTAAACCAAATTACGTTTAAAATGGGTAGAAATAGAATTGTAATTCAAAGTATAAGCATAAACTCCACCCCCAAGCTGCAACCTATCTCAAAAATGACTCTGATCGGACAGCTCACCAGTCCACTGCAGGTCCAGCATACACACACGTATGCACGCGCACACACACACACACACACACGCACACACACACACACACACACACACACACACATACATTCACTTTAGTGCAGAATGTCGAGCGAGAAAACTGGATTACCTGGAGAAAACCCACAAAGACACTGGATTGCAAAGCCCAGGACTATAAGCGAGGACCTTCTTCCTTAAGGCTGACCTGCTAATCTACAACACCCCCACGTCGCCGTATTTTATCCAAACATGGGCGGAAGAAACACGATCACATTTTAATTACATTTCTTTCAAATAAATTTCAAGTCCATGACATTTAACATGTGCTTTTTTCCTTATTTCTATTTTGTATTTCTCTTTTTATTCCAACTTTCTCCAAATGGCCTTCAAAACAGGGGACGTTCTCGACAAGAGGCACTCGACACCAAGAAACACTTTGAGACTCGGAATAAATTTAGGAAGGCGTTTTTGCGCAGTATCCGTGTAACAATTCCCACAGTTCATTCCGAAACCGCTCGTACGTCGGTAAGATAACGAGCTTCTAGCTCTCCGGCATGAAAGTGACATTAGCAATGCAAAAAAGCGTGAGTTTCCTGCGCTCACACGCGAATGAGCCGCTCAAAATCCAATTCTGGATAATCACAGAGACGGGGGAAATGTTTACAGTGCACTCCTCCTCCTCCGCCGCCGCCTCCACCTCCGCTTCACCTCTCACACTGTGGTACCTTATCATTTCTTTGACAAAGTGCTTGTTAGCTTCACAAAGGGGCAAGATGGAGGAAGAATGCAAAAGCTCAAGACGTTAGAACGCCGCCACTTACAAATCAACACCAGCTGAACAAGCGCTGAGTAACACTGGGCGTCGGTCTGTAAGCACAATTGGGATTTATGATATACAGCGATATACAGGACGTATAAAGGCCCATTTAAGTTCATTGTTAAAGTTGGATCCAGACCGAGCCTCCTGTCCGCAGTATTCAACTCATTTCCTCTCAGTTTTTAGAAAGCTTGCAGATGTGTAAGGATGGAGCAGCACCACTGGCAACCAAGGGGGCGCTGCAGCCAATAATTCACAGGACAGTCATAAATCAGAAATTATAATTCATTTGCAGAACCACTTAATCCTACTAGGGCCACAGGGAGGGCTATCTCAGCCGACCCTGATCGAAAGCGGGGGACACCCTAAACAGCTATTTAACATTCAGTAATTAAACATTCAAAAATAATGCATAAGATGTAAACAAAATATAAATATAGACACCTACAGACACGCGCATGCATGCACACTCAGATGCACACCTCATAAAAATGTAAGTAGTCCTTTTGGGGGTTTTGGGTTGTTTTTTGTTTTTGTTTGTTTGGGGTTTTTTTGCATAATTGGCCTTGTCTTGTTTCCTTATTTTTTTATTTTTCAATGAATATTTTTGAAAAACCCACGATGCACTGAAGCTCAAAGTAGCGAGGGATGACTGCATTAACCCAGAGATCAAATCCGAGTTAATGCCACAGCCGTCTGTAACAGGGAGTCCATGGGAACTAATTTGTCAAGCTCTCACGAGGGACGGATGGCATATGCTCACTTCCCTGTCACACACAGCAATCATCTGCCGATCACGGGCATCTCGGAGCTCATTCGTGCTGGGGGCGGCTAGAGCGTTCCTGCTGAGTGTGCTAGACCCGCCCCCAAATACACATTTGCTGTAGTTCGACAAGAGTGACTAACATCGCTCCTCACAGGGGGGGTGTGCATGCTTTAGCCCCTCCTTGGTCGATGGTGTGGTGTGATAGGGAAGGCAATACCTGATGGGTGAGAACTCGATATGATGAATTTCGAGACAAAATGGAACAAACTCAAAAGAAAAAAAAGAAAAAAAAAGGAAACGCCACATAAACAAGAGTAGAACATACAAATTCTGCACAGAAACTTCCTCGTCGAGCCTGGGACTTGAACCCAGAACCTTCTGGCTGTAAGGTGGATGTGCTAACCCCTTCATCTGAATTGGATGTTAGCGAAATAAAAAAAATGGCGGTCCGTGTGAAATTGATGTTTTTGTCCACAAGGCTGCTGTACCAATTGCCCTGCAGGCTGCTGTACCGCCGTGTACCAGTAGATGGCACCAGGAAGATAAAGAGCACTAACTGCTACAGTTAACTGTACATTTTCATGGAACTGTAAAGCCGGAAGAATTTCTTTTTTGATTCATTGGCTTGTGTCGAGTTTACGGTGTTGACCGTTCAGATCATGTGACCACAACTCATTCATTAAATGTAAAGCCTTATTAAAACATCTTAAAATTGATTTTTATCTTTTTTTCAGCAGAAGTATCCATAACTCTTTAATTAGCTGGATTAGACTCCTGGCTTGAAGTTTGATCTGGATATGTGCCTGGCTTGGCACAGGCCAAACTTCCAATGGTGCTGAACCCAGCCATCTGTCCAAGTCAGAAAATAATAGTATAACCTGAGCTTTTTATGTGCTGGTATTACTGTTGTTGAGGCGCCATGACCTTTTATGGTGACTTGCGTAAGTACTGAGTAGCCGCTGAGTGATGCATCTGAACACACACACACACACACACACACACACACACACACACACACACACACACACACACACACCAAAAAAAACCAGGCTGTGATGATAAATACTGACTAGGGAGACAAATATCCATGTTTCATAGCTCATGTGCATGAAATAAAATCTATAAAAAAAGATATCAGGAATCTTCCTTCAAGATCTTCCTGCTTTGATGGTCGATCATGAAGGAAGAGCCCTCCTTATATATTTTTTATAGATTTTATTTATTCACGTGTATGAAAAAATTTCAGGAGTCTGCACAAAGTCGCAAGTTTGCCCCCAAATACGCATGTGCCGAAGTTTGAAAAGAGGCAGGTGGGTAGTGTTGGATGTCACCGAGGGAGCGTGAGCATGCTTTTGCTCCTCCCAGGTGTGGCGGCTGTGTGATAGGAGGTGTAAATTACTTAAGATGTGATGTCATTAGAGTGACAACCAATTACAGCTTTGCTTAAAGATTCAAAGTATGATAATATAGAATCTTCTTCTTCTTCTTCTTCTTCTTCTTTCCTTTCGGCTTTTCCCTTCAGGGGTCGCCACAGCGAATCATCTGCCTCCATCTCACCCTATCCTTTGCATCTTCTTCTCTTACACCAATGACCTTCATGTCCTCCTTCACCACATCCATGAATCGTCTCTTTGGACTTCCTCTAGACCTTCTGCCTGGTAGTTCCAACCTCAGCATCCTACTACCAATATATTCACTATCCCTCCTCTGTACATGTCCAAACCATCTGAATCTAGCCTCTCTGACTTTGTCTCCAAAACATCTTACATGTGCTGTCCCTCTGATGTACTCATTTCTGATCCTATCCATCCTCTTTACTCCCAGAGAGAACCTCAACATTTTCATCTCTGCTACCTCCAGCTCTGCCTCCTGTCTTTTCCCCAGGGCCACTGTTTCTAAACCATACAACATCGTTGGCCTCAACACCGTCTTGTACACTTTTCCTTTCATTCTTGCCGATACCTTCCTATCACACATCACACCGGACACTTTTCTCCAACCATTCCAACCTGCCTGCACACGCTTCTTCACCTCTTTTCCACACTCTCCACTTCTCTGGATTGTTGAGCCTAAGTACTTAAAATCCTCCACTTTCCTTATCTCTGCTCCCTGTAACCTCACCGTTCCTCTTGGGTCCTTGTCATTCATGCACATGTATTCTGTCTTACTGAGGCTAATCTTCATTCCCCTCCTTTCCAGGGCATACCTCCACCTCTCTAGATTTTCCTGCACTTGTTCTCTGCTCTCACTACAGATCACAATGTCATCTGCAAACATCATAGTCCATGGGGAATCTTGTCTAACCTCGTCTGTCAGCCTGTCCATCACCATAGCAAACAAGAAGGGGCTGAGAGCTGACCCTTGATGCAGTCCCACCGCCACCTTGAACTCTTCTGTCACACCGACAGCACACCTCACCACTGTCTTACATCTCTCATACATGTCCTGAACCACTCTAACATACTTCTCTGCCACTCCAGACTTCCTCATGCAATACCACAGTTCTTCTCTCGGCACCCTGTCATATGCTTTCTCCAGATCCACAAAGGCACAATGCAGCTCCCTCTGACCTTCTCTGTACTTCTCCATTAACATCCTCAAGGCAAACACTGCATCTGTGGTGCTCTTTCTTGGCATGAAACCAAACTGTTGTTCACAAATGCTGACCTCTGCCCTTAGTCTAGCTTCCACTATTCTTTCCCATAACTTCATCATATGGCTCATCAACTTTAATATAGAATAATATCAGCTAATGATACCCACGAATCTACACTTCCTGTAGGTAAATAGCTGCTCACTGCTCACGGAACCACTCAGAACCATTTAAAAGTGCAAGCAAAAGCGTTACCATGGCAACCAGACCTTGCCATAGGGTTATTTATAATTCGCTCAAGTCGCTTGTCACCCATCACTTCCCATGTGACCGCTGCTTTACAACGTTCTAGCGTATAAATGCCTCCTTCCAGAAAACTTTATATCCACGATGGTCTTTAGTTCTGCCCATTGAACTGCTCTCATAAGATTCATTCATCGTAATAAGAAAGTTCTGTTCGCCAGACATCCCATTGTGTTTAGAGATTCTGCATAAGGCGGTCTTGGTGGCGATTAAACTGATTAAATTTAGCCTCAGACATTTGGATGTGATGGGAGATGGGCATTAGCCATTTAGGATATGATGTTCTATATTATCACGTCCAAATTATCCAAGAAAGAAAATTATCTAATATCTGCCCGGAATGCTTATTCTTTCCATCCAACACACACACACACACACACACACACACACACACAAATATATATATATATACATCTACATATATACATATATACAATAGACAATCACAACAAGCGCACTCTGGCTTTGCATGACAATGCCGACGATACTAACTCACCAAACAAAAGAACGCAATGCAACTGCCGACAAAAAAACGCCTGCCCACTCAACGGGAACTGTCTGCAATCATCAGTCATCTACCAAGCCACCGTCACACGGACAGACAATAATACAACAGAAACATACATCGGACTGACAGAGAACACTTTTAAAACCAGATACAGGAACCACATCGCATCCTTCCGCAACGAAAAAAGTAGAAACTCTACCGAACTCAGCAAGCACATCTGGACACTCAACGACATGAACATTGATCACTAGATCTCATGGGGAATTTTATCATCACACCCGACATACAGCAGCTCAAACAAAAGATGCAATTTATGCCTCAGGGAGAAGTTCCTCATTATATACAGACCCGAACTGTCTTCATTAAATAAAAGAAACGAACTCGTAACTTCATGCCGACACAGGAAAAAATCATTATTATGCAACACACCCCCTTAAGTACACTAAGTATTTGATTGTATCAATCTGTATCTAAACATTATATATACTTGTGTATGTGTATGTATGTGCTTACGCACGTGAACGTATATATATATATATATAAAAGTGTGTACATATATGAGTCCACGGGCATGAGAAAAACTAATGTATGCACATGTATGCATGTATCGATATTTAAAAAACCCGCCCCCGAATACATAATGACACCATCCCATCTAGAGGACGCCATGTTCACCGACATAGTACCTCCCCCAGCACTTTGTAATCATTCTTCTATAATCACCTGAAGAGAGAGGATGGTTTCACCACCCCTCGAAACAGATCTGTAGTGATAAATGGAGTTTCAATAGAAAGTCTTTGTCCTGTCCTTTATTTTTGTTTATATATATATATATATATATATATATATATATATAGGCGGTTGTCGACTTACGTGTTTCTCGACTTATGACATTTTAACTTTAGGACGCCACTAAATATATGTACGCCACTATGTTTGTGAGCTCCTATAACATGTACTAGTTTTTGACGTGGAGTGCGTATGAATACACGGCTACGCAGTACTACGTGGTCATCAGCATCATCAATTTTGTCTTGAGGCACATCATAGTAATTTATTTTATTACATTTTATATTTATCTTATTTTAATTGAAATGTCTATTTTAATTGTCTGTACTGTTTTCTCATGGATATGAAGTATGAATATGAAGTATAATACATGTATTTGGATAGTTATTTAAAGATTTAAGTGGTATTTAAGGGTAAAATCCAACTTACGCAGAATTCCGAGGTATGACGCTTCATAGGAACGAAACTCCTTCGTAATTGAGGACCACCTGTATATATATATATATATATATATATATATATATATATATATATATATATATATATATACATATACACACTGTATTTGACGTGATAAGCACCAGGGGGGGGACTAAAAAAAAAAAAAAAAGGAGTTAGTGGGCGCTTATTAAAATGTTACCAGCGGAGTGGAACCGTAAATGAAATGAATAACACAAATACCAGTAAAACATGAATAATAACAGAAAAATAAAAGAGTTTTACTGGTATTTGTGTTATTCATTTCATTTTGTGGTATCAACTAAACTACTTGCATGACAGGTGAAAATATACAGAAAACAGCAGAATTAAACAAAAAACAGACCCTTTAATTTTCCCTCCCAATGCTGTTCCTTTAAATATTTTCCGGGAAGTAAAATCAAGCCAATCAACACGAATGTCAACTTTAGCACATGGCACATTGAACCAATCAACAGGAGCACAAAAGCACATGGCCAGGAATGTCTTTAAATGTATGAAGACAGTGAGCAAGAGAATACTCCTCATCACTTTCTGATTGAGCCAGATATGGACCATCGCTCCATTCATTCAGAGCATCCCATAGTTTTGCTGTAGAAGTTGCTAATGGTTCATCGGTTGTTGGACATTTACGAAGAGAACACAGCAAAATATTTTCCTGTTTTTTAAAGCACGGCAGAACAATCAAATGTGTTGTAACCTATGAACATTATAGACATTCCCCAGTGGCAGGGGGTCTTGAAATACTGTGCGAACTCACTTTTACAGCCAGTGAACGCTTCATTTTACCTTGACAGAGACTGATTGTATAAAATTACTAAGTTTGATCTACGATTTTGCTCCCAGTACACATGGGCGGTTATTAGGGATCAAACCTAATGGGGGGGGGGGGCTTATTGGATCAGGGCGCTTATTACGTCGAATACGATGTGTGTGTTTGTGTGTGTATATATATATATATATGTGTGTGTGTGTGTGTGTGTGTGTGTACCAGGAAGAGACCCTGGGCTCCAACCTAGAACATGCTGACATGCTGGAGAGACAATGTCTCTCGGCTTCTCTGGGAACACCTCTGTATCCTCCCAGAAGAGCTAAAGGAAGTGGGGAGAGGGACATCTGAACCTCATTGCTTAGACTGTTGCCCCGTGACCCGACCCCGAAATAAGCAAAAGATGAAGATGATGACAACAACAATAATCATAAAAATGAGAAACTACGACTACTACTAATAATAATATTAAGACGAAGAATTATAATAAGGTGATAATTATAATAGGGTGACAATAATAATAATAATAATAATAATAACAATAACAACAACAACAACAATAACAATGATAATAATGAGATACTGCGAATAATAATAATAATAAGTCTTATCATAAGGTGTAATAATAATACAGTAGTTATGATTATTATCGTTATAATAATCATCATCATCATCATCATCATCATCATCATAATAGTATAAAATAAGTTAGTGTTTATTTTAAATTTAAGGTTTAAATCCGATCTTAATGTTATTTATTTGCACTAAACACTGTTATACATGATTTGATGATGAATATTTTTTTCCGAAAGGCATTGTGGGTAAGTCTATGTCGCGTTCGGTGTGAGTAAATAAATAAATACGAGGCAGAGTCCGTTTGAACACTGATCTGTACACCACGGCTGGAGTGTGAGAATGAAGAGACTCGAGCAGGAAGCCTGGTTTGAAATCCGCTGTGTGTGTGTGTGTGTTGTGTTGTGGTGTGTGTGTGTGTGTGTGTGTGTGTGTTGTGTTGTGGTGTGTGTGTGTGTGTGTGTGTGTGTGTGTTGTGTTGTGTGTGTGTGTTGTGTATTTGCCCCCCTCACCTTACACATCCAGGCCATGGTGCCGCTCGGGAGCAGGGTACCGTTATGTGGCGCGTGCTGTCGCTGTCGCTGTGCGGCTCTTACAGGGCGGAACGCGGTCCCTGTCTCCGTCCTGCCGCTCGATCTTTACGCCCTGAACTCACCACAGAAAGACGCATTTTCAACCAGAGCTTCACCCTCACCTTAATTCTTTTATTTCTATTTTTCTAAACAGCCTGGATGGACGTTTACACCTACGGGTGGCTTGGTCACGAAGGCTCCGCCCCTCTTGTCACGTGGCTCGAGATAATTCTGATTCCTGGATTAATGGGGTTATAATAATAATAATAATAATAATAATAATAATAATAATAGTAAATATTCTAATTGAGATAATCATAATAATAATAATAATAATAAAAACACATTTATAAATAAATATTCTAATTGAGATTATTAATAATAATTATAATAATAATAAAAACACATTAATAAATATTCTAATTGAGATAATAATAATAATAATAATAATAATAATAATACCATTTATAAATAAATATTCTAATTGAGATAATAATAATAATAATAATAATAACACATTCATAAATAAATATTCTAATTGAGATTATTAATAATAATTATAATAAAAACACATTAATAAATATTCTAATTGAGATAATAATAATAATAATACCATTTATAAATAAATATTCTAATTGAGATAATAATAATAATAATAACAACACATTCATAAATAAATATTCTAATTGAGATAATAATAATAATAATAATAATGACACGGTGGCGAAGTAGTTCGTACGTCTGCCTTATAGCAAGAAGGTCTTGGGTTCGATTCCCACCTCGGATGTTTCTGTGTGGAGTTTGCATGTCCTCCCAATGCTTTCATGGGTTTCCTCCCTCACTCCAGGATTCACCCCGCCCTTGCTGAGATGGGCGCCAGTCTCCTCGCAAACCTAATTAGGATTAAGCAGTTCAGACAATGAAGATGATGGTAATGAATATATTCCTACTTGTAGTTCAGTGTTTCAGGAGGTGGTGTCATAAAACTGAAATAATGAAACAAAAGCAGCATTAATACAAATTGAATAAAGTAAAAATTGTAATCATCCACGAGAGCAGCCTTCCTGGAAGAGCTGCACACCAGTGTAGAAATAGCCTGATTCTTAAACGCTTTTACACAGCAGGTCAGCTGGGCCACCATCGTTAGCAGCAGCTGTCGTCACATCACATGACGCTTCAGAGGGAATTATGTGTCATTGCTCTTAAAACACATTTCCTTGAATCCAAGATCCTCACGAGGTTTCCTCGGTTTGATGGGATGCAAGTGAGGAAAACGAGGACGCAGTGAAAGGGTTTTGAGGAGCACGCGCTCTCCTTCGCTCCCTTTTCTGCACTTCTTTTTGTTTACCTTTTTCAGATAGGAGGAAAAGTTCTGTACCGTAAACATCAACAAGCCCCTGCTTCACGTTTCCGATCACTTGATATTCATCACCATCGCCCTCCCTATCAGAGCTGCATCAACTAGTCCTTCCTTTCCCCTACAGACAGCAACCCCTGTCCACAGAAACCTTGCCCTGCACCAAGCTCCTCCAATCCTGTAGCACAGCTCGAATTATGGAGCCACCATCTCTCCGGGTTGAAGGAAGACATGCATTAGCAGTCAGTAGTGGGCTGAACTTCATCTGGGTTTCTGCCATAAATAACAAATCATTTTACACCCACCCCAGTCCTTGGGCTCATTTCTCACCCATAATGCACTTAAACCTTCATGGTTTCTGCTGTATTGTATGAGTTTGTGCAACAACTGCAGAACCTGTCCTCTGGGACAAACATCCATTAAAGCCCGTACTCAAACCAGGGAGCAAATTGGAAGAGATAATTAGTCAAGTGTGCTTTGGAGTGTTGGAAGAAACTGGAGCGCCCATGGAGACTCACAATATCACAGTCTGAACTCCAGACCTTTTTGTTTTGAGATAGGAGTGCTAACCACTGCGCCACCATATGTCTGTCAGCTGAATTACCACGTACTGTCTTGTCGAATATTTTTTTTGATTCATAGTTCTTTCTAACCAACCTATCTGGGCTTGGCCTCTGTTTAAACGCTTTTTCACCCATGCTGCCAGTACTGATGCCATGATGGAGACAGTTCTGTCTTGGTGCCTTTTGAGAACTAGCCCGCCTTTCCACCATGTTGAGAACAGGAAGTTGGAGTTATCTCCGAAGAAATGATACTCTGTTAACACTCATGGTGGTAAAATATCAAAATGAACAGAACGCATCGGTTTTGCTTGATTTTTATCCCGTCAGTCAAAGGCTGGAAGAGGGATTGTGTCCATCCAACCATCCGTTTGACCAACTGACCCTTTCCCTAGGAACCTCCTACAGCCTTTCTCAGACTTGCTCCAAATTAGGCAGACATGTTGGACACAGTGATACAGTACTATTCCTTCATTGCTTCATTCATTCATTCACAATACATCCCATAATCTAAGAACATGCACATTAGGCTAATATGAGTCTCAGAGGATTAGATTTTAAAATATGTCTCTTAGACTAAGAGAGCCAAAAAAAGGTTCCCGACCCCTGATCTTATGGTGTACATTTACAGAGTACACAGTATTTACATTTGCAGATTTTCGTGATGTAATCGTTGAAATATATGGAATCGGAAATTTCCGACAATCGGGTACTTCGGACCAGTGTTCCCCCCTATTAGTCCGTTAAACCGAGGAATGAGTGTGCGCATATATTATCTCTCTCTCTCTCTCTCTCTCTCTCTCTCTCTCTATATATATATATATATATATATATATCTTTACTGATAGGGAGGTGCTTGAGGCTAATGTATAAAGAGAAACATGCTTTCATTCATTCATTTTCTGAATCGCTTAATCCTAATTAGGGTAGCGGTTAGGCTGGCGCCCATCCCAGCCGACTCCCGGCGAGGGCAGAGTATACCCTGGACAGCTCACCATGCCATCGCAGGGCTATAAAGAGACACAAGGCTCCTATACGGGTTAAATCAACTTCATCCCTGGAGGTATTTAATTAATTAATTATTCATCCAAACCTTTCCCAACTGCCTCATGAAACAAAAGAAGAGAAATATAACACCAGATTTTCTTTTCACTGCTGCTCACAAATTGACGTATATCCCATATCCTGTTAAATTTAATAATAATTATCCGTCTAACAAGATCATGTTCCGTGCCCTCGTTCATGTTTGGTGTCGTTTTGTTGGGGAAAAGTTTGCCTGGCTGAGTAAGCGGTTTGTTTTTATTCTCTGCGAGTCTGAGTGGTGATGAATGAGCCTTTATTTTTGGGTTTGACTCTGGTTATTTATATTAAATCTTTTTGAAGCAATATAAAACAGTCAATCAGCATCACCTCGGCAGCTTTATTTGGTTTTCTTTTGGTGGCATGGACATGGGACAACCATCGATATCATATTGCGTCTTTAGTGCGCTGCTGAAATCCGCCACTACAAAAACAGTTTGCTCGTTCAGGAAGTAAAATTCAAACGTCATCGTATAAACAAAGGTATTACATGTAGAGTACCTTCAATATAACAAGAGATTTCCTTTCCTTTCAGCCTTTTTCCTTTATCAGGGGTCGCCACAGCGAATGATTCACACGTTTGATTTGGCGTAGGTTTTTACGTCGGATGTCCTTCCTGGCACAACCCTTTAGCAAGGGACAGAAACACACTGACGGCTTTGCAGCTCTTCTTTACGAAAGTCAGCAATGGTTCTTTTACATCAACCTCTCATCATAGACAGTGGGAGACATGGCCCGCCTTTGATAACCCAGTTAGCTGTACTGGGGACCTTCGCTAAACAAAAAGCCTTGAAATAATACAGCGATAAGAGACCGCCACAATGCACCAGGCTGATTTCTCTTCCATCAACCAGCACCCAAGGTCATGTTGTTCGGTCCAAACAATGCTTTGTGCTGATTGGAGTAATTTTCCTGGTTGTTATCGAGCTCACAGAGATGGATTTTATCTATTGAACCCTCTAGAGGTCAGTAATTCTCCCCCCACACTGACTGATGGTAATAATGGTGCTTTGACCAAAACAACTACACTTGGAAAGCAGTCAAGCCATTGCGGGTACTTAAAAACTTTACACACACCCCTTCTTTCTTTCAAACACACACACACACACACACACACACACACACACACTTTACCCCGGAGAAGAATACAGGACCTTGAGAGAAATTTCGTGTGAGATTCTAAATTTAAATTATTATTCCCACCCATTTACAGAAAGCCAGCACTATCTAGAAGAATACGTATCAGGTGGTAGATACGCATTCGAGCACACGCAACAGCCGCATAATAACACACGTTGCATTGCATCATAATGATTTATGAAAATGTTCCCAAGTGCAACTGTTTTTTTTTTTTTTGTTTTTTTTGTGGACTGAAACCAGGCATCAGAATAATTTATATAAACCATTATACACTGTGTGTTTACGAACTTGTCGAGACGCAAACTCGCTAATTCTACACGCAGTAAATTTCTCCATCAGCATGAAGTGCTGAGACACTGTTTATTCTGGTTTAATGCGTTCCTTGTCAGGTTTTTATTTGTTTAATTTATGCTCACGGAAGAATTATCTGGGTCGGCGTGGTGATACAGTGGTTAGCACGTCTGTCTCGCAGCATCAATAGGCTGGGATTGAGTCCCGGGCTCGGTGAGAGCTTTTCTGTGTGGCGATTGGATATTGTCTCCATGGTCGGGTGGGTTTCCTCCAGGTTCTCTGGTTTCCTTTTATAGTTCAAAGACATGCACATTCAGCAAATAGTTCCAAATTGTCCCTAGGTGTGTTTTGGTCCTGTGATGGACTGGTGAGCTGTTCGGGGCACATCCCTATTCATTCTGTCCTGATTTGGCTGAGATAGGCTCCAGCCTCCCAAACAGCCTGATAGGATTAAGCAGGTCAGGAAATGAATAAATAAAGATTTATCCGGCTGTGCTGGACCCTTTCTGATTTCAGAGTGAAAAAATGGGCAGAGCGGATAAACAGTGTGGCGTGTGTATTGTAAAATGATTGGCAGGTAGCTCAAACAAACAAAAACAACTTTCTGGACTTTAATATTCCTATCTCAGCTGACACTGGGAGAGGGTGGGGTAGACACAGGACTGTAAGCCAGACTATCACAGGCTCAACACACACAGCAATGTGCAGCCAATTGATCTAATGCGCTGGGTTTGGATTATGAGAAGAAACCAACATACCCCGATGAAACCCCCACAAGCATGGTGAGAACACGCAATCTCCACACAGAAATGCCCTCCCTGGGACTCAAACCCGGCCCAATGATGCCGTGAGGTGGATGCACACACCACTACACTGAAGCTCCGCCCTATATAACTATGCTATAGACTTTTATTGGCCATTTAATTAGGTACATTTGTGTTGTGGCACGTTCTATGCTTTTTTTTTGGATTTTCCCCCCCATTCCCAACCCTCAGGTATTGCCTTGTTTTTCACACGACCACCACCAACCAGGGCGGTATGAAAGCATGCACACACACCCTTTTGGACACGAATGCTAACCACACGCCTCTTTCGAACTGTGGTGTGTACGCATTTTGGGGACGGTCTAACACACTCGGAGGGAAGCATTATCCACCCCTCATACAAATGAGCTCACAGATGCTGCCCGTATTTGGCAGCCAATCTCTGTGACAGGGAAGTGAGCGTATGCCCCCCGTGACAGCTCGGTCAATTAGCTGCCATGGGACTCCCGGCTATGGAAGTGGTATAAAAATGGATTCGTACTTCTAAGCGTTAATTGTACACCATCATGATAGTGTACGAGTGTGGCATATGTGTGAGCACACACTTTGATGACCTCATTGTGACTGTAGGAAAAAGAGACATTCCAGCAGCCAAGAATACCAAGCTAATAGCAGGGCTATGGGCAGAAAATAACATCCATGAGGCGGAGAGGATGAATAATACACACTGTGCATTGGGAACACACACACAAACCAGAAAGAGAGCCTGGTCCTGCTTCTGTAAATTGGAAACAGTCTGTGGTATGATTTCCTGTTTGACGCAGAAGTGAAAAAGAAAATGACTGAGAGCAATAATGATGACCTACACTTTGGATGAACACCCATGATGCTCCAACAAGCCTATAATGGGCTCAGGTATTCAGCAACCCAGCTGAAAATAAATAAATAAATAAACTATTACGGTTGCAGGCAGGCTATAGTATATCTCAGCTGGCACTGGGCATAGGCAGGAGATACCCCGTGTTCCTCCAGTGCATGTTCTCTGGTTATTCCTTTTTCCTTCCAGTCCAAATACACGCATATTAGGCTAATTGGCTGCTTCACCGTGCATTTAGGTGTGATGGTGTTGTCTCTCCTATTGTCTGGCAAGTTGTTTAAGTTGTAATTTAAAGTTGGCTGAAATAAGCACTAGCTTCCTTGCAACTTTATATAATTAAACGCTTCGGCATTGGGTGCTATGTATTTTAGTTGGTGGTTTCTGTTAATTATTCAAAATTTTCAATCTCATACTTAACAAAAAGAATGTCGATGGACAGAATACTGATCCTTGAGGTACTCCTGAAATTTGTAGCTCTGGTTAAATGCAGCCCTTGAGAGCATGTCGGTTGGCTTTGAATCCGTTCCCATACTAAATCAGGATTTCTCAGCCAGGGCAGACGCTTAGATGGAGGTTGTTGCATCCTGTCCAGTAAATTTCTTGGCTTCGCTGCATCTGGCATGCTGTTTGTGTCCCATGTTGTAGCAGCTCTGAGCCCTGTAGCACACCGGACCACAGTGACATGCTGCACATTTTCAGGCCTGAAGACAGGAATAGAATCCCAATTGCCATGGTGGTAAACCACACCGACGCCAACACTGAGGAAGATGGCGGAAGAAATATAGTGCTGACAAAATATCCAAGGGAATATCCGGCATGCTTAACGTCCTTTTAACTCATGATGTTTCATACAGAAATCTTCAGAAATTAAGACAGTCTTTTATTGCCACTATTGGCACTTTGTTTTAAGTCTCATTTAAGACACACCCTCTTCCTGTTACCTGTAGTGATAGCAAAGTTGAGTATTCTGTCCAAAACTGATTAATTTTATTCCACACAAACAGAAACATTCTCCATCTAACTGACCAAAAGGCGAATACAATTGAGAACAAGACGACTGACAAAAGAAAAACTACGCATGTGAGATTAGCATAAGAGGCGAAGCACGTTTAGCTGTGATATACAGATTGACACTTCTTTGTACAGTATTACCCGAGGAAAAGTAAACAGTCTTCTTGCTCTATTAGTTTTCATTCTCTCAAAGACTGTGGCAAGTGCCTGGTTTGAGACTCATCATTTTACCGCCACCATGTGTCAACATACAGAACTGCAGCATGAAAAACAAGCATGGTGATTAACAGCTCAAGGCTTCCTGGGTATTTTTTCGATCTTTGATTAAAATGTCGTTCAAAAACAAAAAAAAAACATCGAGTCATTTAACAGTATTTATTTCTGTACTCAGGCAAGGGCAGTGGTGGCCTGGATGTATAGGGCACTGGATCGCTGATCCCGAGATTGGGGGTTTGAGTCCCACTCTCCACAAGGTTGTCACTGTCCCCCGAGTGCAGCTAACTGGGTTATCAAAGGCCGGCCATGTCTCTCACTGTCTATGGTGAGAGGTTGATGTAAAAGAACCATTGCTGACCTTCGTAAAGAGGAGCTGCAATGCCTTCAGCATGTTTCTGTCCCTCGCTAAAGGGTTGTGTCAGGAAGGGCATCCGACATAAAAACCTACATCAAATCAAACATGCGAATCATTCGCTATGGCGACTCATGAGAAAGTGAAAAAGCCAAAAGGAAATCTCAAATCTCTATTTCTGCACACGAGCAGTGGTGGCCTGGTGGTAAGGGACTCGCTTACCTATCCCTAAGGTTGGGGGTTCAAGCCCCAACTATCACTAGTTGTCACTGCTTTTCCCCCAGTGCAGTTAACTGGGTTATCAAAGGCCGGCCATGTCTCTCACGGTCTATGGTGAGAAGTTCATGTAAAAGAACTACTGATGACTTTCACCAAGAGGTTTCTGCCCTTCGATGGTCTGGCGAGCTATCCAGGGTGTATTTCTGCCCTCTCCTAGAGTCGGCTAGGATGAACGCCAGCCTCTCTGCTCCCTTAATAGGATTAAGCGGTTCAGAGAACGAATGACTGTTTCTGCACACGTAAACATGAAACACATTCTAACCAATCAATCCAGGGCTCGAACATCATCGCCATATGACTGTATGAATGGGTTTATTAAATCAGTGGACAGGAATGCTTAGAGAAACAAGGATATATTGACAATAAAACACGAGGTGGGGTTTAGAGGGTGGAGAGTCAGGTGTGCTCAGGCGCTGGGGGCGTACTGCATCACGACTCTGTTGAATTCGTTCTCCTGTGGATGAGATAATGGTAACTATCATCATCAACATCATCATGAGTAGGCATGTAGTTTCTGTTGTGATCTGAAGATGATCTGAGGTTATTATAGAAGCATGAATGGCCTAACCTTTGCGAGATAATCCTTCACAAACGGATGTGACTTGTGGGCATCTTTTAGCTGAGACAGATATCGATTTGTGACCTGTATAGACGTGGAAGGGAGGAAAAATAAGCTCAGTCAAGAGCAGAGTTCAGTATTAATCCTGATGTTACATTAGTCCTCCGACGACGATTAAGTGAAGAATCACCGAATCACACGTCAAGTAAACAAACTAAACATGATATAGTATACATATTATTACTACTACTGATATTAGGACTATTACTGCTATTATTATTAATAATAATACATTAATTTGAGTTCTTCACTTGCTCCAGAGAAGAAACAGAAAAGACTCACCTCGGGAGGTTTACCCAGGTGCTGCGTTAAGACGATCAGATTGATGAGTGTTTCCGGATGGCTGCTGTCCTGCATGTGTGTTTGTGCAGAAATATTTCATTATATACCGAGGTTCACCTGGAGCGTCAATATAATAAACGTGTCCAAGTTTGTGATGCCGCCAGACATACTTTATCCAGGGCGTCCTGCAGCACCGACTCGGCCTCGTCCCATTTGCACTGGGCCATGTGACACGCGGCCTGGCCGTTCAGCAGAATCAGCGTGGGCGAGTATTTATCGGACATCTCCTGGAAGATGTAGAATGCGTCCTGCAGCTTCTCTCCTCCCTGTTTAACCCAGAGTCAGATATGACTGAGATGCGCTTTATTCAGAAATCCAATCATGTACATTACACAAATGCACTAAATATATAAGTAGAAGTAAATGGGAAGAATATTACATTAAAGGTGCAAATGATGGAATAATGTAATGGTTAGGAGTGTAAAAATATCATGAGAGGACAAATGAATGAAATAAAATGTAAAATAAATAAATATATATATATTTTTTTTATTTGTGAACGCAATGCACTCTTTAGACAGCAGAGGGCGCAGGTGTACAGAGGGACCGCAAGTGATGTCAACACGTGCGCTTTTCATTGTTAAAGGAATGAATATCTTGGCTGAAAAGTTTTCCTTTAAATATTTTAAATTTAAAAGTATATCATGAAAATATTTCAGAAAAAAAAATCATGAAGTAAAGCTATGAAATGTTTAAATTTCCCAGCAAGACTTAAGTTACTATTTATTTATGATAAATGATATACTGTGTATCAAAAACATTTAAGCCCTCCAAGAATGTGGGTCTGGTGGTAGGGTGGTGAGGGTGCTGGGCTCATATCAGGAGGTCATGGGTTCGAAACCCAGTTAGACCCCGACTCTGCTCAAGACCCCTGGGCAAGGTTTTAACCAAAAGTGTGCCTCTGTTCATTCAGCAGTATAAATGGGTCCCAGTAAAAATATACTGGGAAGGTAACCTGCGATGGACAAACGTCCCATCCAGGAGGAGTTGAACTATGAACCCGGGAATAAGCACCAGCCTGATGAGCCACTAGGCTCAGGTGTAAAAAAGCCCAACAGATTTACCTACCCACCAAATCCTCCAAGAATTTTTAACATCTCAGAAACATGTCCAGTCACCTTACTGTTCGGATTTGTTGATGCGCTGATACTGATACTCACGATGGCCAGGTTGATCCAGGCGGTGGCCAGCTGAGTCAGCGTCGCATCTTCATCCTGCTCCTGCATCTTCTTCAGCTCTTTCCTGTGCCAAGTATAAACCATCACATTCACTAAACCCAGCTCATTACAGCAAATGGATTGGAGCTACCAGCACCAACACAGCAGTGAATCCTACCTTGCCATATCGACCCGATCCAGCTTGAGAAGGACCTGAACACTCATCGCCATGCTGGAAAAAAAAAAGCAGGAACATGAGACTGGGTGCGTTTTTATTTCCTGGCGGACTGAGTCGGTGTTGAGGCTCAGAGAACTGACCACTCGAGGCTTTCACCCTGGTGCAGCGTGCGCAGCGCAGCGTCCATGTTTCCCTCGTGCAGGTAGACGGAGGCGGCCATGACCAGGAAGGTGGTGTTGGACACGTCCACGCTCTTACTCATCTTCTTATCCAGGTCAGTCAGGATCACGTCCCTACACAGAGTGACAATGCAACGTCGATAAAACATTCCCTGTGGTTATTATCCCACATTATTCAGATTACTTTTACAGACACTTGTGGGAGGACGATTAGAGTCGTGTGTCTACAGACCTTTTGGCTTCACTGGACATGTACTCCGCAAACATCCGCACGGCCTTCAGCTCCTCGGAGGAGCTCGACTTTATATCTTCTAGCACCACACCGTACTTTCTCTGGGAAGAATGAGGAAGAGAAAATAAATCATTGAGACCTGAGTGTATTCATACAAAAGCATCTATCAATTTTTACTGACACACTGAAAACACACACACACACACAGCCACACACACACACAGCCACATACACACACAGCCACATACACACACACACACACATATATATACACACACACTCTGCCACATACGTACACACACACACACATATATATATATATATATATATATACACACACACACACATACACACGGGGCAGTGGTGGTCTAGTGGATAAGGCGCAGGATCGCTGATCCTAAGGTTGGGGGTTCGAGTCCCCACAGGGTTCTCACTGTCCACCCAGTGCAGCTAACTGGGTTATCAAAGGCTCGGCCATGTCTCTCACTGTCTATGGTGAGAGGTTCATGTAAAAGAACCATTGCTGACTTTGGTAAAGAGTCGGCTGCAAAGCCGTCAGTGTATTTCTGTCCCTTGCTAAAAGGGTTGTGACAGGAAGGGCATCCGACATAAAAAACGCTTCCAAATCAAATGTGCGAATCAGATGATTCGCTGTGGCGACTCCCGAGTAAAAAGGGAAAAAGCCGAAAGGAAGGAAGGAAGGAAGATACACACTCACATACATACATACATACATACACAGTAGTCCTTCTAAAAAAATGAGCATATTGTGATAAAGTTCATTATTTTCTGTAATGTACTGATAAACATTAGACTTTCATATATTTTAGATTCATTACACACAACTAAAGTAGTTCAAGCCTTTTACTGTTTTAATATTGATCATTTTGGCAAAAAGTAAAGATAAAATAAAAATTCCTATCTCAAAAAATTAGCATATTTCATCCGACCAATAGAAAAGTGTTTTTAATACAAAAAAAGTCAACCTTCAAATAATTATGTTCAGTTCTGCACTCAATACTTGGTCGGGAATCCTTTTGCAGAAATGACTGCTTCGATGTGGCATGCCATGGAGGCAATCAGCCTGTGGCACTGCTGAGGTGTTACGGAGGCCCAGGATGCTTCGATAGCGGCCTTAAGCTCATCCACAGTGTTGGGTCTGGTGTCTCTCAACTTTCTCTTCACAATATCCCACAGATTCTCTATGGGCTTCAGGTCAGGAGAGTTGGCAGGCCAATTGAGCACAGTAATACCATGGTCAGTAAACCATTTAGCAGTGGTTTTGGCACTGTGAGCAGGTACCAGGTCGTGCTGAAAAATGAAATCTTCATCTCCATAAAGCTTTTCAGCAGATGGAAGCATCAAGTGCTCCAAAATCTCCTGATAGCTAGCTGCATTGACCCCGCCCTTGATAAAACACAATGGACCAACACCAGCAGCTGACATGGCACCCCAGACCATCACTGACTGTGGGAACTTGACACTGGACTTCAGGCATTTTGGCATTTCCTTGTCCCCAGTCTTCCTCCAGACTCTGGCACCTTGATTTCCGAATGACATGCAAAATTTGCTTTCATCCGAAAAAACTACTTTGGACCACTGAGCAACGGTCCAGTGCTGCTTCTCTGTAGCCCAGGTCAGCCGCTTCTGCCGCTGTTTCTGGTTCAAAAGTGGCTTGACCTGGGGAATGTGGCACCTGTAGCCCAGTCCACTGCTTCCACAGGTCCCCCAAGGTCTGGAATCGGCCCTTCTCCATAATCTTCCTCAGGGTCTGGTCACCTCTTCTGGTTGTGCAGCGTTTTCTGCCACACTTTGTCCTTCCCACAGACGTCCTACTGAGGTGGCTTGATACAGCACGCTGGGAACAGCCTATTCGCTCAGAGATTTCTTTCTGTGTCTTGCCCTCTTGCTTGAGGGTGTCAATGATGGCCTTCTGGACAGCAGTCAGGTCGGCAGTCTTACCCATGATTGCGGTTTTGAGTAATGAACCAGGCTGGGAGTTTTTAAAAGCCTCAGGAATCTTTTGCAGGTGTTTAGAGTTAATTGGTTGATTCAGATGATTAGGTTAATAGCTCGTTTACACTACCTGAACATGATATGCTCATTTTTTGAGATAGGAATTTTGGGTTTTCATGAGCTGTATGCCAAAATCATCAGAATTAAAACAATAAAAGACCTGAAATACTTCAGTTGGGGTGCAATGAATCTAAAATATATGAAAGTTTAATTTTTATCAGTACATTACAGAAAATAATTAACTTTATCACAATATGCTAATTTTTTGAGAAGGACTGGTACACTCACACTTTACCTGTGCAATGTACGCTCTGTACAGGAAAAGATCCTTCTCCAATTCCTTCTCAGGCCCAGAAGTCTGTAAACAGCGATGATATTCAAGACAAATTAAACTGTTTGTGTGTTGTATTATTATTATTATTATTATTATTATTATTATTATTGATGACTACAGTATATCGTTACTGAATATCGCGATGTTTCAAAACATCGTCACTTGACTATCGATTCAGGATATGAAGTTTGCAAAACACTTCACAGCATCCAGAAATAAAATAAAATTTAAAAAATTGTCTGCGTGATATCATGATTTTCACACAACACCCCCTGATTTAATAAGTCACAACAAAAACAATTTTGTTTACCAGCTGTTTAATGCTAGCAGCCCGGCTAGCTATTAGCTGTTAGTGAGACTCAGACGGGTAGACAACACAAATGCTAACTGCTTATTGATTATTAAATATAACACATAAAATCACTGACCTTTACTTTCTGAGCCTCGTTAATACAGTGTTGATAACTCCCGATATAAAAGGCATTTTTCACATCGAACAGCTCATCTATTTCACCCTGCTGCGCCGCCATCTTGCTCGGAATGCTGTTCCTAATGCTACTTCTTTTCCTACCTGTATTTCGGAAAGCCCCGCCTTCTATCCCTGATTTGATCCTTCCTCACGTCAGAGAACGGCTATTCGGTGCAGGGGAAATGTCCTTTAAACCAATTGTGTCAATGAAGGCGGGATTTGCCAGAGTGCGCGTGCAAAACATAAAATCTGTCAACGTCACACAGCCACGTCTTCCAACGACCGTCGTTTCCGCTTTAATCAGACTGAACGCCCTCTAGCGGATAAATAGCGCAAAAACTGTTGCCATAAATGGTATAAATACAGTGCATTATATAAAAAAGTTAAGGAAGATATGACATTTTATCAAAAACATTTTGAAGGAATTGTAAAAAGTTTAAAAAACGTTTTGGTTGTAATTTAAAAATATTTAAAGGATAATGAATGATGTTAAAGCTATTGTTAAAATATGTTATCACAGAAATTATTAAATAGGTAGAAAATAATTTATTGAAAAATAGAAACAATTATTAAAGAAATTTTGAAAGAAATTTTATTATCAAAAATTATTAGAGAACTTTTTAAAATGAATTTATTTAGTTAAAGTAGTCATTAGGGACATTTTTCATGTTAAAGACTTTATTAAATAATCTGAAAAGAAATTGAAATAACGTCATCCAAAATGTAAAAAAATTAAAATGTAAAACATTATTTCAGGATAGTTTAATTTACGGTCTTAACTTTCAGCTTCTTTTTTCTAAAACTTACATAATTTCTTTGAAAACACTTATTTATGAATAATTGAATACATTACAGTACATTTCTTTTACTAGTACGTATGTGACAGGTTGTATTCTGTACTGTATAATACTGCACAGTAATAATAAGCGTGAGCACCAGCAGGGGCGCCATACCAGCTCCGCATCACGACCGAATCACAAGTTGATGAATCGGTTTACTGAATCGGTTTACTGAATCGGTTTACTGATTCATTTGAGAGAACTTATTCTTGGAAGTGAATACTGTAATAATAATGTAATAAAAAAAATGAAGAGACGGTCCCTTTCAGCTCTTTGAATAATAAACAGCAAGTGTTGTGTCGTCAGAACTTTGGCCTTACTTGTCCTTTTGAGATTTTTTTAAGAACACATTAAATATGTTCCACTCCTGTAACAATATATTTACAAACATGAAAATTATGAACAAGTTAGAAACAGCGCATGGAAATTTATTTTATTAATTTTCTTCCCTTGGTTCTAATTGTCTAGTTTTGATTTGTAGTACCATCAACTAAAAATAATACCTCGAAATTACCCATCGCACCCTTTTCTATTTATAGGAAGTGACCTGTTGTGTGATGAAATCTGTGGCAGCTTTGTTCTCTGACGTGCCCTGGATGCCCCTATGCTAATAATGGCATGGCTGCTTTTAAACATGCACACCACTGATTTATTTCTCTGTGTCCACTAGCTACGCGTCAAAGTACACGACCAAATAAGGACCACAGAACACCTGCAAATTCCATCAAAATTCTGAAGATATGTCGCCTTAACCTGATTCGCACAAATTCATTCATTCATTTTCTGAACTGTTTGATCTTAATTAGGATCGCGGGGAGGCTGAGGCCCATCTCAGACAACTCTGGGTGAGGACAGAGGACACCCTGGACAGCTTGCTAGGCAGTCGTAGGGCAGAAACATGCTGATGGCTTTGCAGCTACTCTTGTCGAAAGTCAGCAATGGTTCTTTCACATGAACATCTCACCATAGACAGTGAGAGACATGGCCGGCCTTTGATAGCGCAGTTAGCCGCACTGGGATGACAGTGACAACCGTTGAGAATGGGACCCCTTTCCACCAGGCCACCATTGCCCTTCGCACCAATTCACGTCGCCAAAAATGTACACACAGCTCTAACTAGTAGCAGCTAGTCACAAAATGCTGTGAAGCTACACTGTACCAGATCTACAACGTTCTCATTTCTTGTTGCTAGGACGACATGTTGATATTTAAGGAATGACGCAGCTAGAGAAGTACCAAACAAGTGACTCTACGTTATCATGCGCCTGAAAGATTGGCGTCCGGGTCTTATAAATACAGTACTGCTACACGCACGGCACTTTTTCATTCGTTCTACGGGTTTCCTGATGCCCACGCGCCAGTGAAATTACTACGCGGTTTTAGTTACTTTGTTACTACATCACTGCAGTTGTTACTACGTCCTTGTCGTACTCCCCTCCCCCATCTAATTGTAGTCATGGCCAATTCTCACCCATCATGCATTGCCTTCCTATGACATTATCACCACGGAATGGCCTAAGCAAGCACGTGCGATGTTCATGACACATGATTCTGCCACTGCATGTTCATGACCTGCTGCACATTCAGGGGCAGCCTAACACAGCCAGAGGGAAAACGCTATCCGCCCTGTTGACAGTTACGCTATCCTAGCTCAGAGGGTTTCATGTTTGATTGGTGATCACTGTGACAGAAAAATGAGAGCGTACTCCATCCCTCCCTCGGGTTTTTAGCTCCTATGGACTGTCTGCAATCTGCAGGCTGATAGTTGTGCATTGTTTATGCGCCACTCACTAGCTAGGTTTCTTTCTTTTTTTTTTTGTAAACCACATCTTTGTCCACGTCCATGAAGACCACACCACCTCCTGTTCTTGTATCATCATCATCATCATTCATTCATTCATTTTCTGTAACCACTTAATCCTAATTACGATTTCTAATTGGCGCCCATCCCAGCCGACTCTGGGCGAGGGCAGAGTACACCCTGGACAGCTCGCCAGGCCATCACCAGGCGGAAACACACTGACAGCGGTGCAGCTACTCTTGTCGAAAGTCAGCAATGGTTCTTTTACATGAACTCCCACCATAGACAGTGAGAGACACGGCCCGCTTTTGATAACCCGGTTAGTGCACTGAGGGGACAATGATCTCCTGCTGAGAGTGGGGTTTGAACCGCCAACCTTAGGATCAGTGATCCAGCACCTTCACCACCAGGCCACCACTGCCCTCCATTCTTAGTACATGCTCATACTGTAATTCTTAGTGGGAACACCAACCGAGCGCGATGACGTCACAAGTATGCCACGCCCCTTGTGTCCCTTCGGAATGACTTCAGAATCACCTGAATGCTGGGGTGATTGCGATGATTTGAGATTGGGACATGGCCATGATCCCTGGAACGTGATTTTCGGATCGATCCGGGACAGGTCTGCAGGAAATGACGTTGGTTTGTCTCGAAAGTGCGCACAGACGCGGCTTCAGAAAGAAGGGAGGGAGAGAGAGAGAGAGAGAGAGAGAGGATGGAGAGAGGGAGGGAGGGCTGGTTATTTTTAAAGGAGTACATAGGGAGGGAAAAACCCGACACCAGCCCGAAGAGTCCGAACCGAGCCGCTCGTATTTATAGAGCCTGAATCGTCCGGTCGGGAGCACGGGGGTCGCGGGATTCACAGAGGGTTCGAGTCCCCAGCGCAGAACCTACAGAGAGAGAGACAATGGGGAAAGACTACTATAAAATCCTGGGCATTTCGAAAGGAGCTGCTGAGGAGGATATTAAGAAGGCGTACAGAAAGCAGGCTCTCAAATGGCATCCGGATAAAAACAAGGCGCCCAACGCGGCCGAGAAATTCAAGGAGGTGGCCGAGGCGTACGAGGTCCTGAGCGACCCCAAAAAACGCGAAATCTACGACCAGTATGGGGAGGAAGGTAAGCCACAAAACCCAGAAACCCAGAAACCCAGAAACCCATAAACCCGTCCTGCGGATCATCCCTCCTTCTTATTATATATACAGTACAATATATATATTGTATGTAAATATATATTGTGTGTGTGTGTGTGTGTGTATATATATATATATATATATATATATATATATATATATATATATATATATATATATATATATATATATACACACACAAGGGTTATTTGTTTAGCTCCACTTGGCGCATAATAAAGAACCCCATTGGGGAAAAATATTTTGTTTCTATGACGACAGCTTGGCTGTGGCTGTTTGAGTGCAAGATGGGGGTTGTGATGTGATCATTCCTTATGGACCAGAGATACCTGTACACTGTGAGAAGAAAAACTCTAACACTGTTAAAGTGATGGGCTCGGTGGCAAAGTGGCTAGCAGGCCTGCTTCCCAGGCAGAAGGTTATGGGTTCGAGTCCCACTTTCCGTCCGGCATTTCCTCCACAGCCGAGACATGCAAACCGGCTGCTCCGAACTTGTCCCTATTTGTGTTTGTTTGATGTTTCTGCAGTGGGCTGGTGAACAGTTTAGCGCATAATCTGCCTTTGTCCAGATTTGTGTGAGATAGGCTGTACCACCCCCCCCACCCCCCGTCACCCCCGTTACTCCCGTCACCCTAGTAGGCTGTCTGTCTGGCTAAAGTTTAAAAAAAAAATGTATATATATATATATATATATATATATATATATATGTCTTCCTTTTGGCTTTTTCCCCTTTTACTTGGGAGTCGCCACAGTGAATCATCTGATTCGCACGTTTGATTTGGCAGCTGTTTTTACGTCGGATGCCCTTCCTGTCACAACCCTTTTTAGCAAGGGACAGAAACACACTGACGACTTTGCAGCTCCTCTTTACGAAAGTCAGCAATGGCTCTTTTACATCAACCTCACACCATAGACAGTGACAGACATGGCCCGCCTTTGATAACCCAGTTAGCTGCACTGGGGGGGACAGTGACAACCTTGTGAAGAGTGGGACTCGAACCCCCAACCTTTGGATCAGCGATCCAGCGCCCTATATCACTAGACCACCACTGTATGTGTATATACATATATATACACACACACACACACACACACACACACACACACACAAACACACACACACAAACACACACACACACACAAAGGCGGGCCATGTCTGTCACTGTCTATGGTGAGAGGCATGTAAAAGAACCATTGCTGACTTTCATAAAGAGTAGACTGCAAAGTCATCAGCGTGTTTCTGTCCCTTGCTAAAAGGGTTGTGACAGGAAGGGCATCCGACGTAAAAATCGCTGCCAAATCAAATGTGCGAATCAGATGATTCACTGTGGCGACTCCCGAGTAAAAAGGGAAAAAGCCGAATGGAAAACAACAACATATATATATATATATATATATATATATATATATATATATATATATATATATATATATATATATATATATATATATATATATATATATATACGTGTGTGTGTGTGTCTGTCTATATTTTTTGGGTAAAGTTGGTGAAAACAGAACTAAAATCCCCTGGCTTGATTACATAATGAACCGCATAAATGCAAATTAGCAGATGCTTATAGAAATCCAGCCACACCCTCAACACTCCATAAAAGGTTAAGATGAACACAGAGTGCCAACACAAAGAAATGACAAGTAAATGGCGCAAGAGTGCATGTTAAACTCTATATATAGGTATCAATTTTTCCACCCATCACAGCCAATCAGCTCCTGTCAACATGCGCTTCAGGCGCAGTCAAACTAGTATTAGTTTAGTTCCTTCACACTACAGTACTTGGTTAAGGTAATATAAATAATACGAAAATGTTACCGTGCCATATTCGCTAAAACAGCATTTAAATATTAATCTCATGTTCAGGACTGAAAGGCGGAGGAGGAGGTGGAGGAGGAGGTGGAGGAGCGTCCGACGGCCAGGGAAGCACCTTCACATACACCTTCCATGGTGACCCACATGCCACCTTCGCAACTTTCTTTGGCGGCACCAACCCTTTCGAGATGTTCTTCGGCCGAAAGGTAATCCCGAACACGTATCTACATGACAACTTTAATGAACATAAAAATCCCAGGGTGCCCTGCAGGAGAAAGGCAGGAAGGCGTTGGGGGTTAAAACAAATCAGGAGAAAGGCAGGAGAAACAAGGATGCCATGCCATGATGCATATCCGAATTTATACATCTGTTTAAAAATTTCCTTCTTGATGTAGTTTTTCTCACGACACTATAAGTAGCGCTCAAACAAGTGCTGTGTGATTTTAGTATTACTTTGATTTCAGGTGAACGGCAGAGACGATGAGGACATGGAAGTGGACACCGGTGACCCCTTTGGCTCCTTCACGAGTTTCAATCTGAACGGTTTCCCTCGTGACCGCCAGCCTCGACGCAAGCAGGACCCAGCGATCCACCATGAACTGCGTGTCTCGCTCGAGGAGGTCTTTCACGGCTGCACCAAGCGCATGAAGATCTCACGCCGTCGTCTGAACGCTGACGGCCGTACGACACGCACCGAGGACAAGATCTTGTCCATCGAGATCAAGCGCGGATGGAAGGAGGGAACCAAGATCACTTTCCCACGCGAGGGCGACGAGTCCCCCGGGTGCATCCCTGCCGACATTGTCTTTGTCATTAAGGATAAGCCACACCCCCACTTCAGGAGGGAAGGGTCCGACATCGTCTACCCCGTCCGCATCAGTCTTCGTCAGGTGAGAATCCTCGGGCCCAAACATCCATCCTTCTACAGCTACTGTTAACTATGGACACTTAATACAGATGTTTCAGCTCTTTATTACAGAAAGCAGATGTTTACAGATGTTCAGGGTTTTGCTACTGCACGTATGTGTGCATGTGTAGATTCATTTTAAGAGTTTCTTACAGGTCCTATTAAGGCGTGTCTTTAAGAACTGTCTTCGGGTCATGTGGTTAGATGTGTACAGATGTTAAGAGAAATGTAAATAAGGGTTATTAGACATGTTGAGGATTGTGCTATTACCAGACATCAAAACATCAGGTAAATTGCAGAAGCTGGGGATCACGTTCACAGATGTTTCCTGATGTGGAGGCTCACATTGAATGACATTTACAGATGTTGAGGATGTGATTATAAAGGGTTTACAGATGTTGAAGGTTTAAATAAATGATAAAAGCTGTTAAAATCATGTTAATAGGTGCTTCCAGATATTGAGGATTGTGTTGATAGATACTTCCAGATGTTGAGGATCATGGTAATAAATGTTTCCAGATGTTGAGAGTTGTGTTGATAGATGTTGAGGATGTGAATTTATGTTCAAAGATATTTATGTAAACAAAGTTTGAGAAATCATGGTGGTCTCACTAACAGATGTTTGCAGATGTTGGTGCATGTTTGGATATCTTTTTATGAATGCTGAGGGTTGCAGTAATTTTTTTTAACAGATGTTTGGGGTCATGGTCATAGATGTGAAGGGTCACATTAACAGATATTGAGGCTCATGCTAGCTGATGTGTACAGATGTTTTGTAGCATGTTGAGGGTCAGGGTGTAAATGGGTTCTGATGTGCGTAGGTGGGTGTACAGATGTAAAGTGACGTTATGACATCAGGTTAACGTTGGGGAAGACTCGTGTTAGCTAACAGACGCTGAGGAAAGCGGTGATGGACCTGCTTGAGATTTTGAGGGTTGTGGAACCAGATGTTTACAGTTGTTGAGACACCAATCTGAAGATGTTTATTTTCCTGTGACCGCAGTTCACGACTCATCACATCATGCTGTTTTTTTTTTTTTGTTTTTTTTTAATTCGTGTATGTTTAACATTTTTAAGTAGACAGAGTAAACAAGCTTGTTGACCAATCAGAATGGAGATTGATTCGAGATGGTAGTTATGAAGCTGGTGTCCCATTTGGGACGTTTTGATCAGCTGTAGCCTGTTCTAACGCGCCGGCCTTGTGGTGCTGGTGGTGTTATTACGGCAGAAGGTCTCACTGTGACTTTAGGTCTGTTATGTAACGTGAAGTATGAGCCGTGAGAGTCGATCTCAGCTGTTGAGTGCCAAAAGACGAGCGCCTGCCCACTTAAATCGGTCTTGACTCACTCGGAGCTCCTTCTATGACAGAACGCGTGTGAAGTCAAAGCCGGGCGCGTTTCTTTCCGCCCCGTATGTGCTGCCATGTGAAGTATTAAAAGCGACGGTGCTCAGAATGGTCAGAGAAATCTCGACTCTGAGATGATGCAGAAGATTTACATTACTAGATTCACAGCTAGTTCTTTTAGAAACGTGCAAATGACATGTGACTGTTGGATTGCATCACTATTTCCATAGCAACAGCTAATTGCGTGCACTAACTAAAGGCAAATAATAACCAGATTCATTTACTCATTCACCAGACTGCTTAGTCCCATTAGATTCTTGAGGAAACTGGAGTCTATCTCAGCCAACTTTGGGGCAATGGTGGAGTGCACCCAAACAGCTCATCAGACCATCTCAGGGCCAACACATATAGACCCATTTACACTCACACCTAGGGACAATATGGTAATGCCAGTTAGCGTAATGTGCCTGCATTGGACTGTGAGAAGAGTCTGGAGTACCCAGAGGAAACCAGTGCAGGCACAGGAAGTACATACACGTGGAATTTCTCTGTAAGGATACTGGAAGGAGTCTCCAGTGTCAGTTTTCTGAACATTATGAATTATCATGTTCATGTTTTATGAAAAATAAATGCCATGATGGACATTTTTTTCTGTGTTTCTCTGCTTGCAGTCTTTGTGCGGTTGCTCGGTTACGGTCTCGACGATAGACGGGAAAACGTGCAACATGAAGATCACGGAGGTCATCAAACCAGGAATGAGGAAGACGGTAGCGGGACAGGGGCTGCCCTTCCCCAAGAACCCTGAGCAAAGAGGAGACCTCATTGTGGAGTTTGATGTGAACTTTCCCGACAGTCTGCCATCCAACGCCAAGGACGTGCTGAAACGTCATTTACCCGCTTCATGAAAAGAACGCACCGGGATTGCGATGGTAATAGATGGTGGCTCGCCATCGCTCCCAATCCAACACTCAGATCATCAAATCACCGGTACGCCCCATGAACAATGTGCAACTCCTATTTTTTATGTATTTACTCAGTGTTTGTGCTTTTTTTAAATAAAAGAAACAGTTGCATGCCCAAATAAGGTCCTAAACGTGCAAGTGCAATCTTCATATCTGAAAGTAAACATCAGATTTGAATCCTTTATTCACAGGCTGCTTTGTTTTCATTCCTCTTTTAATGGCCAATGTTGGAGCATGTGACCATAATTAATTAATTTATTCTTATTCTTCTTCTTCTTATTATTATTATGTTATTATTATTATTATTATTATTATTATTATCACGAGCAGTTTTTATTTTATTTACAGAGCACAGTGGTACCTTGACTTACGAAATTATTCCGTTCCGAGGGCGAGCTCGTAAGTGGAAACGTTCGTTAGATGAAACAAAACTTCCCATCGGAAACAATAGAAAACCAATTAATCCGTTCCAACCGCCTGTCAAACTCATATCACCTGACACAAACACATACTGTGTCTTCTTTTCCTTTCGGCTGTTCCCTTTTTCTCAGGGGTCACTACAGCCCTTCCTGTCACAACCCTTTAGCGCGGGCCAGAAACACGCTGACGGCTTTGCAGCTGCGCTTTACGAAAGTCAGCAATGGTTCTTTGACATGAACCTCTCACCACAGACAGTGAGAGATACGGCCGACCTTTGGTAACCCAGTTCGTGCACTGGGGGGGGACAGAGATAACCTTGTGGAGAGTGGGACTCGAACTTCCAACCTTAGGATCAGCGATCCAGCGCCCTATACCACCAGGCCACCGCTGCCACTAACACGTATATTTGACCGAATATATTAAAGATAAACATGTAAGAATAAACATTTCACAATAATAACACATGTACAGTAACATTAATAATACTGTAATTAACAATAAATAATAAAACAACAAACAATAAGTCAATAAACAATACAGTAAGTGCATCTGATCTTAAGAGCACTTCACATTAACTTACACTACTAATTTTTTTTTTTGTTTTTACTTTTTATTTATTTAATTTTTTGGATTTTTTAACTGTTTTATTTCACTTCAGTAATTTTGATCGCTTGTGTTCTATGCTTGGCCGCACTCCCATCGCCGTTGATCTCTTTCGACTTGATTACTAACCCCCTCTAGTGGTTTAACACTCTTCAACATCGCCTTCTGTTTGAGAATTGTACAGATGCTCGATGCATTTCTTCCCAAACTCCTTTTTCATGTTTATCTCTGATTTCAAGCTTCGTTTCAATAGAAATCGATTTTCTCCTCTCGAATACATCAGCCACCTTCTTACGACCCATCATAGAAACACAGGGATATGCACAAGAAAAAATAAGACTAAAAAAGTCACAAAATCCGAACCACAGAAAAGAAAAAACTTTTATGCGCGTGCGTGCTACAAATGCTGGTGTGGAGGAATACACGTTGAAGAATATGAGGATAATCGGCGCGTATGACCCTGGGGAACATGTTTTTTAACATACTGGTGGACCACGTTTAAGTGTGATTGCACATCCTCTACACCAGGTGGCAGTGGCTCTTTCACCGTGTTCCCTATGGTGTAGCGAAAAAGCACCGAGCAAATGATATGAACTGCAGTAAACACTATTTATAGGGCGCTGGGAGGCAGTGGTGGTCTAGTGGATAGGGTGCAGGATTGCTGATCCTAAGGTTGGGGGTTCAAGTCCCCCCAGTGCAGCTCACTGGGTTATCGAAGGTGGGCCATGTCTCTCACTGACTATGTTGAGAGGCATGTAAAAGAACCAATGCTGACTTTCGTAAAAACAGTAGGCTGCAAAGCCGTCAGTGTGTTTCTGGGGACAAGTAGCAAGCGTTCCCGCGTCCCGGTTAATCTTCTCCGGAAGAGACCAATTGCTACACTACCCTACGGGGATAAGATATGATGATAGAGCGCTGGGGGGTGCGTAAAATGTTTTTTTTTTTCTTCCTATAGGGGGCATCACAGAAAATAATTGAGAAGCACTGCACAAGGCATTCTTGGAGCATGGCGGAATACACGCGGAAGAATACGAGGCTAATCGGCCAAGAAAAGCCATTTCCCCAGCAGAGCTCGTAAATCAAAATTTTACTGGTTGGATGGGGCAGATTTTTGATGGGATCGAAGCTCGTATCATGGAAAATTCGTTATAAGGGACACTCATAAGTCGAGGTACCACTGTGCTTTATTGGGAAGATTCTGAAAGTAACACGATAATGTGTTTTATCAAAACACATAAGATATGTACAGCAGAATCTCAGAAAAGACAAGAAGAGCTTGAATATTTTTATTTGATTCATTGTCAAACTTTATTTAAATTACATTTGTGATGTTTTAAAACAGGGCAGCTCTGTGGCATTATTCTCTTCACGCCTGTATGGGTTTCCTCTGGGGACGCCGGTTTCTTCCGGTCGTCCAAAGACACGCACATTACGATAATTGGCTGTTCCAGTTTGCCCCAAGATGTGAATATAAATGGTTGTGTGTGTGTGTGTGTGTGTGTGTGTGTGTGCTGCCCTGTGATGGTTTGGGGAGCTGTTCAGGGTGCACCTTGTCTTCACCCCGTGTCGACTGAGATAGGCTCCAGCCTCCCTATGATTTTAGTAGGATTAAAGAGTTCATAAAATGAAGTTTTTGACACATCACAGAGTTGAATTTATTATATCAAACTGTCTCTCTCCAAGGTGAATTTTATTTATTTATTTATTTATTTTTAAAAATAAATAAATAAATTTAAAAATGAAGGACCTGGTGCATTTTTTTCTGCAAGATGCAACGAAATGTAAACGTGCCATAAAAAGTGTAATATTTATCTTTATTTTTTGTCTTGAAAATTTTTTTATTTTATTTTATTGTAAAGCGAAATAAATATATTATTGAAGGCTGTACTTCTGCAGGTAGCATACAACAGGCTTACACCGCTTTCTTAAAATTATTTAAAAGTAATTTATTAAAAATAAATTGATCGAATTTAGCATCTGTTTTATTTACTAGTTGTTAAATTCTTTTAATTTAATTTTAAAAGCGCCCATATCATTATAAGGGGCCGGTGGCGTAGTGGTTAGGGTGCTGTGCTCATGATCGTGAGGTTGTGTGTTCAAATCCCAGTTAGACACCTACTGTGCTTAAGACCCCTGGGCAAGGTCTCAACCACAAGTGTGCCTCTGTCCACCCAGCAGTATAAATGGTACCAGTAAAATATACTGGGAAGGTAACCTACGATGGACTAGCATCCCATCCAGGACGAGTTGAACTCCTGGTCGCCTCACGCGACAGAACCCGGGGATAAGCACCGCCCTGATGAGCCTCTAGGCTCGGGTGTAAAAAGCCCAACAGACTTTACCTTACCTTTCTCATTATACTGTATATCGATGTTGCTTATAGATAACGTGTATTTGAATATAACTGTAATGAAGATTGATAAATGAAATTCCTGCTAAGGATGTGTTTTTCAAGATTTTATATAATATTTATATATCATCTATAATATTATAATACAACTTATTTTGGGAAATTTACCTGAAGGCACCACATCAGCCTGAGTGCCCTCACATGTGCGTCATCGCTATCGTCATCATTTCGATGACTAATTTGTTTGTACTTTGTTTGAGTCTCTTGATGCCTGAGGGTATTATGAAAGTGGTCTTGAATGAATCACTGCTATATTGCTGAAGTGTTTATAAACTTTGCATGACTTATTGTACAACTGAGATACATCTTCATAAAATTCATTATACTGTAAAAGAAAAATCTCTGAACTTGCATATTAAATATAGTAAATAATTGATTCTAAAAAAGTCCATGATGCACAGCACAGTGGTGTACTGTTAGCAAGCCTAATCAACAGCAAGGGGTTCGAGGTCTGGGCTGGGTCAGGGTGCATGCTTGGAGTATGATTGGGGTATGAAAAGAAGAGAGGGGCGTCCAAGAGATGAAACTTGAAGGAACCGTGTTTCAAAGTTCATCAAGATCCCCTATGATGGCACATTATTCCCACCACACATCACGATTGCCGTCAAATCGTAATAAATAAAATTGTACTGTAATAACAATCAACAGTTTTGTCGCAGTCATCTTGATTCCACCAAGTTCCCTCAAGATCTTTTGATTCCACCAAGTTCCCTCAAGATCATCACAGTTCCACCAAGTTCTCTTAAGATTAACATGATTTCACCAAGTTCCCTCTAGACCATTATGATTCGATCCCATGATTCCCCACACTCATTACAATTCTACCAAGTTCCCTCAAGATCATCTTGATTCCACCAAGTTCCCTCAAGATCTTTTAATTCCACCAAGTTCCCTCAAGATCATCACAGTTCCACCAAGTTCTCTTAAGATTAACATGATTTCACCAAGTTCCCTCTAGACCATTAGGATTCGATCCCATGATTCCCCACACTCATTACAATTCTACCAAGTTCCCTCAAGATCATCTTGATTCCACCAAGTTCCCTCAAGATCATCACAGTTCCACCAAGTTCTCTTAAGATTAACATGATTTCACCAAGTTCCCTCTAGACCATTATGATTCGATCCCATGATTCCCCACACTCATTACAATTCTAACAAGTTCCCTCAAGATCATCTTGATTCCACCAAGTTCCCTCAAGATCTTTTAATTCCACCAAGTTCCCTCAAGATCATCACAGTTCCACCGAGTTCCCTTAAGATTAACATGATTTCACCAAGTTCCCTCTAGACCATTATGATTCGATCCCATGATTCCCCACACTCATTACAATTCTACCAAGTTCCCTCAAGATCATCTTGATTCCACCAAGTTCCCTCAAGATCTTTTGATTCCACCAAGTTCCCTCAAGATCATCACAGTTCCACCAAGTTCTCTTAAGATTAACATGATTTCACCAAATCCCCTCTAGACCATTATGATTCGATCCCATGATTCCCCACACTCATTACAATTCTACTAAGATCCCTCAAGATCATCTTGATTCCTCTAAGTTCCCTCAAGATCTTTTAATTCCACCAAGTTCCCTCAAGATCATCACAGTTCCACCAAGTTCTCTTAAGATTAACATGATTTCACCAAGTTCCCTCTAGACCATTATGATTCGATCCCATGATTCCCCACACTCATTACAATTCTACTAAGATCCTTCAAGATCATCTTGATTCCACCAAGTTCCCTCAAGATCATTTTGATTCCACCAAGTTCCCTCAAGATCATCACAGTTCCACCAAGTTCCCTTAAGATCATCACAGTTCCACCAAATTCCTTAAAGATCATCATGATTTCACCAATTTCCCACTAGACCATTACGATTCGATCCCATGATTCTCCATGCTCATTACAATTCCACTAATTTCCCTCAAGACCATCATGATTCCACCAATGATCACTCATCACAATTCCCTCAAATAATGGAGATCATGGACAGCATGGCCCCAATGTAAGCCCAGGCTAACAATCAGCCAATATATGCACCAAGCGACCCAAGTTCAACCATTTTTCTGGACCATGTAACAGTGGACAAAATGTAATGGTTTCTGTCTCAGCCATCGCAGATTCTCCTCAGATTGCTCTCAGTCCTGTTCTTCCAGCACCCCACCCAGCCTGAAGTGTGTGCGTTCAAAACCTCTACTCCCTGGCTCCCAGTCTCTGGTTCCTGTGGTACCTTATACCATACCATCCTACCACAAGAAATGTCTCGACTATACAAGAAGTCTGCTCTTTCATCTTAATAGTGTGTACAGTAATTAATTCAAGAATTTAATAGAATGTACAATGTATATCATTCATCTAATCAGAAATTTAAACACTTATAAATGTACTGTAATTAAATAAGTTAACAGCCATTAGATGGCGCACTTTATTAACAAATCCATTTTATCAATCGAAGTACAATCATGGTAATACATTACTGTACTGTACTGTTCCTGTTACATAGAACCTTCTATCACTAATCACCCCATCCACTGTTCTCCACCCATTCCACCAGGCCTGCACTCTCTTCACCTCCCCAACACAATCTGAGAGCGGTTAGGGGTCAGTTGCCTGGCTCAAGGACACTTAGGCCATGAAGTTGGAGGAATGGTACATGCAGCTCATTTCCCCGACCACCATACATTTTCCCTGCTGGTTCTGGAATCAAAGCAGTGACCTTTCGGTCCCAAAGCCACTTCTCTAACCATTACGTAGGTTGCGGCTTCCCCAAATTTGAATATTAATTACGACAAGATAATTTTAGCTACTTAATATTTTTGCAATTTCTTTCAACCAAAAAACTCAGCAGAAATATATCGTATGTTATTATTATTATTATTATTATTATTATTATTATTATTCATTTTCTGAACTGATTAATACCAAGTAGGCTTGCAGGGAGGCTGGTGCCCATCCCAGCCAACTCCAGGCGAGGGCAGAGTACACCCTGGATGGCTCACCAGGCCATCGCAAGGCGGAAACACGCTGACTGTTATGCAGCTACTCTTCTTGAAAGTCAGCAATGGTTCTTTTACATGAACCTCACACCATTGACAGTGAGAGACATGGCCAGCCTTTGCTAACCGAGTCAGTGTACTGGCTTGGGGATGGGGGATGGGGGGGCAGTGACAACCCATGATCTTGGGATCAGTGATCCAGCACCTTACCACCAGGCCACCACTGCCCTATATATTATCATCATCATTATCATCATCATGATCATTAGTTTGTGAGTTTGCATGTTCTCCCTGTGCTTGTGTGGGTTTCCATGGGGTTCTCTGTTTCCTCCCAAAGTCCAAAAATATGCACAGTAGGTTAATTGGCTGCTCAAAATAATCTCCAGGTGTGAATGTAAGAATAAATGGTTCTGTGGGTATTGGCCCTGTGATGTCCTGGCGAGCTGTCCAGGGTGTACCCCTCCCTTGCCTAGAGTCAGCTGAGATGGGCACCAGCCTCCCCGCGACCCAAATTAGGATTAAACCAGTCACAAAATGAATGAATGAATATTATTGTGCATTGAATATATGCTTATACCGTATTTATTTATTTATTTATTTGTTGCACATCTCCCTCCCACCCACCATTAATCCTAAGGGACAGAGGCTGGCGCCTATATAAGCCGACAGTGGGCGAAGTCGAAGCACACCCTATACAGCTTGCCAGGCCTTTGCTGAACTGCGTATATATCTTTGCTTTGTAATAATTAGTAAGAATAATGTGTTAATCATATACATTCAGGTGGCATAGTGGTTAGGGTGTTGGGCTCATGATCAGGAGGTTATGCTTTCGAATCCTTAACCACAAATGTGCCTCTGTCCACTCAGCAGTGTAAATGGGTACCAGTAAAAATATACTGGGAAGGTAACCTGCGATGGACTAGCGTCCCATCCAGGGGGAGTTGAACTCTTGGTTGCTTCACGCTATGGAAACTGGGGATAAGCACCGGCCTGATGAGCCACGAGGCTCGGGTATAAAAACCCAACAGACTTACCTTTACACTCAGGTAAGGAAATCCCAGGAAGGTTCTGGGTTCACATCCCGGGCTTTGGGAGGATGGTTCTGTGTGGGGATAATACTGGGAAGGTAACCTGCGATGCACTAGTGTCCCATCCAAACCATAAGCACCGGCTTGATGAGCCAGTCGGCTCAGCCCAACAGATTTACCTATACTACACTCAGGTAAGGAATTCCCAGGAAGGTTCTGGGTTCACATCCCGGGCTTTGGGAGGATGGTTCTGTGTGGGGAGTGCATGTTATCCCCCGTGCATGGGTTTCCTCAAACACTTCAAAAGAGATGGTTGGTCCTTCCATGGTCCAGCAAGCTGTTTCATGGTGTACCCTGCCTTCACCCAGTGTCGGCTAAGATAGGCTCCAGCTTTCCTCACTCATATTATATGCGGCAGATGAGTGGAGTGTATTTTAAGCTGACACGGGAAACAGTACACCCAAAACAGCTCACCAGAGCACGCAAGTCGTTCACACCTGACACAGGTAAAGGAGTTTCTGTATGACGTAGGTGCACTGCTTTGCGTCTGTGCGCATGCGCACTGTGCGCTGGCCGAACCTTGGCGCACAGTCGACTGGGAAGGAAGAAACGCGCTTTGTGTTTAATGACGGTTTGAATCTCCGGTTTACCGGCACAGGTTTCGGTTCCTGAGAGAAGAAAGAATTAAAAAGAATTAAAACAAACAAACAAACAAACAGCTACAGGTTGTTTACTCTAATGCTGTAGGAGTCAAGCTCGCACCTTGTCGTACCTGCCGCGCGGATTTATTTCCCTGTCTCCGGTCGCACGCGATGCCGTTGGGCCTCCGAAAGAAGAAGAAGTCGCGGGAGTCCTCAAGCCTGGTGGAGAATGAGGAGCTCGGCGGAGGTGCTGGCGCAGGAGGGCACGTGGGAAAGAACGCGGCGGTGAACGGCGGCGGCGGCGGCGCCGGAGGGCTCGCGCCGCCACCCGCCAACCTGCGCCCGAAACTCGTGTTCCACACCCAGCTCGCGCACGGCAGCCCCACCGGCCGGATCGAGGGCTTCAGCAACGTCAAAGAGCTGTACGTGAAAATCGGCGAGGCTTTCTGTCTCAGTTCATCAGAGGTAAAAAAAAAAAAAAAAAAAAAAAAAGGGGAGGGGAGGGGGCTGCACACGTGCATGAGTCATAAACACGCACTTTACCTGGAGCACAGGTGAGAAGGTGCACGAGATTTAAAAACAATCAAAAGCTGCAGGAAGCGAGTTCATGACCTTTCAGGGGGACAACAAATTAAAAAAAAAAGTTGTAGAATATGTTGTACCTGTTAGACTTCAATCGAGGGAGAGTGATGGTCTAGTGGATAGGTCGCAGGATCACTGATCCTAAGGTTGGGGGTTCAAGTCCCCACAGGGTTGTTGTCACTGTCCCCCCCCCCCCAGTGCAGCTAACTGGGTTATCAAAGGCGGGCCATGTCTCTCACTGTCTATGGTGAGAGGTTCATGTAAAAGAACCATTGCTGACTTTCGTAAAGAGTAGCTGCAAAGTCGTCAGTGTGTTTCTGTCCCTTGCTAAAGGGTTGTGACAGGAAGGGCATCCGACGTTAAAAAAAAAAACCCATGCCAAATCAAATGTGCAAATCAGATGATTCGCTGTGGCGACTCTCGAGAACGGGGAAAAAGCCAAAATGAAAAGAAGAGACTTTAATCTCGGGGGAGTGTAAAGGTGGCTCAGCTTGCTCGAAAAGTCAATACAGCTCCACATTCCAGATGAAACAGGTGTGGGCTTAGGGTCTGCACATCAACCAGACAATCCTCCAACCCCTAAGCAGCAAGCATGCAGAACACTCTCCTCCTCAGGTGGAGAAAAAGGACATCGAAGCAGGAAGAAGGATGAAATGTCGAGATTTTCTACCTTTTTACTTTTGTGACCAGCAAATTGAAATTTAAATTCAAGTTAATCTACAGAAACAACCCTGAAACGGTCCATTTTACTACCAGTGAGTTTTATTTTCTATCATCAGTTATCATTATGGATGAGTAGTGTATAAAGGTTTCCTTGTGAAACCAACCCAGCCTGTGGGCTAAGTATCTCTTAGTCACCTGTTCTACGTCTTGTTTTGGTTCTATATCCGTTTCCAGTCAGAATAACAAGAAGGTGGGCTGGAGGAACAAACATGAGAGAACAAAACAAAGGGTATGGTTTCAAAAAGAAACGAAAGGAAAAAAAAAAAAAAGTTTGTGATTTTTAAGAATATCATAGCGCCCAGTACAGGGATCATTAACAACACGCGTACCGAGAGATCCAAGAGGGGTTCAACAATCCAAGGTGCTTGATAGTTTAATTTATCTGGAACATGACCGAGCCTCTTTAGTTACACAAATCTGCCCAAACAATTTTTTGTATTTATTCTTTTTTTTTTTTTTTTTTTTTTTGGATGACACTTCAATAGGTGTGGCCTGGTGTTCCCGTTCCCTCCCACTTCTTTTTCGTCCAAACTATGCAGAGAACGTTGACCATCTAGGTGTGTGAATTAAAATATAAGTAGTCTATAATCAGCGCATTAAGATTCTACAGTATACAGATCTGGCGAACACAGTAACAACCTTTTTTGATGCCGTTCTGTATATCAAAACGATCCACAACATCTCGGTGATGTCTCCTGCTGACAGGAAGACGGAGAAATAAACTGTATTTGAGTGTTGGACGTATGCAGTACATTTTAAAGTGTGTAAAGAGGCAATGTAAAGTGTCATTGCAGATGAATCCCTGAAACCAGTCGAGCAGCCTCTGTGGGTGTGAAGTGCCAAAACTTGACTGGAAAGTGAACAGGGATGTGTTGAATATTAGTCATGTATTAATCAGAGGAGTGTGTTTAAAAACATACAAACAAAAAAAACTGTAGTTGAGAGTAATCTGTATACACAAAAGAATGCCATTGTAATCCCTGAGAGCTGATTGGATGGGAAGTGATGTACAAGTACAAAACTAGATATACATATATATATATATATATACACTTTTTTTTTCACTGATATACTCATTTAAAATTTGAATCATATAGAAGACGCAAATGATAAAAGAAGCACCGCAGCCTCAGGGAACACGATACTGTAGTTGCGTGAACCTCCTTCTGGTGCAAAAAATGCTCACAAAACATTAGCAAAGCATTTTCATAACGCCACACATACTTAAGCTTAATAGCTTGCCTTTGTTTAGTGTTTACAGAAATACAATAAAAAAGAACAAGATTAAGAAGCGTACAACATGTACGTTTATACTCATACGCGACATTAGCTAACTGAAACAATTAAGCTAACTTTGATAGCAAATGACGTGAATGTCGTTTACCTCTACGGTGGCTGAAGGCCACGTTTTAGCCACATTTGCTTAAAAAATATTAGGTAAACCATTAGCCAAAGTTGCTTGCCAGTGAACTAACATTTAGCGAACCGTTCAGATGAGTCAATGATGCTTACAATGTTTAGCATTTCTTGTTTGGTAAATTAGATTAGACATGTAACCCAAGCAAAATATTTGAAAAGAACGATGACTTGAGAATTTTGAATTGCAACGCGACATACTGTAACAGCCTCTCGATTGCTAACCTGCTGTTAGCAGAATTACCAAAGAAGAGTTTTAATTTATTATTATTATTATTTTATAATTCTGCAAGCTAGCATGCTAAATTATACTTAGTACTAGACAAGCTAAGTAATGCAAGTAATGTTAGTATGCATTTCAAACTTTACAACATTAGGCTAGCTGTTCTGTTAATTAGTAGCCAGGACTGCTAGCAAGATTGCAGACATCATGTTGAGATTATGTAGATTAGCTTGCATTTGTTAATAATACTTGAACAGCTTTGCTCCTTTCGTTTACTAATTGTCACCGTAATCCGAGTGTGCTAGGCAATGGAATGGACTAAGTTACAGGATTGTTAGCAAGCTAAGTAACTTTAGGACAATTCTTTGTGAAGGTTTATAGCAATTGTTGACTGATGTTTGGCTAAATGTTCTATGTTTTTTTAGCGAGACATGCTAATAAAGCTAACATTTTGCTCTCAGTTCTCTTAAGGCATTTTAATGTATCATGAAAATTAGGTGAACGTCCCACTTTAGTTAGATTATCCAACAGGGAGTGTCTTTGCGCAATAAACTGTGATGGCTGTACTTCCACCATTGTGGTTTCATAGGAAGTCCCTCACATCCTGGGCAGCGGGATGAACTCTGGGGGTGTCTGAACTGGTGTCTGGATATTACGCCTTGTATAACCATGAAGGCTATAAGGCTATACATTTAGTGATCAGTAGTTTTGAAGAAATGTCATTGTTACGTGTAATCCGAGCCTAGTGATTACATCACTGTACTTAAATCAAGGAGGGATTTGAGTCAGTAAATCTGTTTGTAAATGCAGCATATGATTCAGAACATTTTGAAGCGTACTGCTAAAGGGAAATCAGCCACTATGGGGTGGAGTCACAGATACAGACAGACTAGACTTGAATTATTTTCCCAATACAACAGATATTTTATTCCGCTAATTACCGACCAATTTATGACTCTTTTAACTTAAGATATATTTTCATGATATTTTTACTATCCTATGTAAAGTTGGAAAGTTTGTTAATTATTAATGAACAAACTGTATTATTAATATTTACTGAGTAAAAGTTTTAGATATTCTAACGACAAATAATTTTCCTTTGAATGGGTCGTAATTTCGGATTGTGGTGCTACACCTGAAACATCATAATTAGACTATAAATACACTTGCGAAATATGTAAAAAAAAAAAAATTAAAAATAATAATAATTCAGATCCTGAATCATCTTTTCATATAACAAAAATAATAGTGATATTTGTAGCTTTGTTGATATAAACCATATTGTCGTATTTAGCAAGTTTGTATGGGTCATGTGACACTTGTCAATTATTCACTCTAGGCAAAGCAAATATCCCTGAATATTCACTGATATTCACTGAGCCTGGGGTGAATAATTTTAGTATATACTACACAGGAACGTAAGAAAAGCAAACCACAAGAGGTTTTTGTATTTATTATATTTTTGGCAATGGTCATGGGTGTGCTACTATAGCATCGTCTGGAATTTATTTAATGCTTTAGTAAAGTGCTTTGTACCTTTAAAACCATGAAGGAAATATTGTGTAGCTTCTTCATACGTTTTGAGATTGAATTTTGTTGGGAATTTACGAATGTTTGACTGTTAGCTATGACTTTTTGTCCACTGTTTTGATAAAGGCGTTATCCTGAGGTTGTGAGGTGGCTAGTTTCCAATTTTCCACTAAAGCCTGAACTTTGAGTGACTTCTTCAGTGATATCCACCCAGTTTGAGGCGAATAATCAGTTTAGTGTATACTACATGGGGAAAATAAGAAAAGCAGACTAAAAGGAAGATTTTAAGGTTTATTTTTAATTGCTTCAAATTGTCCCTGACGTTTGCAGGGTGAATAATGTTCATAACGCTGAGATAGCGAGCCAATCAGACCGCACCATTCCATATCCCACGGTATCACTATTGTAATAAACACAGAATCAAGTATGGTAAGGACAGGCTGTACATGAAATGAAGCTGTGGTCAGGGTTTGAGCTGTGTCCTCGTTTAATTTCCTGTCTCTGACTGTATGAGTCTTTGTTGGCGTTTGCTGTGGCTTGGGATTTGACTTTAGATGCCTGGGCAAAGTCTGTTTATTAGGAGTGTCAGCGAAACCCAAAGGCACGTGTCCGTGCTCTCTGTGACTTCGCTCATTTGTTTAAAGTTTGAATGCTGACGTTGTGGGATTGCGTCTGCCATGTTGTGTCCTTCAGCTTCGGAAGCAGGGCACGACGAAATGGAGGCATGACGCACCGACGTTTTTTTAGGCTTCTAATAAGAAGTTGCGCTGAGAACGCTTTCATGAAGGCGATTGGCGTCATCATGACGACATGTAGCTGATTGGTTGAAAGGAAATGTACACTGAAATTCTTTCAGCTGGGTGAAAATGATGAGTTTAAGAAATGTGAGCTGGATGTCGTACCAGAGACTGATGATGACAACGTAACATGAGTTTTTGCTCCAGGCTTCAGTTCTACCCCAGCACGCATTATGAGATAGGATTAAGGATCTTAGGACATCATACACCCCCTAGACAGAAATAAAATCCCCATCTCCTCCACCCACACACATTTTCTCCAGTTTTGAAACACACTGACTCTTTTGTCCCTCAGATGAGTTTAATGTATTCGATCTCACAAGCGCGGCTGAGTTAAGATTGAGGTTTCGATGTCTCCTGTTGCTCCCGCTTGTCATCTTGAAATTAAAGACTTGACAGCTTCTTATGGATGGAATGTTGCATTAAGGTTTGTGCTAGACAGAATTTTAGTTTCTGGGTTAGAACTTTACCAGGATCTGATCAACCAGGCTGTGAATAATAACAGATTGCACATGCACCACCTTCCTATTGAATTGGGGCGCCATCATTTTTGCCAAAGCAAGCTTACCTGATTCAGTTCCTGATAATAAAAATATGGAACAACGTGTGGACTCAAGCAGTATTAAAACTCTTGGCCTTGAAGATAGTGAAGAAATGATAAATTAGCACCGCTAGTCAGATTAGCTTCAGTTTTTTTTTTTTTTTTTTTTTAATTCAGCAGAACTGTGTACGTCAGCCTACAGCTCTGTTTACATTTTCGTTTGATATGTCAGGACGATTCTAATCCTCGTCAGAATGGAAGCGTAAACAAATGCACTTGAAATCTGATGCCTCAAAGAAAACTTCACTCTACGATGGATGACTGACTGTGTATCTTATCGAACACTATATGGAGCACCTGCTTTACAAATCCCCTTGTATGTGCAGTTACTATAGAAGCATAGGATAACCTATAGCTTCAGTACAATCAGAGCTGCTGACCAAATAGAATCCAGAATTCAATCAAGCTATTATGTGACATTTTAATATTTATTCCTTGGCAAGTTACTTTTGAGATGAAAAAAGTGTGACTAAAAAAAAAATTTGAATATTGAAAAATAATATTTCCAAAGAAACTAAAATGCCGTAAAACAGGTGGGGAAAATAAATTATCGGCAAGTACACCTGCTCTATACTTAGCAAGTGTAATTCCCAGTGTCATGGTGATTCTGGCTAATGATTATTCAGGATTACTGCTGAAGTGCACTCCTGACTGCTGGGTCATGTGACAGGTCAAACATCATTAATAAACCGTATTTCCTGTAGAGGGAATAAACATTTGAACTTGAGTAATGTTAAAAGGCTGAACATGTTTTGGTTGATTAGCATGCTCAGAAAAGACCCACCATGATGTCCCGATCCTGACCCTGACCCTGACAGGTTACCTACAATCCATGCATGAATTAAAAAAGAATATATATATATATAAAAAAAAAGATGTGTGAAGCTCACGTTCAAAGATTCAATCATCCAGAACCAGTAACTCAATGACAGTAGAAGAGCACATGGTGAACTCGGCCCTGTTGACAGGGTAAGAGTCAACTCTTCTGTCGTATGCAATTCAAACCATAACCGCACCTTATAGCTGGATTCATTCCATTTGTTAGAACACACCTGTGTCTAGTTGAGCCCAGTATCAGAACCAATAATCCTCTGGTACTTGTGAATGAGGATTGTGACATGGTATGGCATATTTCAAGTTCTACCATGGCGGTGTGTGTTTTTTTTTTTTTTTTTTGTTTTGTTTTTTTACACATGATTCTTTTTGCCACCAACTGGATTTCATGATGGACAGCATTACTGGGCCTTAAGTTACTTTTACATTTTGCATTTAGCTGGAACAGATTGTGCCCAGGACAAGTTGCACAACTGCCCATGTGAAAACAATTTGCCCTGGAACCACTTGCGCCACTTTTTGAAATGGCACAAGTTGTTCCACAATCGGTGCCCAGGAGCATGGACAGTAATCATCATTCCTTCATTCATTTTCTCAACCGCTTAATCCTAATTAGGGTCACGGGGAGGCTAGTGCCCATCTCAGCCGACTCCAGGCGAGGGAGGGGTACACCCTGGACGACTTTACAGTTGTCGAGACAGTAATGTTTAGAGTCAAAAACGTAGGAAAGAGGGAACAATGGGGGCAACTTATTCCCTCTATCTGCATAAAAGCAGCTTGAGATAGTTCGCTAAAATACCGTATCTCACAATACTAGTGAAATAGAAATAGATTTTCAATGTTTCGCAGGTGCATCCTTATCCCATGTTACACCCTTCCAAATTTCATGGATTTTGGTTTAAGTAGATTTCGTGACTTTGAGCTTAAAAACAAACAAATGCGAAATTTAAAAATTTTGTTACTAGTGAACAAATACAAGGTAATTTCCATTGAAGTAGAATAGGCTGGGATGGAATTAAACTCTGCAGATTGAGGCACTGGCTAAAAGCTGAACTCCCTATAGAGGTCTCTTGAGTTTGCTCATTACTACCTTTCTGGTTTCCAGAGTCGGTGCATCACCTGTCTGTTAGTTTAATTATCCATTTAACAAGTTAATATTTTGTGAAGACACTGATTTCGGTGTTTTGTTCACATCAATTTTCCTGTTTATTTTTATTATTGTTCTGTGCTCATGGTACACGAGCCGTTTTTGAGTCATTTTTATGTATGTACATATATGTGTGTGTATATATGTGTATGTGTGTGTGTATGAATCCGTGCGCTGGGGGAGAGTGTGTGTAATGTTTTCTTTTTCTTTCTTGAGGGGGCATCACAGAAAATAATTGATAAGCACTGTGTCAAGGCGTTCTTGCAGTGCGGAGTAATACATGTGGAAGAATACGAGTCTAATCCGTCCAGAAAAGCCATTACGGGGAGAGCTCGTAAAGTGAATTTTTGCTCGTTGGATGGAGAATTTTGGTGGGATCGAAGCTCGTATCATGGAAAAAAAATTGTTATAAGGGACACCCGTTACACGAGGTCACACTGTATGTGTATGTATATATGTGTATACAGACGCTCTCAGACTTACGTTTTTAATTGGTTCCGGACGGCCAAGACGGTAAGTTGTTACAATGACGTGTGATGTATGACGCTCATACTGTACTATACATCCATAAATATCATTACCGTATCTCATAAAACACCCCTAAATCAATTATTATAAACATAACATTGTAAAATATCAAATATAGCAAATAATATCAACATTAATTTCAAATAAATTCAATTCAAGCAAAATAATTTCAAATAGATGAATTTTAATCAAATTCACTCATCAAATATGAAATACAGTATCAAATATAACCTTTAACATTCTCTGTGATGTGATCTTTCTGCTTGTAAACCGAAACTAAAAACCAAAAGTAGTTTACTTGCTGTGCTTGAAACAAAGCGCGGGTTATACAGACTTCCGGTGTTTCAAGTGAGTCAGGGCGCCATTGAATTCGTTTAGTACTCAGCCTGCACTGATGTGAATCACCAGCAGAGCGGAGAGAGAGTTCTCTTTCGTTCCTGGATTCGGGTTTTCATTCATTTTACAACTCTCTTTGCTTAACTGAGTATGCATGGTAGATTGTGCCAATCTGAGCAGATAGTTAATTCAGCTCTGTGTATGAGACTTGCAGCCATGCTAGTAGGCTTACAGATAAGGCTTATTTTTTTATATATATATATATATATATATATATATATATATAACTAAACTGGGAAGAAGGAGGGGCACGTTCAGTCTGTCGTTTGTAAAAAAATGGATGCAGCGTCATTATGTCATTGTGTCATTACGTCAGCGTACTACGTAGGTACGTCTACACTCAAAATTTGACTTTTTTTTTTTTTTAAATGTAAAATCGAAAAAACATAGAATGGAGGAACGTAAGTCGGGGAGTGTCTGTATATGTGTGTGTGTGTGTATATATATATATATATTTTTTTTTTGTGTTTGTGTGTGTGTGTGTGTGTGTGTGTGTGTATATGCACACACACACAGGGATTTCATTGCACATACTTCGATTACATACAACTAGCTTATTTATTCAGTATAACAGTCTCAACCCACATGCATGCTGGCCATATTAACTAATTCTAACTAAGTATTTTTTTAATGTGCATTGTGAGGAAAGATCATTGAAGCTTACGGACTGATGGTTGGCTACATATTTGCTAACAGTTTTTCACAGGTGTGACGTCTTTGAGTGCCGTTTCTGTAGTTAATTAAAGTCATTCTCGCTACCATTTTTACCCTTCAGTTCTTGGCAAAGCATAGCTGGGGCACTCTGGAGGTTGTTCCTGTGTGGTTTGTTTGAGAATCACTGAAATACTTTGAGAATTAAGGGTTGAGTATAAGCTGCTTCAGTATAAGACAGTTATCTAACAGCAATTTGGATATTGCTATACTTTTAGTATTCTCTTCGTGAACATACCGTGATTCATTTAAATTTCTTAGCGACCTAAAGTAGTCCAGCGGGAATTCAAGACGTCCTGTTTCCTTCATGATTCGGACGTGATGTGTTAAACTCTCTCGCACTATTAAGCGTGATTAGCTCGTTATAGAAGGCTGTGGGTGGATACGAGTGACTGGATCTTTTAGAAGTATATGTCCGGTGCGTCAGATTGGTGGAAGAGAAACATCGTGTGCTCTTAAGTCTGTGAGACGAGACGTGATGTCAGTGGCAGCCTTGGTAACAGCTCTGTGGGCGTCTGTGAATTTGCTATAGATGTGTGTGTGTGTGTCTTAAATGAGTCCTATTCTAATACACACCCCCCTTAATCCAAGCCTCTTTATACACCATGGTAACCAAGGGCAACATGCCTATGAGTTTGTGCATGTGTGCATCAGCTGATGTGTATTCAGAGCTTGCACTACACAAAAGCAGGACAAAACAATCTACAGTGAGACCTGATCAATATTGTTGTAATTTTTTTTATGGCTGCACGTGTTATCGCCTCTGTTCAAAGGTCAAGTGCAGAGTTGCATGACCTTTTTTACAATTTTTTTTTTTTTCACGCTGCCTGCTTTGATCATGCTTGTTGTGCTGTTAATATTAATATCCCACAATCAGAATAACATACAGTATTTATAGCATTGTACGATTAAGAGTCAGAGAAGGTTAAAGATTATTTTTAATCTAACTGGTTGCCAGATAACGCATTACTACTCCACTGATCCTTTTTGGACCTTGACTAGGTAATACAACAAACATTTACAGACTGTTGTGATCCTGTCATACTTATAAGTATCATTCCTTTTGGAAGTGGAAGGAGTCTCCAGTGTCCAAGGGTCACACTATCCAGTCATGACAGAGAAAAAAAAATCCAGGTGGGAATTAAAGCAACTGTTTATATCTGATAAAAAGGCGTTGTAAGTGTTTGAATGCTAATCCAGACCCAGTAAAGCAGGGTATTATGGATCGTGAACACACTATGAAATGCAATGATGCTGAAAATAGTGAGGAGTTCAGGATCCAGCTCTTGCTTTCTGGGAAATGAAGTCATTTGCATACAAGAAGATTTATGGATGTGGTGAAGGAGGACATGAAGGTGGTTAGGGTGAGATGGAGGCAGATGATTCGCTGTGGCGACCCCTGAAGGGAACAGCCGAAAGGAAAAGAAGAAGAGGAAGTTATTTGCATGCTCAAGTCTCATCTGAATGCTCATAGATCTGTTGCTACACATATTTGTGATTATGTTTAAAATATGGTCATTGCAGTACTTTACTGAATTTATCCCATAAACGTGATCAGTTTTCTTCTGGCTTATTATCTTTGAGATCTTTTCCAGGAGGAGTTTAATGTCGCATGTTTTTTTTTTTTAATTATTATTATTATTTTTTTTGCAGATCCTGTTCTGTACACTCAACACACACAAAATTGACATGGAGAAGCTACTCGGAGGCCAGATCGGGCTGGAAGACTTCATCTTCGCTCATGTGAAAGGCAACAAGAAGGAGGTGGAAGTGTTCAAGGCAGAGGATGCGCTGGGGCTCACCATCACGGACAACGGCGCCGGATATGCCTTCATCAAGGTACCACTGAGCAGGAAACCTTGGGTTCAATTACAGGAAAAATTCGCAAATTTTAAATGTCAGAGACACGGACAGCTGATAAATCGACCACCTTTTTTGTTTTTGTTTTTCGGAGCCGTGCTCGACGGTATCACCAGTGTTCATATAAAAACACAAAAAGTGTTATATAAAAGTAAAATCTGTGGCTGGTTTCATCCCACCCCTGACTATGAGGCAACAGTGCTCTCATGTGATGAGATTCTCTCGTAGCCTACAATAACGTATCATTTACTGTATACGTATTTGATATAGCTAGCTTGAATGTGCTATTTATTGAGCTAGCAAGCATTGCAGAGTATAATCCAGGGATCTCTCACTTTCCGCGGTTAATTGGGATCGAGATCCCCACGCGACCATCAAAATCCGAAGTAGGATCACCTCCCCCAACCCCCCTGACTGATGTATATGTGTATATAATATCAATAAATACATATAGAATGCTATAAATGCTTATAATACCAATTAAACATTAAAAAATAAGATGTAAATAAAATATAAATACAGATGATTGTATGAGAAGAAGACGACACATACATACACGCGTGCAGATGTGCGTACACACGCAGATGCAACAATATAAGTACTTTTGATGGGAGATTTTGGGTTGTTTTTTGTTTTGTTTGTGTTTAGGGTTTTTTTTTTTTGCGTAATTGGCCTTGTTTTTGTGGCATTTTCTTTAACTTTTCCCCTGATTCTTCCTTAATTTCCTTATTTTTTTAATTTGATGAATATTTATTAAAAAAACCCGCGATGAATTGGAGCGCGAAGTAGCGAGGGATCCCTGTATACATTACTATAGATAGGTTACTAGCTTCCTTGTGGAAAGTTTATATACTACACACTTGGCGGTCTCCCAGCTAATTTGTAGCTAATAGCTATTCGAGTTAGCTTTACAGCGAGTTTCTGATGCAGCTCAACTGACATAGTTAAATCACTAGTGAGTTGTCACAGCTATTAAACACAAACAGGAAGCTAGTATGAAGCTAAAGAGACATTTTTAAATCTGTCGACATTTTTGATTCCATGATAAAACTCTTCTGTCTGTTTCTGCGCTGATGAAACGCCATGAAGTGCGAGGTGTGACATATGAAAGGTGATAAAAACAAACCAAAAAAAACCCTCGATGTCATCCCAATGGTGTTAATGTTGTGTTTCTGGCGGATTATTTGGAGTAATTATGTGCACAGTGTACAGTCCTATTAGCCTTAATTAATTAGCTGCATAAATTGACGCGCTCGAGTAAATTCAGACCGGGAGCACCAAGGACGCTAAGCAAATACACTGTTGGGCTAAACCGCACACATGGTGCAGGTCAATTTAAGCTTTGTTATATTGTTTATTCATATAAAATACATTAATGTTTTGATTGTAGATTCGAACTTTGTCATAAACAATAGAATTGCTTTGTCATACTGCTGTGAGAACAGTGCGTTATGGACAATGTGATATACAGGGTTGAGGACAAAGTGATAGGAGCACAGATAAGACACGGAGTTGGACTGAAATGGTGTTTATTCCTAAAGGAATGAGAGGACGAAGAGTCGTGGACGCCAGCATGTTTCTCCTAGAAGACAGCAGCCCCTGGCAAAAAATTATGGAATCACCATTCTCGGAGGACGTTGATGCAGTTGTTTGATTTTGTGGGTTTTTTGGGAAAAGATAAAAGCAAAGCTGCTGCGCCGAGCCAACTGACACGAATCGTGGCTCGAACGTGACGGATGTCATTTGAAACAAAGAGGAGGATTATAAAACTTAAAAATCGTCAAGGAACATGAAAGAAAACGATGGTTGTTCCCAGTCAACTGTGTCTAAAATGTGGACCGAGCAGACAACTAATGGGAAGGTCGTAACGGGAAAATGTACCCGAAGATCAATGAAGGGTGTCGGCTCTGTTCCGACAGCACATCAAACAAGCCTACTTGCGTAAGATGGGTACCTTGAGTAGATCAGTTGAGCACCATGATTACACTGGAGCACCATAATTTATGTGCATGCTTGGAGCACAATTAAGATTATAAAAAGCAGGCATGGTGCATCCAAGTGATGCAACTTAAAGGAATCGTGTTTTCAAGTTCATCACGTTGCCCGACATTGTAATATCAAGGTCTGTTACACTGTGGTGAGGTCTACTAATCTCTCCTACAGTTCACGCCTTCTATCGAAATGTGGAAAAAAATTTTGTGCTCCTGAGTGGCACACTGACAAGGTGCACAACTAAAGTAGTATCTTGAATTAAGAAATTAATCCGTTCCGAGCGCGAGCTCAGAAGTCAGAATGTTCGTTTGATAAAACAAAATTTCCCATCGGAAATAATAGAAAACTAATTAATCCGTTCCAACCCCCTCCCAAACTCATATAACCTGACACAAACATGTATATTTCACCTAATATGTGATGCGCTGCACCGAATGTAGGCGGTGTCGCAACTGACACTGGCGCTTTTGAGACAAAACGCGGCTTATCTGGACTTCCGATTTTTCACGTAAGCAAATGAATGTTGAGTACTATACAAGTATTCAAAGCGCGCGCACTTACTTGACAGATCGAAAGTCTGGATAAGCCGCGTTTTGTCTCAAAAGCTCCGGTGTCAGTTGCGACACCGCCTACATTCGGTGGAGAGCGTCACATACATTAAAGATAAACATGTAAAAACAAATATTTCATAATAATAATACATGTACATAAATTATAATTAATAATAAAACAAGAATAAACAATAATTCAACTAACCCACGACCATGGACTGCAGCAAAGATGTCACATGGGCAGGCATGAGGTGGTGGGTAACAAAGGAGGAGGAGGAGAATTTTGTGCGTGTGCACGCTATGAATGCCAGCGAGGACTTGTGATGAGCTCCCACAACGCCAGTGCTTTTCAAATAGTGGGGTGCGCTTAGAACCCTGGGGACTATGCTTTTTTTGCCATACTGTACTAGAATTAAGTGTAATTGTGCATGCTCTACAGTAGGTGGCAGTGGCACTCTCACTGTGTTCCCTATGGTGGACGGAAAGAGCACTGAGCAAACGATATTAAGTGCAGTAAACACTGGGGGGGGTGTCCTTCCTATAGGGGGCAGCACAGAAAACAATTGAGAAGCACTGCACAAGGTGTTCTTGGAGCACGAAGGAACACACGCGGGCGAATACGAGGCTAATCAGCAAAAGAAAGCCATTTCCCCAGCAGAGCTCGCAAATAAAAATTTTGCTGGTTGGATGGGGCATATTTTTGGTGGGATCGAAGCTTTTATCATGGAAAACATGGAAAATTCATTATAAAAGTCACTCGCAAGTCAAGGTACCACTGTATTGACACGGAGCTCGCAAGTTCGAATTCGGGTTAATACCACAGCCCCCGTGGTCGGGAGTTTAATGAGAGCTAATTGGCCGAGCTCTTACGGTAGGGAGGGACAGCATATGCTCACTTTGCTGTCACTCACAGCGATCGCCAGCCGATCAGGGGCATCTGAGCTCATCCGTACACAAAAACAAGGTTTGCTGTGGGATAAAGAGAAGTGATGGACTGTGGACGAATGGATGAAGGCGATATTCAGCGACCGATTTTGAATCTGCATTGAGCGACGGGATGATGCTGGAAGTCTTGTTTTTGGTGCCGTTCCACTGAGATTTATCCACAGTGAGATATGATGACTTGAAGAAACCATGCAAATTCCAACATCAGTGGTGATCTGGGGATGCATGTCGGGTAAAGGCACAGGGGAGATGGCGGTCATTGTATCTTGAATAAACACACAGGTCGACATTTGAAATTTTCTTAATCCATCGGTTGATAAGCTTTGATGATGCACATTTCCAGGAAGATAATCTTGCCATCAGGTGAAAAGTATGAAAACTTTTCCTAAAGAAAGTGATGATATATTAATGGTATGGCCGTGTGTATTGTGGATCGGCGTGTGTTGAGAAGCAGAATCCGAATCCTTGCCGGATGGTACGTGACACACACAAGATGAAAGGTGTTTCGTGCCTCACGTTGTGTCGATGGCTGGTTTGCATTTGAATGGCTGTATTCTGCCAGTAACCCAGTGTTTTCTTGTGTGTGCAGCGCATAAAGGAAGGCAGCGTTGCAGATAGGATGAAGGTGATCTGCGTGGGGGACCACATCGAGTGCATCAACGGGAGGAATATCGTCGGAGCGCGGCACTTTGAGGTCGCCCGCATGCTCAAGGAACTGCCCAAAGATCAGTCCTTTACAATCAAGCTGGTGGAACCGATGAAGGCCTTCGGTACGTTTTTCATTATGTATTATTAATTTATGGGATTTCTGGGTGTGATGGGTATTGTTCACAGCTACATTCGGTGCGCTAACGCAAAAAAAGTAAGAATAGAAAATCGCCATCACCGATCATCATGTTTGGTAATGAACGCTGGGACTAAGTAACTGTACAAGCCTAGCACTTTTCACCGAGGTCCGATTTCCAATACGAGTACCGCAGCTGCCGTCTAGAACTTGCATTCTGTGCAGTAATCCAGAGAAAGTCCGTCACCGTTTTTGGTGTTGATGTTGGGCCCATTGATTTTCGTCATATGATATGGTATCAGATATGGCCCTTACCGCTGCCATCTTGAATTTACGTTCCAGGCATAAAATCAAAGGCCATCACCATTTTTGGAGTCCATCTTTGGAGTGGGCGTACCTTTTAAGTAACGTCCCACATTGGCTGATTGGTATAGCCCGCATCACAGTTTACATTTTGCTGACAGATGCTCATGCTGCAAGTCTAAACACAGCAAGTACAGACTTTCATAATACCGGTGTATAACTAATGCTAGTTTGTTTGTTCGTTGATTTATTTAGAGATGCTGGAGCCGAGATCAAAAGGAGCCAAGCCTCAGGGAGAGAACCGGGTTGGTACGGGCCGTGAGACTCTGAGACTGCGCTCTAAAGGTCCAGCCACCGTTGAGGAAATGGTGAGGGTTTTTGTCTTTTTTTTCCCCCCGAACTGACACCGTTTACCTTTTTTTTTTGGGTCGCATTTTATTTTAAATCCTATATGTGTTTTGTTGTTCAGCCGACGGAATTTGAAGAGAAGGCGGTGAAAAAAGTGGATGACCTCCTCGAGAGCTACATGGGCATTCGAGACACGGAATTAGGTGAACGCTTAATACTCCCCGAGTTCTTATCAGAACCAACACTGATTGTCATTACACTATAATCATCCTGAACAGCTTGGCAGAGGATCCTGGGTGACCCATCCTAGGTCTGTTTGTTGATGTGCATCTTTCTCTTCCACAGCGGCCACGATGGTAGAGGTCGGACGGGACAAGCTGAACCCGGACGAGTTCGCCATGGCTCTGGACGAAGCTCTAGGAGACTTTGCTTTCCCTGACGAGTTTGTGTTTGACGTCTGGGGAGCCATCGGAGATGCCAAGCAGGGTCGCTTATAACTCGGACGCATCAAACACACACATACACACACCCACAAGAATACGACTTTCGGAATGACGTTCAGACAAAAAAAAAAAAACCCACAGCAAGCAAGGAAGTGCTGTATGATATCACTGTGATCCTCAATCACGCCACTTACACACACGTACCGCACCCCGGCTCACTCCAAGCGGACCTATTCACCCAGATAACATTGAGTCCAGGTACGTTTTAAATATTGTCCCATGCGTCATTAAGGAAGTACTTTTTTCTTTAGGGCGGAGATAAAGTGAGATGCATCGAGAAACAGCCGTGCGCACGCCTCGGCAGTCTTTATATCTCTTTCAAGGCATTTTATTTAAATATACCGAGTTGCGCTTTTTATTGTTGTTTTGCGTCATATTCACGTCGTCTTCAAATAGTGTTTTCCCCTTGTTTTTAACCCTTTCCCTGCTGTAGCTATTTGACACTCACTGATAATGTAAATTATGCATCTCGCTGATCCATGATGCGTGCCATAGTCACATGACATGCCCTGATAGCACTTGGAGTTGTTTTCTTTCTGAACTGCAGTGCTGATGCGAATCCAAACAGGTGGTTGACAGTCCTGATGCGAAACGTCAGTTTTCCTTCCACAACCCTGCTTCCTGGAACTGTTTAGCGAGGTGGGGGCGTGGCATCCATCACCAGAACATGCCAAGTTACTATCAGAACCAGTTTTTTTTTTGTATACTGGATTTTCCCCCCCCCACTTGTGTGTATTTAGCTATGAAGGATTACACAAATCCAACTTGATTGTTTGATGCCGATCTTTATGGCTCAGATAGATGTTATAGTGACATTAAACAAGGGTGATTGATTCTGAATTTTTTTGTACAGAATATTAAATTTAGTAATCATTTTATAGCTGGAGAGATTTGTAATCTTTTAATTTATTTGTTCAATAAAATAATTTAAAAGCACTGATCTGGGTATTCTCTGCTACTGTATAAATGTAGACAAGCATGATCACGTTAATCAAGTACCAGTTTTAATTACATACGTGGCTGTATACATACATTTTTTTTTTTTTTTTTCTAAAAATGAGGTGTGGTAAGCATTAAACGCCCACTTCCTGTTTCACAACAAAAACCGTAACGTCTATAAAATACACATATATTCAGGTAAAGATAAGGACGAGTTCAGGTGGTAAATAAAAACCACCCCCGTGTTTAGATCATTAGACTATTATGAGGCCATTTTGTCTGTGACAGTACAACACTGAGGCCTGGAAGCAAAAACTCTCCTCGTTAACACAACCCTGGAGTAATGGGAGCGTATTGCTGTGAGATTATCATCCAAATCAAAAAGGTGCATTTAAAAAAAAACCCAGGAGAAATTAAAATTAAATAATGCAAATCTGCAACATAGCACCCGTAGCATAGCATGGATGCCGGACTTGTTTTGCTTTGGTTCTATTAGTACAGAAGTCAATTCAGAGGTGAAACCAGGGACAGAAACGGTGCAGTAGTCAGAGTGTATGGTGCCCGCCGTGAGCTCCCGTTATAGTTCATCGCCCAAGTGCGACGTCCTGTACGCGTCACCGGTTAATTTCTCCTGAGCCTCCTTCATACTGGTCACAACTGCACGAGGAGACACAAAAGGAAATGACATCATTGCTCCGATATGACTGTCAAAACACTGATGATCTGGAAACGCTGTACAACACGACACCACAACGAGAACTGGTTATACCCATGTGAAACTACATGAAACCAAAAGGTTTTGCGCGGGTCAGCATTTTTGAAATTGAAAAGGGAAATAAACTCAATTTCACCGCAAACACCGACAGAATTTCATTTCTTATAAACGAGCCTCATTTCTCACACACACCTTGATCAGCAGAGCTGTAGAAGAACTTGTAGTTAGGGTTCCCGTTCTTGTTCGTAATCTCAGGACGGACTTTACCAGTGGGATCTACGAGTGGAGTGTGGGGAGGGAGAAAAAAAAACACAGGTTCACATCTTAAATCACTCAACGCTGACCATGCTCGAACTGATGTCAATCACAGCATGGATTCTATACCAATATAATACTATACAGCGATGCAATCTAGTCTCTTACCTAAGAACAGTATTCGGGGTATGTATCCTCCGTCTGGGCTGTAGGCATCATCACTGGGCTCTTCATCATCCTAACAACATAAAGATGTAAATCGGCTATTTAACAGCCTGACCTATTTTTTGTCCCTTCATCATCCTGTTAAACGACCGAGTCCAACTGTCGACGCCCCACCCTTTTTGTGTGCGTGTGTGTGTGTGTGGGGGAAATCGTGTTTTCTAAGCTGGCACTCAGACACATCTTTAAAGTACTTTCCCAGGGAACGCAACAAGCAAAATCACCTCATCACTTTAGTGTTGTCATGTAAATCATGTTGCCTGTGTAACTACCTCACATATTTTATTACCGTATTCGACATAAGCCCCCTGCTCCAATACCCCCCCCCGTGTTTTTTTATCTTACGTCTAATAACCGCCCATGTGTACTGGGAGCAAAATGGTAGATCAAACTTACCAATTTTATTCGATCAGTTTCTGTAACGGTAAAATGAGTTTACACGGTATTTCAAGACCCCCTGCCACTGGGGAATGTCTATAATGTTCATCAATAACAACACATTTGATCTTTCCGCTGTGTTCTCTTGGTAAATGTCCAACAACCGGTGAACCATTAGAAACTGCTACAGCAAAACTATGGGATGCTCTGAATGAATGGAGCGATGAACCAGATATGGACCAATCAGAAAGTGATGAGGATTTTTCACCTGATTTTCCTGCTTACGAACTTCATAAATTTAAGCACGTTCCTGGCCATGTGCTTTTGTTTATCTTTGTGTTGATTGGTTCAACGTGCCATGTGCTAAAGTTGATATTCGTGTTGATTGGGTCAATCTAACTTCTGGGAAAATATTTAAAGGAACAGCACCTTGAGGGAAAAGTAAGGGCTCTTTTTTTTTTTTTTTTTTTTTTATAATTATGCTGTTTATTTTCAGATTTCATGTAAGTAATTTGGTTGACACCACAAAATGAAAAACACAAATACCAGTAAAACTCTTTTATTGTTCTGTTATTATTCATGTTTTCCACACCTGTGGTAATAAGCACTTACCATTCCACTCTGCTGGTAACATTTTAATAAGCGCCCACCCACTCCAATTTTTAAAGTGCCCTGGGCACTTATCACGTTGAAAACGGTATAGCCACATCCAGTGGATTTGGAGAAATGTCGTATTTTGTTCAATTTGTAAGATGAATGTGTGCGATCTCGCATGAAATGAGCGCAGTTCAGATTCTCACCTCCAAGTTGACCATGATGAAGTTGTGAGCCAGCTCAGAGATCTCCTTCGACTCTGAGAACTTGGGCTTCAGCGCTTTTTGGAAACACATCAAGGGTGGCAGGTTAAAGATACCAAAACAAGACCTACAGTGAGTTTTATTACAAACTCTCAGAGCTGATCCTATACAGGATTACAGACCGAATACAGTGGTACCTTGCCTTACGAAATTAATTTGTTCCAAGGGCGAGCTCATAAGTCAAAATGTTCATTAGCTGAAACAAAAATTCCCATCAGAAACAATAGAAAACCAATTATTCCGTTCCAACCCCCTCCCAAACTCATAACCTGACACAAACACGTATATTTCACCTAATATATTAAAGATAAACAAGTATTATCATTATTATTATGAAATATTTGTTTTTACATGGACATTAATAAAAATTAATAATATGTCAACTAACCCTTCTGATCATTGACTGCTGCAAAGATGTCATGTGGGTGTGAAGATGTCACATGGGCAGGCATGAGGTGGTCTGTATCAGAGAAGGAGGCGGAGAATTTGTGCATGTGCATGCTACGAATGCCAGCAAGGAAAAGCTCGTGGTGAGCTCCCTCAAGGCTAGTGCTTCTCAAATAGTGGGGCATGCGGTGTGATGCCAGGGAGGGTGCATATGACCCTGAGGAACATGCTTTTCTGCCATACTGTACTAGAATTAAGTGTAATTGCACATCCTCCACAGTAGGTGGCAGTGGCGCTCTCACTGTGTTCCCTATGGTGTAGAGAAAAAGCACCGAACAAATGATATGAAGTGCAGTAAACACTATAGTCGCGTATAGGATGCTGGGGGGGGTTGGTGTTCTTCCTATAGGGGTATCAGAAAAAAATTATTAAGAAGCACTGCACAAGGTGTTCCTGGAGCACGGAGGAATACACGTGGAAGAATACAAGGCGAATCGGCCTGGAAAAGCCATTTTCCCAGCAGAGCTCGTAAATCAAAATTTTGCTCATTAGATGGGGCAGATTTTTGATGGGATCAAAGCTTGTATTATGGAAAATTCGTTATAAAAGACACTCATAATCCAGGTACCACTGTATCTTGAGTAATGGATAAAAAGGACGATATGAGACCATACCTTTGCAGGCTCCACACCAGGTCTTATGAATGATGACCATTACGGGAAGGCCACTTACAAACAAGGGATTAAAGAAGGGGAAAAAAGAAGATACTTTTTATAAGTGACATGAGAACAACAATGCAATATCATATCTTTAACGCTCGTTTACAAGAATATCAGCATTCATGAAGGCACCTCATAACCAAAGCATAATAACCATACATTCAATTTAATATTTTGTTGTTTAATAATGAACCTGACTGTATGAGTATGTGCACCCTTTAGGAACAGGTCATGTGACTGGCCTTCTCAGAACGAACCAATCACATACAAACTGATGTTCAGAGGTAACAATCGTCCTCCCATAACAAAAATACAGATCAGAGAGTTTGGTAGGATTCTCTTAACATTACACCAGAATTCTGAAGAGTGTTGTTGATGTACAAGAGGCACCAGAGGAACATCACCAAGAACAGGACAGTTCAGATTTAAGGAAAGAAATAAAGGTATCAGGGAGGCTGTCAAAGTTACAGTAACATTAAAGGAGTTGCAGGAATATCTGACAAGCCTGAACCACTCCTGGCATGTAACGACAAACTCTCTGGTTCTTCATGTCTGGACTACAAGTTAAATGGAGGCAGTAAAGAAACAAGACAGAGACGCTCTTACATAAAAAAGGAAACATACAAGCCTGAATAAATCTCTCTGTACCATGTAGTTGTATAAACCTGATAATACACAGACCAAATAAATTAGTATCTGTTAATCAATCAATAATATGTGGGTTATCAGGTTCATGCATTGGGTCATACCACTGGTTCTCATCAAAGATCAAATCGAATTCCCTTTTTTAAGCAGGTGGAAACAAGAAGATGAGCAACTTGGCTGAATTTGAAGCAATTGCTCTGAATACTGGAACAAAATTAGCAAATGAAGCTCAAACTACTGAGAACAAGCAGCAAACAAAGTGCCGGTTTAAAGGGTGTGTTTACTTATGTAAGCAGGAAATGCAAACATGTCTATTTGTTGCCGATCCTGTAACATAAGAAAACAGGATCCAACTCGTGTCATGGGTTGGTTTTCTTTAATTAATAAATACATTTTAACATCCATCAGTAAACAACACACACCTCGCTTCTGCCTCCTTCTTCCCATCTTCCAGACTTCTCCAGTGGATGTGCTCTCCAAATCCTACAAACAAACAGGGTTACAACTTCTTCACATCATTCCTGTCTATCCAGAAATAAAAGAAAGGCTGCATCCTAAACAGCTCTTTGTCTTATCTAGGTATCCTACATCTTTTCCTTTCGACTTTTCCTGTTTTTTCAGGGGTCTCCACAGCGAATCATCTCACGTGTTTGATTTCTCAGAGGTTATGTCGAATGCACTTCCTGATGCTGAGGTTGGAACTACCAAACAGAAGGCCTAGAGCAGGGGGTCGGGAACCTATGGCTCGCGAGCCAGATGTGGCTCTTTTGATGACTGTATCTGGCTCTCAGATAAATCAGGTGGCCTTTCTTAACAGAATAACGAATACATAATTTCACTGTCATTTAAATAAAAATACAAAAAAAAAAAGCCATCAAATAAAACAAAAACAGATGAATAAATCTCATGCATTTAAATCTATACATCTATTTTCAATGCCATGTCACTGGAGCACGAAGCAGAAAGCCAGCCACTTTGTGGGCGGGTCCGATACCTTGAAACTCTAATTTTATTGGATTATAACAGCAGCCTCAGACTGCACATGTTGTTTTTGAGTAAAGAGATAAATTTCCCTCGTTTTTGATCAGCTCATTTTCACAAAGCCAAGCACAGCTGGCAAGCACAAATAAATGGACAGACATGGAAAAACTTCAACCCGCAGAGCAGCTGATTGCCAAAACTTGGGATGCGCTTCCTGTTAAATAAAGACTGCCACGTGCGAGTCCAGTCATGTCGAGTCCTTACCCCGTATCAACCAGATATAAAGCCATCAGCAAAACCATGCAGCACCAGAAGTTGCATTAATAGTAAGCAGTGCTGTAGTGGTGGATGCCGACGCCGTCTACCCACTTGTTTTAGTGGCTGAGTTGTGTGTACTGACTTAATTTGGCCTACTTTATAGGTGATCAACGTAAATTTCCACAACTGTGTAAATAAAAAGCGGAGATGAAGTGATGAATAGTTTCAAAGCCAAAGCCACACCCTCCCCGCGCTCCGTGCACCTGCGCACCTCGGTCGCTTCACTGCCATTGTGTATCCACTTATTTTTTTGACCATTACAGCACTGATAGTAAGAAGTACTTTTCTTATTCATAAATAATTTCATTATGACAATGTCGTTTAAAATAAATTATAATATAAATAATACTATACTGGCAGTGGTGGTCTAGTGGTATAGGGCGCTGGATCGCTGATCCAAAGGTTGGCGGTTCGAGTCCCACTCTTCACAAGGTTGTCACTGTCCCCCCAGTGCGGCTAACTGGGTTATCAAAGGCGGGCCATGTCTCTCACTGTCTATGGTGTGAGGCATGTAAAAGAACCATTGCTGACTTTCGACAAGAGTAGGCTGCAAAGTCGTCAGCGTGTTTCTATCCCCTTGCTAAAAGGGTTGTGACAGGAAGGGCATCCGACGTAAAAACCTCTGCCAAATTAAAAGTGCGAATCAAAATGATTCGCTGTGGCGACTCCCGAGTAAAAGGGAAAAAGCCGAAAGGAAGACAGACAGACTATACTCTAAAATTGTTGGTCTTTTTCAATTTAGTTGTATTCAGTCTTTATTTATATATATATATATATATATATATATATATATATATATATATAATATATATACACACACACACACACACACACATACATACATACACACGGGGCAGTGGTGGCCCAGTGGTATAGGGCCAAAGGTTGGGGGTTCGAGTCCCACTCTCCACAGGGTTGTCACTGTCCCCCCCAGTGTGCCTAACTGGGTTATCAAAGGCGGGCCATGTTTCTCACTGTCTACGGTGAGAGGCATGTAAAAGAACCATTGCTGACATTCGTAAAGAGTAGGCTGCAAAGTCGTCAGCGTGTTTCTGTCCCTTGCTTTAAAAAAAAAAAAAAAAAAAAAAAAAAAAAAAAAGGTTGTGACAGGAAGGGCATCAGACATAAAAACCTCTGCAAAATCAAACATGCGCATCAGATGATTTGCTGTGGTGACTCCCAAGTAAAAGGGAAAAAGCCGAAAGGAAGACAGACACACACACACACATTATATATATATGGGCTCTCAGAGGATGAGATTTTAAAATGTCTTTTTTTTTTTTTTTTTTTTTTTTTAAGCTCTCTTAGTCAAAAAGGTTCCCGACCCCTTGCCTCGAGGAAGACCAAAGAGAAGATTTATGGATGTGGTGAAAGAGGACATGAAGGTAGTTGGTGAAAGAGAAGATGCAGAGGATAGGGTGAGATGGAGGCAGATGATTTGCTGTGGCGTCCCCTGAATGGAACAGCCAAATGGAAAAAATGAGCCCTTCCTGACACAATCCTTTAGTGAGGGACAGAAACACGCGGACAGCTAAGCAGCTACTCTTTACGAAAGTCAGCAATGGTTCCTTTACATGAACCTCACACCATAGACAGTGAGAGACATGGCTGGCCTCTGATAACCCAGTTCGTGCACTGGGGGACAGTGACAACCTTGTGGAGAGAGGGACACGAACCCCCAACCTTAGGATCAGCAATCCAGCACCTTTACTACCAGGCCACCACTGCCCCCTAGGTGTCCTACATATTGCTGTTATTAAACAACGACCTGTAGTGCACTTTCTTAAACAACAAGAAAGGAGGACAAAGATTTGGGATTTATCCTTTATACCTCCACAATTTTTATTTCAGCTCGTGGTTACACTGTACGACATATAATGTATATAAGCATATTAGTTTAGCATAACCATAACTAAACTAGTTAGTACTGTTAGATTTTTTTTTACACAGAGTATAAAGTTAAAAAAACACAAATTAAATTGCATTGTTATCTTATTATTAATTACAAGAATATAATTAAACTACTGAACTAGTATTTGCTATGAGCCAGTAAAACAAATAACCTGCTTGCGAGCTTATGCCAATTAAACTGTTAAAAAAAATAAAACGTTTCAATAAAAAAAAAAAAAGAAAATCAACAAGGTTACGTGGGATATTTTAAAATAACAGTGGCATTTGTACCATATATTAAAATAATATATAAATTATATGGCCATGCTAACAAACAGCTCATCAGCTAGAATACCGGCTAACATTAACCAGCTGTTTTTTTTAAATCACTATTTTCTATTCAAATTGTACCTTTTCCGCCTTCTTGTGTAGAAACTCCATTAAAATGCAACCCGAACAAAAAGACTAGTAAATGTACATTAATTAAAAACGACTGCATTTTTATTTTATTTACACATTAGCATTAAATGCTAACCCTTGCCAACTCCTAGTCTCGGCTTCCGCAGTGGAGGATGTCCTGCCGGATATCCGAGGTTTTTAATGACAATGTCCCAAACAGCTTGGTGGGAACCATAAGTGCACTAGGTTGGGTATAAAGTATACGGTCTGTAGTGCACATATCTAAGAAGTAATTAGTCGTTTGGGATTACATACACGAGTGCAAATTACAGTGCTAATTTAAATACGATAGTCATTAAAAAAAAATCATTTCAAAATAAAATTCGATTAAATTTTTTTTTCATTGAATATGTTTAGAACTGCTGAATAATTTACTTATTTTTATATTATGAGGTTTTTAAATTTTATTATTTTTTATATGATGAGTATGTACTAATTAATATACTGATACATAGCTCATAAATTATATTAAATTATTATTTTATATATATATATATATATATATATATATATATATATATATATATACCTAAATCAAAATTTAGTATTTAAATTATTTAAATCTTTATTTACCAAAATTAAATGTTTTTAAAATTACCTAGCAAAGATTTGTTTTGATTATATAGTTTAAAGAATATCCCCTCCTTGAATGGCCACCTTATCTTGGTGGAGGGGTTTGCGTGACCTAATGGTCTGGCTCCAGGGGTGGATGAGATCTGCCTTGAATATCTCAGGGCTCTGGATGCTGTAGGACTGTCTTGGTTGACATGTCTCTGCAACATCGCGTGATCACAAAGGGCTGTATCACTGAATTGGCCAACCAGGATGGTAGTCTCCCTTTTTAAAAATGGGGACCGGAGGGTGTGTTCCAATAATCAGGGAATCACACTCCTCAGCCTACCCGGGAAAGTCTATGCAAGGGTACTGGAGAGGAGGATCTGACCTCGGATTCAGGAGGAACAATGAAGTTTTCGTCCTGGCTGTTGCACTCTTGACCAACTCTATATGCTCTGCAGGATCTTGGAGGGGGCATGGGAGCTTGCCTTATCTGTCCCCATGTGTTTTGTGGATTTATAGAAGGCTTTCAACCGTGTCCCTCGGGCAATCTTGTGGGGCGTGCTCCGGGAGTATGGTGTTCCGGACTCGTTGCTACAGGCCATTGGATCGCTATATCACCAGAGCCAGAGTTTGGTCCTTATTGGTAACAACAGGTCGAATTTGTTTCCAGTGAGAGTTGGAGTCCACCAAGGCTGTCTTTTGTAACCGATTCTGTTCATAATTTTTATGGACAGAATTTCTAGGTACAGCTGAGGCGTTGAGGGGTTCTAGTTTGGTGGCCATCGGATCTCGTCTCTGCTTTTTGCGGATGATGTTGTCTGTGAATGCCTCGGTGTCCCCCGGAAGAGCTGGAGGAAGTGGCTGGGGAGAGGGATGTGTGGACTTCATTGCTTAGGTTGCTGCCCCTGCGACCTGACCCCGGATTAAGCGGAAGAAGAAGAAGATGATGATGATGATGTTGAAAGATTATTGCATTATTTCCATGTATCACAGTGTCTTAAAAGCACACTTTATTTATTTATGTATTAATCTGTATAATAATATTAGGTTTATAAATAATACAATTATTCAAAATAAAATACAATTGTATACATTTTTATGAAAAATTGATAAGAAAAACTATTTTTTAAAAACCCAGACTACTAGAACATAATAATTTGAAATAAACTATATATTCATAAATGACCCATGTGTCTTTATTATAAAATAAAACTCACAAAACTTTTTAACTGCAACAAGTTTATTAAAACAATATATCATTGTAAACACAAAAGTATAACATTCACTAATAAATAGAATAAATAAACATGTTTAAATAACATTTAAAATAAATAATATTAAATACACCCAGGATCAATTTGATTCACTTGGATATTTCAAGAAGAAAAATATCGTTTACTGCTGCTGTTATAAATAACTTGGTCAATTTTATAAATAAATTTGAGAAATGGTTTAATTGTGGTCATCACATTCAGGAGGAGCTGACGATGTGGTTCAGCACACGGTTGATGGTGATGGTGCGAATCTGAAAGCCTTTAAGGACTTTACAGAGCTTCAGGCGTCTCTCGAAGGAGTTTTCATTGTTCACTGATATCTGCAATGCAAATGGAACCATATATAACCCTGATAGTGTAGCAGCCCTTAAATAAACACAATATCTACCTACAGCATCCAAGAAAATATTTATTATTTTACACTACTGGCAATTTGCTATGGTTTACCTTTTTTATCGAAGAGCAACACTTGGCACCTTTATTCTGTTTATTGCAGCTATAAACAGCCATTTTTAACCAAATTTCTAAACAAGTTCAAAGTTCTCTGACACTGCAGATTTATTTCATAAATAAATGTTAAATAAATATAACAATAGAAATCATTTCATTTTCTGTAACCGTTAATCCTAATTAGGGTTGCGGAGAGGCTGGCGCCCATCCCAGCCGATTCCGAGCGAGGCACCCCAGACAGCTTACCAGGCCATCGCAGGGTAGAAACACGCTGACGGCTATGTTGCTAGTGTTTCCGTTAGAGAGCAGTGGTTCGTTAACATGAACCTTACACCATAGACAGTGAGAGACACGGCCGGCCTTTGATAACTCGGTTAGCAGCACTGGGGGAGTGGGGGGTGGGGACGACGACAGTGACAAGCCTTTGAGAATGGGGCTTGAACCCCCAACCTTAGGATCAGTGATCCAGCACCTCTACCACCAGGCCACCACCGCCCCAACATTAGAAATCATATACTAGTATACATAAATTTTATACCGAAATTCATGGGCGGTTGTTACTACAGAAACAATTACGTGTTTTAAAAGTGTGTTTATATAACTTTTATAGATATACACAGTACTGTATAATATCAGAGTTGCTGCTTTCGAAAACCAATCGACAACTTCCATACAATCAGAATCCAGCATTTAATAGTGCGGAGATGGAAATCATAATATGGAGCATGGCACAGCAGCATAAAAAGTGTGATGAGCTATATATAATTTAAATAACTTGTATATAATTTAAAATTCACACACACACACACACACACACACACACACACACACACACTTCATATATATATATATATATATATATATATATATATATATATATATATATATATATATATATATTTATATACACACACATTAACGTGAAATATTAGTTACGTACTGTAGTACAATTTATTTAAATTATATCCACCAGTAACTGGCAGATAAACTAAGCATTAAATATTAATTAATACAAAATTAAGTCATATTGCATAAACTACTTACCTGAACCTGAGCTTCATCCATCATCAGGGAAGTAAAGCAGCCCTGAAACAATATTTACATCTCATAGTAAATATTAAGGAGGCACATTTTCCCTCAGGTAAATAATTTATGAATATAAATGTATTTTTTCCAAATATTTCATAATACACAACGAACTGTTTGAGAAATATTATATTCAGTTGACTTCTCAAAACAGTACAAGTAACTAGCTGAGCACATAACATTAGCCGCCGAAATGTAACTTAACAATCAGTAACTTATCAAATTTTTCATTTTAACAGCAGTTCAATTATCATTTAATATCAACAAGATTGCAACCTGTAATATACCCAGAGAATAATTGTTTATTTGATATGAGAAAGCTTTGAATTTCATCAGGAAAAGTTTGTGGTTAGCCAAACCAGCTAGCAAAAATTCTGTGGCAAGTTTCGAAAGCAAACATCAATCTCTGTTTGTTTTCGCTGAGTGTATCACAGGGTTTCTTTCCAAATGTACTGCACACACATGTTGCAAGGCAAAGGCTGTTGGGTTTTTACACCCAAACCAGGTGGCTCATCAGGCCGGTGCTTATCCCCGGTTTCCATAGCGTGAAGCGACTCGGAGTACAACTCCTCCTAGAGGGGACGTTGGTCCATCGCAGGTTACCTTCCCAGTATAGTTTACTGGTACCCATTTATACTGCTGGGTGAACAGAGGCACACTTGCGGTTAAGATCTTGCCCAGGGGTCTTCGCACAGTGGGGGTCTATCTGGGACTTGAACACACAACCTCCCAATCATGAGCCCAGCACCCTAACCACTACACCACCAACCGCACACACACACACGTATTGTTTATTTATTCCCCATTTTTTTAGTTACAACAAAAAAAATCTCTCAAAAGATGCAACTATAAATAAATAAATAAATAAATAAATAAATAACTATTGGTGGCCTTGATGATGACATCATGTGTAATAATCTTGAGATTGGCGAGTTTAATAATCAGGTAGGTTGTTTTTTAGCTATTTCTGCTGACTTTGGGTGAAGGCTTGGTACATTCTGAACAGCTTGGCAGGCTATTACAGGGTCAACACACACACACACACACACACAAACACACACACACCCACACACACACACACACACACACACAGACCTAGGGGCAATATTTGAGCAGTCAAATCATCTCAACTGCAAAATCTTTGGATTATATGACAGCACAAAATACCCAGAGGAAACGCACACAAGCACATGCAAACGGCCTTGCCGAGCTCAGGACTCAAACTCAAAACCTCCTCAATGTGAAATAGGTGTGCCAACCCCTACCCCACCATGCCGCTCTACTTCCTAGCCTACAACATAAAGTAAAAGTCAGAGAGGTGCTGTATAATGCTGTTTAATTTTTGGAAGTACCATTTTAGCATTTTTAGCTCGTACCTGTATGAAGTCCTTTATGTTCTTCAGGATGAACTCCTCGAGGATTTGCTCTGAATCGTGGTATGATTTAAAGGCTGCCCAGTAATATCGAAGGTCTTCCAAAACACTTTGCAGACATTCATTCTGTTGGCAAAAAAAAACAAGAGAAATGCACATTACAGTACTAGTTGTAAAGTAGCTAGTAACTCCAAGTTAGCCAAATGAGCTCGCGCTAGTTTATATTAATCACTATAAACATCAAGGTGAATAATACTTTAATTAATAAAATAATAATAAAAATCAATGCTTTATAAGTCATCGAACCAGCTGTGATAATGTATACAGTCTCAGATACACACTCTTGTACTCGTTTGGCAAACTGTGTAAACCTAATGCAGTACTAGGGTCGTGGGGAGGCAGGGGCCTAGCTCAGTCAAAATTGGGGCATGGTGGGGTTCACCAGCAGCAGCTCTCCAGACCAATGCAGGGAAAGAAAGACACAAGCATTCACACTCTGGGGAAATTTTCAACAGCCAGTTAACCAAATGTGTATTTCTATGGACTACTGGAGGAAACCAGAAGAATCCCAAGGAAGCCTAAACAAATTTTTTTTTAAATTCATGTACAGTATGTGTTTATCTGATAGACTTTTTTGTTTGTTTATCTTCAGCTCTGGAACTCAACAGCCATTATAACTTGTATCTTATGTCTAAAAATTAAGGTGGATATTATCAAGTTATTAGCAGCTGTGTGTGTATATTAGCAATGGAGAAGGAAACGAAGAAAATAATGCAGCATGAGGATGTTAAACAGAGTCAGAATATCACAGTTATAGATTTATCTGTGATCAAAGGGAAAGGACGTACCTGATCGAAAGTGGAGTCAGTTGCATCCAAGCATAACAATTCCTGTTTATTGGAGAGAAGAAAGGAAGGATTGTGTTCTTAGTGAATGGTTTACTGTAATTACTGTACATATAAAAATTCCAGACAGAAATCAGAAGCTGCGCACATCTGGGCAATTTTGAACCAATAATCAGCCTCCTGTGCATGCTTTTGGACTGTGGGAGGAAACCGGAGTTTCTGGAGGAAACCCACGCAAACATGGGGAGAACATATAAACTCCACACAGAAACTCGATCACTGAGCCCAGGAATTGAACCCAGGACCTTCTTGGTGTGAGCTAAACATGCTAACTGCTGCGTCATGCTAACTACAACAGTGAGAAAGTTCTTTCCCCTTCCTGGTTTCCAGTAATTTAACAGTAAATAACCTGAAGAAACTAAAATGACCAGCTTACAAAAGATCTTGTGATTTGTTGAAGACCAAAAATGCTCTAATGCCTATATTACCCGGATGAAAAAGCAATCCCAACCCCCTACATGCTCAAGATCTGGTTTTGCCACCTACAGTAAAAACAAATGCAATCAAATATTTCAAAGCATCCCCACACCACCCCAATACCACCACCATGTCCCACTGATCTTCATATTCTGGAGAGTTCTATTAGATATACATACAGTATGGTAGATGTAATGGGAAATATTTCTTCCAAAAACGTTTCGGTTTTGACTCATCATAGTTTAGAATATTATTCCGAACTCTGGGGAGAGTCAAGGTGTTGTTTTGGGAAATGTTGTGTTATGTACAGTGTTTATGTTCCTCTTGCTTAGAAGTGTTTTTTCACGTCACCACTCTTTCATGAATACCATTTTTCCTTCCCTGTATTTCTAATGATGAAATCATGGACACTGAGAGAGACCAGAAGCTTCTTTAATGTCTTGGATGAATTTTCCATGTAGTCTTGTGATTTCTGACAAACCGTAAATTTTGTGATCCAGTACTACTGTAGGGTACATCATTGGGTCAGACTCTGTAATGAACACAATGTTGGGTTTTTTTTTTTTTTTTTGACATAGAGTAGATACTCACCTGTGGTGTGCACATGGACAATGTCTTTGTGCTGGGGCAAAGCTCAGGGCTTTGCTCGGTGCAGTTTAAACCTCTGAACAAGTGATCCTGGGCAGAAGTAACACATATTTTTACACTGAATACAATATTCATACATTTATACCCCTCTGCCCAGCTTAAAGTGATCTACATACGATCTGAAGTGTAGCTGTCACGTTCTGCAAAAGTGCAGGAGCCAGGACCTGGCATGTACTCCTGGAGAGATGCACAGGTGTGCTGCGTGTTCCCACAGGTCCAGCTGAGCACGCAGCAGCCAGCACGGACGCTAAAAAACCTGCAGAGATTTTCAATGATAATAATAATTATATGATCATAATAATATTAATATTAATATTAATGTCATTATTATTATTATTCATACTACTACTACTAATAATATAGTAATAATAAGATAAAAGAAAAAAGTAAGTAGTTAAATAATGAAATTAGTAAATACAGAAGAAGGTAAGGCATCCAAGATCAAGAATGTAGGTAAATATGTATTTAAATAAGCAAAAAACTAAATAAAGAAGCATGTAAATAAGAATATAAGCATGTAAATGAGTTGGTAATTAATAAAGTAAGAAACCAAGATAATGCAAGTAAATTAGTATTTAGCCGAGTATGAATATAAGAAAATACAAATATGGACCAAAGTTCTACTTTAGTAAGTGAGAATGTTCAGTTCAGTTCATTTTCTGTAACCGCTTCATCCTAATAAAGGTCGTGGGGAGGCTAGTGCCCATCCCAGCCAACTCCGGGCGAGGGCAGAGTACACCCTGAACAGCTCGCCAGGCCATCGCAGGGCGGAAACACGCTGACGGCCTTGCAGCTCCTCTTGTCGAAAGTCAGCGATGGTTCTTTTACATGAACCTCACACCATAGACAGTGCGAGACACGGCCGGCCTTTGATAACCCAGTTAGCTGCACTGGGGGGGGGTGGACAGTGACAACCTTGTGGAGAGTGGGACTCGAACCCCCAACCTTTGGCTTAGCGATCCAGCACCTTATACCACTAGACCACCACGGCCCCAAATAAGAATGTAAATAATAAAATAAAAATTACTTAATAAAAAAGTGAATAAATATGTGCACAAAAAGAGTAAGAAGTCAGAAGTTAGATAAGCAACTAAACCACAACATAATTATATGAGAGAAAAAAAAGTAATAAGTAAATAATTAAGTAAATAAATAATAATGTGACAGTGTGATACACTTTTAAAGGAAACTAAATGAAAAAAAAAAAAGAAGGTATGCACTATTGTATCAAACCTTGTTATATAATACAGTAAGAAATACTTCAGCATGGCAATATTACCATGACAACAATAAAGCAACAAAATCAGGAAAGAACTTAAAAATGTAAATATTACTGAAATAAGTTATTTAAATTTATGTGAATAAATTAATAAAAATGTGGCAGTGGTGGTCTCGTGGTATAGGGCGCTGGATCGCTGATCCAAAGATTGGGGGTTCGAGTCCCACTCTCCACAAGGTTGTCACTGTCCCCCCCCAGTGCAGCTAGCTGGGTTATCAAAGGCGGGCCATGTCTCTCACTGTCTATGGTGCGAGGCATGTAAAAGAACCATTGCTGACTTTCGACAAGAGTAGGCTGCAAAGCCATCAGCGTGTTTCCACCCTGCGATGGCCTGGGGATCTGTCCAGGGTGTACTCTGCCCTCACCCGAAGTTGGCTGGGATGGGCACCAGCCTCCCCGCGACCCAAATTAGGATTAAACGGCTACAGAAAATGAACTGAACTGATGAAATTAATAAAAATAAGAATGAGACAAAGAGAAAATATTGCAATTGTAAAGTAAGAAATTAATAAGGATAATATAAACTGCAATGAAATTTGATAAAGAAAATCAAAATAAATAATACAGTATGCACTATTATTATTTGTAGTAGTAACAGTAATAATAATAATTAAAAAATTAATAATGATCATAATGATAGTAGTAGTAGTAGTAGTAATAATAATAATAATAATAAGTAGTAGTAGTTAAAGTACAAATGTAATGTTATAGCAGCCAAACCCGAACCTGTACTGTAGTGCTGTGCTACTTACACTGAATGACGGTCTTCAGCATGGTTGCAGATCTTTCCTAATTCTGATGCCATATTGTATCCCCCTGTATGTATTTATATGTATGTGTATGCGAAGGTGTGTCTGTTTACTTTTCTCTGAGGGTTTTCCCCTCATACATCGTTTTATTATTATCAATATTACAAATGAAACTCGCCTCTCTCTTTCAAGCACAAGTGCTCACATACACATACAAGGGTTTTATTGATGTAATTTCCAATGAAAATGACTGCAGTGATATGTGATGGAGGGAATTAACATTCTTACATTATTTCGTTTTGAGTTCACACGTGCAGGTACACAAGAACCACTTCCTGTTTCTGGGCCGAGTTTATAGTTCTGTGCATTCCTCAAGAGCGCTTTCCCAACTGTTTATTTGTCTTTCACAGATCATTTACCTCCCCCACCACCACCACCCCGAAAAATATAGACCCAGTTTTCACCATCAGTTCGGTTCCGTTTGGGGATAAAATGCACATTGGACCTCAAGACAACTTAGTTCCCAGGACAGTCTGAACAACTCTTGTTGGTATGGATTCCACAATGTGTTGAAATTGTGGTCACTTACTGTGGCAGTGAAACAACATTTGGTCGGCTTTTCTAGGAAATCATTCCCTTTATCGTTACACAAACACCACCAGTCTGCGCTGCTGTAGGTTTCATCCATGAATTGATGCAATTGATGGCCTGATCATAAATCAAGATGAATCAAGGTGATGTTTGTTTTTGTTTTTTTGTTTTTTCCAAATCTGCAGGCTTATAGGAATGGAAGCAAATCAGGTCTTCTGCTACTGTAACCCATCCACCATGAGGCGAAACGTTTTATACATTCTGTGATGCTTCGCTGCTCACCACGGCTGTAAAGTGTGGCCATTTGACATTCCAGTTAACCTTAATATATCTGGACAGCCATGTCAGGGCATGTTCTTACCAATCAGAATAGTGCTGTGATATAAGTTCTGATCTTACATAATGAGTAAAAGTATCTTTTAAAAAAGTACGAGATATTTTCCATATTCTTTTTGTATAATGGCAAAACTGCCAAGTCATACTCAAACACATTTTAACTCAGAGAGAAAGTAAAAGTACATGACACGGAACGCAAGCAACAACAATGCCCTCAAGAAAACACCAAGCACCAAACCACATGACAAATGACCCAGTTAGTCAGCAAGTGTGGCAAAATTAGTCATGAAAATATTTCAATTGGAAAATAATTAATCAGAAAACTGACAGATAGCTCTGTTTAGTTTGTACAAAACTGGGATGTGTGATCTGATTGGTTCACCACCTTGGAATAACTGACATTTTCCACCTTCCAAACTTTTAATAACATTCATTATAATTCAATCAAGAGATTGTCTCATTTTAAGAATGTTCTGAGGTACGACTTCTTGACCTCAAGCTTAACCAGAGATTCCTGTAGCCCCTCAGGGTAAGATGTTGAGCGACTATGAATTTGAGGGACATCCCTTGTCCTGGTATGAAGTCATGACTGATGTATATTAAGGGTCTATGAGTAATTCCTGTACTCCATACTGTATAGCCGTGTGCTTCCCGAAGTACATTACTAACCTTTTATCAAACACCACGCACGTTTCGCTTCAGAACACAAACAAACAGCAGAAATACCCCAAAACTAAAATTGTGTGTGACAAACCACAGGATGTGAAAACCTTAAAATACTATTTCACACTAAATGCTCTAGTTTTGTACAGCTGGCATTCACAAAAAGTGGAAGCAACGCGACTGATTGATGAATGATTCAGTCCAGATACAGTGTTTATTTACAGCACAACACTCAAAACAAACAGAAGTATGCAACTGCTGAAAAACTTCTAAAACATGTCAGAAAAAAAAACAAAGATTATCACCAGTACCATTTACCAAATGGCTTAATCCGACTAGGGTTGCAGGAAGATTGACAGCTATCTCAGCCAGCACTGGATAAAAGCCAAGGTACACCCTGAACAGCTCACCAGCACAGCAAGAAGGACCCCGGTTCGAGATGCATGTTCAGAAAGGGGGCTACTGTGTGGTGTTTGCATGTTCTCGATGTCCTTGCTTGGGTTTCTTCCAGATACTTCAGTGCTTTGGAACTTGCCCCTTGATACGACTGTGAGTGGTTGTGTATTGGCCCTGTGGTAGATCAGTGAGCCATTTAGAGTGTACCCTACCGTCACCCACTGTTGGCCAACATAGGGACCCTGCGACTGGGATTAAGGGTTGGTTTAGTGACTGAGTGAAAGAGACTGATGAACAGTCCTTGAGAAAGTTGTTGTTACTATAGAAACAATAAGATATTACAACTACAGCATTAACATAACCGTAATAACGCTGTAGCCTGAAGTGTTGTTAAAGAAAATGAATCAGTGCCTGCTAAACAATCAGCATCAAGAAGTCAACACAACCGTGGTACAATACACTTAAATAAATAAATAAATGACAATATCAGAGACAAAAAAATTCGGCAGGTTTTTTTTTTTTATTGATCGGGGGTTTTTTGTAACATACTTCTGATTTCCTTCTCTGTTGACCAGTCACATTTCAACATTACAATTCTCCGCATGATGACCTTGAAAGTTAAACATGAACCTCGTTCAGTTCTCTCTCTACTGGAGGTGGATTTTTCTCTGGATATTTTTATTGCCTTTTGAATTACAACCATTTTAGAAAGCGGAGTTAAGAACTAGCACGTCTACCAAAATTAGCTAGTTATGAGCCTCGTATATGTTTGGGGTTCTTTAACAGTTCTTTTCATATCTACTGGGTTTTATTTCACTATTCAACTTGATTCAGTTTGATTTTCCATTTTGAGACGAATGTGACCAACAGCTAGCTGTCACTTTGCTACATCAGTCTGCGATCCGAACACTGCAGCGTGATCTTGCTTTCAGAAACAACAATGGAACATTAGCCTTTCATAACAAACCACACCAACCAACTTTTAATTGTTACGTAAAAGTTACACAAACTTAAACTTCATGGTGAGGAATAAGGTCAGCACTCACAGCCCAGACAACTACTTTAATTGTGGATTTATTACATCATAAACATTTCTTGTTTAATTATTTCGCTGATCTCCTATCCCGCTTCAGTGTTGGAATGTAAGCTCGCCTTAGCAACTTTATTGAAACATTTCTTTAAAATTGTTTTCACAAAGTCGTAGGTTACAGATGGCAGTTACAACTTTAGATTTGATGACTGTTACAAATTTAAAAAATAGTGATATTAATTATAGAATAATTTTGTTAAAATTTTAATTAAGAAATAGTTAAAAGTTAAAAAAAAATGTAGAATTAGTTAGCTATTATTAGTTGAAGGAAAGGGATCCGCTGAGCCTGAGGTGATTAGCAGTTTTAGTATATACTACACAGAAACATAAAAAAATAATAAATAAATAAATAAATAAACAAATAACAGTTAGATTATAATTGTTTATTTTTACATTAAAGCTTGATAGTGGTGTTTTTTTTTAATAAAGTGCATTTGTAGAGTTTGACTTATTAAAAAATAAAAAACAGATAAATGCCACTGTTTAATTATGACAAAAATTACTTTTTCAGTAGTTTTATTTTAAAGCACCTGGAAATTTTTGTATTTTTTTATAAAGCTACCTAAAAAATTGGTTTACCTTCATAATTAAAATAACGGCACTCATCTGTTTTTAAACTCAAACCCTTGATTTTTACCTTGAAAACAAGGAAGGCCATATTATGTAGTTTTCCTGTATTTTTTGGGGGGTGGGGCTTTGTTCAATTTTTAGCATTTCAGAATCAGTATTCCTCACAAAATGTTAGTTTTTGTCCATCATTCTGATTCAAGCATTACCTCTTTCCTCAGTGAGTTGAAGAGATATCTATGAGTATGTATGCCACGGGAATGGTGCAACCTGATTGGTGTGCTATATCTGTATAATAGATGTTATCCACCCTACAAACATGGGATAATGATTGAATCAATCAAAAACTTTAAATTAATTAATACATATAACTTTTGGATAATATTGTGGAGTACACACTAAAATACTTACTTTCTTCAGGCTTAGTGGATATCGCTGAATAGTCCATCCAGTTAGATCCTCCTCACCTTTAGTGAAAAATCAGTATTTACCCCGAGATCGCAAACCAGTCAGATTGTGCCGATCCCTTGTAGTATAAACTCAAACTCATAAAAAAAAAAAAAAAAAACAACTTACAGTATGTGTATTAAGTAACATTTTGCTATTTTTAAGAGTTGTTAGCAGCCATAGCATTATTATTATTATTATTATCATCATCATCATCATCATCAAGTTTTAATACCCGTTAGTTTAGCAATAATCTCATTAACCTGCTACACAATGGAATGTAATCTCGCCCTTTGCCACTTTAGCACATGCTGTAGGAAATGGAGGCTGTTATATGTATATATATATATATATATATGTGTTTTATATCATTGAGAATTTTGTTAACTATTCAGCGAATCAGAAATTAGCTTCAGGTTATATTTACACCTGATTGAAATTAAACAAACTAAATTTTCGCTTGTACTTTTTTGGTAACAAAACCTTTAGTTGTAATAACTGGATTGAGGTTAAAATTGTGTTTGGTGTGATTCAGCATAACATTAATGTATGTAAATTTTAAATACAGGATTCTCAGTGTGATATAGTAAAAGCCTTTATAATTTGGTTATTATTCCATCTTGTACTTACTGACATCCACTGAGAACAAAAGCTTTCAGGTGAAAGCAAAACTTTACCCAGAAATACTGTTAACCTGCTTCAGTGTTGGAATGTTGGGAATCTTGTGCCAGAAAACTTTAGCAAATTAAGCTTATTAGCAAACGTTGTAAGCTAAACTTATATGAAAGTTACGTTTTTTAAACCCTTCATGTTTAACATTCATAATCTGCATGTGGTGGGGGGGAAAAACCTGATTTTAGTCTAATTAGCCTTTTTTTTTTTTTTTTTTTTTTGGGTATTAACACTCTCAGAAATAACTTTCTGATATCATTTAGATTCATTTCAAGTCTTCCTACAAAGTATGACTAAACAATATCCCCACACTTAAAAATTTCGAACTTGAATTCACTGAAATATGTAGAGGGGGAGGTCGTAAAAACAAATAAACTAAGAAAGGGCTAATTTCCCCACACAATCTATAAAGTAAAGAGCCAATGTTTAAAACTTGAAGTGTATCGTAATGCTTTTTGGAAACTAAACCATAAAATTAAAGGCCAAAAATATTAATAATTTACTACATTTGTAACTGAAGGTGGATTAATATTTACTAACACAGCGGTAAATTCATTCATTGGATTCGTCACGGAAACAGCTTACTGTAGATCTAACTTTGCGTGTTTTTATAATTCATGGAATTTGCACAGATCTGTAGATGATACGAAACAAATGTGCTTTGCGTTTATGTAGCCAGAATATCTAGAAATGCATATACTGTATACAGAATATTTTAGGACTTTAGGTTGTACAACCCAAATGAGTCTGCAGGCCTTAACCCAGGTTACCCCTTGACATTCTTCTGCTATAGCGTGAGCATGCAGGAAAGCTGGTGGTGTGACTGATTGATACGGAACACTTCTACAGAAAGCTCGGAACACATGAAAACAGACACACGCAGCTAAGCTGAGCTGCGAGCCCTATGATGACACTAACGGCTCATCGGAGAAGGAACTTGAGCTGCTTCATGGACTCAGGAGGTCACAGGGAGCAGGCGCCTTTTCTTTTGGACATATGTCTCTGCTGGCTGTGCGTATGTCTATGGAGAGAAGAAAAAAAAAAAAAAATATATATATATATATATATAAATAATTATTCATACACTTTTTGAAATATGGACTTTGTGAATAGTGCTGGGGATTATGATTCAATTATCAGAGTTGATTCATTCAACTGAATCAAACTGACTCATTTGATCTTATAGTTTCTTGTGTGCAAATAATGCTTTGATTATTTTTAACATCTTTTTTTAAAATGTGTCTTTAAAATGAGAAAGGATTTACTGGGTCATTATAAATTATCGTATAATACTGTAAATAAAAGAGGCCTTCAGACCTGGTCAGATCTTCCACATCCACCAGCATGGCATCCTGCTCCACATGAAGCTCATCTCTAAGGAGGAGCAGCTGCACAAGCTCTTCATTCAGACCTGCGGGGGAGAAAAATTAGAAACAATATACACGCCCTTCAGATTCATTGGCTGACCTTTAACCTTGATCAAAAGAAATATGGTGGATAGTCTGTATTTTCTGATCCACATACAGTTTATCGATTTCTTGTCAGATGGCATGAATGGCATATTTTTAAAAATTAACAAAATTAAAACTGAAAAAAAAAAAATATTAAAATGTGAAAAAAATTATATATAATACCATAAATAATTATTTCATGTATTAATAGCACTCATACTACCTAATAGCAGTCATTCTGGTACTATAAGATTTCTGTAGCGATATCTCCCCTTTATATTTTTATATCTCACTCTCATGTTATAAGGTGATGTGGAATGATAAGAAGATATACAAGATAAAAAAATATATCAATAGATATTGGATACATTTTTGAGATCTAGATTATTGAGTGTGAATTTTGACCTCACCTTGTACCTGAGCATGGAGGTCATTGGTAATGACCTGTAACTGACCCAGACTCATATCCCTCAGGTCCACAGGCCTCAGGCTCCTCTTCATCAAACTCTCACTGATGTGGGGCATGTGCGGCAACTGCAACCACAAACAATTTGGAAACGCTTACACAGTTGTTTATTATTATTATTATTATTTATTGATCAGGGGCTATTCTTTGAGCAGCACGGTGGCGTAGTGGTTAGCATGTCCGCCTCACAGCAAGAAGGCCTGGGTTTGAATCCAGACCTGGGTGTTTCTGCGTGGAGTTTGCAAGTTCTCCCCGTGCTTGCGTGGGTTTCCTCCGGGTACTCTGGTTTCCTCTCACAGTCCAAAAACATGCACAGTAGGTTAATTGGCTAAATAATCTGCGGAGAGGGCTTCACCAAGTTGTACCCAATCCCTTTCTTCAATGGATAAAATATGTTTCAATCAATTATTCTTTGGACAAGGAAGCTTCCATCAGATTGGAGATGATCCAATTTTAAATCCATGAATTGTTAAAGGGATTCTTTAACAGTGTGAAGTAGGACATTATTTTTTGGAAGTGTGGTACTACAACAGACCCAGCAGGGGGTGGTGTGTACTTTCTACTTATTTTTTTTAATTAATTAATTTATTTATTTTTGCTTGGTGGAGGTTTGTGCTCCGAGTTGTTTTCTTCTTATTACTATTATTGGTAGTATTATATTGGTAACTGTTGCTGCTTATTCATTTTGCTTAGTAACATGTGTTTATCCGAATACAGATTGAAATCTGAAAGCAGAAGTGTGTAAAAGTGCAACTTACACAAAAAACTTATCATAAATAGAAGTGTGTAACTGATCTGACTGATGCTCAGTTGTGCGAGAAAAGAATTACACATGAATTTTCTCATTCATAAAAACCAGTACTGCTGGGAAGTTTCTATTAACTCTGACCCGCCAACGCCCAACACACATACACAGGACTGCCCCTGATGGTGCATTTTTGTCAGCACAAATCCTGAAACTGAGTACTCTTACATAACGCTGTATTGACACCTTGTTTTAGGGTGATTTCAGCCCGAGGGAGTCATAACGCCAAATTAGCAACAAGTCATTTTCCACATTAGATATAGTGCATTTTTTCCTTATGTGATGTCATCTTTTACTGACTTCAGTCGCAAAATGAAAAAAATAGTACCAACAAAAATCAGGAAAAAACCCTCTTGATTACATAACACACACCCCAGTGGCTTTACTAATCAATGTGTGTGTGCGTGTGAGACTGACCAGATCGGCCACCGGTGACCTGCGGTGTAACTGCACATGTCTCTCCACCTCCACCTGCATACGTGCCATGGGTCGAGCCATAGCCAGCGCCCCACGTGCTTCCTCCTCGAGCCGCCGCTGCAGCCGCCAGAACTCCCCGTCTTCTTCTTCGTCCTCACAAGTGTCCCGGTCCGAAAGAGACGAGCTGTGTTTACTCTGTGGACCAAAAAAACAAACAAAAAAAAAATGAAACAAAGTGTTTGGTGTCCAGCATGCAACCGGAATCCCATGATGCACCTCTGTGTCACTCTTCACAGGTATTTAAAAACAAGTACCACTGGAGACAAGGGTGTGTCCAAGCTGGTCTCTGTCCTGCTGTCCTCAGCATCACTGTCTTTATCACTGTTACCATCATTCATAAAACACACCTGGAGGTTCACACCACTCTGGAACCTAAAGCAGGATGAAAAACAAAATCATAAACGAGTTCAGTGCAAAAAGTGTCTTAACTTTGAAACACTCCGTGTTAAGATGAATGCTTAAAGGTACTCTCAGGGCTCGATCATGGTCGACAGGGAAGCCAAAACTTGATGGGAGAGAATCGTATAAAAAAATAAACAAAGATAATATTCGACAACATTGTACGTATCCATGTTCATGACTTTTATTGAGCCACATAATTAATACAGATGAAACTTGATGACCTTTATAAATTAAAATTTCAAGATGTTGAGGACATCAGAAGGAGCCCCGGGGAATTAAAACAATTAATAATGATGAATTGATTATGTAACTGAGACCAGATTTTTTGAAATTACATTATTGCAATATTTAACAAAACAGTGTTTTATAGGAAATTTTATTATTGGAGATTATATTAAGTATAACCTCAATAAATAATCTTTCAAAACTTTAGACCTGCTTATATCAAATAGGGGGAATCGTCCCTTCTCATGGAGGCCGCCATCTTGGACCACCATGTTTCTACCATACAGTGTACTGTACTCCAAACCTGTACAGGCTTCAGGAAAGAAACGTCAGTTGGTTGCAATCTGGAACCTCACCACTAGATGCCACTAGACACCATTAAATATTACACACTGCAGCTTTAAATTTCTGCGCCACTGTCCTCTGGTGGCGAAAAGGGGGAAGTGGGTTTAAAGAGAGGAAATGAAATTGTCACTGTTTATAGTTGCGATTCCTTTTGTGGTCAGCAGAGGGCTGCAAAAAGGATAGACTGTATCTTTAAGACACTTTCACCCACTCATCTGCTGTTTAGCAGTTTAGATTACTGTTCTTAATCCTATTAGGTAGGGCTGGATCTTACAACAGCTGACACTGAACAAAAGGTGGGGTACACCCTGAATAGCTCACTAATGCCATCTCAGGGAAAAGCATACCCAACCATTCATACTCACACTCTCGCCTGGGGCAATTTGGAACAACCAGTTAGCTAAATGTGCATGTCTTTGGACTGTACAGGGGGGAATCAGAGTACCCAGTGGAAACCCACACAGAAACGCTGTCGTCAAGCCCAGGAGCGGCTTGCTGCGAGTCGGACATGCTAACCACTGTGCCACCGTGCCACCTCTTTAAGAGGCATCGAGGTGAATATAATCAGAGCATGTAGCAGAGCCATCTTACATAATCAGAGCACGTGGACGATACACACCGTGGGGATGGGCTGCTTTTGCCTTCGAAGAAAACAGGTCCGTCGTCATAGAAACTGCCAAGGGCCAGTTTTTGTCTGATGGACTCCCTCTCGATTCTCTGGGCCTGGATAATTTGTTTACAAAATGTAAAAATTAGCCATAGCATTACGTCTTTAGCATTCATCATTGAACAAGACAAAAACATCAACTTGCAATGGTGCCAAGATTCCGAAAGTCACAATAACAGAAAATTGATCAGAAAAAAACCTTTTGACCAATCAGAATCCAAGGTTCAACAACTTTGGGGAAGAGACACCTCAGTGGGCGGGGTTGAATGATATCAAATTACTTAAAAGTTGCAGTTACAGTACATGAGGGACTTGCAGTGATGATTTTCTGCATGATGATGTTCTGTGTAACATGATGGCAGGGACGATTTTCCACAGGCAAACGTGCATCGACAATTATGACAAGTTATTGCGTGAAAGAATTTCCGTAAATGGCTATTTAAAACGGCCCCTCCTGACGATTTTCATCATCAGGTGACCTATTATCATGACTGTTTAATGAAAACCTTTCCGTTGATGTTATCTTTCATGACACGTCAGCTCCATCAGCATGACGCTTCCAGCGTAAAACTAAACAACGATCGTCAGCCACCTCGTAAGTCATGATGAAAACATCCTTAGAATATACCCCGCCCTTCCCCACCCCTTTGTTGTGCTCTTGTGTTTTGGCTCAGGCCTGTTGAAGTTAGCGCTCCATGAATAAGCAGAACGACTGGGCGGCTTCTGATCCGTGACGTAACGCTATCCATCAGTCATGCTTTCCAGCACATTCTATGACTCAGCTTACGGCTACCGGCTAAGCAGGTGCTGTTATTCTAATAGAAGATGAGGATACCGTAACGACGAGAGATCAGCTACCAAACACTTCATATGATGCTGTGATAATAGTTATTATTCAAACCAGAAGAAATTCAATCCTACATCACATTAACAACATCTTCATCACTTCGTGGAATCCAGACAGAAATCTGAGGATGAAAATAGTAATGACACCTAAACACACACACACGCACACACACACACACACACACACACACACACACACACACACACACACACACAGCTATAAGGATCAGCTGGAGATTAAAATCATCATTGAACATCTCACCTGGTAAACACATTTCTCCTGATGCACCATCGTTCAGCGCATGGCCGAGTGCAGCAGCAGCCACTCTTTCTACTGCAGTGTGTGTGTGTGTGTGTGTGTGTGTGTGTGGCAGAGGGAGAGGGAGAGAGGGTGAGAGAGAGAGAGAGAGAGACAGAGGGAGTGCGAGAGAGAGCGAGAGAAATACTGCCTGAAGAGACAGACACAGAGAGAGACACACACACACACACACACTTAGTGATGAGAAAAGGACGGGTATTGGATTGCTCGTAGGCACCCAGGAATGGAGAGAGTGAAGAGAAGAGAGGGGTGGGGAGGGGAGGGAAAGAGAGGGGACAGAGTTCGGAGAAAGAGTGAAAAGGAAGAGAGGGAGAAAGAGAGAGAGAGAGAGAGAGGAGACAGAGTTGGGAGAAAGTGAAAGGGAAGAGAGAGAGAGAGACGGGGATGGGACAGATTGGGAGAAAGGGGGAAGAAAGAGAGAGGGGTGGGGATGTGAGAGAGAGGGAGCGAAGGGGAAGAGAGAAAGGTGGGTATGAACGGAGAGAGCAGGGGAGAGGGGATGGGCGAAATTGGGAGAAAGGGGCAAGAGAGAGAGAGAGAGAGAGAGAGAGAGAGAGAGAGAGAGAGAGGTGGTGATAGGAGAAAGAGCGACTGGGAAGGAGTGAAAGAAATAGAGGGAGAGAGGTGCACTTTGAAGGAAGAGAGAGTGGGGTGGGGTGGGGACAAAGAGAAGGGTTGGGAAAACAGACAGATTTCATCCTTTCATCCTTCTGTGTATTTCCACCTTTGGTCTAAATAATTCCTCGCTTTTCTTTTCTTCCCCATTCCTTATAACAGTTAGACAGATAGACAGAGAAATCGAAAGATAAGACAGATAGATTCTTTTTTTCTACTATTACTTTTTTTACTCTGCACATTTTTCATCCTTTCTGTCCTTTTACTTTCTTTAAACTTCTTTTTCTTTATTTCATCTACATAAATAAATAAAATAACCATTGATTGACACACACACACACACACACACACACACACACACACACAGAGAGAGAGAGAGAGACAGACAGACAGACAGACAGACAGACAGACAGACAGAGAGAGAAAGAGACAGAAAGACAGACAGAGAGCGGCAGAGAGACAGAGACAGAGAGACAGGGGACCCTCGTGTGTTTTCAATGGTTCACCTATAAAACATTCCAAGAATGCCACCATGCCTCTCTCTCTGTACTTTACTCCTTTGATGTGGTTGACCGCCTGCCCTCCCGTGGTCTCTGATATTACACACACACACATACACACACACGTCCACATTTCGATATCCATGGATACCATCAACACACTGAAACTGGCCGTGATGGAGAGCGAGAGAAGTGAAGGATCTGTCCATCTTCATGACTTCTGACTCAGGTTACACCTTACTACCACACTATCTCTCTCTCTCTCTCTCTCTCTCTCTCTCTCTGTGTGTGTGTTGGATGCTTAACTTGTCTAAAGTGTAAGAACTCCCAAATTGTTTGGGGGGGGGTGTCATGTGACCACTTTTTCTTTCTTTGACACAAACGTTTGTAGACCCCTGTCAGAAAACTACCAAGATAAAGAAAGGTATATTATCACTGATTTAATATAAAATAGAAAAATTATGCATATTAAAATGTTTGTGGAAATAGTTATATCAAATGTTCAGTGGGTGGAGAGGATTGACAGTCTGTATTTCATCACAGGAAGTGGTGTTTCCATGGCAACGTAAACAGGACTTTAAAAGCAAGTGCGAGGTTGGCAGGTTGGGGACTTACCCTACTTTTTTTACAAATCGAACAGCAATGGAGTCAACAAAGGTAAATCTGACTGAAAGTTTAATTAGCCTTTAATTGGCACCAAATAATCATCTATCATCAACAGCCACTCCATCATCATCCACTCCTTCATTATTATGTAATCCATCATCATCATCATCATCATCCACTCCATTATTATGTAATCCATCATCATCATCCACTACATAATCATTATACAGTCCATCACCATCATCATTCACTCCTTCATTATGTAATCCATAATCATCATACAATCCATCATCATCATCCATCATCATCATACAATCCATCACCACCATCATCATCATCCACTCCTTCGTTATTATCTAATCCATCATCATCCAATACATTGTCATTATACAATCCATCATCATCATCCACTCCATCATTATGTAATCCATCATCATCCACTCCATCATTATTCGACAATCCATCATCATCATCATCATCATCCACGCCATTATTATTATGTAATCCATCATCATCCACTCCATCATCATTCAATCCATCATTAGACAATCCATCATCATCATCATCCACTTCATCATTTTTCTGTAATCCATCATCATCCACTCCATCATCATTCACTCAGTCATTATTAGACAATCCATCATCATCATCCAATCCATCATCATCATCCACTCCATCATTATTATGTAATCCATCATCATCCATTCAATCATTATTAGACAAGCCATCATCATCATGATCATCATCATCCACTCCATCATCATCCACTCCATGATTATTATGTAATCAATCATCATCCATTCCATCATTACAGTATTAGACAATCCATCATCATCATGATCATCATCATCCACTCCATCATTATGTATTCCATCATCATTCACTCCATCATTATTAGACAATCCATCAGCATCATCCACTCCTTCATTATGTAATTCATCATCATCCACTCCATCATCATTCACTCCATCATCATCCACTCCATCATCACACAATCCATTATTATCAGACTATATCATCCACTCCATCATTATTATACAATCCATCATCATCATCCACTCCATCAATATTACGCAATCCATCATCATCATCATCATCATCATCATCATCATCATCATCTCCATTCTGTCATTATCACACAGTCCATCATCCACTCCAATTATACAATTCATCATTCACTCCCATCAACATCTCTTCCATCATTATTATACAATCCATCATTATCATCCATTCTTTCATCATCATCACCATCATCCACTCAATCATTATTATACAATCCATGATCATTATCCATTCCATCAACATCCATTCCATCATTGTTATACAAGCATTTACATTCACAGCATTTATCAGATATTCTGATCCAGAGCGACTTACAGAAATGCTCTATCAGTGAATATACTGGTTTGTTACAACACAGACTAAGTATACCGTCAGTCAAACTCAGAAGGTAGGTGTGTTTTTTTTTTTTTTGTAGCTGCATAGCCATCAGTGTGTTTCTGCCCCTTGCTAAAGGGTTGTATCAGGAAGGGAATCCGACATAAAAACCTATGCCAACTGAAACGTGCGATGATTCGTTGTGGTGACCCCTAAGGAAAAAGGGAACAGCTGAAAGGAAAAGAAGAAGTGGTGTGTGTTTGTAGACAGCACAGTGCTTAATCCAAGTCTTGCAGAAAAAAAGGTAAGTTTTCAGTCGCCCTTTGAAGATACCCAGTGACTCAGGGGTCCGGATGGACGTTCATTCCACTACCTAGGAGCCAGAACAGAGAAGAGTTGAGATGCAACTCAACTGGGAGGGATCAGTCTTGCGGTGCTAGAGGAACCGAGAGAACGTGGTGTAATGCGAGGTGTGAGCAGATTTGGGAAGGTTGAAAACAAGCCATGCAGCTGCATTCTGGATCATTTGCAGAGGTTGAACTCAACAAGGTTGAACTTTGAGGTAGCACAGTGAGTTACAGTAATCTAGTCTTGAGAACAAGTATCTGAGCAGCCTTCCTGGAAAGACATGGAAAAAGCCTTCGGATATTAAAAGAGAAGAAATCAGTATGATCGAGAAAGATTAGCGATATGGGAAGAGAAGAACTGCCACTTAGCTATGGCCACTCCGAGACGTTGTGCAGTACCTGAAAGAGAGATCACAGTTGCCGAAGAGTTCAAGGAGATTGCAAGATCTTGATGTGGGGATGAGTCAGCTGAGATGAACAGCAATTCAGTCTCGCTGGGAATAAGCTTAAGCTGGTGAGCTGCCATCCATGAGGAGATACTTGCCAGGCATGCAGACATCCAAAGATGCTATCCCTCCCAGGTCCTCCCCTACACACCCCTGCTGGGGAGTTATTATTCTGGGATGCTTCACGTGGAGGGATAAACCACTTTGTGAAGATCTACCAGAGACCAGACTTCATGCCTATGGTCTCCCGATCCGTATCATTGTTACTTCCTGATAGACAGACACACACTCTGTGGCATCACCTACTGCCATTGTATCACATCACCCTACACACTTACTACACGTGTCAAAGAGGACTTACCATGTACCTCTATCGGTCGTCCTGCCAAGATATCGCAATAATGTGTCACATGACCTATACACAGTGTGATGATGTCACAGAGAGGGGACATATTACACCGGGATGTCCCACCTGCAGAGGTTTATGCACTGCTTCGGGTTTAATCACAGGCAGTGGCATTTCCATGGCAACAGCCTATAAAAAGCCTTTAAAAGTGTGTGTGTGTGTGTGTGTGTGTGTGTGTGTGTTGGGGGGTTGAAAACAAGAAAACTGTAGCAGAATGGAATCCACAGAGCCAACAAAGGTAAACGTGACCAAAACTTTCATTCAACCTCACATCGTCACACACTCTGCACACTACAATTTTGACAAAAAAATAAATAAATCTGGCAACCGTGTTATTAAGTAGTGAGCACATCCACCTCGCAGCAAGAAGAGGTGATGGTTAGAAATGTTGGGCTCAGTGAGTGGTGCTTCTTTGTAGAATTGCAGAGTGCATGCTCTCCCTGTGCTTGTATGGGTGTCGTCTGGGTTCTTCAGTTTTATCCCACAGTGCAAAAACATGCACATTAGGCCAACTGGCTGTTCTAAAATACCCCTGTGTGTGGATGCAAGCGTGAATACTTACATGTGTGTGAGTTGGCCCTGTGATGAACTGGCGAGCGGTTCAAGGTGTACCCCGCCTTCACCCTGAATTGGCCGAGATACGCTCCAGCCTCCCCTGAACCCTCATGCAATTACAGTACATGTTTCAGCAAATTAATGGATAAATGAATGAATGATCCTCCTCCAATGAAAATACTTATAGAATCTGTGTATGGGGCAGGTGATTCCTCTCCTAATGAGCTTCTATTGTGCAGAATTGAAAATAACTAGTTGCTTTAAAAAACATCTAAAAATCTAAAAAAAAAAAAAAAAAACCCAAAAACTAGTTAAACTGCCAGTAGAGCGAATGAGCAGTTAATGAATAAGTGATATTTGTAAGGCTGCTGTAGAACCTGCCCCATTCGTGAAGGAGTCGCTCCTACACTCATTTCCTGTATTTTCCTGATGGTCTTGTTTCGCAGAAAAAGATGAAAGAATCATCATCAGCACCTCAAAACAACGACTTCCACGGAGTCCTGAAATTCCGAAGAGAGTGTGAATGGGACAAACTTGATCTTGTGGCTGCGGTACGGCCTGCGTACTTTCACACAGTGACACATTCACACTGAAATACCCAGTCGTACAAAACACATACTGCCTGTGAATGAGATAAGTTTTTACTGTAGAAACCACAATGGGGCTGAACAAATGCATTAAAGGTATGGTATGTAACATTTTGGAGGATGTTTCACCCAAATAAGTATGAATTTCCCATTGGGGTCAGTGGGGCCAGTGGCGTAGTGGTTAGGGTGCTGGGCTCAGGATCAAGAGGTTGTGTGTTCGAATCCCACTTAGACCCCCCCCCCCCCCCACTGTGCTAAGACCCCTGGGCAAGGTCTTAACCACAAGTGTGCCTCTGTTCACCCAGCAGTATAAATGGGTACCAGTTAGTTGAACTCCTGGCAGCTTCACGCTATGGAAACTGGGGATAAGCACCTGATGATCCACTAGGCTCGGGTGTAAAAAGCCCACATTACCGTCCTTACCTTACTTACCTTCCCTTTGGGGTCTGATTCCTTGCAACCCAGGGCCAAGTGGTGTAATGCTTACGTAGATGGACTCATGCTTGACAAGTCCATGGTACGTAGATGGACTCATGCTTGACAAGTCCATGGGTTTGAAGCCCCATTAGACCCCCACCATGCTAAGGGAACACCATTGTCTAAACCAGTGTGTCTCTGGTCACCCAGCAGTATAAATTGTTACCAGTAAAAAATACTGTATAGTACTCGCATCCCATCCAGGAGGAGTTGTCTTTATAGTCTGTTTATGGGCTGTGTTGGCTTCGTGGTTAGTGCACTGGATTACTGAACTGAAAAACGATTGGAAGAATACTCACTCATTCATTCATTCATTCATTCATTCATTTTCTTAACCACTTAACACTAGGGTTATGAGGAGGTTGGCCCCATCTCAGCTGCCTCTGGGTGAGGGCAGAGTACACCCTGGACAGCTCACCAGGCTATACAGCCTACTCTTGATGAAAGTCAGGAATGGTTCTTTTACATGCCTCTCACCACAGACATTAAGAGACATGGCTGGCCTTTGATAACCCATTTAGTTGCACTGGGGTGGACAGTGGGGCTTGAAACCCAGTAATCCAGCAGCCTACTACCAGGCCATCACTACCCGTATTTAAAGTATACAGTATATAATTGGTGTAAAAGTTAATAGAAACTGTCATTTGAACTGTTCCAGCCCCCTGACACAAGCGACCATACAGTGTGGTGCGAGTTTTGTGGTGCCGTTGCAAAGCCTTTGCTTGATTTTTACAAGACTCCGACTTCAGAGGTAAGTTTAAAAATGTTACCTTCAACCAGCTACCTAAAGCCATCACCGAATAAACCTCAGTTTAAAAGTATACAACATTTCCCGACCCCTTATATACATTGTTGTATATTGTTGCATATTATTGTGTTGTATATAAACTATTTGGCAGAATGAGTTTACTTGGTCAAATCCACGTATTTATATGCGGAATCAGGTTCAAATCCTTTGATCTTTGCCGATTTTCCGTATTGAAACGTGGTTGGTTACACCTGGTATTCCTCAGTCATTCCGTGTTGAAAATGAACGTTCCGCTTTCATTACGCTTGTTCCGCAATCATTCCGAAGGTCTTCCTTCTAAAATGAAGTAGTGCCGTCCGTAGTCGTTCCTCGAGTGTTCCGTGCTTTCCATGAGCGATCCGTGAATGATCCGAAAGTCTTCCTTTGCAACCCTTTCCTTGGCTATTCGCAGAGGTTCCGAAGGTAATCCGTGCGCTTTTTTATGCATGTATTCCTACATTGTACCACAGTCTTTCCGTGTCTGTTCCGCACATGCCGTGAACTTTTCCGAAAGTGTTCCGAATGTACAATTTTCCGTCGGATTTTGACCCATTTCCCATGCAAAAATGCCAAAACTCCTCCATAGAGTGCGTTCCGCGCCTTTCCGCCAGGATCATTGCATTCCGCACTCCAGTGAAATGGGACCATAAAGATGAAGATTTATAAATACCATATAAATACCATAAAGATGAAGATTTATAACACCCCCTACTGATGGTACCTCAAGAGCCTGTAACAGTGAATTTCTCCATTGTGAGATTAATAAAGCTGTATCTTATCTTATGTTTTTTTTCTAATGAGCTATTTCTACCATTATAGGATCATTTGTAACTGTACAATATTCTAAATAATTGGCACAGAGATCATGAGGAAACAAACCTCTTCATATGCAAAATACAAAACAATGTCTACCTATATGCATTATAACCCACATTACAATAATTAGAATCTACAGTAGACAGCTATCCCTAGTTACAAAAAAAGTGGGTACTTCACCACATTCTGCAAATGAGTCAATGAGATGGGCAACTCATGCTAACAAGCAAACCGATGGTAAAACGTAACCCGTAAGATAAATTGTATGATTAGACATACAATGGCATGAAAAGCCAATTCTGCTGTTAATCTTGACAAAATTGATCGCCACCATTTTTTAAATACTGTATAAAACTTTGCATGTTACTGTTTGAACATGGTCAATGGTTTGGTACTTCCCTATATCAATAGGTTTGTATTTTCATATAAACAAATCAATCCACAATACCGCGCTCAGTAAACGACTCCTACCTCACCCATCCACCAACATCCATCCACTCCCCATTAATGCAATACTCATTTACTTATCTGCAGAAATTCTGCTGCGATCAGTACATGGAACTGTTTAAGAAGTTAGAGCAGCAGTGGATCTTGCTGCAGGATCATTCTGCTGAATCTTCTCAGGAACTCCACATCAATGACGAGAAGCTGAAGAAGTACACAGTCAGAGCAAGATATCAAGACGTGTAATTATCACCTACATCACACTATGCTGACATGTGTTTAAGCAGGAAAAGGAAATATATATATACACTGTACCGTATTTGTAATCGTACGGTTCGTTGTACTGTACGTCTCTGATGGCCTGGTGAGCTGTCCAGGTTGTACTCTGCCCTCGCCCAGAGTTGGCTGACATGGGCAACAGCCTCCCCACAACCCTAATTAGGATTAAGCAGTTCAGTAAATGAATGAATGAATGAACTGTATGTCCACAAAAGCAGACCCTTCTGTACAGTTTAGCTTCCTATCTAATAACCAGATTGTGAAAAATAGCTTGCTCACGAGCATGTTCGCTAGAAAGATAAAACTAACAGGGTTATTAGCTAGCGTCATAGCTAATAACTAGCGTGCTCACTTCTTTCTTCTTTTCCTTTCGGCTGCTCCCTTCAGGGGTCGCCACAGCGAATCATCTGCCTCCATCTCACCCTGTCCTCTGCTGCATCTTCTCTTACACCAACTACCTTCATGTCTTCCTTCACCACATCCATAAATCTTGTCTTTGGTCTTCCTCCAGGCCTTCTGCCTGGTAGTTCCAACCTCAGCATCCTACTACCAATATACTTACTCACTATCCCTCCTCTGTACATGTCCAAACCATCTCAAGCTAGCATCTCTGACTTTGTCTCCAAAACCTCTTACATGTGCTGTCCCTCTGATGGACTCATTCCTGAGCCTATCCATCCTCGATACACCCAAAGAGATGAATTGAAGCACAAAGTAGAGGGATCCCTGAATATGAATGTTTATATTACTAAAAACTAATTCTTACATATAAAACACACACACACACACACACACACACACACACCCACACACACCCCCCCACCCCCACCCACACACACACACACATGCACACACACACACACGCACACACACCTGAGTCTGGGAATCCCTGGTAGAAATTTCTGCTAGTGTGAGCAGTTAAGCAAGTGGAAGATTAAAGGATTTCCAAAAGGCATGAATTTACAGATGATACATTCACATTACATCTTAAACAAAACCATCTTCTATTTTCATCTTTAACATTTTCTAAATACAAGCAAACCTCGGTTTTCGAACGCTTTGTACATCGAACAAATCGGTAATCGACCAAAAAATTCGGAATTTTTTTTTTTTGTCCCAGAATTCGAACAAAATTTGGAAGCCGAACGCAAAACAAAACGAGAGACACAGCTGTCGAGGAGGAACATCAAAATTATAACCAAATCGTCAAAGACGTCGTCAATATATTCATTTACATTTATTTGACATGTTTCATTGCTGCATAATGTTTCTACACATTTCTTTACACACACAAAAAAACACACAAAAAAAAAAAACACGTAACATACTGTAGACTAGACTAGGCTGGGCTGGGCTGAGCTGGGCTGGGGTACGAGTTGCTGCGGCAATTCTTATCTGAGCTTAGCCTACTCTATATTAAGAATTTGTGTGTTTGCTCTGTTGCTTCACATTTAATATACAATTTGATATGTAAATGACATTATGAAATAAAATATGTTTTAAAAAGGTCGTTTTCTAGTGTCTTGGAACAGATCAAGACCATTTACATATTTGTTTAAAAAAAAAAAATAGATTCAGAATTGGAACAAATCGCTATTCGAACAGCCTTCTGGAATGAATTGTGGTCAGAAACCGAGGTTTGTGTGTAACAGAAAAGGAAAAATACCACTGCAAATGTTTGGGCACCCCGCATTCTTAATACTTACCATCAAGTATCACAGCTTATAAACGCTTTTTGTAGGTAGCCAAGAGTCGTTCAATTGTTGTTTGAGAGATTTTCACTCACTCTTCTTTACAATGGTCTTCCAGTTCTGGGCCGTCTTGCAGGCACCGCTTTTGGAGGTTGATGCACAGATTTTTACTGATGTTTAGGTGAGGACACTGTGAAGGCCTTGGCAAAGCCTTCAGCCTGAACCTACCTATTGCGGTAGTTCATTGTGGATTTTGAGATGTGCTTAGGATTATTATATCCGTTTGGAGAAGCCATCCTCCTTTTATCTTCACATTTTATGTTTGCTACCAGAATTGGTTCCCTGCACCTCTGGCTACAATCCAACCTCAAAGCATGATCGATCCACCTCCGTACTGGTGACAGCTGGACTGATGTCCTTTTCATGAAATTCTGTGCCCTCTGTTCTCCAAACATACCTTTGCTCATTCTGGCAAAAAAAAAAAAAAAAAAAAAAAATTCTATTAACCCCATTGCTATAAAGGACAAGTTTCAAAAACGCACCGGGCTTGTCTAGATTGTTTTTTGTAAAATTCACAGTAGAGGTTGTCTTATGATGATCCTTCCATGAAGACCATATTTGTGTAGATGTCTTTGAACACTTGAACAGTGTGCCACAACTCCAGTATCCATGAAATCTTCGTTGAGGTCTCTTGTAGTATTTATTAACTTTTGAAAGTTGAATCAACTGGTCTTTCCTAATGATGACTGGACGAGCCATGACCCTATCAGGCTAATTAAGGTCTTATATCCCATTGGCAAAGTGGAGCCGGTGGCGGGTGCTGCGGAAAATTGGGTGTTCAAATCCCAGTTAGACCCTCACTGTGCTAAGACCCCTGGGCAAGATCTTAACCACAAGTGTGCCTCTGTTCACCCGGCAGGATAAATGGGTATCAGTAAAAATATCCTGGGAAGGTAACCTGTGATGGACTGCCATTCCATCCAGGAGGAGTTGGACTCGTATTCGCTTCACGCTATGGAAACCGGGGATAAGCACCGGCCTGATGAGCTACTATGGCTCGGGTGTAAAAAGCCCAATGGACTTTACCTACCTGCCCCATCAGCAAGCTGTGATACTTGCCAAAAGGAGAGGCTACTAGGTGTTAACTATAAACTATGAAAATAGCTTCTCCAGCTAGACCCTCCTTTGCCTTTGGGGGTCCGTCCAAGACCCCTCCAATCCTTCCACATACATGAGCTCTGTTCTAACTGCAGGTTCATGCACACGAGGGTCATACATGAGCAGGAGCATTTGATTGGTCATTTCCCAGTGGCATTGGTTTGGAATTTTTTTTTTTTTAAACTTACAGGATTCCAGATGACGGATTTCTTCGAGCCCATGTTATGTTATTGATTGCCGTTAGGTGTAAAGACCATTTCAACCAATGCCGTACTGTGTACACAGTTAAACGTTACCAACCCCAGTGTTAAAGGCTACTATATATTTATTCGCATAATCCTCCCATACTACGATTTTCCCGTATAGTGGCCAATGTTTACAACACACTCTTTTATAGTTATTTTATCATAAGAATGAACAACACATGTAACACATTTCTTGAATCTTTTCAAAGCGTTCATAAGGTTACAGAGGCACGTCGCAGGAAGGTTAGAAGACCGATTGCAGAAAAACGTGAGTACACAATGTTTTACTATCCGGATCTGTTTCAAATATCAAAGCCAGACATTACAGAAAGCTCATCCATAGAACCTCAGACACCCATGTTGAAACATGGCTGAGTTAATAATCCAGATTTTTTTTCTGGCAGCAAACGAGGGGGGAGGCTGCAGAGTGTCAACTACAGGAACATTCACCACCATCAATTTCCGGCTGTCCGAATATATCCGTGGCAGGCAGATGGGGCACATGACTGCGTGGGACGACAAAATAACAGAAGAAAAGCCCAGAACATTCCAGCTCTGCATCCCTAATAGTTCTCCTCCAACTCGGTTTGGTCTGTGCCATCATCAGGTGATTACTGATTATAAAATTCTCTCTTTAAATAGTTATGGGTAATGAATGATAACATAAGAGCGAGAGAAAAGTTCCCTCAGTGGGAACATGGCTGTAGACTCGAGAAACAGCCACAAAGGTAGGTCCAATGGTCAATATCATATGGATCCCAACAACACTACAGACATCTCATTAAAATAGAAAGAGAATAACCCTGTTTGTTACATGTCAATCACAGTGACACTAGCCAATCAGAGATCCGAAAGTTCCTGTAAGCAGAAAAGAAGGGTTGTGCTTTTCCTTCAAGCGTGTTACACCACCCTGTTGATAAAGGTGCACTTAACCGAGAGATTGCAAGTTTAAATACACAGCTGTTGATGCAAAAACAGGTAGATGGCTAGCAGTGCATGTCACAGAGGAGGTGTGACAGGGAAGGGGGTGTGTTTTTAGTCACTGAAGTGCAAGAGGAATCACTTCTTAATAAACATTCATCTCTTATGGTTTGTCTTTCACAGGGTCACGTACAGAAATTTTACTCGAACGGAAAAAAATTTCTCACGACTCTTCCGGACGGCACGGCTCAAGTCTTGTATCCTTTCAAAAGCTTTCACATTTCTTCTAATTAAATCCACACCCATGGGCATCATATTGGTGGTGGACGTAAGTTTTTTTTCTATGCTAAGGCATGTTTTGGAAATTATTGCTAACGTCAGTACTATGAACTGTGCGTATCGAGAAAAGCAGAATATTCCTTATCCTAGCCTGTGTAGCTATCCTTCGGGAAAGTTGGCTATTATCGCTTTCACAGATGACACGGAGGGGGTCTGCATCATCCTCGATGACAAGTCGGGCTATGCAATCAGAGCCTTCTTTCAGTCAGGCGGTATTGCAGAGTGTTACCATAGCAACAAGAGTATCTGGTAAGACTGTATGACCCTTGATTTATATCATATAATGTAATGTGGAAAGAATATTTTTTTTTGATGAAAAAGACAAATATACATCTAAAAATAAGTAAATAATATTCATGCATAAAAATATAAGTACAGCAGCATGGGGGCGCACTGGTTAGGATGACCACCTCACAGGAGGGCATGGGTTCTATTTCCATCCCCAGCGTGTTTGTGTGGAGTTTGCATGTTCTTCCTTTGCTTGCCTGGGTTTCCTCCGACAGTTCAGAAACCTGGCCAGCAGGCGAATTGGCTGTTCCAAATCACCCAAGGAGTCAGAGTGAATGTTTATTAGCCCTGTGATAGCCTGGAGAGCTGTCCAGGGTGTACCCCACCCTTTTTGCCTAGAGTATGATGAGATGGACACCAGCCTCCATGCGACCCTTAATCGATAGAATAAAACGGCTTAGAAAATGAATGAAGAATTGACATATGATATGAATATTACATTTTCAGGTTACACCTGGATATGTGGGGAGGGCGGTGTGTAAATGAAGACCGGTCCAAGAGAAGGACGTGGCAATGGAAGGATCACATAAGCAACCCGACCTTCAAACCCACTTACCTGTCACTCAATAAAAACATCGGTGTTCGAGTTCACGGACAAGAGTCTATTCTTGTGACCTTCCTGGCCGCAGGACAGCAGGCTCGCTTTAGCGTCGGCAGCTGCTCACAGGTACGGTGTCCTGCTTATGTCTTTTCATGATGTTCAGATACGAGCCATGTTTATAGTAATAGCGTTCACAGAGAGGTGTATCTGTATACAGACCAGCACGCCTGCTCCATCTCCGGAGAAAGAGGAGCTGATGCTGCAGGTGAACCTGCTCAACGCCCGGATGGCACTGGAACGCCTGCGCTTGTGCCTCGGTTTCCACTGGAACACTCAGCGACAGTCTGTCAAACTTCCACTGTTCCTCATCTCACAGGCACGGAGACTTCTGAGACTGAGCGCCACCATACAGATGGGGGAGAAGGACAAGGCCTACATACAGCACTGCCTGCGGGAAGCCAAAGAGCCCTGACCTCAGGATAGTACACCAGACGCCTATAAAATACCAAAATCTAATATGAGACTTACAGGGAAAATATCCACCCTGATGTTTTCCTATAGCTGAACCTCCTCATGGAGTTCATCACCTCGGTCTTCCAATGATCATAACAAGCTTTAGCAAATTAAATTCAACATAACCTTTACTCTCTCTCCAGCCTTGCCTTTTCTTTCATTTTAAATTATTAATGGCAGCATGATCGTGTACGGATTAGACCACTTTACAGCAAGAAGGTTCTGGGTTCAAGTCCCCGACATGGCCTGGGTGCTTGTGTGGGTTTCCTCTGGGAACTCCAGTTTCATGACCGTTAGCGAATTGACTACAATTATGCTGCCTTCATATGCAAGTGTGATTGGTTTGTGTGCATGAGCCCTGTGATGGCCAGATGAGCTTCACTGTTGGCTGAGATGGGCACCAGCCTCTGCACAACGCTTATAGGAATAAGTGGCTCCATAAATAAACGAGCGAGTTAAAGCTGGACATGTAAGATGTAAGCGATTTAGCCGCGAAGTCGTCTTCCAGCCGAAAATACCGCAAATTACCTTCAAAATTAGCGTTTACTTCTAAAAAAACGTATCATATTGGCAGGAATCATGAAATGGAAAATGCGTGAAATATTCTAATTTAACTTGGGCCTGAAAACGTGAATGTGGATCTTTTACCTCAAATTCAACCAACAATTAATTCCTTTCAGAATAAACTTTGCTTGTACTTTCGGACAGGAGCGCTTACGTCCTCATCGGCAAGTTTGCCACAAGATGCCGTTAGATACCACTAAACCTTAAAAGTTCTAAAAAGATTTATAAAAGTATTAAAAAGTATTACAGAAATATGACAGACATGTGCTATGATTAGGCTTCATTTTATTATCTTTAATATGTTCAGCGAAATATACACAAAGTTAACTGATCAATAAAACATTACTACGTGAAATATCCGTAATTCGGCCGAAGTGCAAGTAAGTGCACATTTCTGTAAGATCTAGTAAAACATTTTAGGCAGAAATCTTGTACTGAACATCTATTGAGCTGCTTGTGGAATTCAGTAGTCATTGAGCGGGTGTGTGGAAGGGTTTGGGAGCAGAGCTTCTCTTGAGGGGCGTGACAGCGAACAGTGGGCGGGGCATCCGGTCTACACCAGTAGTAGGACTACTTTCAGTGCAGACCTTCATGAAGGTCGCCTCACGACCACAGTAGAGTCGCACTGTAAAAATCTGTGTGGGGAGAGGAGACAAAACCGGTTAATACAATTTAATACAAGTCATATAAGTGTGTGCACGTGCGCGAGCGTGTACAAGTACTGGAAAAGGACATGAGCTCTGAGTTAAGAGTGATATGGTGGAAGTCTGTCCATAGGGATGTTCATCTTCATCTCGTTCTCTAGAATCTGCACCAGCTGCTGCATGGAAGGAATATGTCCCGACTCCAGCTTGGACCACACGGGAACATCTACAAATGCAGCCGCAAAAAGCACATGAGCTTTATTACCATTGAAAAGGAACATGTTACAATAAACCTGCAGTCTGTGTTACAGGAAAAATCTGACCAATCGAAATCCAGCCCTTTAAAAAAAAAAAAAAAACCTCAAGGTGGAAATCCTGTTCATGGAGCCTCACCATTGAGTGTGATTTCAAAAGCCCCCGTGGACATGCACTGGTTCTCGAGCATATTGCTGAAGAAAAACACCATCATGCAGGCGTAGATCTGCCCAAAAGAAAACAGAAGGTGCTTCAACATCCCAACAGTCTACAGTGGTACCTTGAATTACGAGTGTCTTTTATATTGAATTTTCCATGATACGAGCTTCGATCCCACCAAAAATCTGCCCCATCCAACCAGCAAAATTTTGATTTATGAGCTCTGCTGCGTGTGTTCCTCTGCACTCCAAGAACACCTTGTGCAGTGCTTCGCAATTATTTTCTGTGACACCCCCTCTAGGAAGGGGAGGAAAAAAAACAAAAAAAAAACCCCAGCATTACACTTAATTCTAGTACAGTATGGCAAAAAAAAAAAAAAAAGCATGTTCTCTAGAGTCATACATCCCCCATTTGAGAAGCACTGGCCTTGTGGGAGCTCACTACGAGCCTCGCCTCGCTGGCATAGCATGCACACAAAATTCGACTCCTTCTCTGTTAAGCACCACCTCCTGCCTGCCCACGTGACATCTTTGCACGCTGTCGATGATCAGAAGGGTTATTTTATTATTATTAATGTGAATGTACGTGTATCATGAAATGTTCATTGTTTTTACATGTTTATCTTTAATATATTGGGTCAAATGTGCGTGTTTGTGGCAAGGTATAGGAGTTTGTCAGGGGGTTGGAATGGATTGATTGGTTTGCTGTTATTATGTGAATTTTTGTTTTATTTAACGAACTTTTCAACTTCTGAGCTTGCCCTCAAGAACGGATTAAATTCATAAGTCAAGGTACCACTGTACAACCTTTTCAAAAATGGGTGATTTTTTTTTTTTTTTTTTTTTAAATAACCGAAACCCAGTGCTTATTTATCCATGAATAACTGTAGGGACTTCACACCTTCAGAAGAGAAGTGCTGTCAGAGGCTCATTAGTCCCTGAAGCTTCCTACACAAACAAGCATGGCACCTCGGAGATTAGTCCTAACAGCCCTCAAATGCACACATTAAATGGTCAATTCTCACCTTGTTCTCCTGACACCAAGTCCAAAGTCGTGGTGGCTCCATGCCGAAAAGTGTGAACGGGTCTTTGCCTACGATGATCAGCCCAATCAGGAACAATTTGAAAATGGACAGAAAGGAAGCGATGTGCCTGAAGTAAAAATCACACCATATAAATAAATACAATAAAGTCCTACAAAGCCTGATCTGTAACATTTCCAAAAACCCAATTTCCATCATTTAAAATTCTGTATTAAATATATCTTGTCCTTCGGAGTCCCTCATAATCATAGAACTCTGAAAAACAAAACCAAGCAGATTGCCGCCTGCAAGAACCTGCAGCTTGTCAATAGAAAAGGGTGCAATACATACAAAGTGTCTTCACTGACAAAACTATTACTGTAGAGGACACCACAGGACATAGGACATGGTACAATCTGATTGGCTCTTTATTTCAAACTAACAGACATTATCTACCTCACATACATTGGATAATGCTTGAATTATCTAAAGGGCACCTAGAGTGAGTGAGTGACTGAGTTTAATACACACACTTCAAATTTTGAGTTCTTTTCAGAACCAGGTCCCACTACCAAGTTTGATGAAAATCAGATCAGCTGTTTGTGCATAATCCTTCCAACAGAAATAAAATCCTGTGATAAATGCTCATTAAAAAAAAAAATCAATTTCTGGATCCGGATCGTTATTTAGACCTGCTAAAAATGTTTTTGGTTTACCAAGCCCACACCCCATTCCTCCACCAAATCTGCTGAAAATCAGAAATTCAGTAGTTTGTGTACCGGTAATTCTGATAACAGGTACTGGGAAACACCCCCACCCCCACCACAGGTAATTCAATTTTGATTGCTTATTTTTACATTACATTTTTGTTTGCTTTTCTTATGTTCCCATGCAGTAAGTATACTATACACTAAAACAATTATTCACCTCGGGTTGGGTGAATAGTGCTGAATATCCAAGAATAACTTATGTAAGTGGGAGAGGAGAGTGAGGAAATATGTCCCAGCTATAACTTGCATAACAGGAACAAATATGTAACCCGTTATTTCTTACACTGATCCAGACATATACGCAAAAGTCATGACTAAGGATATCTGGAAAGTCAAGTGGACTGCGGCATGCTCTTGGTCGCATGATGGTTTCTTTACGAATTAACTGAAATTTTCTCAATAACTGTTCAGTCACATGAATTATTCACCATGCTATAGGCCAGGACTGCTTGGACCCCTCAGATCACTCCTGCAGATATTACAGAATGATAGAATGCTGCTGGAGTCTCACCTGTAAATAGGGAGAGGAAGATAGTTCTCCCCCTGGATACGGATGTCTGGATACCGCTGGGACAAGAGCTGTGTGTACTCTTCAAACACCCGCTTGTAGCCTCAGGAGATACTGCAGCAAAACACAGAATTGTACAACATGAGGGTGAAGCCTCCACAAAGTAATCAGCTTCTAAAAAGAGATTTGTTTCAAAACATGCATGCAAAATAAAAATCCTGAGCAAAAAGATTTAAAATATGATTAAATAACGAGGAAAAAATAAACCTGCCTGTTCACAAGCTGATATTTTTCAAAACATTTAAGATTAGGAGTGAAAACCATTTCTTCTATTTTTATCAGTACTACATAAATATAAACAATAACAAATCACTTATCAAATTATCATTATCCATATTTATGAATCATTTATTCATTCCTCTTTATTTCAAGAGGAATATTTAAGCAGGTCACAGTGAGGCTGGTGCCCATCTCAGCCAACTCTGGGTGAGGGCAGAGAATACCCTGGACACCTCGCCAGGCCATCACAAGGCAGAAACATGCTGACGGCTATGCAGCTCCTCTTGTTAAAAGTCAGCAATGGTTCTTTTACACGAACTTCTTTCTCATAGTAGACAGTGAGGCTGGCCTTTGATAACACAGTTAGTGCACTGGGGGACAGCAATGACAATCGTTGACAGAGGGGCTTGAACCCGCAACCTTAGGATCGGCAATCCAGCACCTTACCACCACTGCCCTCACAGTGACTCCTGGTACTGTAGAGGATAAACTGCAAATATTTTAAACCTCAGCCACGTGTGCTATTTGATCAAAGCTCAGACTGTGTACAGACAAAAAAATAAATAAAAAAAAAAAACCTAGAGGCCAAAATAAGCTACATAAAGTACATTGGGTAAATATTCAGTTTAGATTATTTGAAATCCTCAAATATATTCTCTCTTCCTAAGATAGAAAGTATTATTACTATTATTATTAATACCATCTAAAGACCATATATATTGCCCATTGGATATTAAGAGCTCCTGTAACTGGCTGCAGGTCACCTGGCGCCATCTTGAAAAATATAGGCCAGTCCACAAAGTTGCTCCCTTCTTTTCTTTTATTGTTTATTAATTTATACTATTTATGTATCTATTTATTTACTTATATAATATATATGTATGTGTGTATGTTTGTATCTGTATCTATTTTTGCACCCCCTACTGATGGTACCTCAAGAGCCTGTAACAGTGAATTTCTCCATTGTGAGATTAATAAAGCTGTATCTTATCTTATATTAAGGATACAGCGCATGTCTATGGAGTAGGCAAAATAAAATGCATTTAAGTTATTTCTCAAATATAATGCTTATTAAAATACTAAGATTAAAAGCACACTTTTACTCAATCTAATTACCAGCTTTAGGGGATACTTAGAAAAAGATGGGCCGGGTCCAAAATGACACTAAACTAAACAAAGTGCACTAAGTAAGTCATTAAACCACGCCCCCATGTAATGCACTCACGTTGGGAGCACAGAGTATTTAGGAACTCAGCCTTGTTCGTCGTTTTTCATGTTTTTTCATTTACATTTATACATCGTTAGTATGCCTGCTCACAATAAAGTTTTATTTGTGTATTAATTCTAAAACCATTCATTTTTACATTTTATTCACCCTAGCATGACGTTAGCCTGGTTGCTAACTTAAAGCAACTTCAACCGGAACCGAACAAAACGCTCCTGTTTCTTACCAGATTTGAAATTTAAGAAGCGGACCGGCTGCAAACTGCATTTTCGTTTTCCTGACGCCGCTGTTCTGGCCCCCGACGTGATAAAGCGAGCAGGCCAGTAATATTAACGCACACAACGAAAACCGCAGCATTTTTCCTTCCTGCTAGCACAGCGAACCAGCCACTCGATAGACCGGAAATCCCCTTCGGATTTAAAGGGCGGAAATAGCGCGCTCTGATTGGTTTACAATCAAGTGACGTAATATATAATATTCTGTGACTCCTATTGGGTCACGTGGAGGCTAAGCCAATATTATCGGACGATTGCTGAAAGCGGGTTATACCCTGGAACAAGTTTGCCAGACCATCGCAGGGCAACACACACACAACTATAATCAAGTCATGCTCACACCTTGGGGCATTTTGGAACAGCCAGTTACGCTAATGTCCCCCCAGTGCACTAACTGGGTTATCAAAGGCCGGCCTTGTCTCTCACTGGGCTTCCGACGTAAAAACCTATGAACCAAATCGAATCTTCTTTTCCTTTCGACTGTTCCCTGCAAGGGACGCCACAGCAAATTATCTGCCTCCATCTCACCCTATCCTCTGAATCTTCTTCTCTTACGCCAACTACCTTCAAGTCCTATGCCAAATCGCGTATGCGAATCATTCATATAACTTCCATGAAGATGGAGGCAGATGATTCGCTGTGGCGACCACTGAAAGGGAACAGCAGAAAGGAAAAGAAGAAGAGCTACACTAATGTACATCTCCTTGTTTTGTCAGAGGAAACCGGAGTACCTGGAGGAAACCCACACATGCACAGGGAGAATATGAAAATCCCACACAGAAGTAGCCTAGACCTTGCTGTGAGGCAGACACTTGTGTTTCTTATTTAAAAACTATTAATAATCATGACTTCAATAACAATAATAATAATAATAATAATAATAATAATAATAATAATAATAATAAATCTTAATTATTCATAGCTTTACCCAGCTAATTTACTGATGTATTGTGGTGCTTTTCTCACATTAAATGTCTGGTGTTAAGTTTACCGGGAATAGAATTTCACCAACCCATGCGTTATCTGTGACATTTTATTCACAATTTGTTTACAGCAAACTAAAGCCACTGCTTGTTTACTTGGTTCTAAAATATGTTTGGGAAAAACTATCAAGCAATTTTTAAGAATGAGAACTGTGCATGATGAAAATGAAAGAGAAATAAAACACAAAAATACGATTTAAAAAATCCTCAAAATATTGATTTGTTTTTATTTAATACTGTTCAGTGTTTTTAATAATACACTGTTTAGTTGATTTATTTAGGTAGAAAGGCATCTTTCATGCATCACGCTATTGTACCTTGGGTGTATACAGCCTGAGACAGTTCAGTTCATTTTCTGTAACCGCTTAATCCTAATTTGGGTCGCAGGGAGGCTGGTGCCCATCCCAGCCAACTTTGGGCGAGGGCAGAGTACACCCTGGACAGCTCGCCAGGCCATCACAGGGCGGAAACACGCCGACGGCTTTGCTTTCCTACTCTTTACATAAGTCAGCAATGGTTCTTTTACATGCCTCACACCATAGACAGTGAGAGACATGGCCAGCCTTTGATAACCCAGTTAGCTGCACTGGGGGACCTGAGACAGATATAACGTTATTTAATCTTTTTTGAATAGTTTTTACCCCACAATCTTACAGTCTTTCCTGGGATAAACTGTAATTGATAAAACATAATAAGTTGGCACAACCCCATAATGGTTCCTTCCTCCTGTAAGACACAAAACTTGATTCTATTTACAAAAGCAAGCGTTGTCTATTCAGTCAATAATTTTCTAGGCCACTTAATCCTTTTACGTTCCTGGGGAGACTGGAACCCATCTCAGTCAACACTGACAGCCAGGCGACAGCCCAATGTTCATGCCTCTGAAAAAATAAAGGAAACCAGAGTACCTGAAGGAAACCAATAGGAAGAACACAAGGAAAAAGAAGTGTCCTTATTAAGTAAGGGTCTCCAACCCAGGACTTTTTGGCGACTTTATTTTTAATTGAAATTTGATATTAGATTGTAAACCTATTCAAAACCTTTCAAACATGAACACTGCTGATTGATTGATTGATTTTTAGATCATCTGGAATACATATACAGTATATATATATATATATATATATATATATAAAAGGACAGGACAGACTTTCTATTGAAACTTAATTTAATTTATCACTACGGATCTGTTTCGAGGGGTGGTGAAACCATCCTCTCTCTTCAGGTGATTACAGAAGAATCAGAAGAATCAGAAGAGAGTGCGCAATACTTTTTCGTAGAGCAAATATATATAATAACATTCTTCTGTAATCACCTGAAGAGAGAGAATGGTTTCACCACCCCTCGAAACAGATATGTAGTGATAAATGAAGTTTCAATAGAAAGTCTTTATCCTGTCCTTTTATTTTTATTTGCTCTACGAAAAAGTATTGAGCACTCTCTTACGGAAAGATCTACTCGGAAAATTCTCTCTCTCTCTCTCTCTCTCTCTCTCTCTCTCTCTATATATATATATATATATATATATATATATATATATATATATATATATATATATATATATATATATATATATATATATATATAGTCGGGCAATGGTGGTCTAGTGGTATAGGACGCTGGATTGCTGTTTCCAAAAGGTTGGGGGATCGAGTCCCACTCCACAAGGTTGTCACTGTCCCCCCCAGTGCAGCTAACTGGGTTATCAAAGGCCGGCCATGTCTCTTGCTGTCTATGGTGTGAGGCATGTAAAAGAACCATTGCTGACTTTTGACAAGAGTAGGCTGGAAAGCCGTCAGCGTGTTTCCGCCCCGTGATGGCCTGGCGAGCTGTTCAGGGTGTAAACTGCCCTTGCCAGAAGTTGGCTGGGATGGGCGCCAGCCTCCACATGACCCTAATTAGGATTAAGCGGTTACAGAAAATGAACTGAGATATATATATATATATATATATAGAGAGAGAGAGAGAGAGAGAGAGTATGCATATAAAGTTTTTAAAAAATTATCATTATTATTATTATTTTTGTTATTATTGTTGTTGTTGTTATTAACACTACGACTACTACTACTACTACTACTAATAATAATAACTCAGATCCAGCGCAATGTCTCTTATTGGTTGTTATACGTAAACTTCCGGTTAGTGGGCGGGGCTGTGTATATGAGTACGTAGACATAAACCGAGGCAACTTTTTTTCCTCTTTCCTTTGAAAGCTTGTTGTAGATTGTGTCCGCGGCTTTTGGGTCGAGATTGGCAGTGTTTTACACTTGACGAAAACAATATGGTGGCGAAACAGAGAATCCGCATGGCGAACGAGAAGCACAGCAAAAACATCACGCAGCGAGGCAACGTCAAATCCTCGGTAAGACCGTCGTCGCCATGGAGATGTTGGACAAGTCCTGCGCGAAGCTAAGCTAACTTCCTTCTAAACGTCGACAGAAACCGGAACAGTTTCGTCTAGGACAACAAAAAATATTTCCTCAGAAATTGGTTCTGTTTGAGTTTAAAACCTAGCTTTTACATTAACCTAAACAATAATGGTGTTTTTATGTTTATATGTGTGTGTATATATATATTTATATATATAATAGTTGAATCAGTGAGTACACAACCACGAGCGGGTTGAACCCCGGGAGGCTGTGGCGTACTGACAGCCTCTTTACTAATTAGTATGCTAGTATGCAAGCTTGTTTACGTTTACATCATATTTAGTATTCTAAAGAGTGCTTGTAATTATGTACTTAATGACTTATTGGAATGTTAATTAGTATTTTAGTGTGTAATTTTATATTTGTAGGGAAAATAACAATGTTTATGGTCATATGTAGCTTAACGTGGTGTTACATAACATACTAAGTATTATGGTAATATTCTTTTTTTTTTTTTGTATACACATGGTATGCTAATTAGTATATTCATATATAATTCTGTAGTAGTTCATTGTAGAGCTTCTGGTAGTATCAGTAGTTTGGTGTGTAGCTTACAAGTCAATAAGGTATTGCTTAGCCTATTAATTATTATAATAGTTTTTTATTTGTCTTTATTAATAATTGTCTGATTAATACAGTCCTCTGTAATTCTCTTTTTGTATTTCTTTGATGTTTATGGTAGTATGTAAAATGGTGTGTAGTATTAAGCTCAGTATGATGCCAATTATTACAATTATTATTGTCTATAGTGTTAATTGCATGCTAATAATTAATACGTCAGTCTATATCTGTAATTTTATTGACAGGTGTCTTGTGTATTTTTATGTAGCATATAGCATAGACATGGTATTGCATTAGCATACTAATTATTAGAGTAATATGAAGTTTGTGGTCGTGGTGTACTCATTAGTTTGTACAACCGTACCTCATGTTTGTTGATGCACAGCTTCTGGTTGTAAGTAGTATAATCAATATGGCATCGTGTAGTATGATGATGGATAATGGATCCATAAAATTAATTGTATACTAATTGTTATATTAGTGTGTAATTCAGTACCTGTAGTTTGTCATAGTCCTTACGTATTGTGTAGTGTTGTATGTAGCATTTGTAGTGTAAACATCAATATGGTACGGAATTGAATACTAAAGAGTAGGGTAGTATGTAGATTTTTTAATGTAGTCATATGGTCATAAATGGTGTCGATATATAGTTATAAAATAGATACTACTTAATTATTTGTTTTATGTGATGGTTTGGACATGTACAGAGGAGGGATAGTGAGGATATTGGTGGTAGGATGCTGAGGTTGGAACTACCAGGCAGAAGGCCTAGAGGAAGACCAAAGATGAGATTTATGGATGTGGTGAAGGAGGACATGAAGGTAGTTGGAGTAAGAGAAGATGCAGGCACAGGGTGAGATGGAGGCAGATGATTCGCTGTTGGCGACCCCTGAAGGGAACAGCCGAAAGAAAAAGAAGAAAGAAGTGTCTAATATCATGCTCAGAATGATGCAATTTCCTTTTTTCACATTTAGTAGTATTCTAAATAATGATATTAAAACATATGTATTTTTTAAATGTAGCAAACGTCGTAATTCAATATTTCTATATTTATGTACCTTCATTTACCTAAATAATTGTTCTTTTGCAGAAAAATACCACGGACGACAAAGTGTCAGTGGGACCGTGGCTCCTGGCCCTCTTTATCTTTGTCGTTTGTGGGTCAGGTGAGTAAACGTGTAATTATTTCTGAAAAAAATTCTACTTCCATCTCATTAGCGTGCATACAATCTGGACCCTGATTTCCAGGCCGATGGAAGACCACGTGGCACTGAAACAGCCTCTGGAATGGAAAAAAAAAAAAAGATTGAATGATGACATGGCGTGCTCTGTTCCATGTTGGAAACATTCGGACCGGCAGTGTGTATTTTGTCCTTGTGTGAGAGTTACGCACCTGATAAGGATGTGTTTATTCACAGGATCGGGTTGATAGTAAGATATGTTTGCTTACATAAGAAACTTCATCCAGTAGCAGGTGGAGCTGCTCTCATCACTCGGTTTATAAGGAGGAGTGGTCAGGTACACCAAAAAGATCATTTTCTCCTCGTATGCAAAGGAGTGAAATACCCGAGCTTTCAAAACACCCGAGGATTATTCCAGCTGTCTGTGTGTTTGGGTCCAGTTCATGTCCCCAGGCCTTTATTTGCAATAGACGTTTGACATTTTGGCAAATGCTTTTGCCCCATGGTTTTTTTTCTTGTTTATCTGCCCTTTGTTTTATTGCCCCACAGCTCCTGTGAACTTTTATCTCATCTCAGTAGAGCCATGAAACAAACAAATCTCTCTCTCTCTTTCTCTCTCTCTCATTCTCATTGTCTTTCTTAACTAATTTTGTTTATTTGTCTGTCTCACTCTTTTAGTCTCTTTTGACCAATCTGTCTTTCGCTCTCTCGGCCAGTCTCTCTCTCTCTCTCTCTCTCTCTCTCTCTCTCTCTCTGTCTCTCTCTCTCTCTCTCAGCCAGTGTTGCTGCCTCTCAGTGTCTCTCTCTCACTCTCTCGCTTTAGTTTTTCTTGGACGAATGAATAATCTAGGTTTCCTCTTTCTTTTATTTATTGTGGGATGGCCCCTGTAAATGGGAACGTTATTCAGGTGCCAGAGTTCCTGGTGTCCTTCACAATGTTCTGCCAGTGTGTGTCACATGACCTGTACATTGTGTGGAGACACACAAAGAGAGGTTGCTACCACCCTGGGTCATCCCACCCACAGAGCTGTACACCCTGCTTCGAATTTATTTATTTCAAAGCTCAGGGGAGCTCCAGTAGCAGAGCCAGGTCACCTGGTTGTGCTAGAAGAGCATGAGAAAGCGCTTGGGATTTTAGTAGCGCTTCTGTTAGTTAATGCTAAAAATGAAACTCTTAAGACCGTTAATTTGTTTTTCACATTTGACTCCTTGTTCCTGTTTGTTTCTTTGTTTCTTTGTTTTTCTCCCTCCTCTGTAGCCATATTCCAGATCATCCAGAGCATCCGAATGGGAATGTAAGCGGACACACCGTCCAGCGACGTCTGCGCCGTTGCTCCGTCCTGCTTCCTGCTTCTTCGTAATAAATGGAACTCTCTCGGCACCTTCGGGTTTTAATTTAAGCGATTTCTTCTCATCAGCGGTGGAATCGGCGGTGCGTGACTCCTCTTCCTGTGCCTTATCACCACAAGGGAATTTCATCCAGCCGTCGACTACCGGCCGCTACGCTCCATAATTCAGATGTGACCGGTCTTCTATTTCTTACATTCCACCAGAGTGTGTGCAATTTTTTTTTTTCTTTAATTCCCAAATAAAGGCCCCAATGAATCTTTTATTAGTAAGATTTAATCGACCAAACCGTGAGAAATTTGCACAAGATGAAGGAGATAAACTATCAACCCTTTTGACCACGAGTTTAATTTACTTCCTTCCTCGTTTCATTCCTGTATGGTTTTGTGATCGTCAGTATTTCTAATGGCTGCCTGTGTGTGTTCCTTGTGTTCTGATTAGCGCCGTAGTTTGTTTTTTGTCCTTTACAGTTCTCAGGCACATACTGTACTGCTCTTTGACATACCCCACAGTGACCCAGAGTAATGTGCATTCTCAGACTTGATGGAAACTTGGAATAGATCTTGGGGTGAAACAAAAATAAAAGTGTCATTGAGAGCATCAGCATGGTTTCCCTTTTGTCTCTCCTCTTCTTTTTTTTTTTTTTTTTTTTTTCTTCCCCCTTCCTCACACCTCCTGTGGAACCCATGAAAGGTTCTAGTCATGTTCAAGGAAATTCTGCTGACTTGCGTGAAAGTGAAATTCAATAGCGCCCCCCCCCCCCCCCCCAAAAAAAAAAAAAAAAAATTATACACTAGAATAAACTGCTTGTTTAAAGTACCTGCAAAAGTATAATTTGGTCTCTGTACCTTTTCTAATTTGTAATTGGCTACAATTTAGATTTGTTTCTCTCCCTTGCGAATGAGGTTAACTACCTGGATTTATGTTAGTTACGTTTACAGCATGTAGCAGACGCTGTTCTCCAGAGCGACTCAGACGTGCAGTGAAATCGCTCTGTATTCTTACACTGGTCTGTTAGACCACAGACCAAGTATACCGTCGGTCAAACTTAGATAGGTGTTGTGTGTG
>CM045746.1:32131965-32154465 GCA_024760905.1 Plotosus lineatus | reverse complement strand
TGGCGAGCTGTCCAGGGTGTACTCTGCCCTTGCCTAGAGTCGGCTGAGATGGGCACCAGCCTCTCTGTTCAGAAAACGAATGAATGAATGAATGAATGAATATAAAAGGATGACTATCAAGTACAGCCGAAATCAAAACAGCTGCCTAATTCTGCTCGGGTCACTGGGAGGCTGGAGCCTATCTCAGCTGACTCTGGGCAAACACAAGGTACACCTTGACCAGCTTGCCTGCCCAACACACACACACACACACCTAGGGACAATTTGGAAAAGCCAATTAGCCTCCAATTAGGCAAATTTGCATGTCTTTGGATTGTGGAAGGAAACTGGATCACCCAGAGGAAGCCCATTGAAGCACAGACAGAATATACAAACTCCAGGTGGACTTGAAGTGCAGACCTTCTTGCTGTAACATGGACTTGCTTACCACAACACTACTGTGCTGCCATCATTCAAATCACTTATCTAATGCGTGGGAAACTGCTAGCTGTTACAGTTCCCTCACATTAGAATGGTATGGTTTGTATGGTCTTTATACTGCATTTATTATTTTTGGCTTGGTCTGATATCAGTGGAGGGTTCTTTCATTCAATAACCTTCATAAACCAATAAAAAATTATTTGAGCCACCATCTTAAGTCTAGAGTTCACCAACCTTTTTCACCCTGCAGTCCAGGAGCTCCAGGAAATCCTGCTGGTCCAGTTGGTCCCTGAGGTCCCATCTCACCCTTCTGCCCCAGTAAACCTGACATGGATAGACAGAAAAATGGACAGAAATAAAATCAGAAAGGATGATCAAATATAGCAATTCTTCAAAGTCTAAATCAATATCCATCAACGTAGCTCCTTACTCCATCCTTAATGTAGGGGCAATATAGTCCTGTGTGGCCCAACAAAGCCTAAAATCTAAACACAATATATTCCATCTAAATATTTACTCAATATTTATCGCTGAAAATGATGATTTGGGAGTGCCGGTCTTCGGGAATGTTCACCACCTCTAGCTTTCATCTCAGCCTCTACACTGTATCTTTCATTTCCTCTGTCTGACCTGGCGACCCCTTCTCTCCGATAGGTCCTGGAGGGCCCCTCTCTGGTGGACAGCACTCACAGAAGTTGAAGAAGCACTCGTTGTAGTCCAGAGTGTAGTTCCGGGGACCAATTCCAGGGGGCAACATAGACTCTGTGTGGTAATCAGCTGAATAGGCATCGTTAGAGTAGGTGCTGCTGTCAGTAAACAACGAGTACGAATCCGTGATAGATTCTGTGGTGTCCTCAGGCAGGGCACTACTGGAAGGGCTGGAAACCATGGTGGTGGTAAAGCGGCCACCCAGGCGAGTAGGTGACGGTGAAGAAGATTCCCCACTTGGAGGGGGCTTCTTAGTAGGCTTAGCCCGTAATCGCTGTGGATTCCTGGGTACTGTTGCCTCAGCCACTGCTACCACCATTGAAGCCATCACCAGGATGACCAGTCGGAGTGAACTGGTCATTTTTCTGAGGAAGGTGATAAGTAGCTGCTTATAATCTACAGAATGCAAAATGAGAGGGAAAGAGAAAACATGATGCATATGACAAATAAATATGGCATCATGTAGCATACTCAATTCATTCATTAATTTGCAGAACCGTTTAATCCTACTCTGGTCAGTGGAAGACTGGATCTGGGCCGACTCTGGTTGAAGGCAGGGTCGACCATTAACAGCACACAAGTCCATCGCAAAGGCAACACAGACAACTACAGACGCTCCCGAATTACGTTTTTAATTGGTTCCGGACGGCTGAACGTAAGTTGAAAGTGAACGTAAGTTGTTACAGTGACATATGACACTCATACTGCACTATACATCCATAAATACCATTACCGTATCTCATAAAACACCCCTAAATCTATTATTATAAACACAACATTGTAAAATAATATCAAATATATCAAATAATATCAACATTAATTTCAAATAAATTTAATTCAAGCAAAATAATTTCAAATAGATAAATTTTAATCAAATTCACTTATCAAATATCAAATACAGTATCAAATATAACTAACATTCTCTATGATGCGATCTTTCTGCTTGTAAATGGTTCCAATGGTCGACGGATGGGTCACTTTACATCAAGCTGAGCCGAGCTACATGAAGCTGACCCGAGTCACTTTACATGAAGCTTAAAACAGCCAATCAATGCTTACAATATGTGAGGCGCTCAACATCGAAAGTAGTTTACTTGTTTGTGCTTGACACAAAGCACGGGTTATACGGACTTCCGGTCTTTCAAGTGAGCAAGGGTACCGTTGAATACTGGTTTAGTACTCAGCCTGCACTGATGTGAATCACCAGCAGAGCGGACAGTTCTCTTTCTTTTCTGGAATCGGGTTTTCATTCATTTTACAACTCTCTTTGCTTAACTGAGTATGCATGGTAGATTGCGCCGAGCCGAGCAGATAGTTAAGTCATCTCTGTGTATGAGACTTGCACCCATGCTGGTAGACTTACGCTTCTGACCAACCATATATTATTTGCTTAGGGTTACAAAAGTCCGCAAAACAGTGTAAACATAAAGATCACAGAGACGACGTCTTAACACAAGGGTAACATGCTATATAACTGATATATATATATATATATATATATAAAAGATGTATATATATATATATATATATATATATATATATATATATATAAAACTCAACTGGGAAGGAGGGGCATGTTCAGTCTGTCGTTTGTAAACAATGGACGCAGCGTCGCTGCATCATTGTGTCATTATGTCAGCGTACTACGTAGGTACGTCTAAACTCAAAATTTGACAAATTTTTTTTGAAAGAAAAACAAAACAAAAAACGTAAAATCGGAAGAAAAAAAAACGTAAAACAGATGAACGTAAGTTCACACACTCCCTTTCACACATATAGGGGCACTTTGGAACAGCAAAATTAGCCTAATTGTGCACGTCTTTGGATTGTGGGAGGAAACTGAAGTGCCAAGAGGACACTGAGTAAGCATGGAGAGATCATGTGACCTCCAAACATAAGCACACTCGCTGAACCCAGCAGCTTCTTGCTGTGAGGCAGATCTGCTAAACACTACAACACCGTTCCACCCATAACATACAATAAAAATCAATAACCTTATTTGTACACCATTTTTATTTGATTTTGGGGGCGGGGTTGCAGATTTTATGTAACACCTGATTATTGCTGTGAAATGTTTAGCTGTATGAATTTTAATACCATAAAATGTAGGTTTAGCGAGTGATATGCTGTGCTTTTTGTGGTCTCAGTGTTGCAAGAATCTGCGCAATAGATGTGTGAGCTTTCTTTGAATTTATTTTCATAGTAAGACCGTTAGTTTTGAGTATCATATTCCTTCCATTATTATTGCTAAGTGGCTATTTGCTGCCTGGTTGCTGATCACTCAGACTAAAACGAAAAAGACTTGTGCTTTCGTTCAGAAGTCCTAAAGTAGATGGAATAAGCACAATTAAAGGTCACCAGGTGTTGTCCTGTGTAGTTGTGTGTATATATTCCACATTTCCCACATATTACAAATGCACAGTGTGCACAATATTTTTATATTAAATATATTTATATTTATTTTTATATTTATATTCATCCCATTATCATAGCAAACCAAATTACCATACCGGTTCTTGTGATTTGGAGATTTACTCGCATAAACGAAGAAAACCAGATCTCACTTACCTTTTGTTGATTCACTTCTTCAGGCGTCTTCTTATCCGTCGTCCTCCTTACCTGAGAGGGAACAACATCACATCCACCACCTTTTAAAAGCCCAGGCCCTGGCATTCCCTTGGGCAATCCCAATAAAAGGCTGTTCAGCTTCACTGCTATGTGGTGTGTCCTTGGCATGGATTCCAGGCTGCGATACTTGAGGAGACAAGGCTAATGTGATGTTTTCGTGACCATATCGTATCAATCAGCCTCATTCCCAGGCATCCTTAGGGGAGGAATAGTGCGTTAATTTACTCTTATGCACATAAACACACGTGTATGCACTCACTCTCGTTCCATATTACTGTACTTCGTTTCATATAACTGCAATCATTAATCTAGGCCTTGCTGATTTTTTTTTTTTTTTGAGGTGACAATCCCAAAAGACAATTGTAAGGTCATGCTCAGAAGTCGTGATATCAGTTAATTACATTAAAAAAATTTGTCCTTTTAAACATCAGGAAAATATTCTGTAGTCATCTCTGTACACTGGTTTGATTTTCTACTTGCTTTCTGTGTTTATATGTCCTCTGAGCTCTACAGATGGCATATAGAGTTGTGATGCCATGTAGAGTTGGTCAGAAGTTTTGTATATACCGTATCCAACGTAATAAGCCCCCCCAAAAAATCATCTTACCTCTAATAACCGCCCATGTGTACTGGGAGAAAAATGGTACATCAACTTACCAATTTTATTCAAACAGTCTTTGTAATGGTAAAATGAGGTGTTCACTACCTGTAAACGTGAGTTTACAGGGTATTTCATGACCCCCTGCCACTGGGGAATGTCTATAATGTTCATTAGTAACAACACATTTGATCTTTCCGCAGTGCTTTAAAAAACAGGAAAATATTTTGCTGTGTTCTCTTGGTAAATGTCCAACAGCAGGTGAACCATTAGAAACTGCTACAGCAAAACTATGGGATGCTCTGAATGAATGGAGCGATGAGCCAGATATGGACTTATCAGAAAGTGATGAGGAGTATTTTTCATTCTCCTGCTCACTACCTTCTTTCAACTTGCCTTGTGCTAAAGTTGACCTTTGTGTTGATTGGTTTAACATGCCATGTGCTAAAGTTGACATTCATGTTGATTGGCTCGATTTTTTCATCGGGAAAATATTTAAAGGAACAGCACCAAGAGGGAAAATTAAAGGGTCTTTTTTTTTTTTTTAATTATGCTGTTTTCTGGGTTTTTTTTTCAGCTTTCATATAAGTAATTTGGTTGATACTACAAAATGAAGAACACAAATACCAGTAAAACTCTTTTATTGTTCTGTTGTTCATGTTTTCCACACCTATGGTAATAAGCACTTACCATTTCACTCCGCTGCTAACATTTTAATAAGCGCCCGTCCACTCCAATTTTTTAAGCGCCCTAGGCGCTTATCACTTATCATGGATGTGAACATCATGGTAATACTGAGAAAGAGAATGACAATACCAGGGTCTCCAGTACCAGTGCTTTGTTCAGAACCATCCATTCATTGCATTTACACCGCTACCCAGGGCACCTTCCTGTTTTTGTTTTTTTTCAATTTACACAGCTGGGCAGATAAAGGTTAAGGGTTTCCTCAAGTTAGCACCACTGACAGATTGGCGATATAGGGACTTGAACTGCCAAACTTTTGACAAGTAACCCAGAGCCTTAATCACTGCGCCACCACTGCCCCATCTAGCTATCTTTCCTTCCATCCATTCATATGGCCAGCCAGCCAGCAAGGCACATCCTGGTCATTTTGAGAAAGAAGAATAATTCTAATCAACTGCATATAGAACTAGAGAGCACTCAGAGTGCATGATACCTTTACCAGATATGAATGGACTATTATACCTTGGCAAAGTTATCATGAAATGTGACAGTGGTGGTTTAGTGGTATAGGGCACTGGATCGCTGATCCAAAGGTTGGGAGTTTGAATCCCACTCTCCGCAAGGTTGTCACTGTCCCATCAGTGCAGCTAACTGGGTTATCAAAGACCAGCCATGTCTTTCACTGTCTATGGTGTTAGGTTTATGTAAAAGAACCATTGCTGACTTTCGACAAGATTAGGCTGCAAAGCCGTCGGCGTGTTTCCGCCCTGCGATGGCCTGGCGAGCTGTCCAGGGTGTATGCTGCCCTCACCCGGAGTTGGCTGGGATGGGCGCCAGCCTCCCTGCGACCCTAATTAGGATTAAGTGGTTACAGAAAATGAACTGAATCATGAAATGTGTCCCCGCTGAGCATTTTGCATGATGTTATCAAAGATTTTATTTTACAGGATTACATGGATCACCTCCAAAATTGAATGTTTTTTTCTTTTCTTTTTTTTTTTTGTGGAGACTCAGTTCCCACCTTTCCTCCAAATTTGAATAAAATCAGATCAGTAGTTAACTGACAAAAGAAAACTACTCCGTCAAAGTCTGGAAGGACACCTAAACTGTCATCTTCAGCTAAAATTAAACAGACGATACAGGAACCACCAAGGAACAAGCCTGCCATGAATTGGAAACTTCCGGAACACCACTTGAGATGAGAGTTTCACGAGAGTTTTAGATCACCATGGACTGTGAAGATACCGTTCAAGAAGAAAAACACGCTCCAAAATCCACATCTTCAAGATCAACGAATGTTTGGGGCTGAAAACAGTGGTGTTTAATGGTCACTTAGTGGTGAAGGCTCTGAGCTACTGATCAGAAGATTGATGGTTTAGGTCTTAGTGCCACCAGGGAGCCACTGTTGGGCCCTTGATATTGGAACATTTACCCTTAATTGCTCAGTTTGCCGGTGGAACCACAGTAGAAGTGGATGGAATAATGAAGAACCTCAGAATTTATTTTGCATCACCATAAACTATTTGAAACATGGGCACAATTGGAAAAGTAACTGTTTAAGAGATGAAGCAAGCTTTGTGCCAGGAAACCAACAAAGAGTGGAGACCCTATTATATACTGTATTGGTCCCACAAGGGAAACTCTTGCCTCTTCCTTTAGTCCAAAATCCAAAGTGAGCATTCACACTTGATGCAATGGGCTGCCACACATCATGGTGTCTGAAGATCAGCTGAAGGGTTAGGTGCCCTGCTCAGCGGCACTTCAGTCATGAATGTCGAGGAAGGGAAGGTGCCGCTCACTCCCCACTGCCGATACACCCCTTCCTACCAGTTCAGGAATCGAACCAACTACTTTTATGTCTCAAACCCGCCTCTCCATCCATTAGGCCTTGGCTGCTTCCAGAATTTATTCACGATGGGTACGCCCTGATCAGCTCCACCAGTCATTCACAGGGCAAACACTCACAGCCATTCGCAATGACTCTCACACCTGGGGCAATTTGAAACAGCCAATTAGACTAATGTGCATGTCTTTGGACTTTAGGAACAAACTGAAATATCTAGAGGAAACCCATCCAAGCACAGAAAAAACATTGAAACTCCAACAGGAACGCCCTTACGAACCTTCTTGCTGTTCCTTGCTGTGAGTCTTGGTCCATACTGCAGACATGTTAGCCACTTGGCCTTTATGCTGCTCAAAGAAATTTATTGAAAGCCTAAATATCACCCTGACGTTTATTTCCACTGTATAATGAACGTATGCAAATGTCTTACTTCAGCTGTATTGCCTGAAGAGAATGTCTGCAAATGTTTTAGAGGATGCGCAGACATTTATTTTCAAGCATTTTACAATTTCATTTAAAATAATAACACTATAGATGCTGTATTCGCTATAATAGAGGGACCCTTCCTTTTTTGTCCATTAAAAAACCCATATGAAATACAAACTTCTGCATGTGTAGCTTTAGAAACATGCCACGAACATGTTCTTCAAACAAAAAGAGAAAATCTAAATGGTAAGCAAGAGGTTGAATGAGTCATGGTTTTCCCAAGGATCAAAGAGATTTAGGAACTTTGGGGATTTCACTGTAGTCTCGGCCCCGTACACTTGGGAGGGTATTGAACTCGTACCTAACACCCCTTCAAACAGCACGACCGAATGCAACCCCTTCACCGGGACGTCTATTTTTCACACACACAATCGACTTCTGAGAATAGCGAACAAGGAAAAATTCCTAAATGAAACCCAGGGTCAGGACTTTCTGGAGGGACGTGGCCTGTGTTCAAGGCTCCCTCTCCTTTTTGGCAGAAGCTCAAAGAGAAGCACAATAATCAAAGCCAATGAGAGATTGGACTACAAACCAAAGCTGTAGCAACATTTCTGAAGCCCACCTAAAGGAAATTTAGCACTCGTGACTTTTAGGCACCAGAAGGGTTACAGGAAGGGCAACGTGTTGGATTTAGAGGGTGTATAATGTTCTTGTGGTTGTAGGACTTCATATCTGACTCTACAGTAGACATGAAAACCTTATTTAAATTAAACAAGACACTGAGAAAAACGTGTTTTTACAAAGAAAAAATTGAATTTTTGATTACAAATTATTTAATTTTAGTAGAAGGAGACTCGAGTACCAGTGCCTTCTACAGTTACAACCATACATTACATTTACAGCATTTCGCAGACATATTTTATCCAAAAGCGTCTTACATTTTTAGCTCATTCATACAACTGAGCAGCAGAGGATTAACAACCTTGTGCAAGGGTACAAGTGCGGCGAAGTCGCCAGTGTATCACAAGGTGAACACAGACAGTAGTAAACATAGTAATAGTTGATCTAATGTAGATGTCTTTGGACTGCGGGAGAAAACTGGAGTACCCAGAGGAAACCCTTGCAAGCACAGGATTTGGTGACAACCTACACGCTCCCTCTCGCTCATTTAATGAACTTCCGTAGAAAAATAGATGGTTTACAGCTGCTATAGCATAAGCAATAAAAGGAACTAATTTATTTAGACGTCACTATACGGTGATCCCTAGTCTGGCCGGTGGTGTAGTGGTTAGGGTGCAGCGCTCATGATCGGAAGGCCGTGAGTTCAAATCCCACTGAGACCCTCACTGTGCAAAGACAAGGTCAGGTCAAGAGCGAGGTCTTAACCTCTGTTCACCCAGCAGTATAAATGGATACCAGTAAAAATATACTGGGAAGGCAACCTGTGCTGGACTAGCGTCCCATCCTGGAGGAGTTGAACTCCGAGTTGCTTCACCCTACAGAAACCGGGGATAATATGCACCAGTCTGATGAGCCGCTATGGCTTGGGTGCAAAAAGCCCACCGACTTTACCTATACAGTGATCCCTCGCTACTTCGTGCTTCAGTGCATCGTGTTTTTTTTTAAATATATACAGTATATCGAAAAAAAATTTAAAAATAAGGAAAAATAGGGGAAAAGTTACAGAATATGCTGCAAAACAATGCCAATTATGCAAAAAAAAAAAAAAAAAACCCCAAACAAAAACAAAAAACAACCCAAAACCCCCCAACAAAACTACTTACATTTTTATGTGAGGTGCGCATCTGAGTGTGTGCGTGTCTGTGTGTGTGTATTAATATTTTATTTACATCTTATGCATTATCGTGGGGCCGGTGGTGTAGTGGTTAGGGTGCTGGGTTCATGATCGGGAGGTTGTGGGTTCGTATCCCACTGAGACCCCCACTGTGCTAAGACCCCTGGGCAAGGTCTCGACCACAAGTGTGCCTCTGTTCACCCAGCAGTATAAATGGGTACCAGTAAAAATATACTGGGAAGGTAACCTGCGATGGACTAGTGTCTCATCCAGGAGGAGTTGAACTCCTGGTCGCTTCACGCTATGGAAACCGGGGATAAGCACCGGCCTGATGAGCCACTAGGCTCAGGTGTAAAAGCCCAACAGACTTACCTTACCCTACCTTATGCATTATTATTGAATGATTAATTGTTATTATAAGCATTTATAGCGTTGAATACGTATTTATGGATATTATATACATATATACATGTACATATATGTCAGTCAGGGGGTCGATCCTACTTCACAGAAATTCAGCGGTCGTGGGGGGGGGTGTGTGTGTGCAGAAATACAGACCTGTAATTTAATAATTAATGCGAACACCAAGAGGATTGGGAGATCACTGTGTTGATTCGATGAACTTCAGAGTGGTAATGACATCACATTTGTTATTGTCACTGATTGTGTGATGACTAATTACATCATTACAACAAAGCGTAAGTATTAATGGCAGCACACACATGAAACTTGGCATAGCATTCGTTTTACACCGCGTACTCTGAGCACAGGGCTGAGAGAAAATTTTAGCCTCACTGAAACTCCAGCTTGAGCTCAATACTCCATATGCATGAACGTACACATGCTTGCTCCCCTGACTGTTCCTCTACTATTATTTCAGTAGACACAAGGGCGCCATTTGGGAAGACAGAATGGTTACCTGAGCTTCAGGTACCCCTCACAGTCTCTGTCTGTTTCTTTCTCTGTCTCTCTCTCTGTCTCTCCCAACAGACTCCTGCGGAGACATGCATTACATTAAAGAGTGGAGAGTGCTCGGAAATAAAGACCATTACCCGATGAAAGATCTTTTTCTACCCATCTCTGCCTGTTGGTGTGGCTGAATTAAACCCCGTCAGATTCACAGAACATCAAACAGCAACACTTCTCTTATTTAGTAATTACTTTAAAATAATTTTATGATTAAGGGAAATTGTATTAAACCTTAATGATTTTGAACATCACTTCACTCATTTATTTATTTTCTGAACCGCTTAATTCCAATTAAGGTTGCGGAGAGGCTGGCGCTCATCTCAGCCAACATTGGGTGAGGGCAGGCTACACCCGGAACACCTCACCAGGCCATCACATGGCCAGCACTCACACATAGTCACACTCAAACCTAGGGAGATTTGGAACAGGCCATTTGCCTACTGTGCATGTTTTTGGACTGTGGGAGGAAACCGCAGTACCCGGAGGGAACCCATGCAGGCGCGAGGAAAACATGCAAACTCCACACAGAAACACCCAAACTGGGAATCAAACCCATGACCTTCTTGCTGTGAGGCGGACGTGCTCATCACGTCATCAAAGAAATAAACTTATGTTACCAAATGGAGTTGTTACCATATTATTGTATTTTGTTAATTTTTTCAAACCCTTTATAATTCCTGCCACATCTACAGTGTGATTCTTTTCTACATTTATGTTTAAATTACATAAAAACAAAATGAAAATTGTTAATGTTTATTATTTTCATTCATTCATTTCCTGTAAACGCCTAATCCTAATTAGGGTCACAGGGAGGCTGGCACCTATCCCAGCTGACTCTGGCCGAGGGCAGAGTACACCCTGGACAGCTCACCAGGCCATCGCAGGACAGAAACACACTGACGGCTATGCAGCTGCTCTTGTCAAAAGTCATCAATGGTTCTTTTACATGAATCTCATACCAGAGACAGTGAGACATGGCCGGCCTTTGATAACCCAGTTAGCTGCACTGGAGGAGCTGGCGAGCTGTCCAGGGTGTGAGAAAATATTTTATTAATAAATATCACAGTCGTTTGTTGCAGATGACAAATGGAGCTTGTGAGACGAAGCGCGGCTTATCCGGACTTCTGATCTTTCAAGTGAGCAAGTGCACTTGCACACTTGCACACTTGAAAGATCAAGCTCCGTGTGTCACCTGCAACAAACGCCTCACATTCAAAGGGGAATGACTTAAGAAGCACGCTTTAATTGAGGTGAGCATGCAGTTTGTGTTTGTAGGAAGTAAATGAGATTACTTAATTCAAGTATGAACTGCATTCAGTCCGAGCAGCTCAGCCACACCCCTCAGTCGGAGCAGGAAAAAGCAGACACAAACATTCCAAACATTAACTTAGGCACTGTACTGGAATAATAATTGAAAAGACTTTAATACTACAGCTTTATAGAAGTTCAGATGATTACTCCTCTTCAGGCACTTCAGTGGAAACTGTCGTTTCTTCAGGAAAAAGTCTTATTTCTTCAGAAGAGACACCCAACATCATTACCTTTCTAGCGCTTAACCAGAGAAGACACACAGCACTTGAGTGGCATCATAGAGCTTAACTGGTAATTAAAACACACTAAAAAAAAGGCTGATTGACAACTTGTGCGCGATTGAGGAAAGAGGGGCGTTGCATCATCTCAACCAATCAGCAGGAAGGAGGACAGCCAGTGGCTGAAATTGAATGATGTGCCAGTTGCTCGGCAATCCACAAATATGCAAACCGTGAGTGTAAAATCGCAAATAGTCAAGGGCCTACAGTATGTAATATTTAAAAATGTTATTTTTCATAAAAATAACTGGTGCCTTGGTTGCATAGAGGTCAGCACGTCCACCTCATAACAAGAAGTCCTGGGTTCGATTCCCAGCTCGAGCATTTCTGTGTGAAGTTTGCATGTTGTCCCCATGCCTGCGCAGGTTCCCTTCCATAGTCCAAAAACACAGTACGCAGCAAAGTAGACTTATTTGCTGGTCCAGATCACCCCTAGGTGTGAGTGTGAATGGTCGTGTGAGTGTTGGCACGGTGATATCCTGGCGAGCTGTCCAGGGTGTAACCTACCTTCGCCCGGAGTCGGCTAAGATGGGTTCCGGCCTCCCGGCGCCCCTAATTATGATTAAGTGGCTTAGAAAATGAATGAATGAGTTAATTGTATGCTGTGAGATTTGTATTTTTTACTTTTATTTATTATTATTATTATTATTATATTTTTCATTGAATGATGCTTCTGTAAAAATAAGGCTACAATAACAAACACTACCTCCCACACCCACACACTCATTGTATGTTGTTGTTATTATTAATAATTCTATTGTTGCTGTTATTTAAAAGAAAAAACTTAAAAGATGAATTACTCTATCAGGATTACATGAACTAATATGGATTTATAAACGTATTTATGTATTTATTTATTTTTATTTCCAAACCCTTGTTTCATCCCTTTCCAGTGACAGCATCAATATTAATAAGACCACATGGCACAGCGTCACAAGATGCTTGAGTATGAAAAGCCAATTGATCCATAAATACGTCAAATAGACCTGATGACGTTTAATTCAACGTGCTTGATTCACTCGATCTCAAAATTTGCAAAGAAAAAAAATTAATAAAAATTTTAGAATCAGCCTCAAATGCACCACAGAGGATATCCTGTCAGTCCTTGTATCCTGATTGGCTGAAATTCCAAAGCGCTACTATTGAATAGTACAATGGGATTGAGTAGCTGCTTTTTTAAATGTGCTTTTCAGTAAACATTTAAATTCTGTGTTATTGTTATTGTTATTGTTATTATTAAATGGATAATCATGTTAGGACCCCATGGTGACATAACGGGTAGCATGCTGACCTCACAGCAAAAACAGCCTGGGTGCCAGTCCCATTCTGTGAGGAGTTTGCATGTTCTCTCCATGCTTGAGTGGACTTCGTTGGGCTGTTCCAGATTGACCCGAGGTGTGAATAAGAATGGTTATGTGTGTATATGTTTCCCATGCCATGGACAGGGAAGCTGTCCAGGGTGTAGCCCATCTTCACCCAGTGTCACCTGAGAAAGACTCCAACCTCGCCGCTACCTGAGTAGAATTAAGCGGTGTGGCAAACGAGTGAGAAACAGTAGAGCATGTTATGGATATATGTATGTGAAGCCGGTTAGATGGATACGAAATCTAGAAAGTTGACATGGCTTGACATGACATTCTCTTGAAATGAATACCCACTTATACTTATTTTTTCAGTATCAAAGGTCCTTAAGTACTTATCCTTACAGTTTGTACACAGTGACGTTCACCTCATAGCAAGAAGGTTCTGTGTTCAAGTCCAGGGTTCACAGGCAAAGTGGCTGTTCCATATTGCCAATGGGTGTGGGTGGTCTAGCAAGCTGTTCAGGGTGCCCCCCCCCCCCCCCCCCCCACATCAAACAGTGAGAGAGGCTTCATTCTCATTGCGACCCAAATAGAATCAAGTGGTTTTGTGTTCTTTATTACTTAATACTCACTTGAATTCTTAAATGATGTGTTGCTGTGCCCATGTTGTCTCTTAATCTTACTTTACATAGAATCTGCAGTCTGGGTTAGAAAGAAATCAGCCCCTGATGGTAGTAAGTTTGTTTGTTTCTAATTTATTTGTGTATTTCACTGTTTGTAGTGTCTGTCATTTTGTCATTTTCCATGGATTTCATTTCTTTAAAAAAAGAGAGGCAGGGAATTATTCTACAGTGCATCACTTCTGCGTCATTACTGAACATCATTCTGTGCTGCTTTGGACCTTTTTGGCTTTCCATATCCAGAGTTTGGGGGTGGCTGGACTGCACCTCGCACAGGCCAGTTTATTCCCATTGTTGTGATCTGCTGTGCTATAAAAGGGACTAAACAGTGTTTATAAGGACAAACCAGGACATTAGACAGCTTTAACTAAAAAAACAAATACAAAAAAGATTATTTTAAATCCTTTATTATTTGTAGCCTGCTTGTTGTTTACAAGGTCCAACCGTTTTTGTTTGGTTTTTTTGTTTGTTCTTTTTTTTTTTTTTTTTTTTGCAGCTTCTCAGAAACCAACTCTTGCATCATCTGCATCCTGTCCAAGATCGAGAAGAAAGTGAGACCGAGCTGTGCGTAAAAGGCACCAAGTCGCAGGAATGGAAGCAGGGCGTCGGAGGTCCCTTCAGATCTTTAATAGTGGGTCATGAAAGGGATTTAAAGTGTGTGTGTGTGTGTGTGTGTGTGTGTGTGTGTGTGTGTGTGTGTGTGTTATGAGTGAACAGTCAGCAGTGGGATGATAGGAGACGCGATGACGCTGCTGTCTCTTCTGGGTCGCATCATGCGTTATTTCTTGCTCCGGCCGGAGACCCTGTTCCTGCTGTGCATCAGCCTGGCCCTGTGGAGCTACTTCTTCCACACAGACGAAGTGAAGACCATCGTCAGGTCCAGCCGGGACGCTGTCAAGATGGTGAAGGGCAAAGTGGCTGAGATGATGATGATGCATGACGTCAACGGTGGCGGCCTGCATGTAGTGGACGGGGAGTTCTCCAAGACGTGGGGTTTCAAGAGCCACAACGTGGCTGTGTACTCCATCCAGGGCCGTAGAGACCACATGGAGGACCGGTTCGAAGTACTCACAGATCTCACCAATAGGAGCCACCCATCCATTTTTGCCATTTTTGACGGCCATGGTGGCGAGGTAATCAATGCTGAGATTATTTTACATTATATTACTTATATACTACGACATTGGCATTATTTATCTTATATGGAGAGGATCCTGCATCACCCCCAATGTGTATGGCAGTCCACTGCTCCGAGTGTGTGTGTGTGTGTGTGTGTGTGTGTGTGTGTGTGTGTGTGTGTGTGTGTGTGTGCGTGCGTGTGTGTGTGTGTGTGGGGGTGGGTGTGTGTGTGTGTGTGTGTGTGCGCGTGTGTGCTCACTTTGGATGGGCTAAATGCAGACGAAACAATTTATTTTACAGGATTAATACAGTATTTTAAAGAAAAAAGGGGGAAGTATCAAAATCAAATCACAGTCTCATCATATAGGGGACCTTTTCCACATACTGGTCCTGATGTGAGGATCAGCAGGCGCGCTGTTCCATTCAACCCAAACGAGGGGGGATTTCTCAGCCTAGTTTTGTCTTTGTGTGCTGTTGTTTTTTATTATGCTACAAATGTAGTTTTATATATTATATACGTAATATTTGTAGTAAAGAGCTTTAAAAAGTCAATTTGTTTTTTTAATTTAAAAATATTGGATGAATGCGGAGTAAGTCACCCCCTTTGTGCTAAATGGATCATTCCAGCAGGTTGACTTTAGCTAGCAGGCTACCAAAGTAAAGTTTTTCCTTTTCAAAAACGTGTGTTCAGGTAAATGACTTAAACGCAAACAAATATTCATTATAATTATTATAAAAATGGCATAGTGTTTAAAATAAGTGTTCAAAAGTCAATTCGTCAGTTTTATGTGCTGTTGATAAATTACTGTATTTAGCTAAGCTAGCAGGCTAAATAAACCACGTGGCTGTTAGGTGTTGAGGGAGATTTGTTCGAAATTAAATGTACAATTTTTAATGTTTGACAAATGATATTGTATTGTATTTTCTCCAGAGGGAATATGTGTTCACAGGGAGATTGAGATTTTGAAAAATTAAATTAATTATCAGGATGTTTTATTCATTTTATGAAGTGCTTAATCCTAATTAGGGTCACAGGGAAGCTGGCACCCATCTCTATGGTTGAGGGCAGGGGACACCCTGGACAGCTCACGAGGACATTGCAGGGCAGAAAGATGCTGACGGCTATGCAGCTACTCTTGACGAAAGTCAGCAATGGTTCTTTTACATGAACTTCTCATCGCAGACAGTGAGAGACATGGACGGCCTTGGATAATAACCCAGTTAACTGCACTGGGGGGACAGCAGTGACAAGCTGCTTGAACCCCTGATTTTGAGAGCAAACATCCAGCACCCTACCACCGGGCCAACACTGCTCTAGTATGTATGAGTCACAGTGGTGGATAAGATGTTAATACAGTAATTAGCTGTCGCAAAAAAAGGTTATTTTTTTCTTTGAGATTATTGACATTTGAACTAAACCAGTCGTAATTTTTTCACCATTAAAATAAGTTAAATTCATGCTTAAACACAGTACAGTCAGCCTTCTACTTACGAAATTAATCCATTCCAGAGCCTTTTTCGGAACCTGGAGTTTTCGTAAGTAGAGGCGTATTTGACATGTAAAACGCGTGATTCGTTCCAAGGCCTGCAAGACTACCTCATAAACCCTTTAAAAAAGATAAAAGTACACCAATTTTATATGAAATATGTGTTAAAAGTAAAAGAAAATTATTTATTAAACCATTTAAACATTTTATTTACATATTTATTAATTAAACCATTATTAAACATTTTTTTTATTAATGCACATACACACACACAACACTGTCTCTCTCTCTCTGTCTCTCTCTCTATCTCTGTCTCTCTCTGTCTCTCTCTCTGTCTCTCTCTCACACACACACACACACAAAACTCTCGCTCTCTGGTGTGTTTTGCTGAATTCGGGCTCCGCCCACACGCAACGCACAGCCAACGGAGCATTGCATTTGACGGGATGTTGTATTTAAAGCAGAATTACAGTACCTGTTTGAAAGATCAGAGGTCCTGATTCAATATTAACTTGCTTCCTTGCAAGATCGGAGGTCTTGTTCCACGGAGCACTCTGTTTTCATGCCTCCTTCTGCTTCAATATCGTTCCGAAATAATCGCCTCTGTCACTATATTTCCGCTTTTCTGTATTTTCTGGATCCATGATGGATAATGAAATATAACGCTGCAATGATCAATCTCAAAAAAACCTCACGAGCCAACATTCCTGTTCAACTCTCCTTCACGTGTGTGACAAACAGGAAGTATGAGTACAGTTAGTATGGGTACAAGTCAGCTCCCTTCTGGCCAATGGGAGGCCAGCGGGGCGGGATGTTGGGAGACAGCCAATGAGAGAGCAACTCGCGCATTGTTTGAATTTTTGAATGGCACGTTTGGTGCTTTTCGTAAAAAGAGGTTGTTTTTGTAAAAAGAGGACAAAAATTGCGAAAAATGTTTTTCATAACCTGGATTTTTTGTAGTCAGAGGTTTTCGTAAGTAGAGAGCCGACTGTATGTAGTAAAGTCAAATTTGTGAAGGACCAGTAACGTACCCATCCTATCTTACAAACAGTCGACTTGTCAGCTAGCAAGATTAACTGGCGACAGTAGTGGCTTTTTAGTCATCTTGGGTAATAAAGATTAGTAGTAGGGTATAATTAAGACAATTCAGTGTGTTTACGTTTAGATTTTGTACTGGCTGTTCATGTTACCACTGCTGCATAATTCCACAGAATCTCATTCAGATTAGAGAGGAATAAACACATACTTCTGTATAATGGGATAATGCAGGCCACCACAAGATACATACACTACAGCACACTATGAGAGACATGTTTTTGTCACATGACAGGATATGATGTCATAGGGTAGCCATATTAGATTAGTCAGATTTGTTTGATATTTCAGGAAAGGTGAGTGTTTATTCATGATCCTGTTTCCTTTTAACTCGATGGAGTTTAGATAAAGGTTTGGTACTTGACCAGTTTATTTTATTGACACAATTTGGTGCCTATTGGCAAGTGTATGGGTAAGAATTAAAATGAAACTGGAAAAGTGAGAAACAAGTAGTTTTTGCCAAATTTTGAAAATTCTGAAACATCATGGAAAGGGTAATGTGGGCCACTAGATTTGGGGTAAACTGGGCAGATCCATGTTACCCCATATAAATGAAATAATGTTAAATGCCATGCTCTTGCACATACATAAAAGATTTCTGTCCTAGACAACCTAATCTAACTCAACAGAAACGTTTTTTATACTTTGCAAAGTGGTCTGTGTACTATTGGACAGGTGTACATTTTTGTTGTTTATCTCTGTAGGTAAAAGAAATCCAACCATGCATGATGTCATGTTATTCAATAAATATGTGTTGGTTTACTTCAAATTATTTTTACTACTAAATTAAGTGGCTGATTAGAAAAAAAAAATTGAATGACTCATATTACCCTGTAGCTGGGGTATTATTAACCCTTTATATATTTTGGAATTATTAAATATTGATGGTCAACAGTTAGAAAGTTGTAATGTAAGCATTTTGGATATCAATCTACTTTATGATGAATCAAATATTTGTTTCCGTTCCCTCAACATTTTTCAAGGACAGCCAATTTTAATTCAGATGGCCCATATTACCCCAGGTACTGCTACTTTTCTTGGGTTTGACAATCAGTTCACGACCCCAGTTTAGACACAGGCTTTGGCCCCTGATTTTGATCGATGCAGCCAACCCAGCCAATCTGTTCAAATAATCACAAAGAGCCAGAGTCTCATTCAGAGAACACTGACTTCCCTTAAATGGGCTAATCTGAGAGCCAGTGAATTCCCAAGATAATCCTCGTTGTATTTGTTCATAGTTTCCCCTCCCCCAGTCTGGAAGCCATCTGCTTCTCAGCCTCCAAACCCCAGTTTCTCTAGGGATTATACCAGATGCTCGGTTTCGTTCCATTGGAGATATTTATCAGTTCAAAGGTACACTCTGTTCAGAGATGTTACTTGGTGGACAAAAGTTACACTGAGAAATCAAACCCTAATTCCACCCATTCTCGAACAGTTTACTTAAATCAGACAGAAATGATCTATACTGATGTATGTATGATAGGCGGCATATGGTGAAGTGGCTAGCACATCCTCCTCACAGCAAGATGGCCCCGGGTTTGAGTCCTGTGATTGGCAAGAACATTTCTATGTGGAGTTGTTTTCCTTGGATTTCCTATGGGGACTGTGGTTTCCTCCCAAAGTCCAAAGACGTGCACATTGGGCTATTTGGCTGTTCCAAATTCCTCCTTGGTGTAAATGTGAATGCAAATGGTTGTGTGTGTGTGTGTGTGTGTGTGTGTGTGTGTGTGTGTATGTTGGCGCTGTGACGCGCTGGCGAGCTGTATAGGGTGTACCCTGCCTTCACCCAGAATCAGCTGTAATGTGCTCCAGCCCTCCTGCAATCCTAGAAATATTAATTGGGTCACAAAATGGCTGGCTGGCTGGATTTGATTAAGGAACTGTATTTTCTATTGTATTTTATCACTCTTAAATAATAATAATAATAAAAATAATAATCATAGATGTTCATGGAGATTGTATAGGTTGATCAAGGACTAGGACATTTATTGGTTTAGAATGATACCGGATGACGTTCAGCAGCTTATAACCATGATGGTATCAGTGGTTGCTGATGCTCAGATGCTTTTGGGTTGTGAGTGTGAATCAAATACAACTCAGTTCATATGCAGATGTTAACTTTGTTCTGTCAGAATAATGTATGTTTAGGCTTCCAAAGTTGGTCATATTTTAATTAACAGTGTTTGGAAAAAGACAGAATATGGCTTAGATGTGTGAAACATAATACAGCGGTACCTTGACTTATGAGTCTTTTATAACGAATTTTCCATGATACGAGCTTCGATCAACCAAAAATCCACCCCATCCAAACGAGCAAAATTTTAATTTGCGAACTCTGCTGGGGAAATGGCTTTTCCGGGCAAAGTAGCTTCGTATTCTTCTGCAAGAACGAATTGTGCAGTGCTTCTCAATTATTTCCTGTGATGAGCCCTATAGGAAGAAAAAAAAACATTTCACGCCCCTCCAGCGCCCCGCGCGTGACTATAAATAGTGTTTACTGCACTTCATATCGTTTGCTCTGTGCTTTTTCCCTACATCATAGGAAACACAGTGAGAGCAACACTGCCTCCTGCTGTAGAGGATGCACAATTACATTTAATTCTAGTACAGTATGGCAAAAAAGCATGTTCCCCAGGGTCATACCTGCACCCCCCCCCCCCCCCACACACACACACACACACACACTATTTGAGAAGCACTGGCCTTGTGGGAGCTCACCACAAGCCTTTCCTTTCTGGCATTCGTAGCGTGCACATGCACAAAATTCTCCTCCTTCTCTGTTATGCACTACCTCATGCCTGTCCACGTGACATCTTCGCCCCCACGTGACATCTTTGTCGCAGTTGATGATCGGAAGGGTTAGTTGACATTGTTTATTCTTGTTTTATTACAGGGGTCGGGAACCTTTTTGACTAAGAGAGCCAAAAAAAGACATATTTTAAATTCTAATCCTCTGAGCTATATATATATATATATATATATATATATATATATATATATATATATATATATATCAAATGAGCATTTTGACTTACGAGCTTGCCCTCAGAATGGATTAATTTCGTAAGTCAAGATACCACTGTATAGAACAACATCATAAAAAGAACATCACATGATGGTGAACAGGATACAACACTATTATTACATGACATGCCCACTTTGGTTAGGGTTTGGTGTTTACACACATTCACTCGGGGGTGTCATGTTGACTTGAACCTCGTGCCATGGCAATCGGTAACCATTGTGTGATAGGAGAGAAATGTCTGATGGGTGGGAATTGGCCATGAAGAAGTTAAAGCTGGTGTTGGTATTCTGGAAAGCTAACAAAAAATTTGAAAGTAGCCTTTCAGGATTCCAGCTAAAACCTCCCCTGCCCTTCCAAAGCAAGGACACAAATTCCTGAACACACACACACACACACACACACACACACACACACACACACACACACACACACACACACACACACAGTCACAGTCTGACTACAGGCTCTCAATAGTTGTGTCATGCATGAACAGGGAGACATGGGGGAATTTGATTGGATATTTCCCAGTAGACCACAAGGCAGTGATTGGTTGGTATTTTTAATGGATAACAATGACAACAGATTACAGATTATTTTCAGATCTCATTAGTGATTGAATGCTGTTGGAATTTAAAGACCATTTTACCCAATATACTGTAAGCTTGTGTATATAGTTAAAAAAAAATCACCATCCCCGGCTTTAATCGATCTCATTTAAGGAATTTCTACCAACTCTTGTATTTATGTGCTGTTAACATGACTCTGGTTATGGAACAAAAAAACAAACATGTGGACCAATATCATCCAAAGCTACATATTTGTCCAGACAGGGAGCACTCTGGGAAAATGTGACTTTGATCAATGGTTTGCTGGTTGTTCCTCGCTGTTCCTCGCTATTAATGGAAACGGTTAACATTCATTTATCACAGAATTAATATCCAGAAATAGACTGAATCTGTTCTTGTGTAGTGGTTCCAGTTGGCTCATGTCTGGGCTATGCGCACTGTAATCCGATAGCAGCATACAAACATGGGTTAAAAACAGCTCGCAGATGGAATCTTGAAATTTACGTCATCCAATAGACACAGAGTCTTATATAACAGACGAGGACGAAATCTCTCACTGTGATTGATGAGGAAATTGGTACTGTAGCACTGAGCATTTCCAATGGTGCCCTGTTGCACACAATGATCATGATGATCAGTTCTCAGTGTGTACTTTGATGTACATCGTTTTTATCCATCAATGCGAACATGAGCCGTCACGATTCCTTTATTCTTCAGGGCTGAGAGGTGAGATAACATGGTGCAGGTAAACGTTGTCTTTTCCTCATCCGCTCTCATGATAATATCCTGTTCGCTATTTTGGGTGTTTCCATATATGTGTGCGTGCAGTGTGTGGTGAGGTCACCTTAGATCATACATTCCCTTAATCCATCCTTGCTCTCTGCTGACATTGAAATCCCCGCAATAATTCATTTTGACACAAAAGCTTTGGTTTGCGTCTCTGAATGTCACTATTATGCCAAATATGGTTTTGTTTCTCTCACACTGCAGACATTTTCCAACAATAGTAAACAAAAAGAACATGTAATACTTTTTATCCATTTCCACTAACATTATCAAAGCGATATGATGATCACAACCAACCACGGAGGGGCGTAATCATGCACATGCCCCTCCATGATATGCTGTGCTGCCTTCCTTCCGCCTCTTTACAAACTGCTGTACATTTGGAGGCGGCCTAACATTCTTAGAGGAAACGCACTGTCCACCGCTTTTGAACGAATGTGCCGACAGACACCCATGGATTGACGAGTGATGGGGGGTGTCATCCCTCACTTCTGTTAGAACAGGTGTCAGGAACCTATGGCTCGCGAGCCAGGCGTGGCTCCTTTGATGACTGCATCTGGCTCTCAGATAAATCACGTGGCCTTTCTTAACAGAATAATGAATACACAATTTCACTGTCATTTAAATAAAAATACAAAAAAAGCCATCAAATAAAACAAAAACATGAATAAATCTCGCACATTTAAATCTATACATCTATTTTCAATGCCACTTGTCACTGTGGCACGCAGCGGAGAGTCAATCCTTTCTGTACTCCAGTGTGTGGGCGGGGCCGATA
>CM045746.1:31966965-32126965 GCA_024760905.1 Plotosus lineatus | reverse complement strand
AGTTTAAAAAAAAAAGTTTTTTTTCAATAAGTTGGCTTTCATTGGCTCCGTTTTGAGATCTTAAAGCAAGGTGATCTCATCAAGATGGCTTCTGCCCGGCTTCAAAATTGAAACATTACTGTGTAATCTAGTCTTTTGGAAGTTTTTTAGACAATTTTCTCCCTAATTTTGTCCTACCCAAATCTCAACCATCAGGTATTTCCTTCCCTATCACACAACAATCAACGCCCCCTCCGTGATACGCGATGCGAGCCACCCACCTCTTTTCGAACTGCGGTGCATGTGTATTTGGGAGCAGTCTAACACACTCGGAGGGAAATCGCTCCCCGGCCCCTCGTACGAATGAGCTCACTGGCGCCCACGTTTGACTGGGATTGCTGTGAGTGACAGAAAAGTGAGCGTATGTGATCCCTCCCTCCCATGAGAGCTTTGCCGATTAGCTCCCATTAACTTCTGGCCGCCAACGGCTGTGGAATTAACCCGGATTCGACCTTGCAATCTCCGGGTTAATAGTCACACACCTTGTCAATGTGCCACTTGGGAGTGGTTTTTTTTTTCTTTTCTTTTAACAAGTGGAAGGTGTGGCTACTGTTTTGCTGAAGTGAAAACCTGTACCCACACCAGACATACCTGTTGTAGGCCTCGGTATCGCCCTGCTTGTTTTTATGTTGTAAATAAACCCACTGAAATCATGGGGCCACTCAACAGGCTCAGCATTAATAACTGTAACTGATTAAAAATCAGCATCAGTTTTATAATGACGGGTTGTTTGAGTTGTTACAAAGACTCTGGGCTAAAAATCCTTCCCAAATATGTACGCAAGAGTTTCCTGTCTATAAAAGGTAAGTAACATGTGGGTTTATTGTCGTAAAGCCCTTAGGCTGACTGTATGCAAACTCGTACATCTGAATCCCAGAACGTCTGTGTTGATTCACAACTGTTCCTGGCATTGCCGCTCGGACCATCATGGCCATGGTATCAGATGAATGCTTTCAAAATAGCACCTGTTTCATAGCTCCAAGTATTTCAACCATCCATAGCACTGTATCCTGTTCCTCTCACTCACAATCTGTTCTGTTACTGGAACTGACCAGTTCAGTGGTATAAAACTGAACACCATTGAGACTATTAAGCATCAAAGACGCCTCAGCACAAGAACAAGAACTTGAAGAACATGAGTCAGAGTCAGCGTGGTCCAAAATCTTCTGCAGACGCTCAAATGCTTTGCCTTGAATCAACAGGATCAGTGTGTGAGAACATCACCAGGTCCTTCAAAACAACGCCTGGTATTCGGGTCTTGGAAAGTGGGATATATTTGATTTCATGCTTGAAGAGATGCCTGGGTGTCTCAGAGAACCGAAGGAAGCGTCGAGTAACTGCAAAGAAGAGGAGAAGCAATTGCAACTGTACGGCACTTGTTTTCGTAGAGGACCTGGCAGGAGGGGTTTGGATGGCACCCGAGGAAAGCACAGGAAGAACTTGAGAAGAAAAACAAACTTTGAGTTTACCTTGAAGATGGATACCATGCCATCTGGCTCTGTTGCAGCTTAGCAGGTCTGAACACCAGGGGAAGATCATTATGAAGAGCTGGAGTCACACATTGCTAACGCAAAGATGCGTTAAATTCCAGTGAGATTCAAGGATGTTCTGTTTTACCCTCGGTTTTACGTGTTTGAGTGTTCGCAGGATTATGCACAAAATAAAAGATGCGCGGAATTTCATGAAATCTCTACCAGAGGTGGCACTCTGAAAAAAATCAAATAGCTTTCCTTGTTCAAAGGTGATTCAAATTGAATTCTGGATCCAGAGAGTTTTTAAAAAACTTTTTTAAAGCTAAAATTTTTAACATTGTGAGGTATCATGATCTTTGACTTTTGTTGGATTGCTGGGCTTGGCAGAGGCTTGCACTCTCCAGCCACTCTTGTTATTGATGGCAGTATACCAGCTACGGTCAGAAAAAAAAAATTGTTTTTCTTATTTTTCTCTGTTACCCCTACCAGGAGGTTGTTTTTACTGGTGTTGTTTGGTCTGTTTATTTGTGTGCAACATAACACCAAGATTAATGCACATATTTGAATGAATTGCTTTGTGACACACCATTAATTTAGAAATTATCTGTGCATGGGATCATATATGTATATGTGTGTGTGTGTGTGTGTATATATATATATATACACATACAGTGGTACCTTGACTTACGGGTGTCTTTTATAACGAATATTCCATGAAATGAGCTTCAATCCCACCAAAAATCTGCCCCATCCAATGAGCAAAATTTTGATTTACGAGCTCTGCTGGGGAAATGGCTTTTCCAGGTCAATTAGCCTCATATTCTTCTGAATGTATTGTCCTTGTGCAGTGCTTCTCAATTATTTTCTGTGATGCCCTCTATATGAAGAAAAAAAACATTTCACACACCTCCCCCAGCGCCCCGTGTGTGACAAATAGTGCTTACTGTGCTTCATATCGTTTTCTCGGTGCTTTTTCCCTACACCATAGGCCACTACCACCTAGTATAATTGCGCATCCTCTACAGTAGGTGGCAGTGCCACTCTCACTGTGTTTCCTACACCATAGGGAACACAGTGAGAGAGTGTCACTGCCACCTACTGTAGAGGATGCACAGCTACACTTAGTTCAAGTACAGTATGGCAAAAAATGCATGTTCCCCAGGGTCATAGTCCCCCCCCCCCAAGCATCACACCATGGGGGCAAAGGGGGTGTGCCCCACTATTTGAGAAGCACTGACCTTGTGGGAGCTCACCACAAGCCTTTCCTCGCTGGCATTTGTAGCATGCACATGCAAAAAATTCTCCTCCTCCTTCTCTGATACTGACCACCTCATGCCTGCCCATGTGACATCTTCACACACATCTTCACCCAGTCAATGATCGGAAGGGTTAGTTGACTTATTGTTTATTCTTGTTTTATTATTATTTATTAATTATTATTAATGTTATTGTACATGTATTATTATTATGAAATATTTATTGTTTTTACATGTTTATCTTTAAACTGTTAGATGAAATATACGTGTTTGTGTCAGGTTATATGAGATTGGGAGGGGTTTGGAACAGATTAATTGTTTTTCTATTATTTCCTTTTGGAATTTTTGTTTAATCTAACAAACATTTTGACTTATGAGCTTTCCATCAGAATGGATTAATTTCATAAGCCATGGTACCACTATATATATATATATATATATATATATATATATATATATATATATATATATATATATATATATATATATATATATATATCGCCCACTGGGGGAGACATTTCATTACAGCTATGGAAAGTTACAATAATCCATTCATGCCTAGTGGAGGTTCCTTATACTCCATGAGTCTCCTTGGCGTTTTTAGAGGTACTCCTTGATTTAAAGCTAAAGTCCAGTGTCCATGGACCAATATTTTCTTTCTTTCTTTGGAATTTTTTATAGAAACGTTTGCAGAAGTTTAAAAATATGTATGCCAAGAATGTTGATAATTCTCCAACAAATCTTTAAAACAGTATTATTTTTATGCAGGTACCATGAATTCTTTGATCAAATACTGAAGTAACTTTATATGGGTGAAAGCCCAAGTGGATCACTTTTAATCCGCAAACATTTAAAGTAATATTAGATTGTATGAAGTAGATGAACTAATAAAGTACTCTGGAAATATAGGGTTAGGATTTAAATCATGTTTGTGCTTGATTAGATTGAAACCCTCTTGTATCTTTAAACGTGTCTGATTATGAGATGCTCAGTGATTTATTGGATCTAAGGAAAAAATATCACAGATGTCCAACAAAGATGGAGGACCACAAATTAAGTGGTCTTAGATGTTTCCCAAAAACTTCACAACTCAATAGATCATGGCTATATTTTTATATTAGTATGTACTGTATAATTTAAGGTGACATGGCTCTGCTGTTGAGATACAGTACAGCACTGAAAAAAAAAAATCAATATATTTAAAAGAATTGATGTCTTGTGGGATAAAAATGACTCAAAACGCCATCTAGAGGTCAGAATGATCTTAACCTCATGAGAACAACGCTGAAGGTTATGGAGTCACCCGTTTGGAACTTCTCATTTTGTGAAATTTTATTGTTTAATAAATCAATAGAAGGTTAATGCCCTGTAACCAGAGATGGGCGGAGCACCTCCCCCAATTCCCGCCCATTTGGATTTGGGAGTATGTGACACTGTATATGACTATGTGCTGCAATACAAGCAGGTTCTACCCAGTTCTGCACCGTACAGCTGCCTGTTGGTCAGAACTGCTGTTATACATGACTCATTTTGAGTCGTCAGTTACAATGACATTTGTACAAACGATGCAGTAATAATTATTCAGAGTTCTGCGCTAGCCATTTAACGTTTAACATTTCGAGGCTTCCAGTGGGAGTCACCGTCATACTTTGACCCCGTGCCTGATCATAAAGCTTTGAAATGAGATAAGTGAGTAAGGATGTGGGTAATAAATCAACCAGTAAGCAGGAAAAAAATTAAAAGCAACTCTGTGCAAACGAGGATCAGCAGCAAGTTCAAGCTTCTGCACATCTGTAATGGGTGTAAGGGGTTCGAGGCTCCCAGACGCACATATTCTCCTTGTGGGACTAAATGATGCTGGGAAATCCACGCTCCTCTTCAAACTGAAGTATAACGAGTTCTGCCAGACGGTCCCAACCATTGGCTTTAACGTGGAGATGATTGAAGCGAAGCAGAACAGGAGGAAGGTGACCCTGACCGTGTGGGACGTCGGAGGGCAAGAAATGATGAGAAAATACTGGAACAGTTACTACCAAGACACCGCTGGGCTCCTGTTCACCATCGACTGCTGGAACAAGGAACGGCTGGACGAAGCCAGGCGAGAACTGGAGCGCATGCTGAAGAATGAGGAACTCCGAGGACTTCCCGTGGTCATTCTGGCTAACAAGCAGGATAAAGAAGGAGCCTTGACTGCAACCGAGCTCACGGAGACGTTGAACCTGAGGAAGATGTGCAGTGACAGGGACTGGTTTGTTCAGCCGTGTTCGGGGAAGACTGGTGCTGGACTTCCGGAAGGGTTCAGGAGGATGGCGCACCTGGTGAAAACCTCCTCCGACAATAATATTAAAGAGAGGGTGAAGTATTTGAGGAAATCCATGAAGCCATGATGAATTGAACTGGAATCTTCTGATCTGGAAACAAATATCCCATTTATCTACATATATAGGAATTATTTATTTTTAAAAAAGGCAGATAAAGTGGTTACTGACAATAAATTAATTAATTCATATATATATATATATATATATATATATATATATACACTGCATTTCCTTTTTTTGCTGAATCCTGGTGTGAATTTTTTTAATTACATGCAAAATTTTGCCTTTATTTTACTTCCTTTTCTAAATTCTTTTGTATACAGTAAATCACAAAATGTTTCTTGTGATTAAGTTTCATGGCTGTCATTTTTATATCGGTTTGCTTTAACTGGAAATATTTAAATAAGGTTAAGTAAAAATTTCTTGACATTCATATGGTTTTAATAATAATAATAATAATAATAATAATAATAATAAAAAACCTGTGATTTGTAATCATCCATGATGATAAATCTTCTACATGCTGCTGTTATTCGTCAGTTATTTTCAGGTAAAGAAATGATGTCAATGACGTAATTTCTTTTAATACTGTACTTCCTTATTTTATTAAATAAAACAGCCTGCAGCTTTTTCCTTTTTAATTAATTTTGATGCTTTAATTTTGTTTGTAATTGATGCAGGCTTGCTGCCGTGTGTGTCTCAAAATATCGAACCAATCGGATTGAGCCTCGCCTGTGTAGAATATATAGAATCTCATTCTTGCTGTACATGTAGGTAGCTGTAGACATTTTTTAATTTGTGGGAACATTTGGCCCAAAAAACAAGTTTTGTTTTTTAAAGTTACAAAGCAAAAAAGTTTTTTTTTTGTCAGAAAACCATGTTTAGCTGTAATTTAGAAATCTCAGCTATTCTGGAATCTGATTTATTTATTTTTTAATATTTTTATTGATTCACCACATTCATTATTCTTAACCACTCATTTTAAGTAACAGGGCTGGTGGGTTCATCCCCCCCAGGGTGAAAACCTCTGGGCAAGGTCTGAATGAGTAGTAATGAAACCGGGTCAGTAACCTGTGCTGGACTGGAGTCCTCGCCGGGAGGAGCTGAACTCTTAATGGCTTCATGTAACTGAGACCGGGATCAATTCCAGCAGCCTGATGATCCTATAGGCTCAAGTGTATGGTCTACACTTCACCTTTTACCTTATTTAAGTACTGAACTAATTTATTGTTTGAACTTTTTTTTTTTTAACTTCTATTTCAATAAAAAAAAACAAAAAACTCAAGTTTAATAAAAAGTTACAGGCTACTATTTTGTATTACATTTATATAGTTCTGATTACAGGAAATTTCTCATCGATGTTAAAACCATGATATCTCTACACTAATCACAGATCATTAAATTCCACAAAAATTTTAAAAATGATGTCCTTCTGACTGCATGAGGAAAATGTGACCAAATAAAAACACAGCAGTGCAGCACTGTGTACAAATCAATGGTTTATTATTTAGTACAAAAAGACCTAAGGCGAGGCATAGAAAATGAGCACACAGTTTAAAAACAAACAAAAAAAGGCACAATAAATTAGAGCATCCACTGCTTTTCCCATGTGAAATATCAGGTGTTCTGTCAGTCTGTCAACAAAAGTGCTTCTAAGACACGAGCATGACAAAACCATCTTAAGGCGGCGGATTTCATTTGTGACCCACAAACTATTATTTATGACACAGAGTTGTACATCTGAGTTAAAAAAAGAAAAGAAAAATCAACAGTAAATTTGACGCCATTTTTTTTTCGAAAGGTAATGCCGATTTCAGGGCATTTATTCCCCTGAAATGAGGAATCCAGTGCAAGGCGTTTGATTGGATTTAATTGGAAAATGTAAGAGGTTCTGTTTTCATATTACAATAATGTTTACATCCGGGTCAGCAGATTTATTTTTCTTTCTTCCTTTCTGAAGGTTATGGCAGAAGTCTGTCATCTCTGAATCAAAAACATCACAGGAACCGACCCTGGAACAAGAGGAAGAGAAATGAGCTGATGTGCAGCAGTAAGGTGGGATGTACATCATGTCCCGGGTTCATTATGGTAATGTGCTGAATATTTGTTGCAGCGGGTTTAACCTGTCTGTAGCACCACTCGTTCAGTTAATGGTGTTCAAGGACCAAAATCACTTCACTCCATAATAAACACCACATATCATCTTCCACTTAATCCAGAGTCAGGTCGAGGGGGCACTTTTGCATTTTTTTTTTTAACACAGAGAAACATTCATCAGTGGGACCTTCATCAGCAGGACTCCATATTGTGCCATTTTTAATTTTTTTTTTTTTGGTTTTTCCAAGTTCAACAAAAAAGCCCTCCAAATTACTTTGGAGATGGTACCAGAAACTTCAGAGCTAGGCAGGATACTGAAATAAAGAATTAGTGATGCCTGGATCTTGTAGATCTCCACTTAGTGCCAAATTCCATCTCTTATTACATTAGCAGAAGCCAAACTAAATTCAGTGACCATCTTATGACCCACCGTTTCCCCAAATCCGCTCTAAAACAAACCAGGTTTTTTCATAGGCCATATTCCACCCTTCTAATAAATTTCATCAAAACCAGATTAACATATTTTGCACAATCACAGAGACATACACAGAGACAACCTTAACCAAGAACAACCTCCATGGTGTAGATGATAAAGGAGATTAAAAACAGTTACGGAAAGTTCTATTAAATATCATATTAGAACCAGAAGAGAAATCACTGCTGCAGAACTTGTTAAACATTCATTTATATTTCATAATTCTGCTCTACTTGCTTGTGTGGTAATAAAGTTACACCCTGAAATTGATTTCCTCTGAATAACAATGCTGTCACACCCCCAGTGCAGCTAAGTGGGTTATCACATTGCTCTTCTTCTTTTCCTTTCGGCTTTTCCCTTCAGGAGTCGCCACAGCAAATCATCTGCCTCCATCTCACCCTATCCTTTGCATCTTCTCTTACACCAATGACCTTCATTTCCCCCCTTCACCACATCCATGAATCGTCTCTTTGGTCTTCCTTTAGGCCTTCTGCCTGGTAGTTCCAAAACAAACATTGCCGACTTTCATAAAGAGGAGCTGCAAAGCCGTCAGCATGTTTCTGCCCCTTGCTAAAGGGTTGTGTCAGGAAGGGCATCCGACTTCAAAACCTATGCCAAATCAAACATGTGAATCATTAATCTGACTTCCATGAAGATGGAGGCAGGAGTCTTCGCTGTGGCGACACCTGAGGAAAAAAAGGGAACAGCAGAAAGGAAAAGAACAATGCTGTCACAAAAGGAAGAATCCTGGTTATGGCATATACAGTAATCGATTCTCACCAGAGGCAGAAAGCAGGATCAGACAAATGAGCAGAGCTTTTGCGGCCTGAAAGGGTTGGTGCTGGAGGACATCCCGGTGAGCAGCGGATCTTGGAGAGCATTCTGCATGCAGAATTGCTGAAGCTCAGCCGCTGCCTGAGATACCTGAAATCAAACATGTTTCACATCACACAGCGACCATGTCTGCGTTTCTATTCAGACCAATCAGGGTGCTTCAATTTCTTCATTGTTTTATTATAAATTCCTGCACGTTTATGGAAGGAGCCTCCAGTGCCAGTGCTATGGCATGTAAGGAAAATATTGAGGCTAACACTATAGAAGTGTCAGGTTTATTACGACCACAACAAACTGCTTTACTTCATCTACACATGAAGAAGCAAAAAATTCAGGCTGCTCCGGAAGCCAGTGTTTACGGCAAGAAAAGTTTACCTAAAGAAAAAATAACTTGTTTTATGAAACTTGTAAATGTAGCTATAAAATGGATATAATGCGTGTAATTCTATACGAACCAAACTAACTTGTCACCCCGAAATGCTGATGTAGTACAAGAAGCGTAAATAGAAGCTCGATCAGCAAATTAGGAAACCGGAAGTGAGCTGCTTTGTCAGTTCCTGCTTATTTAAAGAAAATAAATTATAATCTCCACCTCAGTAAAACAAACACAAATGACCTCAGATGTAGTCAATACTCCAGTTCAGACTATTAATAATAAATATTTGCGTGTACTTTATTTTTAATTAGTTAAACAGCGCGCTAGTGGAAAGGCCAGTAAAAGAGTTTCATAAAAGCTAACTGTGGAGTTCGCTAATTTAGCCATACATTTTGTTCTTAGTTGAAAAAAAAATTAATTCACATTATTAACATTTCCACGAAGTTTTCTGGTTAGACGAAATCACTTCACATAAAATAAGTGAGAAAAGTTTCCCAACACTTTCATACACACAGGTCCACACCCTGATCCGGCTAGCCGAGTTAGCATCTAGCTAACAATCCAAACAAAACGCCTGAGAAAAGCGCGCAGCCTTCACACCTTCACTCGGTTGATATTCGCTTCGAATCGCAACTGCTCCACGACTTTCTTCATCGCGTTAATGTTGGAAGCCCCAGACATTCTGGCAAATTCTCACAAAACAACAAACTGAACTCGGTTTCCGTTATTTAGAATAAAATATGGCCGCAAGTGTGAACTGTGGCAAGCCAAAAGGGTCACAACAGGAAGGCGGAGCCAACGCCTAATCCAAACTGTAATTGTTTATTCTATCAGAATTTATGTATGAAAATGTAATGTAATATATAAAATATTTTTTAAATATTAAAAAAATTATTGATACTCAAAAAGCAGTAATCATTCATTCATTCATTCATTCATCCTTTTCCGATTTATCTGGGTTCGCGTCACGAGGGGGGGCGCAGCAGCCCAAGCGATGAGGTCCAGACGTCCCTCGCCCCAATCACTTCCTCCAGTTCTTCCGGGGTGTCACACCGAGGTGTTCTCAGACCAGCCGAGAGACATACTGTAGTCCCTCCAGGGTTTTCTAGGTTGACCTCAAGGTCGCTTCCTGGTTAGGGTCGCGGGGAGGCTGGTGCCCATCTCAGCCAACTCTGGGAGGGGTACTCCCTGGACAGCTTGCCAGTTCGCCTTCACTTTGCGGGAAGTGAAGTAACCTCTTTCTCCTAGTTAATTTAAGCGATTGTATAACAGTGCTTTAAGAGGTAATGAAATCGAGTCTTCATAGATGGCGAAGACCGATGTCCTGCGACTGCTGGACACCCGATTCCAGCAAGAGCGCCTCAAGGTTGTCCACGACGCCACAGGGGAAACATGATGATAATGAAGCTCGCCAGCCCATCGCAGGCAGACACTCACAAAACGTTCACACGCTCACTGGGGGGGAGAGCAGTGACAGCCCGGTGATAGTAGGGCTTGAACCCCCAACGTTGGGATCAGTAATCCAGCACTCTGCCTAAACTGCCCCAGAAAGTGAATATACAGTAATATGTAATTTTGCTTGGAGTATTTAAAAAGCTAGTTTGTTTATTAGTAGTGGTGGTTAAACAATACAGATTTTATTTATCTTTTTTTTATTATTATTGAAAGCCGATTCTGGGCGAGAACAGAGTCAGCTGAGCTGGAGTTCTAGCCTCCCCACAGCCCTAATTAGGATGATGCGGTTCAGAAAATTAATGAAAGAATTCATTCCTATTTATTGTCGCAGGGAGGCCTGTGCCCATCTCAGTCGACTCTGGGCGAGGACAGAACACACCCCGGATAGCTTGCCAGGACATTGCAGAGCAGAAACCTGCTGACGGCTATGCAGCTGCTCTTTACAAAAGTCAGCAATGGTTTGTTTACATGAACCTCTCACCATAGACAGTGAGAGACATGGCAGGCCTTTGATAACCCAGTGAGCTGTAAGTGTACTATTTCTTGAGCCTTTACCAATTTTATCTACGCAGTCAATAAGACTATATTAATGAACAAGGCAATTTGTTAATAGAAATAATATCCTTAAATGTTAAATAGTGCAATATTCTTAATTCAGGTTGCACTTTATCAGAAATAGGAAATTTGGCAGTATTTGGTACCCTGCCTTCTTATTTGGCGGCACCATGGCAATCTCGCTATAGCAACCAGACTCGGCCAATCAGCTGTCACTGTCCTGAAATGGCATCAACGATTGGCTGGCTGATCTCTCCGCACCGAATCATTTGAGAAACAGTGGCTGTGTTTCAAATGGCTCCGTCCTTCATATCTTAGTCCTCTCTATAGACTATACAAAGACTGCTATTAGCACAATGTGTAGTGCACTAAATATTGGAATAGAACGCGATAAAGTTTGCGATTCAATAAATTCAGCTTGCATTAAAGATTTGTTCGTTTTATAAGCCACACAAGGCTAGTTTATAAGGTGTTATTTTAATTAAACTGCTATTAAACCCAATTCAGTTAAAATAATGTTTTATTATCCTAATGTGCTGAATTACAGAACTGGATGTTTCGCTACAATATGGTGAGAGTTTTTAATTAAAATTAATGTTTTACCTTTTGTATTAAAAAAGATGGTGAATATATATATATATATATATATATATATATATATATATATATATATATATATATAATGAAAGTTAATCCAAATGTATACAAATGTAACAAAATGGACATTAATGATAATTATGAGTACTATTATTATTCATTCATCATTTATTAATTTAAAAAAAAGTTTGTAAGGATTTTGTAAGTATATTTTATACGAGCATCAAAGTTCAAGCCTTTACTAAATGACTCTTTGTGATGATTTGCTAGTCTCGTTTCTCATGAAAAACATCAAATAAATCAATCATCTGTATCCAAACTTCTGACTGATCCTGTATAGACACAAATTTTCATGTATTATTATATATATATATATATATATATATATATATATATATATATATATATATATATATATATATATATATATATACTGTGTGTGTGTGTGTGATGTTCTCCTACAGGCTGGCAGCCACAAAGGCCAGAAAGATGAACCGGCGGGATCTGCTGAAGGTTAATGTGCAGAACACATGGTGAGAATAACTTTTAGATTCCGGATCTGTTCATGTAGTTTGTGTCACAGTGATGAGGGATGTGGACTCTGATTGCTTGGAAGATGTTCATGAGTAAAATGATGAGCAGTTGGCGGTGACTGTGTGTTTTTTGGAAGTGCAGCAGTGACATCATGAACTACATGTTGGTGCGAGTGCCCCCTCTGGTGGCGGGTCTGCCTCGACCCCGATTCTCCCTCTACCTGTCCTCCCAGCTGCAGTACGGCATCGTGCTCGTCTTCCATCGCCAGTGCCAGCTGCTGCTAGGTGTGTGTGTGTGTGTGTGTGTGTGTGTGTTTAGTAACTAGACTGCATCTTCTATAGGCTCTATCCTTATGATTTTTTGTTGTAATGGACGTGAATGTCTTTCTCCTCAGAGGAAGTCCAGGAGGCCATTGGCCGACTGCATCGTTACCACATCCAAGTGCCTATCGACATAACCCCCGAGGAGATCAGGTCAGAGGTCACACTTTACACTCGTCTAGAAATGATGGAACACAAGACACATCTTCTGCTCCCCAGAAGTTCCTTTATGTGTTCCTAACCACTGTCCATGATGTTTCCTGTGAGTTCATGTATGCTGAAGAGGGCGGATAGCAGCTTCACCCTCAGCAGTATCTCTATCGTTCATTGCTTCTTTGTGTTTCTTTGTTGATTTCAGACAAACTCTAACTGTCCCTGATGCTCTTGTTCTCCTGACTGAGACCGAAGGCGCAAGGGATCCGTTCTTCGGATCAATGGAGTTTGGTATGCCCAGCCCCAGTAGCCTCATGCAGGTATCTGTCTGTCTGACGGTCAGTCTATATGTTTGTCTGTGGTTCTGTCTTTTGATCAATCTTACTTCCTTGATTGACAGCTGGCTGTAGAGGTGGGCGTGGTCTTCCCTGAGCGGCTGGTGTCACTACCTTCAGGAGGTGAGCAGTAAAGTGTTAATCCACTTTCTTTTTTGGTCTGTACTACATTGTTTTACAAATATAGAAAATTGAATTGAATGTTTTTTCCACTCACTTCAGACATTACAGCGACTAAGGAGTTGATCACAATAACCGAGCAGGAACCTGTCATCATGCAAGAGCCTGAGGTGTCAATCATTAATGTTGCTATAGCAATCCGCCCTAGTGCAAGAATAAGTGAATAAATAAGTAAATAATCAGGCTGATATTTATTTATGATGTTTTTGCAAGTTTGAAGGGGCGGAGCTACAGGAGATTGACATGATTGGAATGCTCCTGGAGCAATCAGATCAGTTCCTTGAGGGTAAGTTCTTAATTCTCTTTTTAAGGTAAATAGGAATAAATGAATTTATAAATAGTTACTTTTTTAAAAGATCTGATTTTTGAAGAACTAACGTAGTCTAGGGGTCAACTAGAGGTTAGGGCAGTGCTTCTGGAGGGGAGGGCGGTGGTATGACCCTGGGAAACATGCTTTTCTGGAATTGTGTACGAGAATTAAGTGTAATTGCAACTCCACTCCACTAGTTAGAAGTGGCGCTCTCATTGTCACGCTATAGTGTCGCGGTTTTTCGCACGAGCAAACGATATGAAGTGCAGTAAACAACGGTTAGCACTATTCGGCACCCAGCCCTTCCCAATCCTCTCCAACAACCGCCTAAACCTCTAGATGTCGCTGTAACGAAATATCTTCTTCTTCTCCTTTCCGCTTTTCCCCTGATTCAGGGGTCGCCACAGTGAATCATAGCATGTTTGATTTGGTAAATAAATAAATAGAGGGATTCTTCATCACCTCCCTTGCACCTCAGAGACGTCGTTCAAAACAAATTTCTTGTTCAACACGTTAAACATGGATTGGAGGGTACATCTATAGACATTTATTTTAATAACAATATGTGTATGTGTATATATATATATATATATATATATATATATATATATATATATATATATATATATATTTATATATATATATATATATATATATATATATATATTAGGAGTATGTATATAATATCAGTAAATACACATTGAACGCTATAAATGCTTATAATAGCAATTGTCTTCCTTTCGGCTTTTTCCCTTTTACTCGGGAGTCGCCACAGCGAATCATCTGATTCGCATGTTTGATTTGGCAGAGGTTTTTTACGTCGGATGCCCTTCCTGTCACAATCCTTTTAGCAAGGGACAGAAACACGCTGACGACTTTGCAGCCTAGCTTATAATAGCAATTAAACATTCAAAATAATGCATAAGATAAATAAAATATAAATACACACAAACGAGCGCGTGCACACACACACACACACACACACACACACACACATGCATCTCACAAAAAAATGAAAGTACATAGTTTTGTTGGGTTGTTTTTTGTTTGTTTGTTTTTGTTTGGGAGGGGGGTCATAAATGGCTTTGTTTTGCGGCATTTTCCTTAACTTTTTTCCTTAATTTCCTTCATTTCCTTTTTTTTTTTTCGAGGAATATTTTTGAAAAACATGCAATGCACTGAAGCCACAAGAAATTGAAGCACGAAGTAGCGAGGGATCCCTGTATATAGACGCTATATTAAATATATAATAACACTGTAGTGTAAAATAATATATAGACTATAGTCCTAGCCCATAGGCCTGAATCTTAGACCAATTTTCCTCTGTGTAATGTGTCTATGAATCGCCTGACGGCAACCACTATATATGGTTGTTAATGTAAAAATAATCTTGGTGTAGGAGGTATGTGTGTGTGTGTGTGTGTGTGTGTGTGTGTGTGTGTGTTAGTTCTAATTATACTCTGTTCAGGTACTTAATTGAAATATGAATGAAAATGAAAACAAATGCAAATATTCATAACACAAGTGTGGGTGTGGTGATGGGTATGAGTGGGTGTTCCTTCTAATTGCAACTTCTTTATGTGTGTGAAGTATTTTAATTTGAATCTTAAAAAACATTAAAAAGCCAAATATAATATTCATAAAGTATAAAAACAGGTGCGAATATGTATCAAGATATGATTGGGTCTTGGTTCTAATTACATCCTTTTCAGGTACGTAAAGTTTTGCTCTTAAAGTCTGGGAGTGTGAAAATAGATGATATTAGCTATAAAGGTAGGACTGGGTGTGGTGATAGTAGCATTGGGTGTTGATTTTAATTATGTCCTGTAAAGATAAGAAAATAAGTGCTAATATTATGTATAAAGGTAGGAGTGAGTGTGGTAATGGAGTGGTGGGTGTTGATTCTAATTACATCCTGTTCAGGTGTGTAAAGCACATTAATTAAAATAATAGGGTATGATAACAAATGCAAATATGCATAAAGGTCAGGTACTATAATGTATAAGGGTAGCAGTGGATGTGGTGATGGCAGGAGTGGGTGTTGATTCTAATTAAATCCTGTTCAGGTGCGTCTGTGTGTAATGTATTTATATTTTATTTATCTTATGCATTATTTTGAATGTTTAATTGTTATTATGTCTTATTTATTGGTATTATATACACATATACATGTACGTATACTGTCAGTCAGAGCAGGGGGCCAAGCAAACGCTATACTTACTCCTAATCTATATATACATACATACACCTATTATTATTATTAAAATAAAAGTCTATAGATGTACCCTCCTGGTCATGTTGAACGTGTTGAATATGAAATTTGCTGCGTGCTTTGGATGATGTCTGTGAGGTGCAATGGAGGTGATGAAGAATTCCTCTATTTATTTATTTACAAAATCAAACATGCTATGATTCGCTGTGGCGACCCCTGAATAAACAGCGACATCTAAAGGTTTAGGCAGCTGCTGGGTAGGACTGGGAAGGACTGGGTGCCGAATAGCGCTGCCCGTAAAAACAACTCAAGAAACAGCACGGAAATATTTATTAGAGGAACAAAGAGAAAGGTGGAGAGGTCTGAGCTATTGAGACATGAATAAGTTGAATGAGTTTAAATAAGGATGTATTTTTTTATTTTTAGGCACATTGGTGCACTTCAAATATTTTCTATTACAGATTAAAAAAACAATGTTAATTCAGTTTTTCTTTATTATAAGTTGAACTATACTGTATTTATTTCTTTTCTTAATTTTAATGTTAGTAAAGATACAATGTTATGCAGAGGTGTACTAATAACAATTTTAGATAATACTATAATCGCTCGCGAGGCGGGGGGGCGCCACAGAAAATAATTGAGAAGCACTGGGTTAGGGAGTCTTTTTTTTTCAGTTGAGGAGGAGAGAGGCCATGAGGCCGAACCGGAGAGAAGAGAAAGAGAAAGAGAGAAAGCAGCAGCAGAAATTGAGAGCATCAGGGATCTGTCAGGGTCTGTCCTCCCCATGGAAGTGTACGTCGGCTAATACAGGAAGAGATCCTGAGTTCAATTGATGTTTTCCCAGTTTTAAAATGTGTCAGACTGAACTCTTCACACACATCCAGGGCTCAAACTACGGATGTACCACTCCAAGACCTGCCTGTGCCTGAGGAGATGGAGCTGCCCCCTGTGATGCTGGAGCGAGCCGAGAGAGAGAAGACCCCAGAGCCTGTCCCTCTTCCGCCATCTCCACCAAGCCCGGAAACGAGGGAGGTACGGAGAGAGAGTCCGGGCCTGGAGGAGGTTTGTTTAATACAAATTCTGTGCTCCATCTTTATTCGCAGATTATATTATAAAGGAGTTCAGTTTCAGAGTCGGTTGTTTTTGTTTTAAATTCCATTTTATTCTATTTTTTTGTAATTTTAGTTTTATTGGCAGTAGATTTTATTTTCAGTTTCCATTTTATGTGATTTCACTGTCAGTAGTTTGTATTATATGTGGTGTCTTGGTCAGTAGTTTCACTTGTGTGTGTGGTTTTATTATCAGTAGTTTGTGTTATTTGTGGGTTTTATTGTCAGAAGTTTGTATTATATGTGGTTTAATTGTCATAAGTTTGTATTATATGTGGTTTTATTGTCAGAAGTTTGTGTTATATTTTGTTTTATTGTCAGTAGTTTGTATTATATGTGGTGTCATGGTCAGTAGTTTGTATTATATGTGGTTTTATTGTCAGAAGTTTGTGTTATATTTTGTTTTATTGTCAGTTGTTTGTATTATATGTGGTGTCATGGTCAGTAGTTTGTATTATATGTTATTTTATTGTCAGTATTTTGTATTATTTGCCGTTTTACTGCCAGTAGTTTGTGTTGTATGTGGCTTTATTGTCGGTAGTTTGTGTTATATGTGGTTTCACTGTTGGTAGTTTGTGTTTTGTGTGGTTTCACTGTCTGTAGTTTGTGTAATATGCTGTTTTATTGCCAGTAGTTTGTATGTGATTTCAGTGTTATTATTTCCTCTTTAGCCACAGCTTGTCCGAATCCCTGGGGCCCCAGCAGAGGCACGAAGGAGGAAGAAGAGGCAGCTGATGTTTTTGGATGAAAACATCCAGATATCCCAGGATGAACTGCAAGCACAGATTGAAGACTTGTGCATTGAAACCAGATCTTTGGTAAGACTCTCACACATTTGACTCAGTGTCACGCTTAAAATCGTACATTATTAGTCCTGTCATAGTAAAATCTGATATAAAAAGAAATAAATTATTTATAAATTTCATACTTTGTTAGTTTTTACACCTGAAATATTCTCTTGCTATATCAGTTTGACCCACAGTTCCAGCCCATAATGTTCATGCTTGGGGTTAATTAATGTAAGAATGCTACATGACACCATGAACCTGTTGTGATTTCACTCACAGGAGGATGTTCTGATCAGTGCACCTTCTCGAGTGAGCAACCCAAAAGTACTGCTCAGTAACCCCGTCACAAGTGAGTAACCATACACGTACAACCTCCTTCATACACATATGGTCACTGAAACAACAATGAAATCACACCAGAACTGTCCGCAACCAAACAGCAGCTTTCTGCACTTACTACCGTAGCATTATTTCATTTGATTTTAATGTCAGTGATTTTATTTGCACTGCCCATGTTTTATATGCCTTTAAATTTACAGTCAGCAGTTAGAATTTGCCATTCAGTAGAGTTTTCTTTCAGTTGTATTACTGTCAATAATTAGTTTTGGTTTTTTTCTGTTTTTCTGTAAATGTTTGCTTTAATTGTCACAGGCTCGAGAATTTGTCTCGTTTCCTCCATTTTTTTCAAACATAAATGTCATTTTTATGAATCGTGTAAATTCGAGGAGAAAAAAATTTAATATGGGGGTATCGCACTACCTTGAAGCAGAGCGTGAAGTGTGCGGCATGGATCCCAAGCGCTCCCCAAATTACGCTCATTCGTTTTACTTTTTTTTTTTTTTTCGATTTTACGGGGTTTTTTTTTTTTTTTTTTTTTAATTATGTCAAATTTTGAGTTTAGCGTGCTCTCTGTAGTACGAGACGTACCTATGTAGTATGCTGACGCAATGACGTAATGATGCTGTGTCCATTGTTTACAAACGACAGATGTGCCCCTCCGTCTACCCAGTTCAGTAGTGCGTGTTACCCTTGTGTTAAGACGTCGTCTCTGTGATCTTTGTGTTTACACTGATTTGCGGACTTTTGTAACCCTAAGTAAATATGGTTGGTCAGAAGCATAAGCCTAGAAACATGGGTGCAAGTTTTCCGGCATATGCCGGAATTTCCGGTTTTCCCAAGACTGAATTAACTATCGGCTCTGATCGGCGTAATCTATCATGCATACTCAGTTAAGCAAGGAGAGTTGCAAATGAAAACCCAAATCGAGAAAAGAAAGAACTCTCCGCTCTGCTGGTGAATCACATCATTGCAGGCTGAATACTAAACGAGTATTCAACGGCACCCTTGCTCACTTGAAAGACTGGACGTCCGTATAACTCGCGCTTTGTCTCAAGCACAAGCAAGTGAATGACTTTCGGTGGAGCACCTCACATGTTGTAAGCGTTGATTGGCTGTTTTAAGCTTCATGTAAAGTGACTCGGATCAGCATCATGTAAAGTGACCATCCGTCGACCATCGGAACCATTTACAAGCAGAAAGATCGCATCATAGAGAATGTTGAAGGTTATATTTGATACTGTATTTGATATTTGATGAGTGAATTTGATTAAAATTTATCTATTTGAAATTATTCTGCTTGAATTTTATTTATTTGAAATTAATGTTGATATTATTTGATATATGCATCTGTGTGACTGTCAGGGCAAAGTTCTCCTGACCTTGACCTTGTAGTTGCTATTGCACTGGAGAATATGAGTACTGTACCTTTATATTATTGGCTTGTCCAGTGGGGAAATTCAGGCATTTGTCCAATAGCAGGTACTTTTGGACACCTTTAGGGGATTCCCCAAGTTAAAGGATCATAAGAGACACTATACTGATAGTCTATTGTATTGATACATGTTATGATGTACTTTTAATAATCACTGGAACAGAAAAACCATCTTCGTCCCAGTACCCCCACCCCCCACCCCCGATTAGAATAACCGATTATGGCACATTCACTCTACGTTCTACATTCATAGCTTCCGCTGGACCACCAACATGGAACCACAGCAGTGTTTTCTCATTGGCTTTGTAGAATACCCATACTTGAGTTTTTATTCGTTCGATTTCTAAGCCACTCAATCCTAATTATGGTCATGGGGAGGCTGGCTCCCATCTCAGCCGACTCTGGGCTCATCTCAGGACCAACACTCACACAACCTTTCATACTCACACTCACACCTAGGAACGGTTTGGAACAGCGAATTAACCTACTGTGCATGTTTTTGGACTGTGGGAGGAAACCAGGGTACCTGGAAGAAACCCACGTAAGCATGGAGAGAAGATGCAAACTCCACGCAGAAACGCCCGAGCTGGGACTCGAACTCCGGACCTTCTTGCTGTGAGGCGGACAGAATAACCCCTACACCACTGTGCCACCCATCAGTGTTTTATTTATTTATTTATTTCATGGTCAGTAATTAGTATTGTTTGTCAGTACTTTTTGACTCCAGTGTCAACATTATATTTTGTTTATTTGTATTTTCCTCGTTGAATTGCCAGGTTTACATTTAATTCTGTCAGTATTTTAAGTTTTACGGCGAGTAGTTTTCTTTTCATGCCCAATGGGTTTTTTTTTTTGCCTTTTCTGTATTCTCATTTTCACTTTTATTTACTCACTGGCACTTTAATGGATATAAACTTATTTTCATTTTGATGTTTGAGATTTTCCTAAATTCATGGTTAAGGTTAATGCGAGTCTTTTTAAATACTCACCCAGCACTCCCCCCCGATATTCTTGAGCTGTGGAAGCAGGGCGCGGTCATCCCCCGCATCCCTCCATCCAGACGCCGGCTGGAAGCTGAAGAGGAAGACCTGGAGGTTATACTCGAGAAGGCGAGAGGAAGAGAGGAACAAGAAGAAGGGGAGCTCAGAGAGGTGATTGAGTCCAAAACTCTTCCTATTCCGTCATACACTAATCTCGGAATGCTTTTGGATCCAGGCTTTATTGGCGGCTGATGCGGGATTATGGTTTCCCATTGTGGACTGCTCTGCTATTAATTTTGAGCTTTGTGGGGGCTTTTCAGGATCAGTCAGCAGTTTGTGTTATACTCAGTTCTACACTCAGTATTTTCAGCAGCCACACAATCTTTGTATATTTTATTGTGTAAAAGTAGTATTTGTTGTTTTGCAGATGCCTACAGAGATCGTGGATTCCGGTATCTCGCGATACGACACTCCAGGTCAGAAATGATCGTTTACATTACAACATTTGAATATAAGAAATAAAAGGCCAAGTTGGTTAACCTGAACTGTTTTTCTTCCCAGTTTCCTCTCTGGTGATGGAGGTGACAGACAGAGAGATTTCGCCCATGGAGCTTCCCGAGATTCAACGGTGAGATGCGAGTGATCACACTGTAGCACAATCACAGGCCTTCGCAATACACGTGGAGATATTTTCAGGGTTTGCGTGTATTTTTTATGACCACAGGTCTCCAATTCTTGTATCCGTGGGTGGCTTGAAGGACATTCCTGAGGAGAGGGTGCCTGGACTGGAGGACATGATGGATGTGGATCCTCTCAGGTTGTGTAGACAGTGCAGAAATAAATAAATAAATAAATAAAAACAAAGACGGCCGTACTGGAATAGTCCAGAATTTTACATATTTGTAAAATTGTAAGCTGTTAAGCACATAAATAAATAAGGAAATATATTTGTCATGCAACTAGTGTTTTCATAAATTTATTATTTGATAGAAAAATCATGGGGGGGGGGGAAATAAACACTAAAAAGTATTTGAATAATTATACAGTAGGCCCCCGCTTTTCACGATGGTTTGGTTGAAAATTCGTGAGTTATTCGTGAATCCGTGACGCGGTTTTAAAACCCTATGTATGATATTACATGCGCTAAAATGTCTGTCTGTCTGTCTGTCTGTCTGTCTGTTACATGCGCTAAAATATGCTTGTTAAACACATTCTCTTGCCAGTCTTACTCAGTAATACAGTGGAATCTCACCTTACGAAAGACTCCACAAACAAAAAAAATCCAAGTTACGAAATGCATTTACCTAAAATTTCTGTCTCTGGATACAAAAAAAGTCATGTTACGAAACAGGTTTGCGTTCTATTGAAACAAATTTCCACCGCCGGGGAAAAAAGTCGTCTTGTGAGTCGTAATTATGAGTATGAAAGTTATCTGTATGACTCACAAGGCAACATTTCTCCTGAGAGGTGAAGCTGGGCTTCTGTAGCACGCTGTGGTTTGAGGTCCTACTCAAAATATTTTTATAAAGTAATTTTAAGGTCTGTGATGAACGAGTCATGTATTTTATATGCTGGTTTTATTTTATATTTCTGATAATTGATATGAGTAAATGTACACTATGTAAGTGATGACATTTCAACTTCAAATATTCTTTAACTTCCAAGATTTTATTTGAGACTTTATTAAAATAAAAAAAATTTAAAAAGTGAGGTGTTTTTCTGTCCTGATGAATTTTACTCCAGGCACATGATCACAGTCGGCGAGGATGAAGTGACGTTTCACTCAGTACTGCCCACTGGAGTCGGGAGAAGAACCGTTGCTCAGGCTTTCTGGAGACTGCTGGGTAATTTACAATACTCCATGCTCTCTCTCTCTCTCTCTCTCTCTCTCTCTCTCTTTCTATCTCTCTATCTCTCTCTCTCCCTCTATCTCTATCTCCATCACTCTATATCTCTCTCTCTCCCTCTGTCTGTATCTCTCTCTCTCGCTATCTCTCTCTCTATCTCCCCCTCGCACTCTCTCTCTCTCTCTATCTCACTCTCTCTCTTTCTCTCTCTCTCTCTCTCCCTCTATCTCTATCTCCATCACTCTATCTCTCTCTCTCTCTCTCTCTCTCTCTCTCACTCTATCTCTGTCTCTCCCTCTCTCTCTGTCTCTCTCTCTCTCTCGCTCTCTCTCTCTCTCACAAACATTCTCTTTCATTTTCACTCTTTCTCAATCTCTATATCTCTTTCACACACTCATTCTTTTCTCTCTCACTCTTTCTCTCTCTCTCTCTCTCTCTCTCTCACACACACACACACACACACACACACACACACACACACACACACACACACACACACACACACAAATTTTCTCTTTTCTCTCTCTCTTTCTCTCTCGAACTCCTTTTGAGTAAATCTGTGCGTTCTCAGAGCATCTTGATAAAAATGAGGTGTCGGTGCAACAGGACGAGCCATATGGTGACATCATCATCTCTCTGGCAGGACAGCCTCCTGAGACGCTGGTGTGAGTTGATTCTGTTTTCATTTTAATTCTCTATTTTAAGCAGTATAAGAACCAATGTTAGTTGTTAAAATCCTTGAAGTTGCTTTATTACATTTTAAATGTAAAAATTGAATTTAAGTGAAATTATCGGTGAACACGGTTTATAAAATGAAATGAAATTGTGAATGAACTGATTTAATTATAGTTCTGCATAAGGATTTTTAAATGTTTTTACCAATATAAAGTTGTTTACTTAGGAGATGTTATCATTGATATTTTTATTATGAGATGTGAGTATGCCATACTTTTTGATGTTGTTCTTGTTGCTTTTTATTCTTAGATTAGTTGAATTAAAAAGTAGTCATGTGACATTACATGATGATGTCATTACCTGTTTTTTTTTTAAAGTTAGATTTGATATAATGTTCTGACACTTTCAATCATTTTGTTCATGTTCACGTGACTTACATTTGTATAAATTTATTATTAACAATTGATAACTTTTTAAACGTTTGTTTGTTTAGATTGTTGAATTTTAATCACATGGCTGTTACTGATTTATTAAAATATAATAAGATGAACATGAGTTAAAAGCAAATGTTATTTTTTATTGTTATGTTGGATGTATTAAATTATTTAAAATATGTTGGGAATCTCCTATGTGTTGTGGTGAATTTTAATTGTTGTAATGCTGTTCAAAGTTGAGGTGGGAAAAAATAAAATAACAAGACAGTGGTACCTTGACTTACGAAATTAATCCGTTCCGAGGGCGAGCTGGCAGTAGCGCTCTCACTGTGTTCCCTGTGGTGTCGGGAAAAAGCACCGAGCATACGATATGACGTGCAGTAAGCACTATTTATAGTCATGTGTGGGGCGCTGGGGAGGGCGTGAAAAGTTTTTTTTCTTCCTATAGGGGGCATCAGAGAAAATAATTGAGAAGCACTGTACAGGGTGTTCTTGGAGCACGGAAGAATACACGCGGAAGAATACGAGGGTACTCGGCCCAGAAAAGCCATTTCCCCAGCAGAGCCGTAAATCACAAATTTGCTCATTGGATGGGGTGGATTTTTAGTGAGATCGAAGCTCGTATTGAAGCTCGTATTTCGTTATAATAGACACTCATAAGTCAAGGTACCTCTGTAATAGTAATAATATGCATACACAACAATAAGATTTAAACATCTCAAAAACTGCTAAAAAATATATGAATGGTGTGCATTCATAAAACATTCTTTACACAGTAAGGTTCTGCATTTGCAAAAATGTGTTGTAAAGCAAGCTAGCATGACTAACGGTGGGGTACTGTACTTTTAAAGCAAAAGCGACTAGAGCCAAACTCAGAGTGCAAGGAATCACTGAAAGGGGACACAATGGATTATTATAACTTTGCATAGTTATAATGAAATGTCTCCCCCAAGTGGGTGTCTGATGAACAACAGACCCCCCCAGAAGTGAGGAGCATTATTCTGGATTTCAGGAATTATGCAAAGATTACCTTCAAAGTGTAATGGAATGTTGTTTGCACTTCTACACAAGATAAAGAATGAACCCAAACTTGAACGTCATTGTGATTTATGCACTAAAAACAAACAAACAGATGAAAACATAAAATTCTGGCAGAGGTAATAATTTAGATACCTGGAAGCCTAAACCGACCCCTTTTATAGCTTAAATTCTTTTATTGTCACTTTTTCATATAATTTTTTTATTACGTTTGTTTATTTTTCTCCCCATTCAAAAAAAAAACTATGGAGATGCAATTTCTGCACAGACATGTAAAGTGTTACTGGGACTCCAGTACATTCACATAAAACACAACAATAATAGAAACATCTGGCAAAAGGTACAACAGGTCCAACATCAAAATATTACAAACAGTTTCATGACTCGTATTTCAAATAAAAGCATCAGATATCATAAACCACTCCTATGTCTAATTTTAATATTGTTCACAAACTACTTCTTACACACCAGGTCACTTTTTACACATCATCTGTTATACAGCAGTTACTGAATTAAATTATTCTATTGTTTAAATTTACAGAGAACAAACAAACAAACTGATCATAATAACCACAGGGTGGCACGGTGGCATAGTGGTCAGCACGCCTGCCTCACACCAAGAAGGCCTGGGTTCGATTCCCAGCCTGGGTGTATCTGTGTGGAGTTTGCATGCTCTCCCTGTGCTTGCGCGGCTTTTCTCTGGGTACTGCGGTTTCCTCCTGCAGTCCAAAAACATGCATAGTAGGTTAATTGCCTGTTTCAAATCTCCCCTAGGTGTGAGTGTTGGCCCTGTGATGGCCTGGTGAGCTGTCCAGGGTGTACCTCACCCTTGCCCGGAGTCGGCTGAGATGGGCGCCCTCCTTGCGATCCTAATTAGGATTAAGCGGTTCAGAAAATAAATGAATAATAAACACAGCTTTTCTCATCCATTATTACTTATAATTACTGAAACATTCATTCACTGCCTGGACAAAATAATAATAATAATAATAATACACACTGATCTTCTTCTTCTTGTTGTCCTTTCGGCTTTTCCCTTCAGGGGTCGCCACAGCGAATCATCTGCCTCCATCTCACCCTATCCTCTGCATCTTTTTCTCTTACACCAACTGCCTTCATGTCCTCCTTCACCACATCCATGAATCGTCTCTTTGGTCTTCCTCTAGGCCTTCTGCCTGGTAGTTCCTACCTCAACATCCTACATCACTGATCCTACATCCTACATCAACACTGATATGGCGTTGTTGCTCCAGTTGTTCCGGGCGAGGCTCAGCAACACTAATGTGGCTATAAGATGAAGCAGCTGATGACCTGAATGTACTGAATGACCAGGTCATCACCTCAATCGACTTTTTCTTCTCTGATGGCATGGATATACTGTAAAATTGAGACTTAAATAGTAAGAATGGTTTGGAATAAGGAATCATTTGGACACGGGTATTAGCACCAAAGGGTCCTAAGCTTCAACCTATTGAAAGTTTTGGGGTGTACTAGAGAAGACTTTATGGCATGGTTTGCTTTTCCTTACTATCAATTCAATATGTTCGTAAAAATTGAACCCAACCAGAATGTCGTAATATTAAATAAATAAAAATGCTATTCTGATTACACTGTATAATAAAGGCTCACGGTGGTCAAATATTACAATGCACAAATTTTAGGTCGAGCAATGTGTATTATGGGATTGGCTACCATAGGCAGCCTGCCATAGATGCAAACAATCTGTTTAACTGGATTTATCGGTGTTTGAAAGGATAGTGCAACTGAAGTTGGTTTGGTTCCCACGATTCACCATCTTTCAGTGTATTCTCAGGAACCATGTCAGAGCTTCTTTAATATGAGTATCTTGACAACGGTGTATCCTCCATGAGATCATCCTGTAGGAAATAATGTCAAAAACATAAGCATTGTTAACTGAAGACACAATATTGAAACTATATTTATTATTAATAATAATAATAATAAGGTCTAGAACCGAGGTCACCAAACGTGTTCCTGGAGATCTACTTCCTTGAAGACTTTGGCTCTAACAATAATCATGCCCACCTGACCATTGAACCATTGCCCGAAGAAGTTCTTGATCAGCTTGACGAGGTGTCAGATTTTGAGTTGGAGATAAAATCTACTGAAAGAAAGATCTCTAGAACACGGTTGGGAAATAATGGCCTACAACAAGAAAAACTCGTTTCATGGAAGAGATCTACAAGTACTACTAGACATTCTATCTAAGGTGGAATCTATTTAATGTTTCATGATCGTATTTATTTTCCAGGATAACACAATTGGAACTGAAGAAACTGTCAATATTTACAAACGAGGTCTACGACCGACCATTCAAGGGGATCCGATGAAGAACTTCGACTGACTCAACAATTAACTAAATGAATGAATGTATTCCCTCAACTGGCTTCTTGTACTTGTGGAAAAGACCAACGAACCTGGCTCATCTTACCTGAAGACACTCGTCGAATCATCCAGCCACCAGACTGGCTTGACTTGACCCCACCCATCCCCATCCCTCAAGATACTCAGAAATGCAACAAGTCTTTCTCTGTGGCTCCAGAGTAGGGCATTGACAAGATGCGTGACGATTAACCCAGAGATCGCAAGTTTGAATCCGGGTTAACACCACAGCCATCTGTGACTTGGTCTCCATTAGGCTGAGCTCTCAGGAAGGAAGGGATGGCAAACGCTCACTTCTCTGTCACCCACAGCTCGTTTGTGTGAGAGGGTAGCACTTTCCCTCCGAGTGTGTTAGATCGCCTAGAGCACATGCTTTTGCCCCTCCCTGATTGGTGGTGGTTGTGTGATTGGGAAGATAATACCAGATGGATGGGAATTGGATATGACTAAATCAGAGAGAGTGTGTGTGTTTCTCTTCTTTGCACTGGCACCAAGGTGGAAGAAAAAAATCTGGTTGCCTGGATACACAGCATGAAGACCCACCTCTTTATTGAAACACACAAAAAGGTCTGGATATGTTCTTTTTTTTTACTTACAAGAGTTCACACAGAAATCGATCTCCAGCAGGGTGTGTTTTCTAATGGAGTCTACAACATTTCTCTATATAAGGCCTTCAGCCAAATTCTTAAATGAATGCAAACCAAGAACACCTTTGCCTTGATTTTGATTCAGATCTGTACAAATTCCCTTGTTGATGTCATATCCTCACATAGGTTCTCAAACCACAGCTATGCAGACGACATTCAACCTGTTCTCCCTTTTCCTTCCTCAGATACTGATGTTTCTGCCCAGATCTCTGCATGCCTGGCAAGTATCTCCTCATGGATGGCAGCTCACCAGCTGAAGCTTAATTCCAGCAAGATTGAATTGCTGTTCATCCCAACGGACTCATCCCCATATCAAGATCTTGCAATCTCCTTGGACAATGCTGTGACCTCTCCCTCAGACACTGCATGAATCCTTGGCATAACCATAGATAAGTGCCTGTACTTCTCTTCTCATATCACTAATCTTTCTCAATCATGTCGATTTCCTCTCTTCAATATCCAAAGGATTCGTCCATTTCCCTCCAGGAAGGCCACTCAGATACTTGTTCAATTCCTTGTCATCTCAAGACTAGATTACTGTCACTCGCTCTTGGCATGTCTACCTTTGAGCGCTATTCAACCTCTACAACTGATCCAGAATGCAGCTGCCAGACTTGTTTTAAACCTTCCCAAATTTTCCCACACCACACCACTGCTACAATCTCTCCACTGGCTTCCTGTTGCTGCTCACATTCGATTTAAAACACTAATGCTTGCCTACAAAGCCAAAAATGGACCCGCACCTTCTTACCTCAAAGCACTTATCACACCTCGCACTGCACCATGTTCTCCAAGATTCTCTAGCACTGTGAGACCGATCCTTCCCTTTACCAAGGGACAAGGGGAAAAATGCATCAAAAGTCTTCTATGTTCTGGCTCTAAGGTAGTGGAATGAACATACTCTGGACATCTCGACAAGCTGAGTCACTGGGTATCTTCAAACGACAGCTGAAAACTTACCTTTTTCAGAAATACTTAGATTAAGCACTATGATGTACACACACACACACACACACACACACACACACACACACACACACACACACACACACACCATAAAAACCCCTCACAACACCTACCATCTGAGTTTGGCTGATGGTATACTTAGTCTGTGTGAATATATTCAATAATAGAGACTTCTGATCAAAGGATTTCTGAAAGTCACTCTGGATAAGCGCGTCCGTTAAATACTGTAAATGTAAACGGTAATATTTAAAAATCACAGCTGGGGGCCTCAGTTTGATGGACCCTTATTGTATGCACCACTTTCTTGGTGCGATATTCAGTATTAGGGTTTCCAGACTCTCTACCAGAACCTGAACCAGAACCAGATTTACTATATGCACTGAGCAATAAACTGGACTGCTCTAAATGGTGAAAGTATCATGATTGAGGCTCACCATTGGAAGGTCTTGCAGTATGTGGAATTCAGGATGACTACTTTTTTGGTGAAATTTGAGGAAGAGTATGATGGAGAGCAGAGCAGTGCTAATTATGAAGATGGAGATCATTCCAGCAAGCAAAGGATCCAATGGAGAAGAAGAGGGCACTTTGTCTGAGTCTGAATTGGGAGAAATGCCAACAGCATGGAGTGTGATGTACACAACAGGAAATACAACAACTTCAAGACTGAGATTAAGTTACCACATACCTTCATCTCCAACGTCTAGTTCTGATGGTGCATCTCGATTTTCTTTCTCCAAAGGAGCAGATCCGGTGATTATATCTTTCAAAGTAGGGGCTGGAACAAAGGTTGGAATTAAGGTTTCTATTGGGATCGTTTTAGTGGTGATGAATTGAGAATAGTTCTGATGTGTTTCACTGAGGTTGGTAGACAAAGGGATGGATGATCCTGGTGTAATGGTGTTGCTTGTCAGTGGAATGAAGGATGGAGTGGTATCTAGGGACAGAGGGAGGAGAAAAGAGGATTAGGAGATGGGAATGAAACTGATGAGGCTTTGGGAGACAAGATGAAGTTGGGCAGCATGTAGGCATAGTGGTTAGTACATCTGTCTCACAGTAAGAAGGTTCTGGGTACGTTATGGCAATAAAAAAATTATACACACATACACACACACATATATATATATATATATATATATATATATATATATATATATATATATATATATATGTGTGTGTGTGTGTGTGTATGTGTATATATATATCTTCTTTTCCTTTCGGCTGTTCCCTTCAGGGGTCGCCACAGCAAGTGATCTGCCTCCATCTCTCCCTATCCTCTGCATCTTCTACTCTTACTCCAATGACCTTCATGTCCGCCTTCACCACATCCATAAATATATATATATATATATATATATATATATATATATATATATATATATATATATATATATATATATATACACACACACACACATACACTGTGGTACCTCACCTTACGAAAGACCCAACAAATGAAAAATCCAGGTTACGAAACGCATTTACCTAAAATTTCAGTCTCTGGATTTGAAACAAATTCACGTTACAAATCGCCCCATCTCAAAAATTCAAACAATGCACGAGTTGCTCTCCCATTGGCTATCTCCCAACATCCCGCCCCGCTAGCCTCCCATTGGCTATCTCCCAAACATCCTGCCCCACTGGCCTCCCATTGGCATTCTCTCAACATCTTGCCCTGCTGGCCTCCCATTGGCTATATCCCAACATCCTGCCCCGCTGGTTTCCCATTGGCTAGGAGGGAGCAGCATCTCCATAATACTCATGACACAGCTCCCTCCCATTGGCTATTATGGAGCTGCATCTCCATAATACCCATGGTGCTTTTTGTGTGCCTTCGACCCATTGTTCGTCACGGAGTTCTAACACATGCAAAGGACAGTTACTGTTGTTTTGTGAGTTTTTTGAGTGTGCTCATTGCAACTTTTTTTGTTTCAGGTTTTTTAACCTTGCATAAACATTTGTAAGATTATAACTCTGCTAAGAAGACATGGTCAACACACGCGCGCGCGCACACACACACACACGCGTGCACGCACACACACATGCGCATACACACATTAATTTCACGCGCGTGTGATTCCCGGTGAAAGTGATTCCCGGTGCGAGTGAAAAGAAGAAGTGGGCTCGTAGCATGCGGTTGAGTGTTATCGCAAAGGAATATGGCCAAACCTGTCTACCATCGGTATGATATTGAAGCAGAAGGAGGTCTTAAAAGGTATACAGTACTTTTATCATTTTTAAAGGGTTTAGGGGGTAGTATTGGGGGCCTTGGAACAAATCAGGCCTTTTACATGTAAAATGCGGCTCACCTTACGAAAAAATCAGGTTACGAAACCACTTCTGGAACGGATTAATTTCGTAAGGGGAGGTACCACTGTATATTCTTTCTTTCTTTCTTTCTTTCTTTCTTTCTTTCAGCTTTTTCTCATTCTCGAAAGTTGCCACAGTGAATCATCTGATTCTCACATTTGATTTGGCATGGCTTTTTACATCGAATGCCCTTCCTGTCACAACCCTTTAGCAAGGGACAGAAACGCGCTGACGGCTTTGCAGCCTACTCTTTATGAAAGTCAGCAATGGGATATATATATATGTGTGTGTGTGTGCGTGTGTGTGTGTGTATAGGGTGATAGATACATTTAAAAACATTTTTTAAGAATTTGAGGCATTTTCACTAAATAGGACTCTAGCAGCGTGCTACAGGAAACAGGCCTTCAGTCCTTAGCAATGCCTGATGGCGATGACCAATGGACGCGGACATTGTAAGCAGTGAGCGAGCCTGCTGGAAAGGCATTTAAAGAGTGTAGCATGAAAATTCATTCATTCCTTTGAACCGCTTAATCCTAATTAAGGTCGCGGGGGGGGGGGGCTGGCACCCATCTTAGCTGGCTCTGGGCAAGACATGGTACACCCTGGATAGCACGCCACGGCATCGCAGGGCACAAACACACTGACAGCAATGCAGCTACTCTTTATGAAAGTCAGCAATACGTAATTCTTTTACATTGACCTCCCACCACAGACAGTGAGAGTCATGGCCAGCCTTTGATAACCCAATTAGCTGCACTCGGAGGACAACAGTGACAACCCAGTAATAGTGGGGCTTGAACCCCAGACCTTGGGATCAGTAATCCAGCACTCTACCACCAGACCACCACTGCCAGCATGGAAATAATATCGCAATTTTTTATTTCTCAATAATTCAGTAATTGTGAATAGAAAAATAGACAGATGATGAAAAAAATGAGAAAACCACATACCTTCTGTTTTATTTGTTGACGAGATGTTTTCTGGCAGTGTAACAATGTCCGTCCTGATGTGAGCATCTGTACTGGGCTCTTTAGTGTCAGAGATCTTTGTATTTGTTTGATTTGCAGTCAAAATGGTAGTGGAGCCAGAAAGAGAGGAGATGAATGCACCTGGAGGAAAACATGGTTGGAAACAGTTCCCTATTAGATGTGTGGGATTTTGCGACGCAAGATGATCATCACGCGTTGTAAAACGAGAACCTCTTACATCACTCGGACTCCAAACCAAGAGTCAGACACATTTATCAGTGCTAAATATAACTCTGTTTCTAGCCTGCAGCATTTCCAAACCCTGAGACATTACAGAGTTCCTAACATTTATTTCACTATTATTAACCCTTATTTCAATCACTAATAAAAACGCTAAAGATGAACACTACTGAATATTTTACAATTATATTGGGAGAGAATTTAAAGACATAGCTTGGGTCAAAAACCCTGTGGACATGGGCTCTTTGGTACAAAGCTTCAACAGCCTTTAAAAGGTTGTTTAAAGTGCTGAGTTTTCACAGGGCATTCAGATCAGATTATCCAAAGTCTGTTCCTGAGATAGACCTGTGATGGCCTGGCGAGCTGTCCAGGGTGTACTCTGCCCTCGCCCAGAGTCAGCAGAGATGGGCGCCAGCCTCCCCATGACCCTAGTTAGGATTAAGCTGTTTGGAAAATGAATGAATACATGAAGAATGTTCCTCGGATATCTCAACTGCTATGGCTAAGGTTTTCTGATCTTCGGTTCCTGCCTGTTTCATCCCAATCATGCTCCTCTGTTCTTCAGCTCTGCTGCGTGGTGGGGGTAGATTATGTGTTCACTAGCATCTCTTGGTTTGCTTTTTAGCAACATTTTGCTAAAGCTACTAGACCCATTTTCACCAAACTCGATGAAGGATTGGGATATGGACCTAGCGAGAACCCACAGCATTTTGGAGAAGGTAGGATCATGATCCAGATCCAGGAATTGATTAAAGGTTTTTCACAACCATTGACTAAAGGATTTGTTGTTAGCTGAATTACACAAAACATACTGATTTTCATAAAACTTGGTGAAGGGGTGGGGCCTGGGCCTGGAAAAATCCATTACATTTCTGAAGATGATTCATGCACTGGATCATTAAAAAATGAAAGAAAAAATGAAAACCCCAAAAATGTGCTACCTTTAATTAACATTGGGCAAAACTGTCTATCCAATGCACATTAGTGGGAAACATTTGATTTCAAGTATGCCAAGTTAAAATAATCGGAGATACCTTCATAACCAACAGTTCATCGCCAAAGTGCTTCAGTATATATTCTGACCTGGATACTGTAAATACTGTATGTACCTAACGACTGCTGCTGTTATCATCCCATCCCATGCTGCTGTGCTCATCCCACAATATGTATCATCTATGGTTTGCTCATTAGGAAGCTAAATCATCATGACACTGACTTGACTTATTCTCCACATGACTTGGTAGCGCTAAGCTTTTGCACCACTTTTGCTCTTGTCTTGGAACACATCGTCATTCTGAGCGCATATTCCGAATTAAAGATCGAAAAATAACCTACAGTATCTTTGCTATAGAGATATTCATTTTATCTCACCTGGTGCTTCAGTGCTAGAGTTGCTGATATGTTGTGGTGCAACTGAAGTTTGAGAGATCTTGTTTTGGTCACTGGTTTTTGAAGTCACCAATAGGACAGGTGCCTCCTTTACAGACACTGTGGTTGAGGCTGGAATGGATGTCGAGAGCTCAGCTTGAGAAAGAACAATAATAAAATTTATATATATATAGGTATCTATCTATATATATATATATATATATATATATATATATATATATATATATATATATATATATATATATATATATATAGTATAGAGTGAAGAAGATCAGCCAGGGGTTCAGGGCTAGGCTGGGCTGGGCTGGGGTGGGGTGGGGTGGGGTGGTATGCCCTTTGAATGTGTGAGTACAAAGCAGTCCTGACCTTTAGCTGCTACAGAATCGCAGACAGTCCAACAAATCAATGGTTATAAAGGAAGAACAATACTGTGTACCTACGATCCAGAATTATTGACACCCCTGGTGAAGATCATCTGGATTCTAATAATAATTATATGTTAAATAATCGAGGCTGTGCTCATTACTGTATTATGGAGAAACTGAGGCAGTTGTACAGCATTTCCAATCAAAGTGTCAGGTTGAAGTTCTCACTTTTAGAGGAGCTCATTAACAGCTCTCGAAGTGAAAGTCTGAGCCTTCATCAGTGAGGTGCAAAAACAAACCACAGACTGAAAGACAGACAGACAAACCAACAGACAGATTGACAGGCAGTAAAAAAAGAAAAGCTGCGTTTCTGTCATCAAACAATTCTAAAGACATCTTTTCCCTCCCTTTGAGATTTATTGAACTGCCTTTAATAGAAAAAAGAGGGAAAAGAAAACAGTTTTGGGTTGTTGTTTTTTTTTTATCTTTGGGCATCTGTACTCCTACTGCATGATAACAACAACAATCAAATTAAATAAATAAATAAATACATACCTAAAAAAACAAAACAAAAAGAAAAGCACCAACAAATAAAACAAATATTATATTACTTAAAATACTTATAACAAGAAGAAGGGAAAGAGGAACAGCAGCAATAATAAACAAATACACAGCAAACAAAACAACAACAACAATAATGATAGTTTTTAGAAAAAAGATGAGTAGCAGAAACAACAATAAACAAAATAGCAACAAAACAACAACAAGAATAATGTAACAACAAACATTATAATAATAATAATAATAATAATAATAATAATAATAATAATAATAATAATAAAAGCATATTTAGGGGTGAAAGCTCTTACCTGTGAGACTCGGTGTGTTTATCAGGAGCACTATACTCCACATCACACAGAAAAGGCCATCCATAATTCAGCCCAGATGGATTTTATTCGGCTGTATTTCTGATCTTTTCTGCGCTGTTACACTCCTTTAATCATCATCTCTATAAATATCCTCACATGTGTGTGTGTGTGTGTGTGGCTTTATCACCTCCTTTGAAACACACTCCGATGACAGAGTACACACCCACGTGTGTCGGAATGAAGGTGTGTGTGTGTGTGTGTGTGTGTGTGTGAGAGGGGGGGGGGTGAGTCCGACATCGAGTGAACACTAAGTAGACTTATTACGTATTGCTTTTCCTTTTCACAGTAAGTCAGAGTACAGTATTGGTTTTGATTGTTTGTTTATTTTGTGAGATAAGCTATCCTCTTTTGGAATTCATTTGCTTTTGATGGGGATTCTGAAATTCTCAAAAAAAAAAAAAGAAAGAAAGAAAAATCAGGTGCTTCTGAGCCACATCACCCACTCACTCACTCACTCTCAAAATTTCTTGGAGCTTATCTCCATAAAACTGGGCAAAAGCAGGGCACACCCTGAACAGCTCTTGCAAAACCATTGCAGAGCCAACATGCGCACACACACACACACACACACACACACACACACACACACACACACACACACACACCATCATTTTCATGCCTCCCCATGCTTGTGTGGATTTCCCCTTGGTAATCGGGTTTCCTCCCACAATCCAAAGACATGCACATTAAGGTAATTGGCTGTTCCATATTACCCCTAGGTGCGGATGTGAATGGTTGTGTGGTGCCCTGTGATGAGCGGGCGAGCTGTTTAGGGTGTATCCTGCCAAGCCCTCCGACTGTAACAGGATGCATAAAGTGGACCGCAGCTGCCAACTTTGCTTGACTGTACAAGTCATCTCTCACTCATTTTACAAACCACTTAATACAGTACTACACTATAAGGGTTACATTGAGGTTGTGACTATATCAGGCAACACTGGGCAAAGGCGGGGTACACCCTGAACAGCTGATTGGACCACTGCAGGGCAAGGCAAAACCATTGTTGTCCATTGGGTGTCAAAAATGAGGAAATGACAAGGTACTCAAGTTTGCATGTTTGAATCCAGGTTGATTCCATAACCATCCATTGCCAGAAGTTCATAGGACTTGGCTGATCTTTCACCAGATGAGGAATTGCATTGCTTGGCTCCCTATCATTTACACTTATCACCAGCCAGTTATGGTAGATAGCAATTTCACTTGAAGTTTATTACATCAACCCTGAATTTGTTTGAATAGTAGTTTGAAAAGATGTGGGTGACATCTTCATATTTTACAGAAGAGGTGTTTATATGGGGGTGAAATAACACTGTGGGCAGGGTTGGGGTGGATCAGTAACACTGTGGGCGGGGTTGGGGTGGATCAATCACACTGTGGGCGGGGTTGGGGTGGATCAATAACACTGTGTGGCGGGGTTTTGGTGGATCAATAACACTGTGGGCGGGGTTGGGGTTGATCAATAACACTGTGGGCAGGGTTGGGTTGGATCAATAACACTGTGGGCGGGATTGGAGTGGATCAATAACACTGTGGGCGGGGTTGGGGTGGATCAATAACACTGTGGGCGGGGTTGGGGTGGATCAATAACACTGTGGGCGAGGTTGGGATGGATCACGAACACTGTGGGCAGGGTTGGCTTGGATCAATAACACTGTGGGCGGGATTGGGGTGGATCATTAACACTGTAGGCAGGGTTGGGGTGGATCAATAACACTGTGGGCGGGGTTGGGGTGGATCAATAACACTGTGGGCGGGGCTGGGGTGGATCTATAACACTGTGGGCAGGGTTGGGGTGGATCAATAACACTGTGGGCGGGGTTGGGGTGGATCAATAACACTGTGGGCGGGGTTGGGGAGGGGGAATAACTTCAATGTACCGGTAGGAGTATGTATGCACTCAGCATGGTTTAGAACACACCCCATTAGCTATAATTATTCTGAGATTATTCGGGGGTGGGGTGTGTAAAACCCTCTTTAACGGTACGCTAATCAGTTTAGAAACACAGTAAATAAGTTGTCCCGGTAAAATATCTACAAAAACCGGCGATAATGTCCTCAAAACCGACCGAGTTTACTGCGGAGGCAGTGGAGAGGGTAGGACATATCGATTACTCTGTTTAATTCAGTTAGAATCAAGTATTATACGTATTAAAATTACTAATATCCCTACCAGAACACTCCAGATAAACCTGTATTTGCACCATAATTATCGTATATAAAATTCATCTCGTTTATTTTGTACACTTGCAGAAAAGTCCAAAGTCAAAAATCACCTCTGAAGGGAGACATACAATACGTGTATCCTAAATGCCGCTATAGTCCACTAGGAAGGGCGCAGATTGCTACTGGTTATGGCTCATCTACGTAGTGTACATATGTAGGCTTTGTAGCGCTATTTTGAACACTACTAGCGCTACTGTACATGCAAGTAATTGACCGTTATCTATGGTATATTACCGGTTAGCTGGTGGCTAACTTGTTTACCTTGTTTGTAAAATCTTTGTCGCGTCGTAGCAATGAGTTAAATTCGGGGAGTTAAAATACATGCATTTTTCTTTCTTTTGAAACAAAGTGTTTCTGAATCAGAAACATTTGGTGTGAAAAGTGTGAATTTGAGTTTTAAATGAGGTGGAAACAGAAACAAAAAACAATAACAACAACAAATTAGCATCTTGCTAAACAAAACAAGCCAGGAAGGGGGTCCTGTGAGAAAACGAAGATTTATTTAACTACTTATCCAGCAATAATAATAATAATAATAACAACAACAACAACAACATTTTTAATCAGTTAAATAATTAAGTGTAACTATATATATCTGTAAGTATATAGTATATAAGAATACAATGGATAGTGGCAAATGGTGCTGTCTCAGAGCACAATAATAGGTTTACATTTACAAATTGTGACTGTATTACTATTTCACATGTTTGAATATTTACAGCCAAGGTCAGTGTAGGAGTATAGAAAAGTAAGCTGATATCCCTGTAAAGCTCTGTGATACTAATAATAACCAACAGCATGGCTGTGTGACTGCTGTTGGCACCCAGAGCTCAAGCTTTACCAAAAACCAAAACAAACTTGGCATTTCATTGATCGTACCATCAGTGTTGTTGAATACTCACAAGGGCCGACACATTAGTTTCGTGTCATCTCCCGAAGGCTCTTCAGCAGCTGTACTATGATCCGGACATGGAGCAGAAAAATGTGGCGCAAAAGTGGCTGGCGCAGGCCCAAGCGTCACCGCAGGCGTGGCACTTCTGCTGGGCACTACTGAGCTCGGACAAGGTTGGTACAAATGTTGAACTAGTTAAATTTATATATGTGCGGTTGAGCAAGCAAAGTTTACATGTTGATATGAAATTATTTTGAGGTGCCCGAAGTCCAGTTTTTTGGTGCAAGCACACTGCACGGTAAGATCTCCAGCAACTGGCAAGACCTCAATTCTGACCTTCGTGAGTCTCTCCGCTCTCAGCTTGTCAGCCATGTGTGCCATTTCTCCCTCGGGCCCAAGATGGTGTTGACACGCCTCTGTGTGGCCCTGGCGTCTCTGATCCTACGCATGCTCCTGGACTCCTGGCCCAACGCCATACCTGATCTCTTGCAGGCATTCCAGAGTGGAGAGAGCATGGCTAAGGCAGACGGTCAATGCACGGCTCTTTTGGAGGTGCTCTCTGTGTTGCCTGAAGAGCTCCAGAGCAGGAAGTTCACATCAGGGAATCGTGGCAGGCTTCAGGCTGCCCTGGTGCAACAGTGGTCTTGGGTGTGTCCATTGCTGAGGGAGCTGCTGCGGAGTGAAACCTTGATGTGCAGTGTGAAGGAGCAAGCACTGCGCTGTCTGCCGTCCTGGCTTACACTCGGCGTCGATTTGGTTCGGAGTGAAGAAGTGTTGCAGGACGCCTTGGCGCTGCTTAAAGTGCCCGAGCTTTTTGACACGGCCGTGGAGAGCATCGTCGGTGCCCTCTCAGTGCCTGACTGGCAGAGGTGAGCACCTAGAACAGGGGTGCACACACTTTTTCAGCATGCGAACTACTTATTAAAATGACCAAGTACAAAATGATCTACCAACTATAAAACCACAAAACATATATTTATTCATAATAATATTGAGAATTCTTTATATGTACCATATATGTTAGTGTGCTTTGTATAACTGCGTGAACCCATATTGCTCAATACAACTCCGTACATTTTTTTGTCATCACCTTACTCTGATGACTTGCGCTGGATGGAATCAGTCCGGGATACATAACACGGACAGTCTCAAGCGCACTTCCAAATGATCATCAGCCATGATGGAACAGTATGTGGGCTTAATGATCGTCACGTGGGAAAAGTCAAGGAGGTTACTCATTTCCTCATGTTGGGGTACTTTTCTTCGGTGAGTAAGCTCCAGAACCGTCCATGTGCTCTGGACTTCAGCTGAATGTCAGCTTGTAGTGTCAAAATCTCATCCTCCACTCCAGAAAGTTCAGGTGAAAGTGTTGCAATTTTTTTGTGAGTGAAACAACCTCAGAATCGTCCTGAAAAGGGGGTAGCACATGAATATAGTGATTGGCTCGAGTAAAGCATTCATCCATTTTCTGAACTGATTAATCCTTAGGGTCACGGGGAGGCTGGTGTCCATCCCAGCCGACTCCGGGCAAGGGCAGAGTACACCCTGGACGGCTCGCCAGGCCGTCACAGGGCAGAAACACGCTGACGGCTATGCAGCTACTTTTGTCGAAAGTCAGCAATGGTTCTTTTACATCAGGGCTCCCCAAAATTTTTCCTGCGAGGGCCACATAACTTTTCCCTTCTCTGTTGGGGGGGGGTGTCCAGTTTGTAACAGGAAAAGTGTGACGAATGCAGGATGCCTAAATGTAAACATTTATTATTTTCCAGTAAGCCACGCATAACCAGATATTAGTAACCCTTTCCGGGACCTCCACAGAAAAATTTCAGAAAATAAATATAAAAAAAACGCTGATGGCTATCAGTTGAGCAACCTGAAAGCTGCCCGAACAGACGACTGGTTCAGCCGAGCCTGGCGTACAATTGTATTCTCCTGAGCTAACGATCCACTTTTTAGCTTTGAGAGTTTGGCTACTCGCATTTGGCCTTGCAAGCGATCATACTCGTCTTTGTGACGGGATTCAGAGTGTCGGCGCAGGATGCATTCTTTGAATATCGCCACCACCTCTTGACAGATGATACAAACAACCTTTTCTTTGCATTCAACAAAAAATAATCGTTTGTCCACTGCAGGTTAAATACCCTGCATTCTGAATCAATTTTTCTCTTCCATAACCTTTTCACCATTACAGTATTCCGTTCTATTTGACAGGGAAGAGTGTAGGATTTTTGTTTCGGGAGGTGTGTGTGTGGGGCGTTCAGATGGGGCACAGACGGCAGAAGGGTGGAGTAGGATGTTATGTTCTGGGTGCATTAGTCTTGATCGTGTGGCCAGGCTAAAAAAAAGAATAATCATAATGTGTCTCTGGTATTGTTCAGGGGGCTGGGCCAAATGTTTAGGCGGGCCTTATCCGGCCCGCGGGCCGTAGTTTGGGGACCACTGTTTTACATGTACCTCACACCATAAACAGTGAGTGACATGGCTGGCCTTTGATAACCCAGTTAGTTGCGCTGGGGGGACAGTGACAACCCATTGAGAGTGGGGCTTGAACCCCCAACCTTGGGATCAGTGATCCAGCACCCTTATCATATTGATCACATTGTTTTCTCTTGTTTTGATTGTTTTGTCTTTGCCTTGCAGCTGTAGATTAAGGTCATTCAACATGTTGCTCAGATCAGTTAAAATGCCAAGTCTAGCAGACACTGGGTGTCATTTAGTTGGTTATATTCTGCACGTTCCGTCTGGCATCAGTGTGCAACAATAACTCAGAGTGGTCACTGTCAGCATTATCCAGATGTGCACGAAATAGCCATCTCTGAAGAGCTTGTGCGAATAGGACAGGCGATCTTTGTATTTCTTTCCTGTTCAGTATTTTTGCGCATAACGCTGGTTGGTGTATTACGCCATGGTAAATAAGGAAGTCCAGGAAAGCATTGTCCTCCCTGCACTTGGCAATAAACCCGTTTGAGCGGCCAACCATCGCAGGTGCTCCATCCGTGGGGATGGACACCAATGTCCACACGGGGAGCTGAGTTTTCTCAATAAAGTTTTTAAAAGACTGAATTACGTCCTCTCCTCGTGTGTGTTCTTTCACGGGCAGGACCGTTAACCGCTCCTCTTTTGCGGTCATATCAGTAAGCGCCATCTGCCTAGAAAGGCACAACTGGGCCGTGTCCCTCACATCTGTAGACTTGTCCAGCCGCAGTGAGAAGCACTCGCTGTCTGCAATGTCCTTCCAAAGTTGTTTAGTCAGATCCTCGGCCATGGCTTCACTGCGCTGGGTAACTGTAGTTCTGGAGAGCCGGAGAGTTCTGATCCAAGATAATATTTCTGCTTTGTTTTTAAAGTCTTGGAACAACGAATGAATCTTTGACCGTCTCGTCTCTCCATCTCGGAAGGATTTCTTGTTCTTAATGATTAAGCGACTCACCCTGAACGAAGCTTCGGTGGCTGCCTTTGGTTTTGAATTTCACTGTGAGAAAAATTGCTTTCTGGACAATTGAGATTTTAGTTCCTTGACCTTTCTCCTTCTCAGTTCGCCTTTCAGAGGGAAGTCAGCATCGTAATTTTTATGGATGGTCTGAAAATGCCGCTCCACATTTCCCTTTTACAGTATGGTATGGTGATGGCAGATGATTCAAAGAAGGTCCATCTCCCATTCCATATGGAAGCTCCCCACTCTTTATTACACCCTCAAGTTTAGAAGACATAAATTTGAGGCTAACTCACTCGCTTGCTAGAACACAACGTTATGTGCACATGAGCAGTGACACCTCTGTCAGAAAAGGTCAGATTGGTCGGACTGACTGTCAATCAAGTGACAAATTTCATAGTGAGGATGATAAACTGACGTCTACGTTTTAATGGCGTGCGATCTACCCACACTACCTTTGCGATTGACCGGTAGATCACGATCGAAGTATTGGGCCCCTCTGATCTAGATCTCTCCCACAATGTTTTTTTTTTTTAATGTAATAAGTCAGTTGCTTTATTTATTTTAAATCATGTAGATCTCATGAGAGCCTGGTGAAGATGTTGCCCCATGTGCTGGAGTTACAAGAGCCCCTGAAGAGGGCAGTGCAGGACAAAGACATGGAGACATCTCACGGAATCTGCCGCATCGTTGTTGCTCTTGGCGAAACACACTGCAGGTTGTTAATACAAGAATACACTTACAGCATAATGTAATATCCCAGGGTGTAATATGATGTATATAATGTAATATGCCAACTTTTCCGATTTTGCACGAAGTCTCCCGTTTTTCACGTTGATTTCCGTGATTCTGGTCTGGTATAAAAATCTTCTGTGTTTTGTTCGTTACCAATCCAGTTTTTTTTTTTTTTTTGATTGTCCGCATTTTAGTTTGGGTGATAATAGAGCCACTTCCATTCTCATAAACGATACACATGGAGCATTTCATTGCTCAGATACGTCCAAATAATAATCTGACCCTTCTGTTTCTCAAAGCGACTCCAGAGAATTATCTAATAGCCCTAAATGTAAGAAAAAGAGGTTCAAGTACAGCAACCCCCCCCCCATTCACAGTTCACCGGTTGCGCCCCTGCATACTCGCAGATTAGCGGCAGTCCCGGAAGTTACCCGCACGTGATTCAAATTTGTCCAATCGCTGAGAGCTTTTGTTTCTCCCTCCTGCTGATTGGTTGCAGATGATGTGTACACCTCTTTTTTTCCTCCTTCGCACACATGTCATCAACGTGATTGCTTGAATTGCGAATTCACATTTTTTTCGTGTGTTTTTAATGATTATTTAAGCACTTTGTCTGTCTGTCTTCCTTTCGGCTTTTTTCCCTTTTACTCGTGAGTCGCCACAGCGAATCATCTGATTCGCACGTTTGATTTGGCAGAGGTTTTTACGTCGGATGCCCTTCCTGTCACAACCCTTTTTAGCAAGGGACAGAAACACGCTGACGGCTTTGCAGCTACTCTTTACGAAAGTCAGCAATGGTTCTTTTACATGAACCTCTCACCATAGACAGTGACAGACATGGCCCGCCTTTGATAACCCAGTTAGCCGCACTGGGGGGATTATTTAAGCACTATGATGTCACTCAAACGCCCTGCATCTTCTCTAGCTTCTGGTAAGGAGCCTACGCGTTTTATTTATTAATAAATATCACAGTACAATATTAAAAAGTTTTTATTAATCATTACTACATTTCACTGCATTATTACCGTATTAATGAGTAAGAATGGTGAGAGAATGTGTTTAACAACCACATTTTAGCGCATGTGATATCATACGTAGGGTTTTAAGACCTTGTCGATAACTCACGGATTTTCAGGATCTGTGGGAAGAGACGGAACTCAACCCCCACGAATAATGGGGGGGGGGGGGGGGGGGTTACTGTATTCAAATCAAACCTTCATCCAGAGGACCCGTTTTCTTGCTTTGCGATATTTGTAATGTTCACATCAATATAAAATCTGGCGGAGCTTACGATATCAAAATGCACTTAAAAATGGCCAAACGTGTTAGCATATTATGGGAAAGTCAGTAAAATAACAGCATTATTATATTCAAACAGCCGAATCAGAAAGAGAAAAGAAACAAAAAAACACAGTGGCAGGCTATAGGTTGCGAGTCTGTCTAAGATTATTGTCCGTCGAAATTTCCTGCTGTGGTTCAGCTTACCCTTTTTGGAAAGATGAGCTCGGATTATTTTCAAGTGCATTTTGAACTCATAGAAATCATAGTTGAAACAGTGACCAGTTCCTGAGGCAGCGAAGCAACCCTTACCCACAACATTTCCACCACCATGTTTCACAGTCAGCATGAGGTTCTTCTCATATTTACATATGTACTATTACCATGAAAAAAAAAAAATATCTTCATCTTGGATTCGCCAACCGCGGTGCCACTCGGAAGCCAGCTCTCCCGCTCTCCCTCTCTCGCTCTCTCCCTCTCCCTCTTAGAGCATTTTTGGAACAGATTGGACACTGGCAATCTTTTCAGGCTCTGGTCAGCACGATCCTGTCCTGCACTGCGATTCCTGGTCATTACCCAGTGGACGAGACTTCCAGCTCCCTCACCCACACGTTCTGGTTCACGCTACAGGTAGGCAAGACTACACTTTCTGGTAAAGTCCGAGAACACAATTCATTATTGATCATAAGCGACTGCTATCTTACAGGATGACATCATGTCACTGGAAGAAGAGAAGCAGATGTTTTACCTGCAGTTGTACAGACCCGTTTATTTCCAGTTGGTTGACATTCTTCTTCACAAGGCGCGCTTTCCGAACGAGCGTGACTACGCCGCATGGTCTTCTGATGAAAAGGAACAATTCAGGACGTACAGGTGATAAAAATATTACCAGTAGTTTCTCAAGTTTAAAAGTGGCTGCGAGTAATGTTCACGCTGTTGCAGAGTCGATATCTCGGACACTCTGATGTGTGTGTATGAGCTGCTGGGGCCAGAAGTCTTACGCAAACTGTATGACCAACTTGGTTTACTTCTAACCGACACAAGACACTCACACTGCTCCTCGTGGCAGGTCAGTGTCGCATTTGTTTTATTGATGAGCTTTAAAACTTTTACATTTAGAATGGTGGAAATAGTATATGGATTATTTTAGGGATGGCCTGGGGTGACTTTCTGCATCCTGAAATATAATTTTACCACCCAGAAATTCACTGTTCAATCACGTCACATGACTTATTCACCATAAAGCAGTGCTATATTATTTACTATCTGTATTATTTGCCAACTTCTCATCTCCGTCTCACTCTCTACATGGAGGATATAGAGACTCTGCTGTTCGGGTTCCAGTCCATCGCTGACACAGTGGACGTCAGTTACTCGGACGTGATTCCGGGTTTGATTGGCCTCATCCCGCTCATCTCCGCCAACAGCCTTCAGCTCACAGAGACTGTCATGCTAATGCTAGGTACAGTAGATACACAGCACAAGACTTGTTGCTCTGATGTTTGGAACTACAGTACCTTTTACAACAACGAAAGACATCAGTCACGCCAGCACATCTTGTCATATCGACCGCCTTATCTGTATTTATTAGGCTCGCTGGCTGAGTGGTTGGCCGATCACCCTGTCATGATGCCTGCTGTCCTCCGTGTTATCTTGCCCGCTCTGTCCGATGCCGGCCTGTCCATACCTGCCATCTCCACTCTGAAGAGAATTTGCCGCGAGTGCAAGTGCCACCTTTACCCACACGCCAACGACATCCTGCTGTCCTCACAGGTATACGAGTAGAACCTGATCATATAAACAACTGGGGGATATTTGGAATAGCGAATTAGCCATGGTTTGGGACTGTGGGAGGAAACCCATGCAAACGGGACTAGATCCCAGGACCTTCTTGCTGTGAGGTGGATGTGCTACACCACCATGCCGCCCAAATTACTTTTCTTTCATTTTCTATGTACTCTTTTTTTTTTTTTTTTAAGCGTAACTTCTTCTCTCCCAGCTTTGAGCCTAACTCCACCCAAAAGTCGTAGAAGGGGTGGAGTCAGTGGGCTGAGGAAGGAGGCATAAACACAACTGTGAATGATGTGTCATGAGCGGCATAACAAAAGTGATCACGGTTTTACATCCTCAAACTTAGGAAAGATCATCATCATCATCATCATCTTCCGCTTAGTCCAGGGTCGGGTCGCAGGGGGCAGCAACCTAAGCAAAGAGGTCCAGACGTCCCTCTCCCGAGCCACTTCCTCCAACTCTCCTGGGGGGACACCGAGGCGGTCCCAGACAAGCCGAGAGACATAGTCCCTCCAGTGTGTTCTAGGTCGACCCCAGGGTCTCTTCCCGGTTGGACATGCCCGAAACACCACACCAGGGAGGCGTCCGGGGGGCATTCTGACTAGATGCCCGAGCCACCTCAACTGGCCCCTCTCAATGCGGAGGAGCAGCGGATCTACTCCGAGCTCTCCCCAGATGGTGGAGCTTCTCACCTTATCTCTAAGGGAGAACCCCGCCACCCGGCGAAGGAAGCTCATTTCAGCCGCTTGTATCCGTGATCTTGTTCTTTCGGTCATTACCCAAAGCTCTTTTTTCAGCTGATAAACTCAAAGTAGCGTCATATCATTGAGTGTAGGAAAGTATTTGTTTCCTGTGAAATTGATCAGACCATGGAGGGACAGTTAGTCACAAGTGAGCATCATGCTGATCTTGGTAAACGCTGTATAGTCGGGGCTCCCGGGTGGCTCATTGATAAGTGTTGATTATTAACCAGGAGATCACAAGTTCAAAGCCACAATGACCACATTTAATGCCTGGAGTCCATGGGAGCTAATTGGCTAAGCTCTCAAAGAAAGTAGGGAGAGCATATGCTCACTTCACGGTCACTCACAGCGATCGGCAGCCAATCAAGGGTGCTCATGTACGAGGGGGCGGATAGCAAATACAGTGGTACCTTACCTTATGAAATTAATCCGTTCCAGAGCCTTTTTCGTAACCTAAGCAGAACCACATTTTACATGAAAAACGCGTGATTCGTTCCAAGGCCCCCAATACCACCCTTAAAAATTATAAAAGCAAACCTTTTAAGGTACTTACTTCATGTTGAGCATGTCTTCTTAGCAGAGTTATAATCTTACAAATGTTTTTGCAAGGTTAAAAGCCTGAGCCAAAAAATAGTTGCAATGAGCACACACGAAAAACTCATGAACAAGCTGCTGCTCAAGGGAGCTGCGTCATCCCTCCTAGCCAATGGGAGGCCAGCGGGGCGGGATGTTGGAAGATGGTCAATGGGAGAGCAGCTCGTGCATTGTTTGAATGTTTGAATGGCAAGTTTCGTAAGGAGAACTTGTTTCGTATACAGAGACAAAAAATAATTGGAAAATGTTTTTCGTAACCTGGATTTTTCGTTTGCTGGGACTATCGTAAGGTGAGGTACCACTGTATGTTAGACCGCCCCCAGATATGCCTGTGCCGCGAGTGGTTAGCATCACTTGTCATGGAGGGGGTGCGTGCATGCTTTCGCCTCTCTCTGGTCGGTGGTGGTCACGTGATAGGGAAGGCAATACCTGATGGGTGGGAATGGGATACGGATAAATGAACGAGAAAGCGGGGACCCTATAAACACGATACATTATGATTATTTTATTCTTAAGAATGCAGACATTATGGTAAACATGGTTTTTGTTTGTTTGTTTTTTTTTGAAGGATGCACTCATCAAGGGGGTCCACAAGGTCAGAATTCTTCCCCGACATTCCTAGTGAGATTAATTAAGGTCCATGTTACAGATTAATCAGATCATTTCTTGTTCCCCCGCAGAGCCCTCAGAGCTTATGGCTAATGCAGGCTCTGGGATCTTTACTCTCGGCCATGCCGGATAAGGACGTTCCAGAGAAACTGCTCTCTCTTCTCACACCTCATGTCCAGGAACTGGAGCGGCTGGCCAATCAGGCGGTACCGATCGAGCCAGCACTTCACTCTACAAAATACACGGAACTGTTTTTTTTTTTCTATCAAACCACCCTGACGTGATAATATTGTTCATTTTGTTTTAATTCCTCGAACATCATGTGATATATTGATATTCTCAGGGGTAATATTACACTTGTGTGTTTTTTTTGTCTGGTTTTTGTTAATCTCAAAGCCCACTCCCGCCATTAAAAACTCTACGCTTGAGACTCTGGGCCTGATCTCCAGCCTTTTCTCCACTCTCGACTTGAACACGCGTGACGATGGACTGCACGGGGTTAAAGGGCGTCGATTCACCACTCACAGCAATCCGGTAAAGACCCCTGCAAAGAGTTCAACAAAGACAGCCTTATATGTCATTCCTGATAGAAGATACGGTATAATTATCTCTTATATTTTCCTAAAAAGCTCAGGGATGATGTGAATTCATTCCCAATCATCTGGAATGTTCTTTCAGGTCGCCGTCATGCTACAGAAAGTGTTTCCAATCATCCGAACTCTTCTGAGCAAGTGGTTGAAAGATGGCGATGTGGTGGAGGTACCTTAAACAAGTACATAAAATTTGACTCAAAAAGGTGCACGCATGCAGATCCGAATCCAAGTTGACGCCGCAGCCATCTCGGACTGAGAGGGAGAAAGGGCGGGGTTACACTCACCTCCCGGTCACTCACAGGGATCACCAGCCAAGCAAGAGCATCTATGAGCTGATATGTACAAACAGGATGATTAGTGTTTCCTCTAAGAGTGTGATAGGCTGCCCCTGTATATGCATGTGTAGGTGGCAGCATCACGTGTCCCCAGCTGGTGGCGGTTATATGTGATAGGGAACTAGGGTACAGTATGTCTAAAATTATGGGCAAGAAAGGGGACGAGAATTTGTACACCATATAGTTTTTGAGTATGCATCGTTTCTTTGCAGGCCTCATGTGCCGTTTTTGAGAAGTCACTAAAGACCATTGGTGGAGACTTTGCACCTCTCGTACCTGAGCTTTGTGAGCTGATCGGTCAGCTGTTCAGCACCTACCCACAAGCCTCGGCTTTGGATCTCCTTCAGCAGGTTTGCTGGGAATGTGGGAATGTGTATTCTGACATCTCACTCTACCCTCTAACGCAAGTTGCTGACTGTGCCACTCTGGTTTATTAGCTGCTCCTGATGTTTGCCTGCGAGAAAGAACACGCCCCGTCGATCAGTGCGGTCCTGGAACTGGTCACAAACGTCACCATGTCAGTTTTTCAGCAAGGTAAGGAAACGCGCTCCTCATACATCACCCTGCTTCGTACTGCATGACCTGAAACACATTTAAAGTTAACAGAGACCCGAAACAGTCATGACAAGATCCTCCTTTTATTTCACATAGAGATTGTGACCTAGAGATCATAAATAATAATCTGATTAAAGGTATTTAGAGAAATTAGACTTAAATCCAGAACGAGCATGCTCGTCAGCCGTTTGCACCGACACGTCATACTGTCATATCACTTTCGCACTAAACTGTTGGATCTGCAGGTGCAAGAGACCATCCAGACGTGGTGGAGTCTTTCATGAAGCTTCATAAACAGGTTCAGACTCGTTTACTCATTCTCCAGTGTACACTTTCAAAGATTCAAGGGATTCTGATGAACTGGAAATATCTGGTGATCCAGTGGTGTTTGATGTTGTCTTGTTCTGCAGGTTTTAAAAAGGAAATCCGATCTGTACTGCTCTGAGCATCTTGATATCAGGGTGGTCTTCTACTGCGGTGAGCTCTACAGAATTAAACACTATATATCCGATCGGCATCACACCCTCACGGAGTCCTTCTACTGCTTCAATCTGCAGGCATTTTAGCTTCCAAGTTTCCTGAGACGCCCACTCTGAAGTCCACATGTGCGCTGTTTGTAAGTCTCAGACTATTATCAAGTACGTATTGGGGAGTGTTTCTGCCCAAAAAAAAGTGCTCAAAGAAAGTAAATAACTACTTATCTTCATGTGACACTTCTTCAAATAAAGGCTGCTTTTCCTTTTCCTCCATGTGGTGCTGCTCAGACAGAGCTGATGTCCCACTGTGAGGACGTCCCCGGCGTCCAAGATGTGCTGAAGGAGGACGGCCTGCTGCTTCTTCAGACCCTAATGGAGGTCAGGGATGCCACTCAGTTTATATGAAGGGAATAACATATGAACAAATACTATTACAGGAAAATAGTTTTCAACAGTGTTGGCTCAGGGCTTAAGAGGTCAGGGGTCCAAGCCCCAGTACCACCAACCTCCCATTGTCGGGCCCTTGAGCAAGGCCCTTACCCATGAGTTGCTCAGTTGTATAAGAATAATAAATGTAAATTGGCCTGGATAAAGGCATATGGAAAATTGCCAAAATAGGAATGCTATTCTAGCATTTTGAGAATAAAGTTGTAACGTTAACAGAATAAAAGTGGTAATGTTACAAGAAAAATCATAAAGTTAAAACAATAAAAAACATAATGGGGGGGAAGTTGTAAAGGAAATAGGTGTGGTACTGATGGAGGTTTTGCAGAATGATCTTTGAGGACAAAAGGCAGAGAAACTCTGACAGAAAGCGACTCCTCCCTCAGCAGTAAGTGATTCCTTAATACAGTGGTACCTTGAATTATGGAATTAATCCGTTCCAAGGGTAAGCTGAGCTCATAAGTCAAAATGTTGGTTAGATAAAACAAAAATTCCCATCGGAAATAATAAAAAAATCAATAAATCCGTTCCAACCCCTCCCAACCTCATATAACCTGCACAAACACAAATATTTCACCTAATATATTAAAGATAAACATGTAAAACCAATAAATATTTCATAATAATAATACATGTACATTAACATTAATAATAAATAATAATAAAACAAGAATAAACAAGTCAAGTAACCCTTCCGATCATCGACTGCGGCAAAGATGTCACATGGGAGTGAAGATGTCACGTGGGCAGGCATAAGGTGGTGTGTAACAGAGAAGGAGGAGGAGAATTTTGTGCATGTGCACGCTATGAATGGCAGCGAGTAGCGAGCCGTGGCGAGCTCCCACAAGGCCACTGCTTCTCAAATAGTGGGCCGCATCGTGTGGTGCCGGGTGGGGGGGGGGGGGGGGCTATGACCCTGTTGAACATGCTATTTTGCCATATGGTACTAGAATTAAATGTAATTGCACATCCACTATGGTGTAGGGAACACAGCGAGAGCACAAGTGCCACCAACTGTAGAGGACGCACAATTATACTAGAGCTCGTAAATCAAAATTTTGCTGGTTGGATGGGGCAGATTTTTGGTGGGATCGAAGCTCATATCATGGAAAATTCGTTATAAAATACACTCGTAAGTCAAGGTACCACCGTAGTGCCAACTTAATCTGAAGAAAAAAATCTCATTAATGAAAACCATTAAAATTAAAATTGGCTAAAACAGGTTTTTGTTTTTTTTTTGTGATAATGTAAATCTAAGTGGACATGAGGATATTCTTGGAACTGTTTGTGTTTCTGCAGGCAATCAGTATCCAGGCTCCCCGTGACCTGCTGGAGAACCTAGCTGAGGTTTTGTTCTCCATCAGTCGCCACTGTCCCAGCTTGCTTGAAACTCGCCTAAGAGACGCCCTGCAGCTTGATGTCGTGCCCTGCGATGTACTCACTCCAGAGCATAAAGAGCACTTCTGCCAGCAGATCCTCAGGTTTGGGGCAGGCACTCGATCACACTTCGACATTTTGGCATCCTGATCAGTGTTGTGAAAGTTTGTACACACTTCATAAATTTGGTTGAAGTCCCACAGAAAACCGCGCTCCAGTACTGTGTGTGTGCGTCTCAGTTGCGCCTCAGTTTATATGAAATCTTTACGCAAATGAAGATGATAAACTATTTGGTATTTATACAGTCATAGACAGTATTTCTTCAGCCAGTGGGAATTTTAATATCTTTCTGTCCATTTCCAGATGTTACACATCCCACAACTCTGTTCTCATTTCCCTTCAGGGAGCAGGTGAGCGAGTGGAAGATGAAGGACATTGTGAAGGAGTTTGCTCTGTTGTGTCGAGGTCTCCAGGCAACGGAGGATTCCGCAGGCTATTGAACAAGCTTACTTTGGGAAAAATCCACAGTGGTTGACATCTGTTGTTCTTACAGACTTTCACTATCACGGTTTTCTCACCAATTATCTAGATTGCTTGACAGGGGGCGGTCAGTGGTGTCTGTTTATTTGTTGGCAGGATTACGCAAAAAAAATGACTGAACTGATTTTCACCAAGCTTGGTAGGGGGATGCAGTTTGGGCCTGGTAAAAACCCACGACATTTTGGATTATGATCCGGAGCCAGAAATTTATTAAAGTTTATTTTTTAAAGCAAGCATTTATTAAAGGATTCTTTTCCTTTTTCGCAGAAATGCAAAAACTACCAATCAGATTTTCATCAAACTTGGTGGAGGAGTGTAGCCTGGGCCTGGAAAGAACTCGTTACATCTTGAATATGATCCGTTCATGGGAAGAAAATCATGTTGAAAAAAAATCCAGAATCCCCAAAAATTCCAATCTTTATTTAAAATTAGGGAAACTGTTTATCCGATACCCACTACTTGGACCCTAAATGCCCCTTTAGTTTCTTGTTACAGTGGTACATTGACTTACGAAATTAATTCGTTCCAAGGGCAAGCAAGTCAAAATGTTTATTAGATAAAATAAAAATTCCCATCGGAAATAATAGAAAAAGCAATTAATTCGTTCCAACCCCCTCTCAAACTCGTATACCCTGACACAAACACATATATTTGACCTAATATATTAAAAATAAACGTACAAAAACAATAAATATTTCATAATAATAATAATAATACCTGTACATTAACATTAATAATAATTAATAATAATAAAACAAGAATAAACAAGTCAACTAACCCTTTCGATCATCGACTGCAGCAAAGATGTCATGTGGGCAGGCAGGAGGTGGTGCGTAAAAGAAGGAGGAGAATTTTGTGCATGTACACACTATGAATGCCAGCGAGGAAAGGCTTGTGGTGAGTTCCCACAAGGCCAGTGCTTCTCAAATAGTGTGAGGGCAGGTATGACCCTGGGAAACATGCTTTTTTGCCATACTGTACTAGAATTAAGTTTAATAGCGCATCCTTTACAGTAGGTGGCAGTGGCACTCTCACTATGTTCCCTATGGTGTAGGGAAAAGCACCGAGCAAACGATATGAAGTTCAGTAAACACTATTTATAGTTGCATACGGGGTGCTGGGGGGTGAAATGTTTTTTTTTTCCTTCTACCTATTGGGGGCATCACAGATAATAATTGAGAAGCACTGCACAAGGCATTCTTGGAGCGCGGAGGAATACATGCTGAAGAATACGAGGCTAATCAGCCCAGAAAAGCCATTTCCCCAGCAAAGCTCGTAAATCAACATTTTGCTGGTCGGATGGGGCGGGGTTTTTGTTGGATCAAAGCTCGTATCATGGAAAATTCGTTATAAAAGGCACTTGTAAGTCAAGGCACCACTGTATACAGTATTGAGTCTAAGTGAGAGCTGCACCCTTTATCATCAGCTTACAGTTTGGTACTGATTGATTGCGCAGTGGGTGTTTTGATGTTATTAAAGAGCCGCCAATATTGGAATACAACTTGCTCTCTTGAACCGAAAAAGAAAATCGTCTACTCTGAGCCGCACAGCACTACTCCAGCCAATCAGGAACAGTTTGCTTTTGCTCAACCACAAGACTAACAGACTGTTACTGCTTGGCTGGTGGCTGTGTTGCGTGTTGTTGATGGTACCACTGAATTGGCAACACATGTCCGTGAACAGTAAACTGGCAGGAGGTTCTGAAGGATGTTAAATATCAGTCTGCTGAGATTTGTTGATCTGTTGATTCGGATTCTCATCAGTATTGGCCAGTGAATTTGCTAATATTTCTTAAACAACTTGCGGCAGAAGAGGTATACTGTATTAATAGTAAACATACAGTACACATCACTCACCAGCGTGAGGAAGGACCGGGTCAAAATTCATCTCGTCACTGAATAATAAACAAAAGCAACAGATTTTCATTAAATTCTGACTAGAGATCCTGCAGTAGTGCTTTATTTCCATGTTTCGGGTAACAAGATCCCGTTTGCATTTTCAACATAAAAAATAGTGAAAATATCATAAATACGACAAGCGTACAATAAACTGGTTCTCTCTACTTACATTACCATGGGTGCAAGTTGGAAATCTTAAAAAACCTGAAAAGTTTAACGTAGTCAGAGGCATGGCGTAGCGCGGGGGTACTTTTTGGGCTTGAGTGTCTAACCCATTTGGGCTTGGAAAAAAAAAAATTAAATCACAAGTTAAAATGGCTGTCTCTCATGCAATATTTTACCAACATTTACAGCAATATACAATCTGCAAATTCATATATATATATATATATATATATATATATATATATATATATATATATATATAAAAATGCAAAATAAAGATTTTTATATATATATATATATATATATATATATATATATATATATATATATATAAAAATGCAAAATAAAGATTTTTTTTTTAAGTTTAAATGACATATTTTGTTGAACAATCTTAACAACTCCCAACTGACCTCTTTGTCAACAACATTTTTTTTAATGTATATAGTGTGCACCACTGCATTCGAGTAAGGAGTCAGGTATCGGTTCCTATTAAATCTCACTTATAGTGGAATTTTTTCCTTTGACCATAAATATGCCTGTTATAACAAATAATGCGGTTTGTTTTGATCCATTCTTGACTGTAAATAACCAGACTGTAAAAATTAAAAAGCCTACAATTTTTAATTTCAGTTTTTATTTGATAGGTAATCAAATCTATAACATGATAAACTGCAGGAGGAGCAGTGGTGGCCTGGTGGTAAAGGGCGCTGGATCGCTGATCCTAAGGTTGGGGGTTCGAGGCCACCAGTGCACTAACTGGGTTATCAAAGGCTGGCCATGTCTCTCACCGTCTAGGTTGTGAGGTTCATGTAAAAGAACCATTGCTGACTTTCATAAAGAGGAGCTGCAAAGCCGTCAGCGTGTTTTCACCCCTTGCTAAAGGGCTATATCAGGAAGGGCATCCTACGTAAAAACCTACGCCAAATCAAACGTGCAAATTATTCACGACCTGATAAAGGGAAAAGCAGAAAAGAAGAAACTGCAACACTTGTGATGACTCTTAATGAATTCTGCAAAGAAAATATATTCATTTATATACACACACAAAAATAAACATCAAGACAATTTCATCTATTATTTCATAGCACTTAGATCAGATATCTCAATACTTCCATGGAATATTCTAGTCAAAATATATAAAATGTTTGTGATGACAGTTATAGTCTGACAAAACATCTGTCACAGAATGTTTACAGCTGTCACTTTGTCTTGATTCTTTTGCACTGATGTGAATCACCAGCAGAGCGGAGAGTTCTCTTTCTTTTCTGGATTCGGGTTTTTATTCATTTTGCAATTCTCTTTGCTTTCTCTAATTTTAGTAACTGTACAGATATCTGCAGTTTTTCTTCATGCTTTTTCTGTTTTTCATTTAGTTGTTTTATGTTTCTTGTATGTGGCGAAAGCACTGATGCATGCTTTCTTCATTACTGTTGAGATTTTTTGTGCTTTTCATCCTTGTTTTCCTTAAAACAGTTTGGATGACACAGCTTCATAGTTGACAACAGTCATTCTGGTCCTATCTTTGGGAATCGGGGGACACCGAGAACGACTGCTATTTTTTTCCACCGCGCAACGTGCTTACGTGTTTTCATAGAATCAACAGCGATCGCACCGCCTGACCCCAGCGGGTCTGTCACAGCCGAACAGCTCGTGAAAGTAAGCGTGGTAGATCGAATTCCTGATGTTATGAGTGACATGTTAGGTGACTTGTTATGTGACAATCACACCACAAGAAATGACACACCGTCACGTATGCGTGCAGTACCATGAACCACCTACGCGGCCATCAAGACGAACATACCGGGATACCCCTACACCCCCCTCCAAAGAAATCTCAACGGATTTACTCAATTTGGAAAAATTATTAAATTCATTCCTGAAAAACCGGAGCTTCCAGCACATGCCGGAAATCTTGCACCCATGCATTACACCGTGTCCTTCCGTACTCTCACATGATACAGTCATAAGAAAGTCGGGACAAGAACATAAACACACACGCTCATCGGGGGTGAAGTTTTGAACGAAGACATGAAGATGAAGGCTTGCGGAGAGAACGGCAGAAATGGTCTCTGGTTGAAAAGTCTTCCTCCGGCTCGCCCTCCAACACTCACCGTATCCTGGTGAACAGGTTCAACACCGACTTGGATTCCTGCATTTTCAAATCGTAGGACAAGAAGAGTAGCCATGTGAGTATTAAACATAATGCACCTCAAAGTGAGAACGTCTGCACGCATTATCAGCAAGTTGTTCATATCAGTTGTTTATATAGAATAAGAGTGTTCACCCCATTTTCACCACAGGCCATATCACTAAACTTCCGACTCAAAGAGGGCTGAATAATCCCTGAACAGCTCTTCAAAAAGAAGCAGCCCTGAAATCCGCATTACATAATTACTAATTTTGGTATCTGTCCACTTTCCAAATCTTTTGATTCAGACATCTCTAGCTGTTTAATTTTAAATAGGTTTCTGCCACCTGGTGGATGGATAATGACTTAAATTTCATGGTACTGGTTTTCACAAAAACGCACAATAGTCATATCCTTCGAAACAGAAACTACAATCTAGCAATCTACAATCTTACGAACTGTAAAATCAAGAACTAGATGATTAGCTATCAGTTTGGCGAGTAAATTAGCCATTCTGAGAATTTGAGACACAATACCAGCAAGGGGAAACACCCAGATTTGGACTCTTCCCCATGTTTGGGTCTAACCTTAGTGCAGCGTGTTTTACTGAAGACGTTCCAGAACCTGAGTGTCTCGTCTCCTGCTCCGGTAACTATAGCCTCGCCATCTGGAGACACAGCCTGTTGACCACACACACACACACACACACACACACGCACACTAAATCACATAATGACACAAAATGAGATTCACACTCAGGTCTGTTCAGCTTGTGCTTACCAAGTAAAGAACACGATACGAGTGTCCGGTCAGCTTAGCCACTTGCGTGAGAGAGGGATATTTCCACACCAGGATCTGGTTTTGTGAATATCCATGTGTGCTGACCTACAAGGCACCAACAGGGCGTGTAAGGCACTTGCTACATCGTAACCGACTCCATGATACTACTCTACAGGGGTGTGGTTCTCTCACCAGTTCATTGGCATGTTTGGACCAGGCCAGGTTGCAGACCTGTGAGCCGGTGTCGGTGCTCTGCAACGCTTGTCCCGTGAGTGTGTTCCAGAAACGCAGGCAGCGATCGGCTGTACCTCCTCCGGATGCCAGCAGGCCATGCTGATGGGGCGACCAGGCGATGGCTTTGACTGCCGCTAAATGCTCGCTGTACTGCTGGACAGGCACCAGGCTCGAGCTGTTCCACACCAGCAGCTGTATAAGACACCAGACCACTCTTATACTGCACCAGGCACGGCGTTACGTCAGCGATACGACGAGGATGTCACCTTCACCTTGTTATCGTTGCCTCCAGAGGCGAGATGCTGGTGGTCAGGGGACCACTTTAGGCCGCAGACTTCTTGCCTGTGACCCTGTAGCCTCCGCTCAGCAGTAGGCGGTGCTCGGACATCCCTCTGTAGGATCACCCTGTCCCGGCTGCCTGACGATAGCTGCTCGCCGTTCCACGCTAAAGCCCCTGAAATTATATACAACACAGCAAAAGTTACAGATCAGGCAGGAAAATGGGTGCAAATCCAATCAAGGCAAAGTGTTAGCACGAACCAACACGAGCGGAGTGTCCTTCCAGGCTGGTTAACTTCCTCCCTCCAGCCGCATCCCATATCTGAACAAAGCCCTTGTGGGTTCCTACAGCAACCAAACTTCCCTACAGTAACAAAACAACATTTAATTGCCGCAACTGAACAACACATTGTGTTTGAGGTCTTTTTGGGAAAGAAAAGTGAAAGGATTAACCCTTTCATTCCAGCAGACTGAAGTCACTGAGTCACCATCGACTGACAAATCACACAACCTCGTCACCTGTAAACAAAAAAAAAAAAAACAATGATCCAAACATAAAAAAAAACACTGATTGATCAGGAGAACCAAAACTATACTACACATACTCACTTGACTGGTACAGGCGCTCCACAGGTACACGCAAGCACCAAGACCGACACTGAGCAGGTTCCCAGATGACCAGTCTACCTGTAAATCCCACAAAACAGACTCTGCAAAGGTCAACTTCACCTGAATCTAGACGTCCCACCCACTAATGCCATGACCCATGAAACCTGATTAGCTTGATTTCAGCACCAAGGACAGCAACAGCACGCCTACTCTAACCAGTGGCCAAGACAACTACACAAGAAGTCCGTGTGCTACTACAGGGACCAGACATAAGTGTAGCGGCTCCCAAAACGTCAGAAGGAATATTTGCTGGTTGAAGAAGAGGTTTGCGTCTTGCTGCTCGCCCATAAAAGACCATTTGATGACGATGGCGTGTAACAGTGCTTGAGGAGGCTTGGACGTCTTCTGCAATGTCTCCCACCTTGGAACAGGGAGTTTTCTCTCCCACTCTCTTCAAGGAGCGCTGGCATCTCTGTGATAGTCCAGGTCGACCTGTTCATGGATCTGTGGTGGTCTTAGCTTCACGGTTGAACTTTTTCCCGTTGATAAGAATATTCAAATTGTCGGCGGCTAACGCCACAGGGATGTGGTACCTAAACGTGTCGGTCTCAGTGAAGGAGGCGGGGCTTCTAAACCTGTGAATATCAGTACAGGAAGCATGGCTTCTAAACCTGTCATTTTTAGTGAAGGTGTGGCCTCTAAACCCGTCGGTCTCAGCAAAGGAGGCGAGGCCTCCAAGATCTCCAATCTCAGTGGAGAAGTCGTGACAGCTAAACCTGTCAATTTTAGTGAAGGGGCATGGTATGTAATCCTGCTAGCCTGATTGAAAGAAGCACATCTCATCCTGTCAGTCTCAGTCAAGGACACATGGCCTCTAGACCTGCCAATTTTAGTGAAGGAGGTGTGGCCTCAAACTGTCACTCTCGGTGAAAGAGGCGTGGCCTGTAAACCTATTTGTTTTAGTGAAGGAAAATGTGAGTCCGAGTACAGGAGGCATGGCTTGTAAACCCATCAATCTCCAGGACTACCTGGAATAGTGTACAATCATTCCACGTACCAGGTTCAGGTAGAAGTCATCCTGCAGCTCTGGGGCATCCAGAACCTTAAAGGGGATTTTGGAGATCTTTCTTGCTGGCTTTCGTGGTGACCGCAACAACTTGTGACTACACACACACACACACACACACACACACACACACAGTGAGACCCATACAGACATGTGAAGTGGTGTTTGAGATGGAAAATGCATTATATCTCCAGCTACCTTTTGTTGCTGAGGGGCGAGAGAGAATACGGGGAGATTTCATTTGCGCTGTCAGAAGGCACGCTCTTTGTGTGAACTGCATACTAGAAGAGAAGAAAAAAGGAAATGAGCCAGCTTCAGCCTCCTGCATGAGCAAAGCAATAAACACACACATGCTGGGGGAGAGAACTGACCCTGAACAAGCTGTGTGTGTCCTGCGACAAGACGGCATGCCTTCGGTCGTCCGTGTGAGGGTCGGGTACCGTCTCGATGCCTGCTCCTAAGAGCTCGTTCCGCAGGAGGGCAGCGTAAGCCACTGCATCTGTATTGATGTATGAATTAAAGACCCCAGTGGTTGATTATATATCTCTCTTAAGCACAGGACAGAACTATATCTTACCCTTTCCGGTGTCTGCACTGGCGTCCTTCGAGCGCTGATTCTGGCTAGGTGACCAGCAGTTTTCCTGAAAAATAAGCAAACAATTGCATGATAGTTCATTGAAGGGACATAAAAGCTCAAACACTGAACTGACTTACGTTGGCGCAATGAAAGTTGACGCTCCAGTTGCTTCCTGCACGAGTGGGGATGAATCTGTCCCCTGACTTAACACTGACCGGACTACATGCGGCAAAGGTGGACTGCAGCGGGAAAAAAATAAGAGACATCAATTGAGCACAATTTCTTCACAGGATAAAAATGACTTGTGTAGCAGACTCAAAAAAATCTCCTCCTTACTGTGGACACATGACCATCAGGCAGGTTCTGATGGTTGATCTGCCTGAGGAGGCGTCTCTCATAGTCCTGGTCCATGTCCACTCAGTCTCTGCCTCAGTCTGCACTCTCAGCTCCACCCATTCCTTCCATCCCTGAATTGAAATAAAAAAATTACATGCATACATATACTGTATAAATATATGTGTGTGTGTTACAGTATGTGTATACACACATACATACATACATACATATATATATATATATATATATATATATATATATATATACACACATTATATATCATTTTATATATATATATATACATATACACACTATGTATATATATATACATATATATACATATACATACATATACATATACACACATTCTTCTATAATCAGCTGAAGAGAGAGGATGGTTTCAACACCCCTCAAAACAGATCTGTAGTGATAAATGGAGTTTCAATAGAAAGTCTTTGTCCTGTCCTTTTATTTTTGTTTATTTGCTCTACCAAAAAGTATTGAGCACTCTCCTACGGAAGGATCTACTCAGAAAATCCTCTATATATATATATATATATATATATATATATATATATATATATATATATATATATACACACAGTATATACATACATACACACAAAGTGATCCCTTGCTACTGTGAGCTTCAGTTTCTACGGCTTCTGTGCATCGCGGGTTTACAAAAATATTCACTGAAAATGTTTAAAAATAAGGAAATTAAAGAAAAATAGTGGAAAAGTTTGGAAAAATGCCATAAAACAAGGCCGATAATGCAAAAAACCCCAAACAAACAAAAATAAAAAATTTTATGTGAGGTGCGCATCTGAGTGTGAGCACGCACGTCTGTATGAGTGTTTATTTATATTTTATTTAAATCTTATGCATTATTTTTGAATATTTGATTGTTATTATAAGCATTTATAGTGTTTAATATGTATTTATTGATATTATAAACTGTACATATATACAAGTAGGTATACATCAGTCAGGGGGATCGAGCTTACTTCACGGAAATCAGTGGTCGCGGGAGGTATCAGTCCCCATTAACCGCGTAAAGTGAGGGATCCCTGTAGGTGTGTGTATACACATATACATACACACACACACACACATATACATACACACACACAAACATCTCTCTCTCTCTCTCTATATATATATATATATATATATATATATATATATAACACATACATATAAGTAATAAGTACATATATGTATGTGTGTATGCATGCGTGTATGTGTTTAGAGGTGGTCATCTGCCAAACCGTTTACATGAGGGGTCCCCAACACTGTGCCTGTGGACAGCAGGTCACCCACAAGGACACGAGTCACCCGCGGGCCTTTTCACTGCTATTTTTAGAACAGGCCCATGGCTTTATAGCTCCACTCGCCATTGAGCTGCATCTAATTTTTTTTATTAAATCAATATCTTCACATTGATGAATATCATTCATTATTAATTTTTTATTTTTTTATTTAAGGGACAATGTACAGGAACATTAAGCTCATAGAGACAGAGATGTACTGTACCAGATTAACTAGCTTAATAGCTAGTTTCCATCTGTAGTCCCTAATTTAGAACGGCCAATTAACCTACAGTGCATGTCTTTGGATTGTGGGAGGAAACCAGAGCACCCGGAGGAAACCCACACAAGCACGGGGAGAACATGCAAACTCCACACAGAATCGAACCCGGGCCTTCTTGCTGTGAGGCGGACGTGCTAACCACTACGCCACCGTGCTGTAATAATAACATATGATATAATAAAAGGTAAATTGATCAAATTTGTTACTTCAGAAGTATGTATTGACCTGGTAACCCTTCGCATTAACTGGTCCCAAGAAGTAGCTCACAGTTTCAAAAAGGCTGGTGACTCTGGCTTACACCTACTTGGATCCTATCCCAGCCAACAAAGTAAGGCATGCCCGGAACAATTCCAGAAAGATCCTTAATAACTGTTGTGGTGTTCAAACGGTAATGTTTGTGTAAATCTAAAGGGCTCAAGTCTTCATTCCAGGTGTTTGTATCACAATAAATAAACTGTCATTACTCTTCAGGGGGTCATCTGACCCTCAGAAGTATCTTCAGTGGGATTCATCCAACATGAAGTTCATCCATCTCGAAGAGCTGATCCTTTGACTCTGAAGGTGTTCAGTCTTCCCAGAAGCCTCTGTACATGTCCAACCTTGTATGTTTATGCACCACTGACTACTTTAATGTTACACCTGAAGTGCACTGCTGCCACTGATGCTGCCTGACAATGATGGACTAGCATTAGCAATAATGACTTCATTCAGGGAAAACTAACCAACTGCACCAGCCTGACTCTCCTTAACACGTCCGACGACTTGTCTGATAAGTGCAGGCTGTAAATTTAAAGCTGACATTCTACCTACGTGAAGCCAGATAATAAAGTAGACGTTATAAAAGCATCTAGCTTCCTACTTTAGCGAGCTAGCTGCAGCCAAACTTACCCGTCTTGTTCCTCATGAAACGTAATTATAGAGCATTGCTTCCATTCATTTTCTCTTCTATAATTTTTTCGTGATGATAAATTTTCAAAAACCAAATGTTTTCTGTCTTATTTTCACATAGATAGATTAGCAGTTAGCTTCCAAGCAAACCGACTGAGATTGAATGTTTACGTTTCTGTCAAGATGGCGGAGCCATCAGCTGCGACGCTTTATTTTTATACACCTGTTTTCCAAATAACACGTCCCTTTCCCCCGGCAAGAGCAGTGCTTTGAATGAATACGGGTAGGGAAAATGATGAGGCGTTCACTACACAAAAATGACCAGAGTGTACCAGTAGAGGGCGCTCTAATACAATTTACAATTATTATTTACTTAAAGCTGACTTACACTCCACATTTTCGAGTTGCTGTATTTGCATTTAACGAGTTGATTGTTTTTTGTTTGTTTGTTGTGAATTAGATGGCTATTTTCCCTAATTTAATTTTTATAGCTAGATTTTGTACCTTTTCAAACAATAATTCAGAATAATAAAATGTATACCAGTGAACAGAAGAGGATGTCCTTTCATTCATTTTCTGTAACTGCTTAGTTCTAATTAGGGTCGCGTGGAGGCTGGCGCCCATCTCAGCCGACTTTGGGCGAGGGCAGAGTACACTCTGAACAGCTCACCGGGCCATCATAGGGCAAAAACACGCTGACAGCTGTGCAGCTGGTCTTTTCAAAAGTCAGCAATGGTTCTTTTACAGCCTCACACCATAGACAGTGAAAGACGTGGCCGGCCTTTGATAACCTGTTGATAATGGGGCTTGAACCCCCAACCTTGGGATCAGTGATCCAGCATCTTTACCACCGGGTCACCGCTGTCCACCAGGCCACCCCTGCTGGAAGTGGATATCTCATAATATAATATAATACATCACACTAATTAATGAAGTTTTGAATAATAAAAAAAAAGACAAATATACTTTATATTTAAAAGCAAAAACGTGGACTTTTTCATATGAGTAAATAGACTGTATTTTAATGCATGAAATCACATATAAATTTAATGCTGAACCCAGGTATCACAAAAACCGTTAAAGAAAAAAAAAAGATTGAAGATAGTTCACATGGTTGGCGTAGCACTGTAGCTGGCTATTCATTACTTTAATCAGCCATTTGGGATTCTGAATAATCAGATAAAAATCTCAACTGTGAAACACGGTTGTGTTCAGACATGTCTGCACTGAGATCACTCTGCGTGATGAAGATACCGGATTGGGTTAAAACCAGAAACAACACAGCAGGTGAAAAAACCGGCCTGAGAGGAGGAATAGTTAATTGTACTGGTCGGGGTTCTCTGTTCCATCACACATGAGGGGAAATTAAAAACACAGTCATGCTGTCAGGCTTATTGGCTTGTTATGGGATATTATCACAGCTATACAAGGATGATCCCTGAACAGCTCTTTCTAAAAATTATAAGACAAACAAAGAGGAAGAAATGCAGCTTTTTTATGTCACCTGATAAAAAAAACGTACAGCTGCAGTATTCTTCCATTATCGTTAAATAAAATTTCCCTCAATATTTTAGTTGACGCATATACAATTCTCTGTACAGCACATATTAGAACCCTAATCTTAACCTGTGATTTGAATTAGGGTCGGTTTTCTGAGGAGTGTAGATCCAGACTTTAGTTCAAGAAGTTATTTAAAGCTAGATGTGGTAACTTCCACACTAAACACAAACAGTTACAGTATATCAAAGCTCCTGATACAAGCCCCATATGCCTGAAACATGATGTTGATGGCTGACAAATGTCCATACTTCGTTGCTGGCTTGATGCTGATTAGCTAATAAGTATAACTCATGCAATCATGAAACTTAAACCCAAATAACAGAGGCTCATAAACCACCACTCAGGCTCGCACTGAATAAAAAATAATAATAATAAAAAAATAAATATAAATATATATATATATATATATATATATATATATATATATATATATATATATATATATATACACACACCGGAGAAAAGTGTCCGTGTGATGTGTGATAGGAGAGTATCGGCAAGAATGAAGGGAAAAGTGTACAAGACGGTGATGAGGCCAGCGATGTTGTATGGTTTAGAGACAGTGGCCCTGGGGAAAAGACAGGAGTCAGAGTTGGAGGTAGCAGAGATGAAAATGTTGAGGTTCTCTTTGGGAGTAACGAGGATGGATAGGATCAGAAATGAGTACATCAGAGGGACAGCACATGTTAGATGTTTTGGAGACAAAGTCAGAGAGGCTAGATTGAGATGGTTTCGACATGTACAGAGGAGGGATAGTGAGTATATTGGTCGTAGGATGCTGAGGTTGGAACTACCAGGCAAAAGGCCCAGAGGAAGACCAAAGAGAAGATTTATGGATGCAGTGAAGGCGGACATGAAGGTCGTTGGAGTAAGAGTAGAAGATGCAGAGGATAGGGAGAGATGGAGGCAGATCATTTGCTGTGGCGACCCCTGAAGGGAACAGCCGAAAGGAAAAGAAGAAAGAAGATATATATATACACACACACTTAATTTAATTAAGCTGACAACTCTCATCAAATAAAACAGCACAGAAAATGAACTTGTTAAATAGCTAATTCAACAAACAAGACAGGTGATATAAGTAAACATTATTTATCTATTAAAAGGAGTTGAAAATAAAAACTAGTGTGAACCTTTCCTTCTTTTGCTCCACACTGAGTTCAGGAAATACAGGAGGAAATTAATGAATTAAGTAATTTATTTATTTATTTCCTCCTTCGTGGAGTCATGCTAGTTTTACAACACCAGCCTCAGACACCTGTCAATAGAGATATCCACTGTATTGGGATACTGTGTATATATATTACTGGTTGAAATGGTCTTTACATCTCCTCAATAATCAATAACTTATGAAATCTGAAAAAGATAAAAATGAAAAAAAAAAAAATCATATGTGGCCAGTATAATCCTGATAACAAAACTGACCAATCACTGCCTTGTAGTCTGCTGGGAAACATCCAATCAAAAGCTCCCATGTCTCTCTGATCATATGACGTGATTATGCAGTCAGAAAGGATCTCATGTACAGTAATGTATATGGAAGAGCAGAGTGGCTATGGAAGAACCTCTGACCAGGGGCGGGTTCAGCTGGAGCTCTAAAGAGATGCTACTTTCAAAGTTTGCTAGCCTTCCAGATCACCAACCCTAGATTTAACTTACAGTACATTTCAAATTTCAGTTATACTTACTCCATATTAAATTAACATACTAGTAAATAAACAGTAAATAAACATACGCCGATGTGAGAAATGCTATCAAACAATCACAAATAAAGTGAACTATAACAGGTATTCGGACACCCCCCAACTCCCCCACACACCCCCACACACAAATCTGATGCAGTATATCTTCTACTCTCATCACATTCAATTTCTGTCAACCCTGAAAGTAATATCCTGTAGGTGCTATTCTGGGTGTCTGGTGGTGTTACTAGCAGCGAGTTCCTGTCACTCAAAATGAGGATGTGGTCAAAAGGTAAAAGCAGAAAAGTTTGCCTTGTGATTAGACATGTGGGTTGTCTAGATACTCCAGGACACCATCAAGTGCCATACGCCTATCAGCCATAGCATTAAAAACAGGTGAGAGGTGAGGTGAACAGTCAGTTTTCAAAGTTGATGTATTGAAAACTGGAAAAATGAGCAAAGAGTAATGTGACTTTAAGAAGTGCGATAGTGTGACAGCTAAACAGCTGAGTATATCTCCAAAATAGCAGGTGCTCTGGGGTGTTCATGGAACGCAACAGGAAGTACCAACTAGTGGTGGTCCAAGAAGGGACAACAAGATGCACAAGGGGAGACTAATAGCAAATTCTAGTACGCCTGATCTGGTCACTCAGAAGATTAGTACAAACTGTTTAAATCCCGCCATAACAGAAAGGAGCCAGAATTCACAGTGCATTGTAAATTACTGTGCATAGACAATCCAGAGCCACAGACCAGTCAAGTAGTCATAATGCAATGGATCTTACAAAAAGTTCCCAGACTACAAACTTGAAATATAAGGGGTTAAAACACCTTTTAAAAATGGTCAAACTCATCTGTCACAGATAAACAAATACACAAATTTGGTATGATATAATGCAAAACATAATGGGAAGCAGCAGAAAACCCTGAGGGTTACCGTGATTCTTACAGTTTTGAGTATATCAATTGGTGTGGACCTGTATAGGTAAAAAAAGTGTGGAGAATTATTTGGCAGAAAAACATACCGTATATGAAGCCAGCTAGTCAAGTTAGTCAACATTTGTTTTGGCAATTAATCTTGTTTAACTCTCTTGAGATTAATAAGGCAAAGAATTTACCTCTGAAACTGGAGACTCATTCTATGATAAGCATACATCTCCATGCAAATATTGATGTACAGTTTATAACAGAGAAGAGCTTTGGAATTTATTTACAATAATTTGCATGTAAGAGCATATTCGCTCATTTATGTCCATGTTATGCGTTACTTTTACATTTTTGTTCTGCTCTCTAACTGCACCCATGTGTGCTTTGTACTGTTGTAAAGCTAACGGAACCATGAAAACAGCACACAGGCTTCATCTCCATCATTGCAGAGAGCAAATTACTGACTAATTATTCCTGTGTTTCTGTATTCCTGTGTTTGAAGTGGTGAAACCTTGAACCTGATGCTTTGAGTGGTTTATTTGAATTAAAGCAGCCAGCTGGATTTTAATATTAAGCTCTTTGTTTCCACACCCCTCTTATCAGTGTTCTCAATAGCATACCCATGGCAACCAAATGGTTAGACAAAACATGGTCCTGCAAGACAGAGGGATTGAAAAGAGGGATAAAGTGTGCAAATGACAGCTTTGTTTGCATCATGTGCAGTTGGAGGTTTGCTGAAAATGAGGACATGGTATATGCATTGACCAATGAAGGAACTTTTACAAAATAAACAAAAAGGACTTCCTGTTAATCTTAAGAAAGCATTTCTGGATAAAACCCAACAAATACAAGGAAGTAAGAATAAAAAGAAATCCTTAAAGTTATTGCGTAAATGTGTGGCTTTGTACAATATAAATAGTCATACCGAGAATACTATAACATGGGTTACTTCCACACATCTGTCACTATGACACAGCACAACCGATGAGTGTAGAGGCAAAGCAGCACCATGTTTTCCTTTAATGTTATATATAGTACTATACTTACTGAAGGATTTCTAAATGCTAAAGTTATGCTTTTAAATCATTATAAACTTGCTGTTTATGTACTCAAAACCAATATGAATTCTGCAACTGGTTACCTTACAAAAAGTTCCCAGACTAGAAACTTGAAATATAAGAGGTTAAAACACCTTTTAAAAACAGTCAAACTCATCTGTCACAGGTAAACAAATACACAAATTTGGTATGATATAATACAAAACACAATGGGAAGCAGCAGAAAACCCTGAGGGTTACCGTGATTCTTACAGTTTTGAGTATAACAATTGGTGTGAACCTGTATAGGTTTACATAATAAACTTCACCCTGAACGGATGACGAATTTATCTATAGGAAAGAAGCGTATTTGAGAGTAAACAAAAGTTAACTAAGATAATATTACCAACATGTAGCGTAGAATCTGACTAATATTGCTCTCATTTGCAAGCTACCCAAAATAGAATGCAAAAACAATGTGAACACGTGGCAAAGGTCTGTTATGTTTAATATGGTTATGAAAACATAGTCTAGATATATTTTCCTCTTATTTAGTATTACCTCTGTCACAAAGGATGTCTGGAACCACTTGCATCTTGAGGGAAATCTGTAGCAACCAATTAGTCTAATGTGCATGCTTTTGGACTGTGGGAAGAAACTATAGTACACAGGCTAGGTAAAGTGGTGTCTCAGTGGTTAAGGCTTTGGGTTCTAAAGGTTGAGAGTTCAACTGCCAGTACAAAAAAACCCATCAGTGTTGGGCCCTTGAGCAAGGCCCTTAACCCTATATTGCTTGGTTGTACAAAAATGATGACTGTAAGTTACCCTGGATAAGGATATCTAATAATTACATAAAGTGATGTCTCATTTAAAATTGGGTAGTGGTTAAAGTATTGGGTTACTGATCTGGAGATGGAGGGGGGGTTTCCATCCCCAGTACCATCACTGTTGGGTCCCCGAGCAAGGCCCCTAACCATCAAATTGCTCAGTTGTATAAAAAAATGTTGATTGTAAGTAGCTCTGAATAAGTACAGCTGCTCTAAATGTAACCCACATGAGTACAGAGAACTTGAACCCAGGACGTTTTTTTCTGTGAGGTAGACAAAATCCATTTTGTACAAATTTCGGGTCATGTTCATTCTGCATTCCAGCTGTATCTGTGATATACAGTACTTTGTTCGCCAAATCAAATTCCTGATGAAATTGCATTGTAAAAATAAAAAGACAAAAATCTCATAATTCGTTGTAAGGCGTGTGTAAGAATTAACAGTCAAATATGAAACATGACTCCTTTTAGGCCCAGTTCCGCTAACTGGGTTATCGAAGGCCGGCTACATCTCTCGCTGGCTATGGTGAGAGGTGCATGTAAAAGAACCATTGCTGACTTTCAACAAGAGTAGGCTGCAAAGCCATCAGCGTGTTTCTGCTCTGTGATGGCCTGATGAGCTGTCCGGGGTGTACTCTGCCCTCGCCCGGAGTCGACTGAGATGGGCGCCAGCCTCCCCGCGACCCTAATCAGGATTAAGTGGTTACAGAAAATGAATGAATGAATGACTCTTTTTGGGATATAAGGTTTGTCACGGACTAGTCTCAAGAGAGTGGATTATATTACACATCTTTGTGTTCATTTATAGTTTCCTGCACATCAAGATAAACCTGCAAAGGGACCCAAAAATATGCAAAGTCATGCTAGGCAACGCAGAAAATATCCTGAGCTCCGTCAGTCCACCGCTATGTATCCTGCAGTGAGTCAGTCAGTGAACTCTCGCGAGATTTCAGCGGGAGTATATAAACGCGAGCTGACTGGGGTTTCACAATTTCTCGCAGGGAGACAGAACCAAGAGGTAACTTTATCGCATAACACCTCCGTTTATATCTATCTATCTATCTATATATATATATATATATATATATATATATATATATATATATATATATATATATATGCATGCTCTGAGTGAAAACTTGTTGAATGGGACTGCTTCCACTTGGGGTGAATCCGAATAATCTCTTATATAGACCTTACAGTGCGTTAAGGGCTGGATATTGTGGTTAATACAAAGCTCGCTGTAGTGCGCAGGTGTAGGGAACAAGTGGTTATTTGGGACGCAATCACCAAACAGTGCAAAACAAGTTACAGGCAACGGTTTTTTTTTACGTTAAAATGGGAGTTTTAGTATTATGTCCAACCTAAAGTGTGACGATATGATTTAAGTGGTAGTTTTAAAGTTTAAAAAAATATGAATGAATGAATGAATGAATGAATTTTGTAGTTGCCTGGAGTCTGTGTTGCTCAAAGGTTGAGAATGAGGAAGTGATAAGTCTGACTTGATTGACACTGAGCTGTAAAGTTGATTATTTATTTTAGGGAGAAGATGGTATTCAATAATTATTGAAATGTATTTATTGCATAGTTGGGCAACAATGTGGTTAAGTGGTTATCAGCTCTGGCTCGCATCATCAAGAAGGTCTTGGGTCCAAGTGAAGGTGCTTGGTGAGGGCATTTCTCAGTGGAGTCTGTATGTTCTTCTGATGCTTTGCCTGGGTTTCCTCTGGGTACTCCAGTTCCTTCCTGCAGTCTGAAGACATGCACATTTAGATTCATCCGCTGTTCCAAATTGCCCATGTGTGTATGTGTTGAGCTGTTCAGGGTGTACCCTGTCTTCTCTCCCTGTTGGCTGAGATGCACATCAGCCTCCATGTATATGCAATACAATATGCATTACTTATTCATAGCTTCCTTTTTTGTTTTGTTCTGTTTTATTATCCAGCCCTGCTGTATTGGCTCATATTCAAGCCCATGCATGTCTGATAAGAGATTTTCTGCTACCCTACAATCATGTCTGTGCTTTTGTAACCAAAGCTCTCGGTTCCACCTTTCAGTCTGAGAAAAGATGTCGGCTGGCAAAGCACAAATTGGCAAACCCGCTCCTGACTTCACAGCCAAGGCGGTGATGCCTGATGGCCAGTTTAAGGATCTGAAGTTATCCGATTATCGAGGTACGGTGTCTTTAGCACACACAAACGAAGCTAATAACAACGCCCCATGTTGATCAAGAGCGACTTTATTTTCCTATAGGGAAGTACGTGGTTTTCTTCTTCTATCCTCTGGACTTTACCTTCGTCTGTCCCACTGAGATCATCGCCTTCAGTGACGCGGCAGAAGAGTTCAGAAAGATTGACTGCGAGGTCATTGGAGCATCTGTGGACTCTCATTTCTGCCATCTAGCATGGTAAGTGTTCTTCAAACTTTGTTTTTCTGAAAGTTCCAATTCATGTCCAATTTGCATGTTCAATCCATGCAAACTCGGTATGCAAAGTGCTCAAGCGTTTCCATCTGTCTGTGTTCCAGGATAAACACCCCTAGGAAGCAGGGTGGCTTGGGACATATGAAGGTCCCGCTGGTGGCCGACACCAAAAAATCCATCTCTCAAGACTATGGTGTACTGAAGGAGGACGAAGGCATTGCTTATAGGTTTGTGTGTTACGTTCCTGAAATGACTAGCTAGGGGTATGCAGGTATACTTTTCTGTCTATGTACTTCCTTTAAACTTGTTTTTGTTCTCAGAGGTCTCTTCATCATTGATGATAAAGGCATCCTGAGGCAGATAACCATTAACGACTTACCGGTGGGGCGCTCAATCGATGAGACGTTGCGACTGGTGCAGGCTTTTCAGTTCACTGACAAACATGGTGAAGGTGAGTGATGGCGCAATTTTTAATGTCTTTAATAATCATGGCATGGAGATCAGTGCCAGATGATGGTACTAACCAATGAGGTTATAAAGCGTTCTTTAAGTGGTTACAAGTTTGAGTAATCACTAGTGTTTGTGAACAAAATCCTGACACACCATGCATGGATTTTCAACGAACTTGGTGTTGACACTACCTTGTGTAGGTGTCAGAGGCGATTTATTTTTGGAATGTATCGGACCGAGATTGAGGTCCGAGCACTGTTCCAGAGGCTTGGAGATTGCGTGATTATAACCTTGAAATGTGTGTAATAGACAGGACATTATTCATTCAGTTTCTGTCCTTATTTGTTTGGGTCTTATTTGCTTAGTCCTAATTATGGTCATGGGGAGGCTGGCACCCATCTCTGGGATACACCCTGGACATGCCCTCACAGGACCAACACACAACCATTCACACTCAAACTCGCAACTTGAGTCTGATTTTTGGGCATCATGTTGGACTATGAGAGGAAACCTGAATATCAGGAGGGAAACCTACACAAGCATGGGGAGAACATGCAAAAATTCCACACAAACACCTGAACCTGCAAATCCAACCCCCGGCCTTCTTGCTGTAAGGTGGACGTGCTGATCACTACGGCACTGTGCCGTGACGTTTATGTATCATGTTAATAAATCATAAAGAAGATTTATCAAATTAAAAAAAAGGAAATTTAAGGAAGAATGGGGGGGGGGGGTTAAGGAAAATGCAACAAAAACAAGGCCAATTATACAAAAACCCACAAAGCCTCCATCAAAACTAGTTACATTGTTGAGGTCTGCATCTGCATGCATGCACCTCTGTGTATTTATATTTTTTTGTCATGTGCATTATTTTTAATGTTTATTATAAGCATTTATAACATTTGAAGATGTTTGAATTATTGATTTTATATATGATTATATATTTGTGTGTGTACGTATACTTCAGTTTGTGGGGGGTGATCCTGCTTTGCAGATTTTGGTGGGGGGGGGGGGGGCTATTGCGGTCCTAGTTAACCGTGAAAAGTGAGGGATCCCTGTATTTCAGTCATTATGATGTTGACCCTGAAATTGTATTGTGTGTTCTAGTTTGTCCGGCTGGATGGAAGCCTGGTAAGGACACAATCAAACCTGATGTCCAGAAGAGCAAAGATTTCTTCTCCAAACAGGCCTAAACACAAGACTGCTGCGGTGTACTTTGAAACCCCACAATGGCCCTTATCTTGAACCACAGTAACGGTTATGACTGTTAATCTGTAAAGAAGTGTGAAGCATTGTAACTGTTGTTTGTTGTGTAACTCTGAAGTACTCCATGATGTATTTTTTTTAATTATGTTTATACTTTTGTGAGATTAAAAGAAAAATAACAGCAGCCTTGCTTTTACCTTGACATTCTAGGGGAATGACTTTGACGTTGACCATGACAATCTATGGGAGTGTTGGGAACTTGGAAGAGCTAGATTGACTCGAGTCAAAGTTTACGCTGCATATTATGAGCAAAGTTATTGAACTGAATTATAAGAACCCAATTTTAATAAATGTACAGCTTTCTGCAGATGTCTGACAGCGTCCGGGTGTTCGGTTTAACCCTGAGCCTGGGCTACTCTGTTAGAAAGTTTAAAATGTTTGCTCTGGGTTCTCTGGTTTCCTCCCTCCTGCCACAGGAATATTCCAATAGGATAATATGCAATGCTGCCTTCCCTGGGGTGGTTCTGGTAATGGTTCCGTTCAGTGTGGCTCTAAAGCACCAAAATGGGCTTACACAAGGCAGGTCATTTGAGTAAATATTAAAGTGACAACCTTTTTGGTAAAACAATAGTGAGCAGTAGAGGAAAACCTGTGTGAACAGGTTCTAATAATGAGGAGGAGGAGGAGGGCCACCACATCCAGATGGTGATCGTGGTTTCGAGAACTATTGTTAAATTTTGAAGCGGTCAGCTCCGGATGATGTCACCATGTTTCCAGTCAGTTCGGAACCACACGCAACAGATAAAATTCACTCTTTAAATTGTTTTTTTTTTTTTTTTGAACTTCTAATAGTCCCATTTTTATAAGAAATAGTCTGATTCAACACATTATACACATACAGTACTGTTCTCTAATTACATTATATGATCTGGCCTGATACAGCTTTAAAAATGAAGAGTCAAAAAGAGTCAAAAGAAAAAAGATTCGGGAAAAGCGCACGATTGGCTCCACTGACTTCCAAAGCGACTCCGAACCGAGAGGCAAAGGATTCAGTTGGTTGAGTCACGTGATGGTTCACGAGCACCTTCAACGGACACGGTCCTGACTAACAGTTTCCTCCCTCAGCAGTTAAGATGGTCCCTTTTAATGTACTGTATTTTAAAATTGACATTTCACATTTTATTTTACTCAAGTAGTTATGTATTTCAGTGAGAAATAAAATAATTTGTCATATTTAACAGTGAGGACATGGCAACCGTTCAGAAAAAGCGAGCGAAACCAAAGCAGGAAATTGCTGAGGTAAACAAACAAACAAGCAAGCCAGTGGGATAGTTATAATTGTTCATGTACATTGTTAGCTAATTGACTTTAATTGATTTTATTAAGAAATAAGCCATATTAACAACGATAGCTATTTAGTTTCTAAACTAATTTAATAAATATTAGGACTCTTATATTGTATTCCCAATTAGTTAACTATTAAGACCAAGGCCATGGCTACCCCTACGGCACCGCACGGGGGTTATGGTTTGCTATTCGTACGGCAATACTTTTGCGCGTGTGCGTTAGCACGCCACCTACTGGAAATGAGGTTCATCATTCTGCCGTATGTTTAGCAGACGTCAGTCACGTGGTCAAAATGGCGTTCCACGTCGGGGATAAATTTTCATCGTTAGAGGAGCTTGAAAAATGCATTCAGTTGCATCAGTACATCAGCAGCATCACTACATTCAATTGTATAAAAGAAAGACACGTACAATCGAAAATGCTCCCAAACGAGCGGCGAAGCAGGCTAAGCGGGTATTCAATCTCGCTATAAAGTTTGTTGAAGTAGAATTGCACTGCATCCATGGGGCAAAAAGTTCAAATCTGTATCAACAGGAGCACGCCCGCAGAATATTGGCCCTTTCGAAGGCGGATTCCGTAAAGTTAAGCGTACGGCATATGCTTTGACGATCCGCGGACATTTGCACACAGGACAATTGCTCACAACCTTCGTGAAAAAACACATTTGCTCACATCTTTTTTTCTTTGTTCAAATAAATGCATAATACAAAAAGAACACAATGTGTTATAAAAATTTGTTATTTTTATAAATACATAATGCTAAATTAACTCATTACACATTAGGATTAGGGGTTAGGGTTAGGCTTTGAACAAAAATTTTTATGTTGTGAGCAACTGTTTGTTTTTTCATTAAGGTTGTGAGTATTTGGCCTGTGAGCAATTGTCCTGGAACAGCTTTGACAAATGGATATCCCACGGGTTAAACATACATTTTACCAGGATTATTTCTAGTGTGTAAAAAGGTGCCGTACGATTAACAAAAAATATATTCAGAACAATTGAATACAGTGATGCTGTTGGAATAATTGAATGCATTTTTTAAGCTCTTCTAATAATGAAAATTTATCCCCAACATGGAACGCATGTTCTTCCGTCGCCATTGTGACCACGTGACTGACGTCATGTGTGAAATTTCGTTTTCGAGATGCCGTATGAATAGCAAAACCTCATAGGAATACGTAAGACTGATTGGGTAATATGTACTAAACAGCTATTAAGCATAAAAAGAAATGACAACATTTACACTTCGATAAGGTTGTACAACAGTTAAAATATTTTAAAAGTTATTTTGGTTATTTATTTTATTTTATTTCCAAACTGGCCTTGTTTCATAGTTGGAAGTTATTTAATATCAAATATATGGCTTATATATATATATATATATATATATATATATATATATATATATATATATATATATATATATATATATATATATATGTTTAAAAATTCAAACGTTTATGTAGTTGAGGATAACAGCTGGTCGGGTTATTGAATGTTTTTGGTTAAAATGCTTTCAGTGGAACAGCTTATTCCATCATGAGATGAGAACCCAGGAGCAGTCGCTGGTATTTGTTAAACGAATGCTCGTCCTGGCAGTCTCCTCTATAACCTACCTGCGTGGGATCTTTCCAGAAGATGCCTATCGATCCCGCTACTTAGAAGGTGAACTGAAAAAAAAAAAAAAAAAAAAAAAAAAACCCAGCATAAAGTACTTTGGCTGTTTTTTTTTTGTTTTTTTTTTAACCTCATGTCAGCTGATTACAAATTCACATTTGGTCCTGATATTTTTATTCTATGGATTCTGTTTTTGCATCCACATCAGATTGCACCATTTAAATAAATATAGGTCAAGGGTGGCCAACCAGTCAGAGACCAAGAGCCACATTTTTTACTGTGTTTGTGTTACCAAAGAGCAACATACACACGGGCACACATGAACATCACACACACACACACACACACACACACACACACACCTCTCTGCTCAGCCAGATTTATAGTAAATTCACACACCAACATGATAAAATACATCTTTGAAGGTCAGAGTGCAACTGTGATTCTATAGCCGTGTTAATGTCCGATATTCTGTGTTCAGCAATGTGGCAGGGCAGTTGGACGTTCGATACCACGTGTTTCAGTTTGTCGTTTTCAGGAGACAAGATTTCAACAATGTCACTGAGGGATTTTATAACAAACAACAAACTCTCCTTCATTGTATGGCGTTTTGGCCCGTGTAATGTTCCAAGCCAGTTGATATGATGCAAGCATTACAGTCTCTGAGTGCTTCGTAAATTTTGGGGAAAACTGTATGTGCTTTTATTCTGACTTTTCAAAGTGAACCACTTGTACTTGCGAAATTCAGTCCCTTTAGGAAATTCCTGGTCAAGGTTAGCATGCAGTGAGCTAAAGTGGTGCTGAAGATTTTACTTTTTGAAATGTGCCAATGATGCCTGACATATAAGGCAGAATGGCTTTTCATTACATTCAAGAATAACAAAATAAACCCCTCCCACTTTGTTAAAAACATCCTTCATATTTTAATTTTGCTGTGCATTTTTTACTTCCATTTTAAGAGCAAATTTGACACAAATTCGTTTCTGAAATGATCTAACCCAAACTTGGAAGCTTTGCAGTATTTTCATCTCACGCACATAAGCATTTGACAATACAGTAATACCATATTGAACTCAAGCGAAGCGAACACGCACATTAAAAACCCACAAACTTCGATATGAACATAAGAGCCGCATGTGACTTGGAATCTGCGGGTTGGCCACACCTGATATAGATAATCAGAATGTGGTAGACTGGTGGTAAAGGTGCTGGATCACTGATCATAAGGTTGGGGATTCAAGCCCCACTCTCAATAGATTGTCACTGTCCCCCCCCAGTGCAGCTAACTGGGTTATCAAAGGTCAGCCATGTCTCTCACTGTCTATGGTGAGAGGTTCATGTAAAAGAACCATTGCTGACCTTGCGATGGCCTGGTGAGCTGTCCAGGGCGTACTCTGCCCTTGTCCAGAGTAGGCTGAGATGAGCGCCAGTTTCCCCGCAACCTCAATTAGGATTAAACGGTTCAGAAAATGAACGAATGATAGATAATCAGTATCCCAGTGCAGCTAACTGGCTTATCAAAGGCCATCCATGTCTCACTGTCTGTGAAACATTGATGTCGATTAGAAAGAGTAGGCCATTAGTTTGCTGTCAGCATGTTTCTGGCCTGTGATGGCGTGTGAGCTGTCCGAGGAATGTATCACCCTCGCTCAGAGTCAGCTGGGATGGGCGCCAGCCTTCCTGTGAACCTAATTGGGACAGAAGGGTTTGGAAAATGAATAATATAATAGATGATCTGTAATACGGTGTGAGAGATTTACTTCAATAACTTGTAGATTTTGTCAGCAGTAATAACAGTTGTTCATTGGGGGACAGGCAGATATTTCTGAATGGTTCTAATTGTGGGATTTTTGAATCACTGACCATTGCTAACTGTGAGCTTTTGCTCAGCATTTTCATTCATATACTCTCCTGAGTTTTGCAAGGTGGATAATAAGTTCTTATCTGAGTTTATGAATGAATGTTGCAACTGTATTGTCAATCATTTTATCAATTGTCCTTATTATTATTTTTAAAATTATTTTTGTTGTTATTATTTAAAGGTCCTTTATGAATAAAGATGACATTGACATTTGGAGGCAGCATATCTGCCTCACAGCAGAAAGGCCCTGGGTTCTTGTCCAGGCTTGGGCTTTTTCTGTATGGGGTCTACCCGCTCGGGTACCCTGGTACTACCCAACATTCCATAGACATGCACATTAGACTAACTGGCTGTTCCAAATCAACTCGAGGTGTGAATGTGAATGTGAATGGATGTGGGTGTTGTCCTGCAGTGGTCTGGCAAGCCGCTCAGGGTGTACCATACCGGGATAGGCACCAGCATCCCCATGTCTCTTGCCTGAATAAGCAGTTTGGTAAATGAATGTATGAGAGAAAATATAAAAAATAAGAGTATTTATTTAAAAATATTTTCACAGTAGACTGCCACAGTCTTATGTTGCAGGTGTGCAATAATCATTTAACTTATCTGATGGCAGCAGTGCAATTTTTCACTTATCCCATGGCAATGACATGATAACAAGAATTATTCCATCATAAATGGAAAATCTCTCGAATGAAAAATAATATGGATCATTATTTCAAGGGTAATACAATAAAGGTTTTGCATGATTTTTAAAGCCAAATAATCAATATTATTATTTCTGCATTACAATCATTTTCAAACTTTAGATTTATGCATCAAAGTTCTTAAAGAGGACTGCACCTCTCCAGGAGCCTGCAAAATAGTCAAGTGGTAAGTATTTGATAGTGAGGGATGTATAATTAAATTGCTGATATTCAATACTGAGAGCCACTTGTGGTTCAGCTTTGTGAATGTGTAGCAGTTACATTAACAGACACTGTGTGTCTCTTTTGTTCTGGCAACCCTTTTCTTTTTTTTTGCAAATATAAATATTAGCAGCAATATGTATAGCCACTAGTGACAATTATACACCATCTTTAGTACATTTTCAATTATATTTAGTATATTTTCATCCTAGACATGCAAGGATTAGTGCAAAAAAATTATTGAAGCTAATCATTTACAAGTACATAACATTAATTCATATTACAAATTTTACCATGGTGGCTTTGTGACTTTCTCATAAAACTCACTTCCTGCACCGAATTGAAACCTTATAGAGCACATAGAAACCTAATATGAGCCTTCATTTCATGACAGTACTGTATTCGTATCACGATATCGGTCAGGACCTGTTTAAAATAGTGCGGCTCGTACACTACACCGGAACTTGAACTGAGCAGCCCGTTGTATTGAACATGTTTTTGTTCCGAGGTTGATGGGGTGTTTTGATGCTTTGGAGAAGAGATACGTAAGTTCAGGCTATTGTTCAGTGTTTTGATCATGATGGTGATTGTGATGACTGAGTATTTAAAATTGCTGTATTATTTGTTACAGCTGCAGATTGTGCTTATTGGGGTGAGTGTGTATGTGTTCTGTTTCTAGTTGACCATTTTCTAGCGTGTTTTTAGTGCATTGTGTGCCATTTATCATTTTTTAAAAAGGTGCACAGAGACCCTGATGACACAAATGTAAGTAACAGCATGAGATATTAGTTTTAATAAGATGTGTGTACGGCTTAATAAATGCACGCACCTCTTTGAGTTTCTTACAGCATGTTATAGAGTCTTACCAGTTCAAGTTCAAATACACAGACCATGGGCCTCAGATGGACATTGTCAGGTAAGAAATGGACCTTAAAAACCTTAAAAAAAGAAATTTGTGAACAGCACTTCCAGAACACTTTATAACCGAATCTCAGCTGCTTCTCAAACATCTGCTAATCAACAGACTTCTCGTTCTGTTTAATATGGGTGCAGGAAAAACAAATATATACAGTTTCATAGGGTGCAATTGAAGCTATGCAGTCTAATTCTTCACACTCGCACATCGTAAAGCGTTCCCTCTCTCAGAATTGATCATGCACAAGTTAAGTCCAACACAGTGGAACCTTGGTGGTCGAACAACTCTTTAGTCGAATAAATCGGAGTTCGATCAAAAAATCTGTCTTGGTGTTGGAACGAAGCAGAGCCGAGTGCGTTGAACGCTGCGCAGTGTTCAGTACTTTGAACAGCCAATGAGAGAGTCTCGTACTGCGTATTGTGTTTATTCATTACATCACGGCTACTTTAACCCTTAACCCCGAGTCCTAAGAAAAGCGGCAGTAATCCTACTGGGAAGGAAAAGAGAAAAGTCATGGTGAGAACCTGAAAGAGACAGAAGGGAAAAACCACCACACCCCCTGAAAGCAATAACCCCTCCCCCATCTCTTCCTCCCCATCCATCCACATACACTGACACATCACTACCAGAAAGGTATGTACTGTACACAAATACAATACATTAGGTTCATTATTACGTACAATTATTATGTTTTACTCTTTTGGACGTCAATGTATTTATTATATATTAATGTTTCATAATACACCTCGTTCTCAAAGTATATTCAACTGTATTGACAGAAGTAAACATTGATCTGAATGCATTAATCGAGTTTTAACTTTCTGATGGGAAATATTGTTTCACTCTTTGAACAAATCGGTAATCAACCGTATCTTTGGAACGAATTGTGTTCAATCGCTTTGGTTCCACTGCACACTACTCTTGTGTTGTTGTGACCTCTGGTAGGTTCAGAGTGTTTTAGATACTGTTATAGTTTAAACATATTCTTGATTCTGCGTTGATAAAAATGGGCAAAAAGACATTTTGTAACCATGTAGCTTTAGTTCCAGACAACAAGAAATATTGCAAAAAAAAACAAAAACAAAATTGACAAACATACCAAAAGTTTCATACCTGACCAGTAAAACTTCTGCTTCCTGTTTTCAACAAATTTGGTCACATGCTAGTTTCCACCCATGAAGTAGGTAGCTGCCTAGCAGACAGACAGAAGCCTAGTACATGCTTCCTCTGAGACATGAAACCAGGCACAGTATCTCTGCAGAAGAGAAAAGAGCTATCTGCATACATCTACCACCTTCCGTATGCAGGAGATCATTTTGATATGGTTACCTTACAATCCAGTATCGAAGTTCATGAGCTCGCATTTATTAGTTCCTCTTCAGTTGAAACTAAATTGTTGGATGACAGGATAAGAACAGCAATGCTAATAGCAAAGTTTGCAGTTAACTGTTGGAAGAGGTGAATCCAGGTCAGGGTAATGTGTGTGCACATATTTGCATGCTCGTCCGCTCCAAATATTTACATAAATAATGCATATGCAGTCTTTTCAATGTCAGTTTTCTCTGTTGAAGAAATGAGAACATCGAAATGAAGGTGACCTTGGAGGACACAAAGAAGGCATCGGTTGTGCTGATCAGGAAGCTTTTTCTCCTCATGCAGAATTTGGATGCTCTGCCTGATGATGTCTACCTCACCATGAAGCTCTACTATTATGACGACGGTAAAAACAAAAATCTGTAGCACAATGTGAAGCTGGCTTGGTCGTGCTTGACTTATAGCACTGACATTATACTGTACTTACACGCGCTATATAATCAATATCTGTCCGGTACCGAGACTCAGTATCTATAATGCGACAGTGACGCCATCAGAGTACGAGCCTCCAGGATTTAAGGAAGGAGTGTGTGACAGCTTGTGGTTCGAAGGCACAGCGGTGCACTTCCGAGTCGGAGACGTACAAACTCCGTTCCATGTACTGAAGGTCGGCGTGGCGGTCGAGCAGGGCCGCGTGAGCAGATTACACGACGGCAACCACCTCAGAGAGAGCGTCCAGGACTCCGTGGAGAGGGTGAGAGTGCAACACTAGTGTCAAGTCTAAAATCTAGAGCTGAATTTTTGGACCAGTGGGATAACGACATTTCTGAAATAGATTCCCGAACGGTGCAGGGAGGAAGATCTTCCATCTGAGGATGGTACGTTGACCATTCTGAGAGGCCTTAAGGAGCTTTATTATCATTTATTATCTGATTGTCTACACATTTTCGCTTTAGAGTCGGCTGCGCAGTTCAAGCAACCCAGAAAACGTCGAGTGACGGTAGGACAGATTCTAAATACAGTTAAGAAACGAGTCTGTGTTGAAATAAATGATTAACTTAAATGTATTTTCAGAGAGGAAGAAACAACCTCTCAAAGAGAAGGAGAAAAAAAATCTAAATGCACTGTGGGAGGTTTGTTTGGACTGACGTTGCATGTTTGCGGTACGCACCCCCCAGGCGCACACGCGCGCGCACACACACACACACACACACACACACACACAGCATTTCTTCCTTTTTTAAAAAGACATTATTCTTGTCAGAAGCATCCTGGAGTGTTTAAGTGCGAATTATTTACCTGTTCGAGTGTTCGTGAGTGAACCTGCTTTTATAAATCAGTTAAAGTGTTGAAGGAAAAGGAAGACAGCATGGAAATGCTTATATATTTATTATATTCTGTGTCCATTCAGGTCTCAGATTGAATACAAATTATTGCTGTGCTGTCTGTTATCCATTTAATTACCATTTTATTTTTAGTAAGCAATAAAACTTTCACAGAATATTTATTCATTCATACCGTGTTGTGCTTGTGAGTAATTTCACTCATTCTATAAAATCCTGGTGTCTCTTTACATCAGATCAGTTCACAGTACTGTATTCATAATTATTGTGTCAAAACAAACGTTCACTTATTTCAGTTAATGATTATAAAGTGACCAAAACTGATGAGTGGAAGAAAGGAGGGAAATGGCGATGTTTGTTTGTTATAACAACAGCGTGCATGTAATAATAGACCCGTATGAAAGTACTGATGATGAGATGAGGTCTCGCACTCATCTGCCAAACCGTCTATTTCTTCTGGTGTAACAGGGAGTCTGGAGCTTCTCTCAGCTGACACCAGACCACTGCAGGGTCAACACACGCAATCATTTACACCAAAACCTAAGGGCAATTTACACTTTTCCTTCAAGTAGCAATCATCACACCGGTCTTCATCCTAATAAGGCACTTGGTAGGATATATTGGGAATATGAAACCACTGAGAGACCACTCACGAATCTGTTCTCGCCGAAGTGTAATGCTGGGTTTTCATACATGCTAATTAAGTACCCAGGCATAGTTATGGCGTTCTCATTTCTGAAGACTTGTTTGAACCATGTGTTCACCGTTGCACACCATCCTCCTTTAGGCTCCGTTTGTCGTTGCTATTCTGACTTCATTTCTGTTTAAAAGAGACTGTCCACATCTCCCATTTCAACCACCACAGTCTTGAGCTGAGAGTAGTACTCAATGGTCACCTGGCCGTTTTCTCTGCCTATACCTACAAAGACATGATCACAGAAGAAATAGCTGATATAAGACAGATTTCAGGGTGCTTTTTAACATCCTAACCCTATTTCCTGGGGTGTTTTTATTTAACTTGAGACCAAAACAGCTGAGCCACTTCACTGTGGAATTGATTTCACTGAAACACCAATTCGACTTCCTTGAATTACACTACATGGCCGAAGTGTGTGCACCCCAATCATCATACCCATCTGTGTGCCGTCGCCGTCGCCGCCCCCACATGCAGAAAACATATCAGAAGCACACACGAATATAGAATGTCTTTTTGTGTGTAGTATTACCATTTCACTTCACTGGAACTAAAACTGCCAGACACTGTTCCAGCACATCTGTGCACATTGGGATGGAGAAACTCAAGTGTTCTCTACAAACCTTGACTTCACCCCCAACCCCACTTGAACCCCTTTGAGATGAACTGGAATGCCAACTGTAACTCAGACCGTTTTTCGAACGCTTTTGTAGCTGATTGAACATAAATCCCAAAAGCCACACCCCTGACAATGTCTAGCTCTGGGAAGCCTACACGGAAGGGCGGCGCTTAATTTTTTTATACACTACACAGTATGTATAAAAATCGTTTTCCATAGTGTACATCCAGTATGAAAACAAACTAAATACAAATGATACACCTCAGTCTGAACCGCATTTTCCCATTTCATTACCTGATGTTTTGTAGCCGCCGAACGGCACCTCCACAGGTGTGATGTTATAGTTATTGATGAAACAAGAGCCAGCCTGCAGGTTCTTGATCACTCGATGTGCTCTCTGAATATCTCTGATGGGGGGAGAGATACACGCATGCTATTACTGTATATTTAAAAAGATTTCAAAGCAACTTGAGGCCAAAGGCTCGTTTTGATCACTGGCGCCCCCTTATGGCCCACCATATAAGCACAACCACTATATAAACAGCCTTGTCTAAATTTGACTGATTTTATTTAATGTGATATCTGTGTCAATTCTTTGCCACTATTGATGATCTGATGAGATCTAACTAAATTACTCATTAGCGCTTCTTATTTACATAGCTGTTTATTAGTCTGATTATTATAAACGTAAACAGGGCTGATTACTTGGTGAAGACTCCAGCAGCCAGGCCCATGGAGGTGTCGTTCGCTCTCTGAACAACTTCATCCTCTGTATCGAAGGTCAACACCGACATCACAGGCCCGAAGATTTCTTCTCTGACACACTTCATGTCATCTGTGCAGCTGCCTATAATTAGCAAATAATCCAGGACACAGATTATTGATCTTCTGCAATATAATCAAATCTCGACTAGTCAAATCAGGGCTGTGGTGAATCAACATTATTGGTGAGAATGATTGAGACTTACCAAGCACACAGGGAGTCATATAAAATCCACGTTTCAGTTTAGGGTCTGCTGGCGTGAATGGCTCCCCTCCACACAGCACTCGAGCTCCCTGAGAAGGAAAAGGTTTCAGAAATAACATCCATCTTAATTTGAAATTAATTCTTAACCTTATGAAACATTTTTGCACTATGAGTTTCTCCTTTCTCAGAAATTACTTGTTGAAATAAAACAGAAAAAAAATCCATACACAGGGTTATGAACAGTTGACGATTGTGGTCTGCAAAAATTCTGCAGGTCTCCAAATACTCGCCATGTTCACAATCTGGTCACTGACCTCACTTTACTTCGCCAAAGAGTTTGGAACATGAACAAAGTTTTGAATAATCTTTGGCAAATATGTCATGAAATGGTCTGTAAATACTCGTAAAGGTCTCTGAACGGTCTGCAATTGTTCTCTGTGGCCACCAACTATTCCCCAGGAATGTCATGCCTTGTTTGAAACATACTTGCGGATGTTAGGGGCATGTAAATATTTGTATAAATGTAAATATAAAAATAATGGATGTATAAAGGTTGAGTTAGGGTGCTGTAAAGAGAGACACATGGTGTTACTCAGCTGTTTTTGGGTCACTTGTTTTTTTTTTGCCTGCATAGTGTAATTGGGTCTGGAACTTTCCATTAGGGAAACTTCCAGTATACACCTAGTTGTGCATATGCGGTCAGGTGATTTGGAATTTTTCAGAATGGAATATTCCCGAACTTTTGGGGTAAATCCCTACGAACAGTCAGCGACATTTGTACGAATGTGGCAATTGTGCGAGATGTTCACTGATTACCAAATGCTTGCCAGTCACCATGATATATCATCATGGTCATGTGGTGGTCACATGACCACAGATGTTCACTAATTTTGGCTGGAATTTGGATTCGGTGTTACGTATGCCAAATGGATTCCATCCCGGATGGGCCCCCAATTTTGTTAAATGGTTTAATAAATAATTTTCTTTTACTTTTAACACATATTTCATACAAAATTGGTGTACTTTTATCATTTTTAAAGGGTTTATAGGGTAGTCTTACATGTGAAATGCGCCTCTACTTACGAAAACTCCAGGCTACGAAAAAGGCTCTGAAACGGATTAATTTCGTAAGTAGAGGGCCGACTCTAATCAGGGATTCCAGAGCTCTGCTATTTAGCAGAATTCCTCTATTTTTTTTTAATGAATGTATATGCAATAAGTACAGCAGGGGGCAGTGGTGGTCTAGTGGTATAGGGCGCTGGATCGCTGATCCAAAGGTTGGGGGTTTAAGTCCCACTAACTAACTAACCCCGCTAACTGGGTTATCAAAGGCGGGCCATGTCTCTCAGTGTCTATGGTGAGAGGTTCATGTAAAAGAACCATTGCTGACTTTCGTAAAGAGTAGCTGCAAAGCCATCAGCGTGTTTCTGTCCCTTGCTAAAAAAAAAAAAAGGGTTGTGACAGGAAGGGCATCCGACGTAAAAACCTCTGTCAAATCAAACATGCGAATCAGATGATTCGCTGTGGCGACTCCCGAGTAAAAGGGAAAAAGCTGAAAGGAAGACAGACATGCAATAAGTACAGTGTAAGACTTTACCAGTGCAGACTAAATGTTGACATTTTGAATTATGGTGTTATACTATTAACATACTAACTTGTAGCAAGTATGCTCACTAGTTGAACACAAATGTTTGTTGTGATAATATCTGTCATGTGTCATGTGATTATTCTACAAATGAGTTGATAGTTATTTCATAACGATGTTACACATGAATGACGAACCGTAGTGCTATGCTACTTGATGTGTGTTTATCTACACTGAAATAACCTTTTAGTGTTTATGTTACAAAACAATGATTAACTTGTTAGCATAATTTTTTTTACATGACATGCTCCACCCCTGTACCCCGCAAGGGGGCCTTGCGGCCCCCTTGACCCCCAGCTGAAATATTTCATTTCCTCTATTTCCAAATCCGTTTCCTCTATTTTTTCTCAACCTCCCTGGGATCCCTGAAGAATTCACAGGAATGCTTGGCATGTCTCACACAGTGAGCTCATGTGATGCACCTCTTTCTTGGCCTGCTCCACGTATCCCAAAACTTTGTGTAGGTGCTCCTGGCTGACTAGTGCACCCATACGGGTCTCCTCCAGCAGGGGATCTCCAATCCGGATCCCCTCGGTCCTCTTCACAACCTCCTCCAGAAACTGAGCCCTGATCGTCTGGTGCACGAACACTCGAGTCCCGTTACTGCACACCTGTGTGTAGAGGAAACGGTCACGGCCATGTAGGTCAAAATTGTGCATCTTTTACCCAACAGACATCAAATGATCTCAGAACGTTGTGCAAACACATTTAAATCTCGTAATCGCTTCCAATTTTAAATTCACTACCTGGCCCTGAGAAAGGAAATTGGCCATGAGTGCTCCCCTGATTGCGTTCTCGAGGTTACAGTCCTCAAAGATGATCAGAGGAGATTTACCGCCGAGCTCCAGGGTCACCGGCTTCACGCCTTTGGACGCCATTTCCATTATCTGTAAGGACATGTACACGCCATTCAGCCTCGAAAACTCAGACAGCACACTGCATTAACATGCCAACAGATCAAAGCATTCAAGCTCCTGGCAGAGGCAACCAGATTTGAAATCTCACATCCCGCTACCTGGGCCATGCTGTCGACACTGATGTATTTAATACTTCAGCAGCTGATTACAGACCCAGAGAAGGAAAAGGGAATTGTGTCTTTTTCGCACCTTCTTGCCGGTTTGTACGCTCCCGGTGAAGGAGACCTTGGCCACGCCGGGATGCTGGCACAACAGAGTACCAGTCTCCTGTGCACCCTGCACCACATTAAACAATCCTTCAGGAACCCCAGCCTGTGCGTAGATCTCAGCCAGCAGCACCGCGCTCGCCGGGGTCACCGGGGACGGCTTGAACACCATCGAGTTCCCTGCCAACGCAAATTGTAACGTCAATATCGCGGTGTATATAAATATACACAAATCACAGACCTATATGGAAATTTGCACAGATTTCTTAAAAACATGTTTATTTTGACTCTGGTATCTGAAAAGAAAGCACACCGCAGGCGAGAGCCGGAGCGGACTTCCATGCTGCGATTTGGAACGGGTAATTCCAGGCTCCGATCCCCACACACACTCCCAACGGCTCCCGGCGCGTATAAGCGAACGATCCTCCTGCTAGCTGCACGTGCTGCCCTTTAAAGCAAAAAAAGATATGAAATGAAATCTTTCACCAAAATCCATTTTACTTCTTTCAGTCACCCTGCGGTTTTACAGTCGAGATTCCTTTCATTGCGCCCGTTAGTGCTAGCGGCGAGCACAGCCGACTGCTGATCAATATCGACCTTTATAATGACCGATAAATGAGAGAGAGAAACACAACATGGATTTTTTTTTTTTTTTTATAACATTGCGAACTAACCTGCCATAGTCGTGGCGAGACCTGCAAAGTACTCGATACACTGCCGGGCAGAGTCCACATCCAGCCGTGATTCAGTAATCGACTTGCCATTGTTCACCACCTCCACCTCAGCAATCTCCTCTCTTCTTTTCTGTCACAACAGAAAATACATTCATTCATTCATTCATTTTCTCAGCCGCTTAAACCTAATTAGGGTTGCAGGGATGCTGGCGCCCATCTCAGCCGACTCTAGGCGAAGGTGGGGGTACACCCCAGTCGCCTTGCCAGATCATTGCAGAGTCAACGCACATACCACTGAGACTCACATCTCGGGGCAATTTAGAGCAGCCAGTTAGCCTAATGTGCATGTTTCTGGACTGTGGGCGGAGACTGGCGTACCCAGAGGAAACCCACACGTGAACGAAGAAGACATGCAAACTCCACATACAACGGCCCGGCGCCACCCGCCAAAAATACAAAATACAATTAAAAAAAATACTCGTTGGCCAATCTGGGTTTTTTTTTTTTTTTTTTTTTTTTTTTTAAAGATGAAGCCTTCTTGCAAATAGCTGGTTTAGAAAATGAAAACAATCACATCGATCAATAATTTTATGAAAAATTTTACTAGAAATCAGGACGAGTCAGAACTGAGGCTGCGAATAAATATAAGAAATCCAAATTTCAATCCAAACGTGCAACTGAAGCTGAGGTTGTCAAAACTTTGATATTCAAAAAAACCAAAAAACTTGTAAATGACATTAAATTACTGAAGTTGCCTGATATTAACCCAAGTGTTCCCCCTCTGACCTTTGACCTCAGCGTACCTGGATTAGTCGTGCTGCCTCCAGCATGATTCCGGCTCGCTCCATTCCAGCCATCTTACTCCAGTGTGTGAAAGCAGAGTGGGCGCTGTTTACAGCCTCATTAACCTGCGCTGAGCTGCAAAGCTGCAGCTGGCATAACACACGTCCTAAAACACACACACACACACACACACACACACACACACACACACACACACACACACATGCACAGCTTTAGGGAAGCTTTTTCATTCCTTTTTTTTTTCTTTCTTCCAAAGTCATATCCAATTTCCACCCATCAGGTATTGCCTTCCCTATCACATAACCATCACATGACCACCAACAACCACGGAAGGGCGAAAGCATGTACACACCACCGGCCTCTTTTCGAACTGCAGCACATGCATATTTCGGGGCTGGTGTAACACACTCAGAGGCAAAGCACTATCCGCCCCTCGTGCAAATGAACTCACAGGACACCCATAATCAGCTGGCGATCACTGTGAGTGACAGGTAGGTGCGCGTGTGTCATCCCTCCCTCCCATGAGACCTCAGCCAATTATCTCCCATGGACTCTCAGTGTGGCATGAAACCAGATTCGATCTCTCGGTTAATAGACACGCACCTTGTTGATGTGCCACGCAGGATCCGCTTTTGCATTCTTTTTTTATTGAGGGTTTTTTTTTTGCTGTTAAAAGTAATTGTATGTAAATACTATGATGAGATCAAAATGGATGAACCACATAAACACAAATTCTAAATTTAATTACAGTACTGCAATTCGTAAACATTAGTGTTTTCGTATCACCTTTTTTCCTGTAATCATCACTGACCCAAGCAACCAATCAAAAATGTCCATCAAATAAACACTGTTTTGTTTTTTCAAAATAATCAATCCCTGAGCATCACTGGTCCTTGATCATGAAGTGTTGTGACCACTAATCGCCAGTGTTTCCAAGATAACCAATCACTTGATCGCCATTAACCCAAAGGACCAATCACTGTGGACCATAAACCAAATGGCAAATCACTGTTCACCACTGTTCAAAGTGAACAATGACTGATCACCCTGAATAAAATAACCAGTCAATGCTCACGACTGAACTAAATGATTAGTTACTGCGTACCATTAAATCACGTGACCAATCAGTGCTCACTACTGTGTCCAAATTAACCATCTCTGACTTTACAATCATAAACAGGTAAAAATCTCATTGTATCATATATATATATATATATATATATATAATTTTAATCTATTCTTAAGTGTCTTCAGACAATCTTACCCATGTAACGGGTTTAAAATATGCAAATAAGCCCATGACGTCACTGTCTTCTTACTATTTGTAACCTTTCCCACGTGAAGGTTTAAGAATAACTGGATGTCACAGAGTTAAGAAACACGAACACGTGACTGCCGGACAAAGTTCAACAGTAAAGACAACAAGACGAGGGTTTGAATGTAATGGACACCTGGACTTAGTGTTTTGCAGGAAGCTGAACAGAATGAGTCACCTGTCGCGGGTTCGTAGACCGGTTCCGATCCGATGTTCCCCTCGAGGGTGATTCTGTTTCCTCTCCAGAAGTTCAGCGGTTGTGTGATTTGCATGGTGCCTGATGAAGCCGCCCTGGTCGGGGTGAAGAGAGACACAGGGCGCCGCGGAGGCAGGACGAAGCTCAGGACACGCATCACTGCAGGACAAGATCATTATTATTATTATTATGATTATGATTATTATTATTATTATAACAACCTAAAACACTCCTGATATCTCGCACATGATTATTGGAAACATCTGTGATTGATACTAATGCACTTCCGCGTGTTTTTAAGTTAAAGATACTCACTGTTCTCTCGGTCTGTGTCCTCAACCGCAGCACGAACTACTGGAACAAACGGTGCGAGATAGGACGCGCCATGTTATTGGAAAGGGGCGGGGCTTCTCCGACCCTAGGTTTCTATTGGACGATACTTACAGAGCTCTTTGTGTTGTTTTTATATACAGTACTGTACTGTGTGTGTGTGTGTGTTTGTGTGTATATATATATATATATATATATATATATATATATATATTGTCTTGATTTATGTCATATTTTTTGACAATATACTCTTGATTTTGTTTTCATTTATAAATGGGTCAGCATAGTGGCAAACATTTTTTTTTTGATGTATGAATCTTGAAAGGGAAATTATTACCTCTGCATTTTCCCCCCCAAAGAGAGCACACACCTGTAAACAGTGGGCGGCCATACCTACTGGGGCACCCAAAGAGCAGTTGGGGTAGAAGTGCGTTGCTCAAAGACACTTCAGCCATGAAGGAGGAGGAAGGGAAGGTGCACACTTTGTTTTCCTGCTGGTTCGGGAATCAAACCAACAACCCATCAGTCTCAAAGCCACTTCTCTAGCCATTAGTCTACAGCTGACCCCTGTGCATGCCTGTCTCACAGCAACAGTGTCCTGGGTTCAAATTATTGTTGGTTTTTAAGCGTCATCACCACCATCATCATCATCACCATCATCATCTTCTTCTTCTTCTTTCGATTCATCCCAGGATCAAGATTTCTGGAAAAATAGCTGTTTTTATAGATTTGTTGATTAATCACTTTTGTGCTATAAAGTACACAAAAAAATTAGGATGGCGTGGTATCACAATGGCATGATGAAATCAAAATGAATTAAGAAAATGTGGATTAGAATTTTTATTATTATTGTTATCATCATCATCATCATCATCATCATCATTATTATTATTATTATCATTGAGGCCATGGTGGCCTGGTAGTAAAGGGCATTTGATTGCTGATCCTAAGGTTGGAGGTTCAAGCCCCACTCTCCACAGGTTGTCACTGCCCCCGCAGTGCAGCAAACTGGGTTATCAAAGGCCGGCCATGTCTCTCACTGTCTACGGTGAGAGGTTCATGTAAAAGAACTACTGCTGACTTTCATCAAGAGGAGCTGCATAGCTGTCAGCGTGTTTCTGTCCCTTGCTAAAGGGTTGTGCCGTCGGAGGAAACCAGAGTACCCAGAGGAAACACACAAACACAGAGAGATGCTGCTCGGGTTGCGGCCCAGGAGATTCTGGAAAGTCTATGAGCAAATATAAAGTATATTTATGTATATCGTTTAAGTGGGCAGTGGTGGCCTGGTGGTAAAAGGTGATGGATCGCTGATCCTAAGTTTTGAGGTTTGAGTCCCACTCTCCACAAGGTTGTCACTGTCCCCCCAGTGCAGCTAACTGGTTTATCAACGGCCGGCCATGTCTCTCACTGTCTATGGTGAGAGGTTCATGTAATAGAACCATTGCTGACTTTTGTAAAGAGGAGGTTGCAAAGCCATCAGCGTGTTTCTGCCCCTTGTTAAAGGATTGTGTCAGGAAGGGCATCCGACATAAAAACCTCTGCCAAATCAAACGTGTGAATCATTCCCTGTGGCGACCCCTGAGAAAGAGAAAAAAGCCAAAAGGAAAAGAAGAAGATTTTTATTCTAGGTTGTAATGGTGGGATTTTTCATGTAATAATGCTCTTATGGGGACTGGATTCTGTATCCTTCAGTCTCTTTGTGTTATTATAATAGATTACATACGACTGGATGCACAAACTACACCCTCAGTGTAGTTCCTCAGAAACATCAGATGGTTAAAAAAAATATGCAAAAATTATAATTGGTGTCTGTCACGATGAGCCATCATTGTGTCACATGACCGACACATCAATTATAATGGAACTGCCCTCATTGTGAGTTTCCTTTGGAATGTACCTACACATTCCATGATGTCACAGAAATGGCCCTTCTGACCAGTTTTTTTAGGACTCATGGCTATTTTCACTGGTTTCCTCAGCTTGAATAACTCTTTGGATGTTCCGAACACCATTTTTGCATCTTTTTTTAACCATCCTGTGTTTTTGAGGGCCTACAGTGAGGGTGTAGCAGTTTGTGCATCCGATCGTATGTAATCTATTATCATAACACTTTTTTGACCTCCTGTGTACGAATGAAGGCATGTTTAGCATTACTTAAAACAGGAAAGAAAAAAAAAAAAGAATCAACTAATAATACCAAGCTTGTGTATTTATTTATAAACAGCAATGATCGTGAAAGGCAATATGGTGGCCATTCTGGGAAACCCTCAGCATAATTAGTCCAGGAGACTCAAATATCCCAGCCCCAGATAGAAAAGGAGTGCCAGACTAAACATGGTGCTCAAACCCACCCCTGGTATTAGTACACAGGCACTAGAGCCAGTGACAAAGTGTCTACTCTGTACTAGTCCGGGTATCACCTAGACTTTGACAGAAGTCACTGAGGGTTTCCAAGAGTCAGCCTAGAAGATCATACCTGCAGAACTTCAAGCACTGCTTCTAACTGTAACTTTCAAAGCAATCCTGTAATCTAGCAAGAATTTCCTTATTAATAAAGATTAATAAAAGCTTGATCTCATCTGATGTAATTTTAAAGAATAACACAAAGAATAAACACCAAAATGTTCCATGCATCCTGCAGAAGCGCGCTGGACAAAGGTTTATACCCCACATAGTGCACAAGACAGGAGGTTTTGGCCTACAAAGTGCACTAGAGAAGGGTTTATGCCCTAAATAGTGCAATAGACATGAATTTATTCCCTCGTTAGTGCACTAACCAGGGGTTTATGCCCTTCACTGGATCATCGAGATTGGCTCATGCCCTACATAGTGCCCTAGAGAGAGGTTTATGCCCTACATAGTGCCCTAGAGAGAGGTTTATGCCCTACATAGTGCCCTAAAGAGAGGTTTATGCTCTACATAGTTCACTCAAGAGGGGTTTATACCCTACATAGTACACTAGACAGAAATTTATTCCCTCGACAGTACAACAAAGAGGGGTTTATGCCCTTTATAGGGCAATAGAGAGGGGCTGCGGCCCTACATAGAGTACTAGACAGGGGTTTATGCCCTATAATAGTGCACCAGTGAGGGGTTGCCCTACATAGTACACTGACAGGACCTTTTACCCACCTCCAGAGAGGAGTTTATACCATAAATGGTGCACTATACAGGAATCAACGCCTTACCATAATGCACTAAACATTAGTTGATTAACTATACTGTATAGTGCACGAGAGAGGAGGGCTTTATGCCCTATCATTGGATTGGATTTGATCCCTTACCTAGTGCACTAGAAGTGAAATGGGAGTTTGAAAGGAGGGCTGTCTTTGGCTTCGGTGTCATGTGGCTCTCGATTGGATGAATGAGGAGACTGCGTGGGGTGTTGAGGACTGTTCTAATCCAGCTCACAGAGGGGACCTGGGCAGGGAGCAGCGAGCGGTTTGGGATTGAACCTACAGTCGGAGAGTACTGTCGAACTGCAGCATGGCTGGAGACAGTGTGATCAGACTTCAGGAACAGCAGCAAAACCCCAATGACATCAGACAGCCGTTCCTGATCGGGGTTTCTGGAGGAACAGCCAGCGGAAAGGTTCGAATCTTCACACTTTCATTCAACATTCTTTCTTTCTGCCCATTTAAGATGCGACCGGTCGCGCGCTTCGGCCGCGTGCGTGGCTTTTACCTCACATTTCTGCATAATTACGATTGTGTTTATAGATATATAGATATATGTGTATATATACATAATCATTTATCACGTTAATATACTAGGTTAATATATAGTTGAAACGGATTATGAAAAACAAGCGTGAGTTGTGAGTTATTTGGGTTTTTTTTGTTAATGGAACTGAATGGTGGCGACGGCAGCGCGTGGGTTTTCTTTGTCCACACACCACGTCATCAACCCGCGATGACATCTACTTATAGGATGACTTCATTTCCCCACACGTGGCCAAGTTCAAGCTGATGACTTACCATTTACTCCTGCTGTTGTATCGGGAAGCTTTTCTTAATTTTTTAAATATTACAGTATTATAAACTCTCTATTATTGATTACATGATGACGTCATTAACCTGCGACGCCGATGGAAAAATGACAAGCCTGTTTACCACGTTGATGTTATATTTGTCTAGTTTGTGTAACTTGTAAACTAGAGAAGATACATACAGTATTATGCAAATTTATAATCCTGAATTTGCATTTTTAGAACAATTTTAGGTTCCCAAATTGTGTTTATTCTGTCAACACATTTGTTTGGATTTGTAGTTTGTTTGCTTGGTAAAGGAATATGAATATGTTCCCAAAATAAACGTTTCTAGGATTAATTAATGCTTTGAAGTTTCAGGATCTTTTAAATAAAATGTTTCGTGCTTTTTCAAAACGCCTGCCGTTACATGACCGAGTTGCTCTCTCTCTCTCTCTCTCTCTCTCTCTTCCCCCGCAGTCGTCAGTATGTGCCAAGATCATGGAGTTGCTGGGGCAGAACAAGATCGATCATCGGCAGCGTCAGGTCGTTATCCTGAGCCAGGACAGTTTTTACAAAGTGCTGACTCCTGAACAGAAAGCCAAGGCACTGAAAGGACAGTTCAACTTTGACCATCCAGGTAATAATAAAACATTTGAGATTTTGGCAGACACCAAAATCCAAAGCGACTTCTTGTTATCTGATTCATAGAACTTTAGCAATTGAGGGTTTAAAGTCTTGCTCAAGGTGGGCGTGAGGCTTGAACCTCCAATCTCCTGCTCAGTAACCCAGAGCATTAAATACTGAGCCACCACTGACCCTAAACTACCCATGAACAAAGCAGTTCGGTCAGTGTGACTAACACGCCTGTTAATAATAATAATATTATACCTTCTCTGTCCAGACGCTTTTGACAATGAGCTGATTTTAAAGACGCTTCAGGACATCATCCAGGGGAAAACGGTTCAGATCCCAGTGTATGACTTTGTCACACATTCCAGGTATGGTTGCTCTATCCATTTAAATGTACGGCCTGTAATTATTTAAAAGCTTTATTCGCAAAAAAATTAATATAAGTAGAATAAGTTGTTTATATCTAGATCGGATGTGGGATCCCTCTTGCAGAGGATACCATCATCTGGCACAGCTATGTCTCCACAAATAGACCAAAACCATGTTGGTTATCATCTCGAGCTTCACCACTAGATGGTGATAAATAGCGCTTAATCGAAAACAAGATACAGTGGTACCTTGACTTACGAAATTAATCCGTTCCGAGGGCGAACTTGGAAGTCAAAATGTTCGCTAGATAAAACAAACATTTCCACAGGAAATAATAGAAAACAAATTAATCCGTTTCAACCCCCTCTCAGACTCCTATAACCTGAACAAACATGTATACAGTATTTGACCTAATATATTAAAGATAAACATGTAAAAACAATAAATATTTCATAATAATAATACATGTACATTAACATCAATAATTATTAAATAAATAATAAAACAAGAATAAAAAGTCAACTAACCCTTCCAATCATCAACTGTGGCAAAGATGTCACATTTGCAGGCATGAGGTGGTGTGTAACAAAGGAGGAGGAGAATTCTGTACATGTGTATGCTATGAAAGCCAATGAGGAAAGGCTCGTGGTGAGCTCCCACGAATCCAGTCCTTCAGAAATAGTGGGGCGCGTGGTGTGATGCGGGGTGACCCTGGGGAACATGCTTTTTTTTTGCCATACTTTACTAGAATTAAGTGTAACTGTGCATCCTTTACAGTAGGTGGCAGTGGCGCTCTCACTGTGTTCCCAATGGTGTAGGGAAAAAAACACAGAGTAAACAATATGAAGTGCAATGCCCACTATTTATAGTGTGTGTGTGTGTGTGTGTGGGGGGGTTGTTTTCCTATAGGGGGCATCACAGAAAATAATTGAGAAGCACTGCACAAGGCGTTCTCGAAGTGTAGAGTAATACACGCTAGAAAAATACGAGGCTAATCGGCCCGGAAAAGCCATTTCCCCAGCAGAGCTCAAAACTCAAATTTTGCTGGTTGGATGGGGCAAATTTTTGGTGGATCGAAGCTCGTATCATGGAGCATTTCTTACAAAAGACACTCGTAAGTCAAGCTACCACTGTATTTTGGTGTGTGTGTGTCCCATTGTCCCACTGATGGATTTATTTCTGGTTCCTTTCCCTAGCAAAAAAAAAAAACATCCTACAACCTGGTTTTTATTGCAGGCGGAACCCGTATGACTTTCTGGCGCATGTGAGACCTCTTTCCAACCTTGGATGGTCTGTGTTCTGAATTACAGGAAGGATGACTTCGTGGTGTTGTATCCAGCGGATGTGGTTCTACTCGAGGGCATTCTCATCTTCTATTTGCAGGAGATCCGTGACCTGTTTCAGATGAAGCTGTTCGTAGACACGGATCCGGACACGCGGCTCTCTCGCAGAGGTACCGGATTAGGATGCACATTAAAACTCCACCTTGACGATGGAAATAAGGATTAATACAATTCCAGGGCTGCCAACCCACGAAAGGACCATTTCATAGTCGATAAACCAAAACTTAGTATTTTGAGCTGAAAGTTAGTATTCGGAATAGATATAATTAAAACTTAATTTAGGATTCCACAAAATTACATATATGGACATACAGTACAGGTTGTCTTTGTCAAATTTTAGTGCATTTTGGATTAATAATGAAACAATAGCTTATTTGAGAACCAGGTTTATGTGACATAATTCTACTGGCGTTATAATATAGAATTATGTCATAATTATTATATATTGTATATTTATTATATTATGCATGACCCTGAATATTTGATATCAGAATTTACAAATACGGAGTGACTACCCATACGGCACCGTATTCCTATGATGTTTTCCTATTCGTACTGCATCTTGAAAATAAGATTTCCACATGTGTAAGCTGATGTCAGTCACGTGGTCAAAATGGCAACGGAAGAAAATGCGTTCCATGTCGGGGATAAATTTTCGTTAGGACTTAGGGTTATACGTGTATTGTCTGCTAAACATCCGGCACAATGATTAACCTAATTTCCAGTAGGTGTCACTCCACCGCACATGCGCAAAAGGATTGCCATACGAATAGCAAAAAAATAAATCTCGTACGATGTCGTACGGGTAGCTACGGCCTTACAAATAACCAGTAAGCGAGGACAAGAAAGCTTATAAAGTAAGCAAACCGGTCTCTAGCTGGCTACGTCTGCCTCCCTTTATATGCATTTTAATATCAAAAACGCCCGAATGCGCGATGCTAAATTTCGTATTGTGCAACAGGCCGTGTATCTGTCATGCTTCTTAATAAATGGATAAGTCATTGAATATTCCGATAAAAATTCTTGCTTTTTTTTTGTCGCCATTTTGGGTTTCCCCACAACCGTTCAGTGATTGGCTCTGGTTACCACGGAGTGTATGTAAGATAGCCGCTGATTCGTGGAAATCGACCTACCTTGCTGCTGATTAACGAATCTTGTGGGAAAATACAACGGTAACATCCAGTGAGATTATCGCGAGACTTGGCTTTGCCAGGAAGGTAAACATGTAAACACGGATCGAATTTGATGCGATTCTTCAGAATTATTGATAAAATATCGTCAAATAAAATTGAAAGGAGCAGATTTTCCTGAAAGTTTGGAAGTCGTATTAATGTCTGAATTAATCGTATTGCTGTATTTTGTAATTTTTCATATGAATACTGATAAATTCGTACAAGTTGACAGCCCTGCATTTCAGACATTCATGTTGAAGGTGTGTGTGTGTGTGTGTGTTAGTTCTGAGAGACATCAGTGAACGAGGACGTGAGCTCGAGCAGGTCCTGTCCCAGTACATCACATTTGTTAAACCGGCTTTTGAGGAATTTTGTCTTCCAGTAAGTATCGACTCTCTCTCGCTCTGTCTCTCTCTCCTCTTCCCTCACATGCTTTATATTCCTGACGTATTTTCCCTGCGCAGACGAAGAAATATGCTGACGTCATCATCCCGCGCGGAGCAGATAACCTCGGTTAGTGCGTCAGTACTTTTATTTTGAAAAATACGGATCATGTTCCCAGTGCAGGTCTCTGTGAGGAACAGAGAATATTCGGGAATGTTGGAAATTCCTGATCGGTGCCGTTTGTGTTTCAGTTGCGATAAACCTGATCGTGCAACACATTCAGGACATCCTCAGCGGTGGCGTCAATAAACGCCAGAATGGCTTCACGAACGGTCATGTGACCCCCCGGCAGAGGCGCCCGTCGGAGTCCAGCAGACCACACTGACCTCACCGTGTCCCTCATCCCTCCTGCAGGATGGGGCGGGGCTTGTGGAATGACATTCAGCACTCATCACATGGAAGGGCGGAGACGCTTGAACTTGCTAATATGTGATTTTTTTTTTTGTTTTGTTTTGTTTTTGCTTTTAATGTTTTTTTCTTTCCATCATAAATGTGGAAGGGTTTTTTTCTGTTTATCATTTGTGTGAAGAAAATAAACAGTGTTTATGTCCTGGCTCAGACTTAAAAACGAGACGAACAACAAACCCTCTCCAGATGTTGAAGCACTATGGTTGATGAGCCAGATGTATGTATGTTTATGTATGTGTGTGTGTGTGAGTGTGTGTGTGTGAGAGAGAGAGAGAGAGAGAGAGAGAGAAAGAGATGTCTTTGGAAACTTGACGTCAGAACTCAGGAAGCGTAACTGTAAGGCTGGGGTTGTTCCTAAATGCCAAATGTGTTTACATCCCACCCTTTATAAGGCGTGTGTAGTCGATGACTCCAGTGTATTTGCTCTACTATGAGTTTCACACTAAAATCTTTGAGACTTGATGTATCCAGGTGTTACAAGACAGGTGTTCTAAAACATAGCTGCTCCAATCAGCAAAGTCTTGATAGCAAAGCTTATAATTGCTACATGCTCGACACACAATTTAAAAAATAATAACAACCATATTTTATCTGACATGTGCTTTATGTCCTTGTGACGTCAGGGAGATAAAATGTTACGCATCTTTATGCATCCCTCAGTACTTGAACTGCAGTTAAAACACAACTAGAAATGTAGACCATTTGTTTTTACTTTTGATATTAGATCAATAAGAAGGAGATTTTCGCTAAGTAATTTATGTGAGAAATTCTGTGACAACTGTAATGATCTAAATAAAAACATTGACACGTATGCATTGTAAATTGTTGTCTCCAGCCATGCTTTCGATAGCCGCATCCCAATCGGCTACTTAATGCTTATTTTCTGCCCTACGTAGGGCGAAGGAGTGACTATTTATAACCTTACACTATAGTGCACTTGGTTATGAAGGATTATTAGCGTTGCGTCAGTGGTGTATTATGTTGTTGCAGTACATTACCACCAGAGATCGCACTTGCTTACGTGCTGGTTGTAAAATAGCTGAATAGTACACATACGCAAAAATACGACACAAACCTCGTAGTACTCTGCTGTATGCTGTACTGTTTACGAAGATTGCGTAGGTGCTCAGCAACCAACGCTAACGCCTTTTACGCAAGTTGAGTAGTTGAATAGCACTTACGCAAACACTCGAAACGTCAACATGGGGGTATGTCAGCTGGTTTTCTGATTTTTAAACGTGTATTTGAGAGGTTTTTTAGTTGTGAAATCACTTACAAGTTATTTCTTTTTCTTTAGAAATTCGGTTTGCAGTTTAAAGCCACGTTGGAAAACGTTACTAACGTTAGGCCTGACGGAGAGGACTTTCGTTGGTATTTAAAGGTAACATTAGCAAGCTAACATATTAGCTTTAGGGCTAAATACAAGTTTATCTAAATATCTCAGTAATGCATAACGTCTTGACCCCGGTTTGGATTTGTTTTAATTTATTCTAGCGTTTATATGCTTGAAATACCAGCATTTGTGTTCTTTATAGTGATCACATTTGGAGGGAATCATTCTTTTTGGGATTCAGCCTGTGTATCAGCACTGTAAACGTCTGATTAAAATTTTTTGATATTGTTTTTTTTTTTTTTTTTTTTTTGCAGATGAAATGTGGGAATTGTGGTGAGATCTCAGACAAATGGCAGTATATTACATTACTGGTAATTATGAATTTTTATATTATTAACAGCTCGTTTATAGCTTAAATCAAGTATGTGTGGTTCTGTATTTTCACTGTTTTCCCACCTTCTGGTGCACAAGATATTAATCTTTATATTCAACCATCAATCGGATTGGATCAGATATAACTACAGGTTAAAATCTAGTTTTTATTGTTTAAATTATGCACAACATGTTACACATTTCCTATAACCACCAGTTTAATGAGCGACTGAAAGTCAGAAGTTTCCATGTTTAAGATGCATAAGTAAACATTTGTGTAGGGAGCTACAGTATTATAAACATGGAATAAACTCAGATTTATTTCATTTATTAAAATAATTGGGTAAGATGACTTTACTCATTTACAAAACCTCTTACTCCTATTAGGGTCATGAGACATTTTTGAAAAGATTTATTTTTTATATAAAGTACTGTATTAATCCAGTTTTTCCAGAAAATTTAATCCAGATTTAATCCAGACTTTGCATTTAACCCATCAAAAATGAGAGCACACACACAAACACACACACACACACACACACTCTAGGATGTCCGGAGAGCAGTTGGAGATTGGGTGTGAAGGTGCAGCTCACTCCCCTACCAGCACACATTTTTCCTGCTGGTTCAGGAATCAACTCAGATCCCAAACCGCGTCTCTAACCATTGGACCATGGCTGTCCCCAAATATCTCAGACAGGTGAAGGAATGGTGCACTTCGAACAGCTCTCTAGACCACTGCAAGGACACACACACACTCATTCATAGCCGTGTCTAGGGCTTACCTTATGAACATTTAATATTTTGACAGGGTTTGTATTTTTTAAAGAAGGACCCAGATGGTGTGTTCCCGTTATCGTGGAATCACACTCGGCCTACTCGAAAAAAGTTCATGCAGGGGTGCTGGAGAAGAGGATCCGACTGATAGTTGAACCTCAGATTCAAGAGGTACAATGTGGCTTTTGTCTTGGCTGTGGCAGTCTAGACCAGCTCTATATGTTATCCTGGGTCCTGGAGGGGGCGTAGGAGTTTGCCCAATCTGTCCACATGTGTTTTGTGGATTTAGAGAAGGCTTTCGACCGTGTCCCTCGGGCTGTCTTGGAGGGCGTGCTCTGGGAGTACGGTGTACCAGACCCATTGCTATGGACCATTTGGTCTCTGTATCACAGGAGCCAGAGCTTGGTCCACATTTGGAATGATGGGTTGAGTTCTTTTCAGATGAGGGTTGGAGTCCACCAAGGCTGTCCTTTGTAACCAATAATTCTCAACCGGAAAAGGGTGGAATGCACCCTCTGGGCCGGGAATGATGTCCTGCCCCATGTGGAGGAGTAATTCAAGTATCTCAGGGTCTTGTTCACGAGTGAGGGAAGGATGGAGTGGGAAATCGACAGGTGGTTCGCTGCAGCCTCTGCTGTAAAGCGGAGCTTGTACCGGTCTGTCGTGCTGAAGACGGAGCTGAGCCACAAAAGCAAAGCTGTCAATTTGTCAGCTGATCTACGTTCCATTCCTCACCTACAGTCATGAGCTTTTGGTAGTGACTGAAAGAATATAAGTGGCTGAAATGAGCTTCCTTCGCCTGTGGCGGAGCTCTACCTTGGCGACAAGGTGAGCAGCTTGGCCATGTGGGAGGAGCTTGGCCACGTGGGAGGAGCTTGGCCACGTGGGAGGAGCTTGGCCACGTGGGAGGAGCTTGGCCATGTGGGAGTAGAACCACTGCTCCTCCGCTTTGAGAGGAGCCAGTTGAGGTGGCTCGGGCATCTGGATCGAATGCCTCCTTGATGTGGTGTTTCAGGCATGTCCAAACGGGAAGTGGGTGAGGACAGCGAGGTCTGGACGTCAATGCTTAGGCTGCTGCTCCTGCGACCCGACCCCGAAAAAGTGGAGGAAGATGATGATTGTGTTTTTGGTTTTTTTTTTTCGTTTTTTTTTTTTGGACCCCACAGATTTTAAATAAACAAAATCGTCCTAGCGTGTGGCAGCTCACTGATTCGAGTGTGTGTGGAAAGAGGGCAAGGCTAATTACTGATGTAAAGATTTTCTCAGGACAGCATGCCGCTGAAAGGAGGACGGGGCAGTGCCAGCATGGTGCAGAAGTGTAAACTGTGCTCCAGGGAAAACTCGATAGGTAAATACACACACACACACACACACACACAGTGAAATTACTTGTGGAGTAACTTCAGATGTAGTGATTAGCATGTCTGACTCACAACCAGAACGTCCTGGGTTCATGTCCCAAGCTAGGCTCGGGTGTTTTTGTGTAAAGTTTGCATGCTCTGCCTGTGTTTGCGTGGGTTTACTCTGGGTACTCTGGTTTCCGCAGACAGTCCAAAGACATGCACAGTATACTAACTGGCTGTTCCAGGTTGCCCCTAGGTGTGACTGTGGGTGTGAATGGCTGTGTGTTGGTTCTGCAATGGTTTGGTGAGTTGTTCAGGTCATGCCACACCTTCAGCCAAGAAAGGGGGCGGGGCTTAGTATGGCAAGAACTCAGGTTTTTAGACATGAATGCATTGTGTTTATTATAAGCAGTAGGACTGATCATTATGTTTCCTTCCAAGTGACGTAAACAGAGCGTAACTCAACTTCCTGAGTCAAATTGAGTGTCCTGCCCCTTCAAAATTCTTTATTTAAATTTTAAACAATGCATTTCTTTTACAGATATCCTGAAGGACACCATCACACCATATAATGTAAGTGAACCCACTGTCATAGAGTTTATTATCTGTGTTAAATAAGAACACCCTGAGAGCGCAAGCCTCCACCAAGCCAACACACACACACACCAAAAAAAAAATCTTTATTAAAAGATCCTTTATTTCATCATCGTGGATTCAGAAATTTGATTGTAGATCATCAGCCACTAGTTGAATCAGCAGAATCGCTCTGTCCTTTAGCAGCCTAGTCAGATAAGTCTGATTTGATTGGATCGTATTTCTTATTCTGGCCGATGGTGAAATGTCAGCCTCGTCTGCTCAGTCCATGTTCTAACAGAATCTGTCATGCAACCAACATCCTAATCTATTTCTCTTAAAGATGCTCTCTGAGAGTGCAAACCTTCACCATTCCTATTGCACAAGGTTAAAGAAGATTTTTAAAAATTCCTGAAATTTCATTCACAATCTCTCCAAATTCTAATGAAGCCTCCCTTGACCAAAGCCCCACCTTAGGTTGAATTGGAATGAACAGAACACGTACCCTTTTTTTTTTTTCTTTGCACAAATAACAAAGTACACAGCACCCCCTGCTGGGCCTGCTTCAATACCACACTTAAAAAAAATTCATACTTTTGATTCAGATCATCTGTTAAAAGAAATGGAGCCTTCCTTGTCCAAGCCCGGCCTCCAGTCGAAATTTCATGAAAATCCCTCCCTCACGTTTTTGCATAATCCTTGGAACACACACACCTGGGTGGAAGTCATAACAGATACCGGTCCCGTTTTATGGGCAGCATGGTGGTGTGGTGATTGGAATGTCTGCATCACAGTAAGCTGGCCCAGCATTTAGAGAGTCCCAGTCTTAGCACCCCTTGTGCTTCTGTGGGTTTCCTCTGAGTACTCCAGTTTCCTCCCAAAGTCCAAATATATGTAGGTAAAGTCTGTTGGGCTTTTTACACCCGAGCCATAGTGGCTCATCAGGCTGCTGCTTATCCCCGGTTTCCGTAGCACGAAGCGACTAGGAGGTCAACTCGTCCTGGATGGGACGCTAGTCCATCGCAGGCTACCTTCCCAGTATATTTTTACTGGTACCGTTTATACTGCTGGGTGAACAGAGGCACACTTGTGGTTAAGACCATGCCCAGGGGTCTTAATACAGTGGGGGTCTAACTGGGATTTGAACACACAACCTCCTGATCATGAGCGCTGCAGCCTCACCACTACGCCACCGGCCGGTGAGAGTAAATGTGAATGGCTTTGTGTGTGCTGCTCTACAAGGGTCTGGTGAGCCCCCTTCGTCCAAGATATGCGCCAGCCCATTAGAAGTAGCAGTAGACATTTCTGGAAATAAGTGAGTGAAAGTTTCACCCCTGAAACCCCCAGTTCCAGTCGGTGGGACCTCAAGTTTGTGCACCCTTATCTGGGAATCATAAGAAGGAATTTGGGATTATTGATGATATTCCGGAATGTTTTAAAGGGAGGTTTTATTATTAAGGTGGAGGACAGCGAGAGATTCAAGACGATGGTGCAGTTTGAGTGTCGAGGCCTCGAGCCGGTCGATTTCCAACCTCAGGTAAGGATGACGCTTCCCTTTCTTCCTCAGTTTAACAGTAAACTCGGAGACTAACCTCCCTTCTTCTTCTTCTTCTTCTTCTCTTCCTCAGGCTGGATTTGCAGCTAAAGGTGCAGAGACAACCTCGCAATTCTTTGAAATCAACCTTCAGGAGAAAGTCAGTCAGCACTTGCACTTTGAGCTCATCAGAATTATTCACTTGACTCTCTACAAATAACTCGGTGTTCTGTTCTAGGACTGGACGGACTATGACGAGAAGGCTAGCGAGTCGGTGGGCATCTACGAAGTTACGCATCAGTTTATCAAGTGTTAATGGAGGACAAATGCCGCTTCTGGGAAAGATCCATTGAACAAAAGAACCATTTACAAGGAAGAGTCATAAAACTGAAACGAAAGGAGGAGCTTGGGTTAAGTTGATGTTTTTATTAGTACAGACGAGAACGTTATCCATATAAACGATGAGCAGTGCCGGAATAAAAACAGAATAAAGGTATTGTATAGAATTAAAAAAAAACTATGTTGTGTTGATATACTTCACGCTAATCATCCAAAATGTAAATTGTATAACTTCAGTCTTTGATTATTATTTTGTCGTTATACTTCACAAATGGTCATTAAACAGCATTTTGCAATGAAATTATAAATGTAATTTTCTGCAATGTCGTTCTATTTTCACATTGGTGGATGATTTCTTATATTACCCACAATGCCTTGCTCCTGCCTGTTCCAGTGTTGTGTAATGAGGGTTGGCTGGGAAATCATTTAAAATTTGTTTTGTGATTTGTGTCTGTTATCACCATGACGATACCATTGTCAACACCGTCAACCCCCAGGTTACCCAGGTCTCTGCATTTCTCCCTGAATGATTACTGTTGTTCCCATCACTATTATTTCAGAGGTGAATTTGTTTCCTTTTTAGGGTTAGGGTTGGGGGCAGTGACACCTTTGTGGAGAGTGGGACCAGCAATCCAGTGCCCTATACTACTAGTAAGATAAAATACAGGAACGTGGAGCAAACGTTATTCTGAGTAGATATACACAAATCAAAATGGTGTACAAGAGCCTGATGAAGCAAGCCCCACCCCAAAGTTTCTCCCTCTGATACTCCGGTATCCTCCCTCAGTCCAAAGACATGCATTTTAGGCCAACTGTCTGTCTTCCTTTCGGCGTTTTCCCTTTTTTCCTCGGGAGTCGCCACAGTGAATCATCTGATTTGCACGTTTGATTTGGCGGATGTTTTTACGTCGGATGCCCTTCCTGTCACAACCCTTTCTAGCAAGGGACAGAAACACGCTGACGACTTTGCAGCTCCTCTTTATGAAAGTCATCAATGGTTCTTTTACATGAACCTCTCACCATAGACAGTGACAGACATGGCCCGCCTTTGATAACCCAGTTAGCTGCACTGGGGGGACAGTGACAACCTTGTGGAGAGTGGGACTTGAACCCCCAACCTATGGATCAGCGATCCAACGCCCTATACCACTAGACCACCACTGCCCCCTCGACCACCACTGCCCCATGCACATTAGGCCAACTATCTGCTCCAAATTGCCCCTATGTGTGAGAAAGAGTGTGAACTCTTGTGTATATGTTAGTTACCCTGCCATGGCCTGGTATGCTGTTCAAGGTACACCCTGCCTTTGCCCAGTTTTGGTTGAGTTAAGCTTCAGCTTGTTTTTCAAAAACAAAAACAAAACCCGATTCCTATCCCCGTGTATGTAAGTTTCCCTTCAGAATCACAATTCCTGTGCAAAAAATTCATTATTCACTCAGTGAATTGACTCAATAAGAATCGACTCCCGTCTATAATTTAACATACAGAAATTGATTCTTCAGAATCAGTTCTTTACAAAAACGACTCCTGCTAGCCTTACAACCAAATTCACTGAATCGACTACACATCTTCAGAGCCGACTCCTAGTTTCTACAACCCTAGACAGGAAATCGATTCTTTAGAAGCTCCAGAATCGACTCCTAGCGCTGTATTTGTAAGACCTAGAATCGATTGTTCGTGTTGTTTTAGCTGGAGGTGCACTTTAGGAACATGGCTCCATCGAAGAACAGAGTGTTTGTTGTTGGAGTTGGAATGACGAAGGTAAATCTAAACTTTCACAGTGATTAATTATGTATTGTAAATAAGTTACAGTAGATACGTCTCGTTGTTTACCTGTATGCTACATGCTAACTTGCTAGCCGAGCTTGGAGTTTGCACTACAGAAGGCTTCCCGTCACAAACTATCACTTAACTGATTATTTCTGACAATAAAAATGTTATAAATGTAATTTAATGTATTGTAACCACGTTATATGTTTATTAAACAATCTCAGGAAAACATCAGTTGAGCAGTCAAGCAATTGAAATGCCATTTTAAAAGCTACAAATTTAGAACTTATTTTTCTAATATTAACCCCCAAAAAGCTGTAGTATAATGTTTTGTGACTTGTTATATTTATTTTACATAAACCATGCACATATGAAATGTACTTAATTTTTTTGAAGATCTCACTTTATTTGTAGTAACTTTTAATCTGTATACAGAGTTCAAGGACTCTTACACAATATCAAGTGAAAGTTTATCATGTTCATAGTTCAGTGCTAAATCCTCTATTTTACTGAAATTTCACTATTTGTTTATATTTTTAAAAAACTTTTTAACAAACATTTCAGATTATTACGCATTATCATTTCTTTATTATTGTCCATGATTGAGACAGGGTTGCCAAGTCTCAGCAAAATAAATAAATACAAATAATGTTGACCTACACTACAGTATATGACAGAAGAGTGAACGAGGTTATTTTTGCTGATCACTTGGTAAACAGAAAACAAACCCTCCCAAATAACTATTTTGTTGAGCTCACGTAAAAGTAGGACCGCCATCACCTGTAGACACCTCTTTTTTTCCCCAAAATGATCATACTTTGGTGTAAAAATAAACACAAACCTGTCCATCACTCAGGCACCGGAATTCACCCATGATGGGCTGGTTGTCCACCAAATTTCATACTGTCACACATTCCAGATGAAATTCTGACTGACCAGTTCCAAGTATTTCTGATTGATGATCCATTCATATTTTTTGAGACTGGAGAACTGGGAATGAAGCAGTGGAAAGCACTTGGGGTGGGATTTCCCAGGCAGATCACAGCACAGCGTGTGTGTCAGATAGTAGGACATGATCCAATATCCCCTGTATGTTACATCATTATCAGACAGACAAAGGACACAAAATAAGCACAAAATCCTCTATCTAATTTCATGGGGCGTCACTCAACACATAATGGAGTATGCATGAGGACACGCCACCGTCTACCTGGTTAGCTAGCTCTGCTGCGCCAGTGTTCTGCATCAGGACGTCGACCATGGTTGAACTAGGGTAGCCTTGGTTCCATCCCCAATGTGTGGTGGTCCACATTCAATTACTTTAATTTATGTTATAGAATTTCCATAACTTGTAACATCTTCCCAGCCTCTGCTGTTGGTACAGTAATCCGACTCTGAACCTCTTTTCTGTCTGCAGTTTGATAAACCAGGTGTGAGAGATGGGGATTATCCAGAAATGGCAAAAGAAGCAGGTACGGTGTATGATTTGCATTTATTCTTAATTTTTTCCCCGCCATATAAATAAACATCTGTCTGTTTTAGGAGAGAAAGCACTGGCTGATGCAGGAGTGCCATACTCCTGTATCGAGCAGGCCTGTGTGGGTTATGTTTATGGTACGCTCTCATTTCTTTATCAGAGCATTAATTAGATGTTTGGATTATGATAGTGCCGCCAAAGTTTGGTTTTTCTCCATCTTTGTTCCTGAAGGTGACTCCACATGTGGACAGCGTGCCATATACCACAGCCTGGGTCTGTCGGGCATCCCTATCACCAATGTCAATAACAACTGCTCCACGGGTTCTACGGCGCTCTTCATGGCTAGACAACTCGTCCAGGGAGGTGAGACGTGGCATGTTAGCTCAGTATCAGTAATCCACTCTGGTCCAAGTGTATATACAGTACTTACTGTATTTTTCAGACTATACATCACTACGGAGTGCAAGTCGCATTGGCCAAAAAAATACATAATAAAGAAGAAAAAAACATTTATAAGTTGCACTGGACTATAAGTCACAAACTGTCTACCTTGGCTTGGAAATCTGCTGGCAGTTTTTGTAACGTTGTGGTCCTCGCTTTCATAGAGAGTCGGTTTCATTGCATGAAGCGATAACACCAAGAAAGTCCTCACGGAAAGTCATTTCAATTCATCTCCTTGACAACTACCTGGATCTTCTTCTTCTTTTACTTTCGGCTGCTCCCTTCACACCACACGCCACAGCAAATCACCCGCCTCCACCTCACCCTGTCCTCCGCATCTTCTTTTCTGACTCCAACGACCTTCATGTCTTCCTTCACCACATCCATAAATCTCTTCTTCGGTCTTTCTCGAGGCCTTCTGCCTGGTAGTTCCAACCTCAGCATCCTACTGCCAATATACTCACTATCCCTCCTCTGTACATGTCCAAACCATCTCAATCTAGCCTCTCTGACTTTGTCTCCAAAACATCTTACGTGGGCTGTCCCTCTGATATACTCATTTCTGATCCTATCCATCCTCGTTACTCCCAGGGAGAACCTCAACATTTTCATCTCTGCTACCTCCAGCTCTGCCTCCTGTCTTTTCCCCAGGGCCACTGTTTCTAAGCCATACAACATCGCTGGCCTCACCACCATCTTGTACACTTTTCCCTTCATTCTTGCTGACACTCTCCTATCGCACATCACACCGGATACTTTTCTCCAACCATTCCAGCCTGCCTGCACACGCTTCTTCACCTATTTTCCACACTCTCCATTGCTCTGGATTGTTGAGCCTAAGTACTTAAAATCCTCCACCTTCGTTATCTCTGCTCCCTGTAACATCACCGTTCCTCCTGGGTCCTTCTCATTCACACACATGTATTCTGATTTTCTGAGGCTAACCTTCATTCCTCTCCTTTCCAGGGCATACCTCCACCTCTCTAGATTTTCCTGCACTTGTTGTCTGCTCTCACTACAGATCACGATGTCATCTGCAAACATCATAGTCCATGGAGATTCTTGTCTCACCTCGTCTGTCAGCCTGTCCATCACCATAGCAAACAAGAAGGGGCTCAGAGCTGACCCTTGATGCAGTCCCACCTCAACCTTGAATTCGTCGGTCACACCGACAGCACACCTCACCACTGTCTTACATCTCTCATACATGTCCTGCACCACTCTAACATACTTCTCTGCCACTCCAGACTTCCTCATGCAATACCACAGTTCTTCTCTTGGCACCCTGTCATATGCTTTTTCCAGATCCACAAAGGCACAATGTAGCTCCCTCTGACCTTCTCCGTACTTCTCTATTCACATCCTCAAGGCAAACATTGCATCTGTGGTGCTCTTTCTTGGCATGAAACCAAACTGTTGTTCACAAATGCTGACCTCTGCCCTTAGTCTAGCTTCCACTATTCTTTCCCATAACTTCATCGTATGGCTCATCAACTTTATCCCTCTGTAGTTGCTGCAACTCTGCACGTCTCCCTTGTTCTTAAAAATGGGCACCAGCACACTTATCCTCCACTCCTCCGGCATCTGCTCACTCTCTAGTACCGTGTTGAATGTTCTTGTCAGAAAATCTACTGCTACCTCTCCTAGACACTTCCATACCTCCACAGGTATATCATCAGGACCAACTGCCTTTCCATTCTTCATCCTCTTCAATGCCCTTCTCACTTCACCCTTACTGATCTTTGCTACATCCTGCTCCTCAATGGTTACCTCTTCTACTCTTTTTTCTCTCTCATTTTCCTCATTCATCAGCTCTTCAAAGTACTCTTTCCATCTTCCCAGCACACTTCTGTCATTAGTCAATACAGTTCCCTCTCTGTCCTTTATCAATCTAACTTGCTGCACGTCCTTCCCATCTCTATTTCTCTGCTGTGCCAACCTGTATAGATCATTTTCTCCCTCTTTACTATCCAACCTATCATACAAGTCATCATACGCCCTCTGTTTGGCCTTAGCCACTGCTACTTTCGCCTTACGCTGTGTCTCCCTGTACTCCTGTTTACTCTCTTCGGTCCTCTCAATGTCCCACTTCTTCTTGGCTAACCTCTTCCTTTGTACACACTCCTGCACTTCCTCATTCCACCACCAAGTCTCCTTATCTACTTTCCTTCCAGAGGACAACTACCTGGATGTGGAGACACAATTGCACTGTTGACAAGCCCCTCCCTGAGGCACGTTGCTCAAGCACCCATGTGCGAACTCGCTCCTCTAGCTGTGGCCATCTAGCTTTTAGCCTGTGATTAGCTGTTTTGTTTTTTTCATTACAGTAATTTTCATTGCAGTAAAATAGTCTCTGCTTTTCTCCAGTCCCTCACAAGTTTCTCGTTCACTCCAAACTTTCATTTTTTCTTCTCAGTTACCATTTTCTGCTGCATATTTAACAACTTGCGGCTTGTAATCCACAGAATAGGATTTTCTTTTTGGAGATATTTCTTCAGTGGTACAGTATAAGCAGCAGGTACTGGTACCCAAGCGTAGAGTGCCCTCTTGTGGTTGTGAGTGTAAAAATAACAAACATGAAATTATGTTCATTATTATGATGAACAGAATTATATGTAATAATTTCACATATAAGTCACTCTGGAGTATTAGTTACACCTTCAGCCAAAGTATGGGGGGGGGGGGGAGTATGACTTAGTCCGGAAAATACAGTAGTAATTATACACAAGACTAGTTTCTTTATAATACAGAATATCCTGCATCTCTTTCCAGGATTGGCTGATTGTGTGCTCGCTTTGGGTTTCGAGAAGATGGAAAGAGGCTCTTTGTCTTCCAAGGTGAAAAAACACCAGCTGGAGTTTCATATACATTAACTGAGACCAGGGCCTTAATAATGAGCCTGAAATGGTTGCTGGTGTGCACCAGAGCTTGCGTGTGAGCATCCTCTTGTGTCCCCAGAATCAGTGCAGTACCATTTATTATAAGGGGACAAAATCCTTACCTCACCCAGGCAGAGATTTTCATTAAACTCAGTGGAGACGCCCCCCTACCAGGGTCCCAGTGATATCATTTTGGAATGTTGACATCAAAATGTTTGAGGTAGAGCATATAACCTGGAAGCGAGTACTGATCGACATGCTGTTACTACTGACAGTACCAGTCAAAGATCAAATCCCAGCCATCTCGTAAATCCTTCAAACGAATTTTTTTTTCCATTAATTGGATCACAGTGACGTATTACAAAATATACCGTGTGATAAGCACATGGGTACCTTGCACTTTGAGTGTCCCTTGAGTGCACTTTGAGTGTCCCTGTCTTTAAATAGCTCGTGGTATTTGTCATTATTGCGATCGTATCAAAAATATCGCAAGATAGTTTTTAGAACATATTGCCGAACCCTAGTACAAGGCCTACATGAAGTACCACATGTGTTATGAAATAGTACTTTAAGCATGAACGTCTAGACCCCTGTGATCTATTTTTAATAATTGTACTTCAATTCTTGGTATTGTGACTTCAGTCGGGATTTTTAATAGCTGTAGGTGGAACATTAATCGTATCATGGACAAAAAAAAAGATTTTGATGACAATGATCAGTAGACGATGCCAGAAAAATATAGTTCATGACTTTTTTCTGTGTTTTTGACAAATTAATAAAAGAAAACTTAAATCCTAATGCAGTACATGGACAGAACCAACCCTATGGATAAACATATGGAGGTGATGATCAACCGATACGGTATGGCTGCGGCTCCAGCCGCGCCTCAGATGTTCGGCAACGCTGGGAGAGAGCACATGGAGAAATACGGTAAGACTTGAAAGGAGGAAGTTTTATTTTGTTTTTTGATTAATATTTACTGGTTTTGGCGACCCCTTGCGTCATGGTGTGTATTGTCTGGATGTTGTAGGAACAAAACCAGAACACTTTGCTAAAATTGCCTGGAAGAATCACAAACACTCAACCAACAACCCGTAAGTGCAAAAAACCTGTTGGTGTCGAGGAGTTGATGGTAAATGTTTAGATTTACTGTTTATTAATCAATAAACCATGAGTGTGAAAGGTGTTAAAAGGCCTGGTGTTACATCACCATGTTATTCTCAGGTATTCCCAGTTCCAGGATGAATACAGTCTGGAGCAGGTGCTTAAGTCCCGCAAGGTGTTTGAGTTCCTCACACTTCTTCAGTGTTGGTAAGTACCTCGCTTTAGAGCTCAAACAGCTTACGCCTTAATCCATTTTGTCTAAGAACATCTTGACGTGTGTATGTTTTAAAGTCCTACGTCTGACGGAGCCGCAGCCGCCGTGCTCGCCAGCGAGGGCTTTGTGAGGAAGCACAGTCTCGAGGCAAAAGCGGTGGAGATCATCGCTCAGGAGATGGTCACTGATCTGTCTACGACATTCGAGGAGAACAGCTGTATCAAGATGGTGGGCAGAGTGAAATTTAGGTTTTCATCAAAAATTAGCTTCATGTACAATTTAAGAGAATTTGATAAGACGTCTTATTTACATATAATTTGCATACACCACGCCCCAATTTGTGTTTGTCTTCTTGTAATAACCATTCTTCATAAAAATTGTAAACTCTGTGTAACCCAGTGCATAATGTGGGGCCGGTGGTGTAGTGGTTAGGATGCTGCGCTCTTGATTGGGAGGTTGTGTGTTCGAATCTCAGTTAGACCCTCATTGTGTTAAGACCCCTTGGCCAGATCTTAACCACAAGTGTGTCTCTGTCCAGCCAGCAGTATAAATGTGTACCAGTAAATATAATGGGAAGGTAACCTGCGATGGACCAGCGTCCCATCCAGGAAGAGTTGAACTCCTGGTAGATTCACGCTACGGACACCGGGAATAAGCACCGGCCTGAAGAGCCACTAGGCTCGGGTGTGAAAAGCCCAACAGACTACCTACCTAAACCAGTGCAGAACTCAGTTCATCATCAGTTCATTTTTTGTACCCACTTAATCCTAATTTGGGTCACGGGGAGGCTGGTGCCCATCCCAGCCAACTTCAGGCGAGGGCAGAGTACACCCTGGACAGCTCGCCAGGCCATCACAGGGTGGAAACACGCTGACGGCTTTGCAGCCTACTCTTGTCGAAAGTCAGCAATGGTTCTTTTACATGCCTCACACCATAGACAGTGAGAGACATGGCCGGCCTTTGATAACCCAGTTAGCTCCACTGGGGGGGACAGTGACAACCTTGTGCAGAGTGGGACTCGAACCCCCAACCTTTGGATCAGCTATCCAGTGCCCTATACCACTAGACCACCACTGCCCCCAGTGCAGAACTCACATGTCTATAATAGTGCACTGCGGCGTATTACATGTAAATAAAGGACTGTAGGCGGAGTTTGCAACTTTTTATATATATATATATATATATATATATATATATATATATATATATATATAGAGCTGTTGGTTTCCTTTAGAGATTTTTTTTTTTAATCGGGCAATTTTTCATATGAACTCGCGTGCTGTGAAAAAAATTTACCTAAAAATACAATTATGTATTATAATTTATTCAATTTCTTATTAAAAATTAAAACACATGTTATTGTTGTTTTCACTATAATTATTATTTTAACTCGCTTCCCTATTATTATTGTTATTATTATTATTATTATTATATTTTCAGATTTTTTTTGCTCTCCTCTATTCAGGTTGGCTACGACATGACGTGTCTTGCTGCCAAAAAGTGCTACGAGATGGCAGGTTTGAAGCCGACAGATGTCGATGTCATCGAGCTACATGACTGTTTCTCAGCCAATGAGCTCATCACGTATGAAGCGCTGGGACTTTGTCCTGAAGGTATGTATAATGTATAATGTTTTTAAAGATTAAATCACAAATATTTGAATATTGTGATTTAAAGCTATATTGTATACCTTTTGGTGATTTTAATGTAGTTTAACTGTTACACTTCCACTCGTAGGTAAGGCTAAGGAGCTGATAGACCGAGGGGACAACACATATGGGGGCCAGTGGGTGGTTAACCCGAGCGGTGGACTGATATCAAAGGGACACCCGCTTGGAGCTACAGGTACCCTCCCCCCCCCCACACACACACACGCAACATCCCCTCCAACTCTGAAGTGGAGATGTGATGACATATGTTAAGCTGTGAGTGTGTAGGCTCAAGAGAAACACCTGCCGTGTAGACCCAACCCTAACAGCACTGTCCTGACTTTAAATTCTGTATATAATCTAAAATCTTTTGTCTATATCAGGGGTCGGGAACCTATGGCTCGCGAGCCAGATGTGGCTCTTTTGATGACTGCATCTGGCTCTCAGATAAATCGGGTGGCCTTTCTTAACAGAATAACTAATACATGATTTCACTGTACTTTAAATAAAAATACAGAAAAAAAGCCATTATATAAAACAAAAACATAAATAAATCTCAGGCATTTCAATCCATACAGTACATCTATTCTCAATGCCACTTGTCGCTGTGGCGCGCAGCGGAGAGCCAATCCTTTCTGTACTCCAGTGTGTGGGCGGGGCCGATACCTCGAAACTCTAATTTTATTGGATTATATGCAACAGCCTGCGCGAGTTGTTTTGGGGTAAAGACTTAAATTTCCCTAGTTTTGATCAACTCATGTGCAAGAAGCCAAGCAGAGTTGGCAAGCAAAACAAATGGACAGACATGAAAAAACTTCAACCCGCAGAGCAGCTGATTGCCAAAACTTGGGAGGCGCTTCCTGTCACATAAACACTGCAGCGTGCGAGTCCTGTCGCATTGACCATGTTTGGCTCCACGTGTGCACCTGAGCAGTCTTTCTCACACCTGAAAAGCATCAAGACCAACCTGTGGTCATCTGTAATAGATGGAAGCCTAAACGCCTGCATGAAGCTGAACCTCACCACGTATCAACCAGACTACAAAGCCATCAGCAAATCCATGCAGCACCAGAAGTCGCATTAATAGTAAGAAGTACTTTTCTTGTTAATAAATAACTTCGTTATAACAATGTTGTTTAAAATAAATTCAGAGTCTTATTTTACTCTAAAATTGTTGGTCTCAGTATTAAAAAATATAATTGACTCTCAGAGGATTAGATTTTAATTTTTTTTTTTTTTTGTCCCTCTTAGTCAAAAAGGTTCCCGACCCCTGCTCTATATTGTCATGCCATCTTAATGGCAAACAATGTATCTTGCGGAAAAATAGCCAGTAGATCTGGCAACCCGTTTTTTTTTTTTTTTTTTTTTTTCTTTTGAAAACAGTCAGAAGTTTAGCACATTAAACAAAACCTAATGACATGATTGGTCATAGTACAGAGTACAGCATTTACGATGCGCCCAGAGCACTTTGGTCTGACTCAGACGATCAACACCACGTCGACCCTTTTTGTCCTCTGGGTGAATGAACCCTGCCAGATACCAACGCTGTCAGGTCATTGGGGCCCTGGTTTGATTACTCAGGTCTGCCTGTGTTCCCAGTTGTGATTATTTATTTATTTATTTATTATTTTGCCCTTTTTTCCTCCTGTATTTTCCTGGTATCGAATTCCTACCATCAGGTATTGCCTTCTCAATCACACAACCACCACTCCATGACATGCGATGCTTGCTACCAGCACTGTGGCATTCTCAGCGATTGGTGCAATTGATTGGGACATGAACATATGCTATCTCACTATACTGTGAAAGCCCGGCCTTGGATGGCAGTGACATTAACCTGGATTCGAACTTACGATCTCCGGGTTAATAGTCATGCACCTTGGCGATGTGCCACTCGGCAGCCATGTTGTGATTCTTTAACCGTACTCAGTTTGGTTACTGTGGTTCGTTGCAAACTATCAGACAAGTTTTTTAACAAGTTGCAACTTTATAGGTGTAAGTAAATACCACCTGATGATGAAAAGTATATATTTTGATTGTACCAGCAGAGTTCAGAAGGTTTTGATTTCATTTTAAATTGCTCAATTCTGACTGTAGGTTTTGCAGCTTTCTCCTTGTGCTTTGTTTGATTGCTCAGGTCTGGCCCAGTGTGCAGAGCTGTGCTGGCAGTTAAGAGGCGAGGCGGGGAAAAGGCAGGTCCGGGGGGCGAAGGTGGCCCTGCAGCACAACATTGGCCTCGGTGGAGCCGCAGTGGTTACAATGTACAGAATGGGATTCTCTCAGGAAGCATGGTGAGAGATCACACACTCTTAATCTTTATTTTGCCGTCAGAAAATCACAGAATTTCTCAAATAATTTGATTAAAGGTCAGGTTATTATTTCGCTGGGGGCGGGGTGTGCATTGATGTGATAATTATCACTGGATCACCTCACAGTCCTGGGTTCGAGCTTGTGGCAGTGTGAAGTTTGCATGATCACGCCGTGCCTGCATTGGTTTCCCCCAAAGACGTGCGCATTAGGCAGATCTATTGTTCCAGACTGTGGATGTGAGTGTAAATAGCTGTTTGTCTAAGAGAACGGGTTCTGCAGTGGGCTTAGAACGTACAACGAAAGTGACCCAATGCATCCATGGGAGTGGAATGGGATGATAATAATATAAATAATAATTTGTAGTAAGCTTATATTTATGCCAATATATTTGATTTACAAGTTACTGTATTTTCCGGACTGTAAGTCGCACTTTTTTCATTCTTTGGCTGAACGTGTGACTTATACTCCAGAGCAACTTATAGGTGAATTTATTACATGTAATTCTGTTCGACATAATAATAACGAACATAATTTCACGTTTATTTTTACAATCACAACCGCAAGAAGGCAACGAGAGAGCAGAAAAGCGGAGATTATTATTACTGCAATGAAGAAAACAAAAAAAGCTAATCACGGTCTAAAAGCTAGATGGCCACATCTAGAAGAACGAGTTCGCGCATGGGTGCTTGAGTAACGTGCTGCAGGGAGGGGCTTGTCAACAGTGCAGTTGCGTCTCCGCGCCCAGGTAGTTGTCAAGGAGATGAATAGAAATGACTTGGCGTGAGGACTTTCTTGGTGTTACCGCTTCATGCAACACAACTGCTTCTCTATCAGAGTGAGGACCACAACGTCACAAAAACTGCCAGCAGATTTCCAAGCCAAGGTAGACAGTTTCCATGAGTTTGCGACTTATAGTCCAGTGCGACTTATATGTTTCTCTTCTTTATGCATTTTTTGGCCAATGCGACTTGTCCTCCAGAGCAACATATAGTCCGGAAAATATGTTACAGATCTTTGATATTGGACTTGCTTCATTACCTCAGGTTTACACTCTGGAACTTGCCTCTGTGTGTGTGTGTTTCGTCCCCCACCCCAGGTCTCGGATCACTGCAGTTCCCACCAGTGCTGTTGGTGGACTGGAGCGTTTTAAATCTCATGCTGTTTTTAAAGAAATCGAGAAGGTGCTGCAGGAGGTAGGAACGAGACTGCATGAGGCACAGCTGTGTTCGTTCATTCAGGATTTAATGTTTTATAGCTCTGTGTGTGTTTGTGTGTATGCAGGAAGGAGAAGCTTACGTGAAAAAAATTGGTGCTGTTTTTGCTTTTAAAGTGAAGGACGGTCCTGATGGAAAAGAAGCTCTGTGGGTGGTGGACGTGAAGAACGGGAAAGGTTCGGTGAACAACGACGCAGGTCTGTCACGCTCTTGTATGTTTGTACGGGGAGCTGGATGTGAGCAGAAGCAGATGGTATAAGAAAGCAAAAGTGTGTTGTGGCTCTTTCTGAAGCCATCATGATCTTAGAGCTGATATTTTCCCATGGAATTCTTTTCATAGATTTAAATCGCACATACTCGAGCATATAGTACATATAATATATGTGTGTATTTAGAAGAAGAGAAAAAAAAAAAAAAGCTTTTTTTTGGTCATTTTTCTAAAGCAGTGCTAAATTGTAAAAAAAAAAAAAAAAAGCATTAATTTTATACAGCATCTGCCTCATAGGGAGAAGGTCCCAAGTTTGATTCCCGGGCTCAGAGCTTTTTTTTTGTTTGCCTGAAGTTTGCATGTTCTAAACCGTGCTAGAGCGTTTCCTCCTATAATTTCTATTTCTTACCATGAATGACTATCCATCATTTTTTCCCATAATTTTGATTATTTACAGCTTTTTTCATTTATTAATTCAAACTCTTCATTCCTTCAGGAAAAAAATCTGACTGCACAATTATAATGTCTGACGCTGATCTCATCGACTTGATGACAGGGAAACTGAACCCCCAGACTGTGAGTTGGCTCTGATTCTCTTGAAATCTTGAGCATATTCTCTACATGTGTTGTATTTCAAACGTCAATATATTATTGGGGCTTATGTTGCTAAAGTAGCTAACGTAAAAGAAGTCCACGCGCACACACCTTAACACCATCTATCTCAGCAACACCACACCAGAAATCTAGATCTCTTGTGAGATCTCTTGTGAGAACTTGATGTACACATGACCTTTAACCCTTTCCCTTCTCCTTCATTCTTACTCAAAAGGCCTTCTTCCAAGGCAAGCTAAAGATTACTGGAAATATGGGAGTAGCGATGAAGTTGCAGAACCTCCAGCTGACACCAGGCAAAGCCAAACTGTGAGGAATTTGGGCTGAACTTCCTAGACCCAGTGGTGGAGTCCAAAGCAGCGTCATTAGGTGTTGGATATATACAGTATAATCACAAAATTCAACACATAATACAGTGTGAGTTCAAAATTTAACATGACTACCTCTTCTAACAAGATGAACAAAAAAAAAGATACATTTCCGAATGAAATCCTGCAGCGATTCAGAATTCAGGACAAGTTAGTGGTTATAATTTTTAACTGGAAATAATAATAATATTAAAAACACACTGGAATGTGGAATAAACATCAAGAAGCTGTGTTAAAGTTCAAATGATTAACCCAAACGGTTTGGATGATGGTCTTGCATTTCTTTGTTTGTTCACGTTATGGATTATCACTACGTTATATTACATCACATAATGTGCCTGTAATACAGATAATAATCATTATGTTTAACCTCTCAATTTAGAGAAATGTGTGGAAAGATGAATCAATGATTTGTGATTAATATACAGGGTCAGAACATGAAGACATGTTTAGCTACATGGGTGAAATACCAGCTGCCCGTTTTGTACGAGTGTTGCACCTTGTCATTGCACTGTTAATTGTATGCGCAAATTGTGAAAAGCTATTTAATAAAAATTTATTCACAAATTGCCTTTTTTATTGTAAAAATCTAAGTACATAGAATTCCATAAACATTGAATATTCAATTAAAAATGATTTCAATTTTTTTGTGGTGAAGAGTTCACTATCTAGCTACAGTAGTTATCCAGCAAGCTTGAATGAACATCAGCAGTCAGAAGTCTTTTTATCGTTTTCTTCCTTTTTTCCCCTTAATATTTGAGTTTTACTTTTGGGAAAACCGGTAAATCCAATTTCCTAATAAAAAAATCAACGGTAAAAACTTTATATAATATTCCTATCACGTTTACCTCCCCCCACTTTCATTTTTGTAACAAGATTTTTTTGGGTAAAAAAATGTAAGAAATTTCCCAGTTTGTAGTGTTAATGTGTGGAATTTTCTATGGTTAAAACATTTTAATGTTTGGTTTTTGTTCAAGAATCTTTTGATACCTACTTACTATGCCCGGTTGGTGCCTTACAGGTGGTCTTGGGGGAGGTGAATTGGGCAAGATATTCTTACAAAAAAAAAAAACTTTCAATATGATAAGATAATGAATTCCTGTCCGTCAGGCTTCCTGATCACATGACTGCTAATAACCAGTGAGTTCCCTATATGTGATGTGCCTCCACTACCTCATTTATGGTACTGCAGCTCATGTATTGTCATAAGCGGTGTAACACGTTCTGAGGAACGTGCAATTCTCTCCCCTGTACTTGATATGGTGATCGTTAATAATGGCGGAGTGGGTATGCCATCCATCCCTCTCTCCTTGAGAGCTCTCTGAATGATGGGGTGAATGCATTTCTGTTGTTTGGTGCAACCTTTTAGTTATGCTATAAAGGGCAATTTCTTACGGTGTTACAAAGCTCTTATATAGATGGATCTTTGGTATCGATGGATCAGACAGATGTTACAAGGATGTGTTTCAAAAGTTTCTTGACTGAATTTTGTTTAATCCCAAAGAGTAAATACCACATCTTAGATGTTGACAGAAAAAAATATAAGACCTACTACCTCAGATGGAAACGCTTTCAAGTAAGGCAGAAGCGAACATTCTGCAGACTCCTATACACGTCCACATTAATCCCTCTAGTTGAACATGAAATAAACAAACAAACCCACTGAAATAATTCAATTGTGATACCATTCATTCATTTTCTGAATCGTTTAATCCTAATTAGGGTTGCAAGGGGGCTGGTGCCCACCGTAGCCAACTCTTGGCGGGGGCTGAGTACACACTGGACAGCTTGCCAGATCATCGCAGGATCATCGCATTGCAGAAACATGCTGACAGCTATGCAGCTCCTCTTTATAAAAGTCAGCAATGGTTCTTAGAATTTCTCACCACAGACAGTGAGAGACATGGCTGGCCTTTGATAACCCAGTTAGTTGCACTGGCGGCGGGGGTGGGTGGGTGGGGGGGCAGCAGTGACAACCCACTGACAGTGAGGCTTCAACCCCCAATCTTGGGGTCAGTAATCCAGCACTGTACCACCAGGCCGCCACTACCCCTCAGCTAAGATATTTGGTATGCATTTTGACCCGGATGTACTATTGCAAGGTCAATCAGAGTGTTCTACTAGTGAAATTGTATCCTATGAACAACTTAAAAAAATATCTGAAAGTCACCAGCATATGAAATGTATTGTCCAGCATAAAATGCTAAAAGGTAGCATGCTCTAGCCGTCCATTTATCATTGAAATTATGTTCGTGTTGATCCAATGTGGGTCGCTGTAACAAACTGAATGAACCCAAGATGGGTTGCAGTGTAAAAAAGAACCAGCAATAGAATATTCTACAGGTAGATCCAGGTCATTTCAAATATATGAATATGATCCATATCTTGCATTTGCACACGCATTTAAACCTCCACTAGCCATCAGCAGCTGATATGAACAGTGATGGAAGGATGAAACAACAGAAATAACTTGCTTCTTGAACGTTTCTTCCAAGCTCAGAAGATATGGAGGAACGAGTCTAGACTTTGGTTTCAAAGCCATTCATATCGACAGTGCAGTGATCTTGATTTGGATCTAGAGCTTGGTTCTGGTCTTTCCTCTTGACATGGTGTGTGGACTTCTTATTCTTCCTCCCTGTCCTGTTTCCTTCTTCCAGCTGTACAAGGCGAGCCACATCTGGAGAGAGATGTCCGGGCTTCCCAGGGTACACTGGAGGAGGCTGGTAAAAGCCATTGCTCTGGTAGGATTTCATCTGCTGGATGCTTCTCACGGGCTTGGTTTCACATATCAGAGGAATCTGCAGTACACATATGTCATACGTTTAGAAGATTTAGGAAATTAAAAACATCTGAAGAAGTCAAGAAGGATGGTGCGAAACAAGAAGCTGAAAACATCGGAAATCTATTATGCATCAGAGTATGTTACTGCATCATAAAATGCAAGAGCCAGTCATGATGTAACAGCAGTCTACCAAGGAAAAGGAGCAGTTCTTCGTTAGATTGTTGGTTCTGATTAATTAGCATATTAATAGAATCTGGATCTTTGTATCTCATCACTCTGGAAACTGAAACTTTAAAATCACTACACCAGTGATCACTAACCCTGGTCCTGGAGAGCCACCTTCCTGTTGGTTGTCTTTTTAACCAGGTTGCCTCTTGTAAATGATGAACATCTTAACTCAATGATTAGATACCCAGATGAACATGGTCAGGGTTGGACCCAAGTTTTCAGGGAGGTAGATCACCAGGAGCAGAGTTGGGGACCACTGCAGTACACAATTTGATGTTCTCGATTATTGCTCAACCTTATGAAAGAAACTGAGACATTTACCTCCTCACCCTCCTTCATAAAGTCCTTCCTGCATACGTGGGCCATGATTCCAGTGGCAAGTGCGTCTCCCATCACATTCACCATCGTCCTGAAACGGTCTCTGCACACAAATATACTTTCCAGCAGCTATCCTAGACCCAGATTCTTTGGAAACATCCAGAATCCAATAGGTGTTGGTGAGGAAATGTTGCAAAAATATTCAAAAAAGTTGTGTGTTGCAAAACCCCCCACAAGTTTGCATGTCTGCATGGGATCCTTCCGGGTACTCCGGTTTCCTCCCACTGTCCAAACCCATGCACACAAGACTTAACGGCTATTCCAAATTGCCCCAGATGAGTGTGAATGGCTGTATGTGTTGGCCCTGGGATTGTTTGGCGAGCTGTTCAGGGTGTACCCTGCATTCGGCTCATGTCGGCTGAGATAGGCACCAAGCCTTCTCGCAACCCTAACAGGATTAAACAGTTCAGCAAATGAGTAAGTGAGTGATGTTCTGTAGGTATATACAGACGTGAGTATGAACTTACAGGGCCCAGTCCACTGCAATGATTAGAGTGATGTCATCAGTAGGAAGTCCTACTGACGTTAGTACAATCACCATTGTTACCAAGCCAGCCTGAGGAATCCCTGCTGCACCAATACTGGCTGCTGTGGCTGTGATGCTGGGAGAAAAAAATAATTAAAGGATTTAGTTGACACCGTTCATATGTGAGTCGTTGTCAGTGGAAGTTTTTTACCTCCTACGTTTCCATACCTGATAGTAATGATCTGACCAAAGTCTAGCTCATAGTTGTTGACCTGAGCGATGAATATGGCGGCCACAGCCTCGTAGAGCGCTGTACCATCCATGTTGATGGTGGCTCCAACGGGTAAGACAAAGCGGATAATGCGTTGGTCGATGTGGTTGTTTTCCAGGAGGCACTTAAAGGTGATAGGCAGCGTGGCAGAGCTGAAATCAGACAAGGTTTTTAGACAGATCATCAAATGGGCCAGCAATGAATAATGGACATAACTACTAGGCAGAGTACACCATGAACAGCTTGCCAGTCCACTGCAGGGCCACCACACACAACCAACTATTTAGACTTTGAGCTTCAAGAATAGCCAATAAGCCTAATGTGCATTTCTTTGGACTGTGGGAGGAAACAGGAACACCCATATGAAACCCACACAAATACAAGGAGAACTTGCAAACTCTACACACAAATGTCCTTGCTGACCATGAGTCTCAAACCCATTACCTCCGAGGCCAGAGTGCTAATGACTACGTCACTGTGGCACCCTATATACAGGTTATGTATGAATGGGATCTGCCTGAACTGCTGTGGCTAATATATGGCACACTCCATCAAATCTGCTTTTGCTCAATGAGCCCAATGGAACAAAATCACTGATCCACAATCTTGTGGAAACGGGGCAGAACAGTTTTCCTTGTTGGTGGGTTTTACCTGGATGAAGTAGCCAGTGAGATGAGCAACGCCTGCAGGATACCTCGGATGTAAACGATCGGGCTCTTCTTGGTTATAAAGAAGTACATTGCAGGCAGAATGAAAAGACCATGAATGATCAGCCCAATAACCACGGTGATGGCGTAGAAAGCTAATTTCTTCCCCATCACAGAGGGATCGTCCATCTCCAAGATCTTGCCAGCCACCAAGAAGACGATACCGAATGGGAAGTACCTGTGGGATAGTTTACAGCTGTACTGCTGGAGAAAATCACGTGGTACCTTCACGGCATTATCTAGAAAATATGGCATGTAGATTTATAAAAAGGTTTCCATAAGAAGTGTCGATGAATTACATACCAGATAACAATAGCTACAATTTTCAGAACGGCTTCATTTAAACTCTGGCAGAAGTTGAGTAGCGCAATGCCGTTTGGTCCCATTCTTCCAAGCATAATTCCTAGAAAAATAAAACACCATGAATGTCATTTGAATGGTGCCTTCGATGTATGATGACTTCCGAGTTCACAGGATTACATTTCACCTGAGCAAATTACAGAAAGCAGAAACTCTCAGCAATCTGTTCTGTATTAACGTGTATTTATTCGTAGAAAACACTGAGCCTTGCTTGTTTGAAGGAAAAATTTTATGTTTTTGGTTCAGGTCACATGTTGACCGACCTATTTTTCCATTTCTCAAGCCCACAAGCCTGGCTCCATTAATATGGCTTGTTTAGGGGAAATATCCCTTGGAAGGTGACATGGTGGTGTAATGGTCAGCAATGTTTGAGTTCTGTGTGGAGTTTCCATGTTCTCCCAGTGCTTGTATGGGTTTCTTCCTGGTGTTCTAGTTTCTTCCCACAGTCCAAAGACAAATTCTTTAATTCTTCAACTAAGGTCATGAGAAGGCAGAAACCTCTTAGCTGCCTCTGGCCAAAGGTGAGGAACACTCTGAACAGCTTTCTAGATCACGGCACGTGAACACACACAACCATTCACACACACCTTGAGGCAATTTGATTAATGAGCCTGTCTTAGGACTGTGGGAGGAAACTGGATCACCATAAAGAAACCTACATAAACATGGGGAGAACATGCAAACTCTTCATAGAAATGCCCTTGCAGAGCCCAAGATCTTGCTGTGAGGAAGATACATTAAGCACGTTTTCCCCTGTAGTCAATGATATTGAAGACAGAGAAATTTCTTTGGAGAATTCTTGGACTCAAGACTCCAAAGACAAACTTACCCATGGTAGCTGAAAAGATCACGATCCCCAGGACGTTCATGCCTTCGCTGGTGCCGGGTAGAGTTCTGAAAACCACCTCTGGAGGCGGTGTCAAGTCCAGCGAAAATTTCTGGAGGTCTGTCCCGTTTTCATCCTGTATTCTGTAGATAAAAATGCGCCTGGTGGGAGACTCTGTCGAGTCCTGGCTCATGGTAGACTTTGACATCAAGATAGGGATACTCCTGGTGCGATACTGTCAGGACCATAGGAAGAGCTAACAACTGAGGATATGACAGACTTCTGTTGAAACATTCCATTTTTGCTCCAAATCAGTAAAGATCATGGCATCTCACCTGTTGAAAAGTAGCTTGGACCAGGTTGGCAGGAAACATGTTGCTAGTGAAGAGGAAGACACAGTATGCTAATTTAGACATGTACCAATAATACGCACAGTATTTTACCTTTGGTTTTTAGCTGCATTATGCCAGTCTCACATGACCAAAATCACTTATTAGATGGTCAATCGAGGGAGACAATTTTTTTTGCCTTCTGGGTGGTCAAGCAGCATTATCCCAAAAGCGATCTGTAAAAAGCGACTGAACAGAATCCTTGACATTCAAGAAGCAACCTTGAGAACTAGGATGGTGTCTCTTCCATTCCTTGAAAGTGTGGTGGTGTTGAAATTTGCCATGGGTCAAGCACCAGGTCATTTAAACCAAGTTAATTTTGCTATTCTGGCCAACGTACCCCAGAATGGTCACAGTATTCCAAGTCACCAACTGGATTTTTTTCTCCTGTTAAGGGTAAAGTAATAAGGGTAAAGTCTGTTGGATTTTTACACCCGAGCCTCGTGGCTCATCAGGCCGGTGCTTATCCTCGGTTTCCATAGCATGAAGCGACCAGGAGTTCAACTTCTCCTGGATGGGACGCTAGTCCATCACAGGTTACCTTCCCAGTATATTTTTACTGGTACCCATTTATACTGCTCGGTGAACAGAGGCACACTTGTGGTTGAGACCTTGCCCAGGAATTTAGGACAGTGAGGGTCTCAGTGGGATTCGAACTCACAACCTCCCGAGCATGCGCACAGCACCCTAACCACTACGCCACCGGCCCTACATATGTTAAATAGGGGGGAAAACCCTTATTTATTTGTATCCAGTTCCCACCCATCAAATACAGTACAACCGCCAACACCAACCAGGGAGTGGTGTAAGCATGCCATGCACAGCTCCCTCTATGACACGCGATGCGCCATCCCGACACTTTATGAACTGCTTGGCATTGCTCGATGTACAAATGAGCTCAGATGCCCATGAATGGCTTGTGATTGCTGTAAGTCATAGGAAAGTAAACGTATGGCATCCCTCCCTCCCATGAGAGTTGTGCCCAATATCTTTCATGTACGCCAGGTTGTTGCTAGCTGCGACATGAACCTGGGTTTGAATCTGTGATCTGACTGTGACTATGAGTCAGGGCTGATCAAAGCATCTACACAGGACAGTGAGATCTGCACAAAACCCTTTGAAAGGGTTATCAAAGGCCGGCCATGTCTCTCACTGTCTACGGTGTGAGGTTCATGTAAAAGAACCATTGCTGACTTTCGACAAGAGTAGGCTACATAGTCATCAGTGTGTTTCCACCCTTTGATGGCCTGGTGAGCTGTCCGGGATGTACTCTGCCCTCGGTCGGAGTCGGCTGGGATGGGTGCCAGCTTCCCCGTGATGCTAATTAGGATGAAACGGTTATGAAAAATGAAGGATTTCACTGGATGTAACTGCTAACAATTTAAAGCTAATAGAACATTGTGGTGTGGGGCCGGTGGCGTAGTGGTTAGGGTGCTGGGTTCATGATCAGGAGGTTATGTGTTCAAATCCCAGTTAGACCCCACTGTGCTAAGACGCCTAAAAAAGGTTTCAAACACAAGTGTACCTCTGTTCACCCAGCAGTATAAATGGGTACCAGTAAAAATATACTGGGAAGGGAACCTGTGATGGACTCGCGTCCCATCCAGGAGGAGTTGTACTCCTAGTCGCTTCACGCTATGGAAACTGGAGATAAGCACCGGCCAGATGAGCCGCTATGGCTCGGGTGTAAACAGCCCCCAAAAAGAACACTGTGGTGGGTAGTGCATGGTTGCTACGTCCACTTCATTGCAAGAAGGCTCCAGGTTTGATTTCTGGGTTTGGGACATTTGTGTGGAGTTTGTATGTTCTTCCATGCTTATGTGGGTTTCATTTATGTTCTCCAGTTTACTTTCAGCATGCACAGTATGCTAATTGGCTGTTCCAAATTACTCCAAAATGTGAGTGTGAATGGTTGTGTGTGCTGCCCCTGTGATGGCCTGGTGAGCTATTCAGGGTGTACCCCGCCTTAGTCTTGAGTTGGCTGAGATGGGTACCTGCCTCCTTGTGACCCTAATTATGATTAAGAGACTCAGAAAATGAATAAGACCAGTGTGGTGGTAGCATGGTGGAGTAGTAGTTGGCATGTCTGCCTCACAGCCAAAAGGTTCTGGGTTTGGTGCTTGGCGAGTGTGTTTCTGTGTGGAGTTTGCATATGCTTCCTGTGCTTGGAGTATCTCTGGATTCTCCTGACTCCCCACCTTCCCACACACACACACACACACACACACACACACTTGAAACGCCTATAAGTGCAATAAATACCAAATTGGCATATTGTTACCGTATCAGGTCAAGCAGAGCATCCGCAGAGCTCATGATCGGCTTGCTGCTCTCCTTTGTGTCCTCCTTCTGCGCCGCTCCACCTGGATGGATGATGATGACAAGGACGATGCCCACCACTACGGCCAGGAAGGTGGTCCACAGGTAGTAGGAAATAGTCATGATTCCCAGGCGGCTCGAGCATTTAGCATCCAATGCTGCCAAACCGGACATCAAGCTAAGGTCGAGAGCATTGGGAAATAATGTCAGAAAGAGATTTTTGGTGTCACTCATCATCAGGTTTCATTTCAAAATAGGAATCTAGAAGTACGGACAAAACTGTGATGCTTTATCATGTGCTGAAAGTCAAGCTACTGGGAGTTTTTAAAGTGATAACTGAGCACTGATCTTAAGTTTCAAGAGCACTTATCAAAAAGTACCTCATATCAAGAACAGAGGAAGTGAAAAATCCGACACTCAAACCCTGTTCCTCGTCGTTCTTCATTCAGAACTCAACTTTACACACATGTTCCTTTACAGCTTATCAGACCATCACGAGGACAACACACAATAACATTCAGACTCACACCAAGAGGCAATTTGTAACATCCAGTGAGACTAATATGCATGCTTTTGGAATGTTGAGGGAAAAAAACAGAGTACACAGAGGAAACCCATGCAAGCGTCGAGAGAACATGCAAACCACACGGAAACACCTTTACTGTGCCTGAGATTCGAACCTAGGTCCTTTTTTGCTGTGAATCAGACATGCCATCTACTCAACCACTATGCATCCCTATCAAATAATGCAAAAAAGAAGCAGTCCATATGTGATCCATCATCTCTGCCCAACAGGAAGTCGGCCATTTTGTATTTTGGTACTATATTGAGAAACTCATGTTCTGATTTATTATATTATTGTTGTTCTTTGATATGGTAGGTAATGTTCAACTGAAGAGAAAATACACTAAACAAGCAGCATATCCATCTATCCATCCATCCATCATCTCTACAGCTTGATTGTCAGGGACCTGTGATATGCTGGAGCCAACCCCAGCAAACTCCAAGCAACAGGCTGCCAGTCCACCACAGGACACAGGCAACACTTCTATTCACACCCATGAGCCATCCAGAGTGTCAGTTGAGCAAAAGTGTATGTCTTCAGACAGTTGGAGAAAACTGGAGTAGCCCAGAAGAAACCTACACAGAAACACCCTCGGCTAAAATTCAAATTCAGAATCTTCTGGGGGAAATAATAACATGTCTTTACCTCGAGACAACAAGAGGCAGTATGAGCATCTTCAGCATCCTCATGAGCAGCTCTCCGGGGAACTGGAAGTACTTCACCTCCTACCCAAACAAAACAGATGATCCAAAGACATTTTATGTAGAGGGCTGTTTTTTTTTTAATATAAATGAAGATAAGCTGTGATTGGTAACTGTATAGTGTTTCTAAAACTCCACCCTCACCAGAACAAAATGTTGGATCTGGTGGCCACACCTACAATATTGTACTTTATTATTATAATCATTCATTCATTTTCTGAACTGCTAATTCTAATTGGGATCGTAGGAGGCTGGTACCCATCTCAGCTGACTCTGGGTAAGGGCAGAGCACATCCTGGACAGCACACCAGGCCATCTCAGGGCAGAAACATGCTGACGGCTATGCAGATACTCTTTATTAAAGTCAGCAATGTTTTTTTGTTTTTTTACATGATCCTCTCGGCACAGACAGTGAGAGACACGACTGGCCTTTGATAACCCAGTTAGCTGCACTGGGGCGATTGCAATGACCACCGTTGACAGTGGGGCTTGAACCCACAACCTTAGGATTGGCAATCCAGCACCAGGCCACCATTGTTCATCATGGACACAATTTTAATATGTTATGCTTGCATTTGTTCAATTTTTTTTAAGATGTCTTCCTCGCCTCTTCCTTTTTTCCTAACAGGTACAAATGTTAATAAATTCTAAGATAGTTCACTATGCGACTGTTAAATTTGTAACACATCAATGTACAAAGTCCACGCCTTCAGCTGTCACCCAGCTCACATTGCACCCGACCCTATAGCTCCTCCAACAGGTGGTGGATTCATGGGAGGGCAAAGCCTTGTGTTCTCTTCGGGATGGGCCTGTCCAGGCTCCATGTCCTCCAGGTGCTTGCCTTCAAGCCCCTCCCTCAAACGTCTAGGCCTCACTCCTGAGGGTGCTGCTTCAGCGACCCGACCCCAGAGCACAAGTAAAAAAATGACTTTACAAAGTCACTCCACAGACGCTATGGTTCTTGGTTGAAAACACACAACTGGGTTTTTCCATCACGGATGCCTCTGTACAGTTAGTTGTACACCAGACAAATTCATGCAACCTTCACAAGGATTTACAGACAACTCTTTTAAACAAGACCAACCTGTTCAGAGAGGTGTTTGGAACGCAGGAAGAATCCCAGCAGGCATCCGACCACCACAGCCAGAACAGAAAGGATGAGGAGGCCATTCTGCTGGCATACAGTCTTCACCCGGCTCCATGGGGCACTCAGGGGCATTGTGTCACGTTGTTGCAGTTACACGCACGCAAGTTAAATCATGAGTCCGGTGAAGCCATATACGCATGAAGAGAGAGTGATGGGCAACCCGGTGGAGTCTGCGGTCTCTTTTTTGCAGGAGAAAGCACTGTGTGATGGTCCAAGTCCACTCTTGGTGACTGTTTATAAAAGTAAATCCCATCCCACAGACAGTTCAGTGTCTCGCTGTCTTTGTTTCCCTTTCAGCCACTAGGAGGCTCTTGGACAGCTGGCAGTGCTGTTTTGGGGTTAATACCAGAGATCCTATTAGGGATCTGGAGCTGGATTAAGGATCTGTGAACAATTGGTGAAGGGATTGTTCTCAGAAATACAGAGATAAGACAAGAAACCAAACACAGTATGCAGCTTTATGTAACCTTAATAAACTTAAGCAAACTTCACACTGAGATCAGCTGGAGGGAGTGTGTGTTTGTGTGTGTGTGTGTGTGTGTGTGTGTGTGTGTGTGTGTTAGTAGAGTCAGTATGGCAATCTACTTTAGCATACACAGTAGCAGCTTATATTACTCATGACATGGACTCTTTCCATACCAACTGTAGGTGTGTTCTTGACGTCCCTCTGTCAAGTATCTCAGTCAAGGCTGTTATTAATTACAGAAGACCTCTGGGACTTACCGAGCCAATCAGACGGCAGAAGAACGATCTTCTTAGTCAATCACAACACAATCTTTTTTCGGGATCCAAAACTTTACATATATTATTAGTATTTATTATTACACCGCATGCTTCTTATTATAGTTTGTCTTCATTGGTCGAGGCCTGGGTTAACAACGACTGCCATCAGTGCTGTTAACCAACAGGGTGCTGGTGGAAAGTGGACTACTGTTGGTCGAAGAAGGAGAGGCGGGAGGCATGTCTGTAGGCAGAGAGAGAAGAGGAAAGGCATGAGTTTAGGACTGAGAGTAGGGACTTTGAATGTTGGAACTATGACAGGAAAAGGTAGAGAGCTGGCTGACATGATGCAGAGGAGGAAGGTGGACATACTGTGTGTCCAGGAGACCAGGTGGAAAGGTAGCAAGGCTAGAAGCTTAGGAGCAGGGTTTAAACTGTTTTATCATGGTGTGGATGGGAAGAGAAATGGAGTAGGAGTCATCTTGAAGGAGGATCAATTTCTAACTTGAAGGTGTGATGTTCAATGTTGTTAGTGATTATGCCCCACAGGCAGGATGTAAGCGAAAAGAGAAGGAGAGATTCTGGAGCGAGTTAGATGAAGTGATGCAGAGTACCCCCAGAGGTGAAAGGGTGGTCATTAGAGCAGACTTCAATGGACATATTGATGCAGGCAACAGAGGGGATGAGGAAGTGATCACAGGTTTGGTATCCAGTACAGGAACACAGAAGGACAGATGTTGATCGATTTTTGCAAAAAGGATGGAAATGGCTGTGGTGAATACTTTCTTCAAGAAGAAACAGGAGCATAGGGTGACTTATGAAAGCGGAGGTAAGAGCACACCGGTAGACTACATCTTGTGTAGGCGATGTAATTTGAAGGAAGTCAGTGACTGCAAAGTAGTAGTGGGTGAGAGTGTTGCCAAACAGCATAGGATGGTGGTGTGCAGGATTACGCTGATGGTGAGAAAGGTGAAGAAGGCAAAGGCAGAGCAGAAGACAAAGTGATGGAAGCTGAAAAAGGAAGAGTGCCGTGTTGTCTTCGAGGAGGAGTTGAAACAGGCTTTGGGTGGTCAGGAGGTTCTTCCCGATGACTGGACAACTGCAGCTAATGTGATCAGGGAGACAGGTAGGAGAGTACTTGGTGTGTCCTATGGAAGGAAAGTAGATAAGGAGACTTGGTGGTGGAATGAGGAAGTGCAGACGTTTGTACAAAGGAAGAGGTTAGCTAAGAAGAAATGGGACACAGAGAGGACCGAAGAGAGTAAACAGGAGTACAGGGAGACACAGCTTAAGGCGAAGGTAGCGGTGTCGAAGGCCAAACAGAGGGCGTATGATGACTTGTATGATGACTTGTATGAACAGTAAGGAGGGAGAAAATTAATAATAATAATAATAATAATAATTAATGAGAGAGATTTTCTTTCGGCTTTTTCCCTTTATCAGGGGTTGCCACAGCGAATGATTCACGTTTGATTTGGCATAGATTTTTTATGTCGGATGCAACCCTTTTAGCAAGGGACAGAAACACACTGACGGCTTTGCAACCTTCTCCTTGCGAAAGTCAGCAATGGTTCTTTTACATGCCTCTCACCATAGACAATGAGAGATGGCTGGCCTTTGATAACCCAGTTAGCCGCACTGGGGGTGGCCGTGCTGTTTTGGGGTTAATACCAGAGATCCTAAAATTGTCAAGCGTTGACTGATAAAAAGGTTAGGGACCCCTGCGCAACAGGATTCTGGAGGGGACATGGGGCATTACCCAATCTGTCCACATGTATTTTCTGGATTTAGAGAAGGCTGTGGAGCATGCTTCCGGAAGTACGGTGTACCAGACTCAGGGTCTTGTTCACGAGTGAGGGAAGGATGGAGCGGGAGATCGACAGACCGCTGCAGCCTCTGCTGTAAAGTGGAGCTTGTACTGGTTCATCATGGTGAGGAGGGAGCTGAGACGCAAGGCAAAGCTCTCAGTTTACCAGTCGATCTACGTTACAACCCTCACATATGGTCAAGAGCTTTGGGTCGTGACCGAAAGAACAAGATCACAGATACAAGCGACTGAAATGAGCTTCCCTTTCTGGGTGGTGGGGTTCTCTCTTAGAGATATGGTGAGAAGCTCAGCATCAGGGGGAAGCCCAGAGTAGAACCGCTGCTCATCTGCATTGAGAGGAGCCAGTTGAGGTGACTCGAGCATCTGGTTAGAATGCCTCCCGAACGCCTCCATGGTGTTGTGTTTCGGGCATGTCCAACCAGGTCGAGACCCTGTGGAAGACCTAAAACACACTGGAGTCTCTCGGCTGGTCTGGGAACGCCTCGGTGTGGCCCCTGAAGAGCTGGAGGAAGTGGCTGAGTAGAGGGACGTCTGGACCTTATTGGCCTGTGCCCCTGTGACTCGACCCCGGATTAAGCGGAAGATGATGATGATGATGGTGTTATCTGTTGTTACCATGGTGATAATATATTATTTTCAGTGGTTTTAATACCCCAGACATTGTTACATCACAAAACATAACAACTATTTTTTTAATCAACTCTTTTCTTAGTCGATTTCCATTGAATTTTTAGATGTTTTGACTTTTTGAGAAATCAGATTAAAGAGGGTTGGAAGCACTTACTGTCATAACGAGACTTCTATTTTTTATTTATTTTTGATAACGCTTTCATTCATAGAAATTCCTGTAGAATGTGCAAAACTGCTGACTTGCTCATCACGTGATCTGGGTACTCTGGTTTCCTCCCATGGTCCAAAAACATGCACAGTAGGCTAATTGACCATCCCTGCCTCCGGTAAGAGCTCAGCCAATTCTGATTCCATGGCCTCCTGGTCGGCTGTGAAATAAACCCAGATTCTAACTGAGTTCATTTTCAGGTACCTTGCCAATGTGGTACTTGGGAGCCCATGTATTTATATCATATATAGATTATATCACACACAAGAGCTTTTGCTTATACACAGCAACATATATTTATCATTTTGATTGGTAAGGGCCTTGCTCAAGGGCCCAACTTGGTGGTTCTGGGACTTGAACCCCCAATGTTCAAATCAGTACCCCAGAATTCTGACAACTATATACTATACACTATAATACCCTATAAGCAGTTGCTTCACCAACCTCTCTTTTTCTCACACTTGAAGAGAAACACACACACACATACAGCTGTATTAATGTGAAAATGGAATAACTAGATACTGGACACTCCTTCCATTAATCATGGAAAAAAATCTCTTTGTACAAAATAAACCCTGATAAAACACAATTCAATTTATTATTGTACATGAACAGTAAAACTATGGTTGATATCATACTGTATAAACAGCTGCACTGGGGTCTTCTACACATCTTCTGACCAATCAGGAATTCAGAATTGAATAGCTGTGCTTTATAAAACGTTTTCTTCCACAGCAGCCAAGATCAATGCTCGGATATGAAGTGCTTTGCAGAGAGGTGGTGTACATTACTGTAGGATCCATCACTTCCACCAGGGAGTTCCATGAAACACAGAAGATGCAGATGGAGGAAAGGACACGGAGGGGATTTATTTCTTTTTGAATCAGTGAGAAGAGAAAGGAGTGTGTGTGTGTGTGTGTGTGTGTGGGGTGGTCCTGGAGTGTTTGAGTGAGACATGAATGAGTGAAAGTGTGCTCGAGTTGCTACACGCAAGAGAAGGAGCCGGTAAGTGCCTTCACGTGGCCGAAAGCCAGCGGCGACGTGAGCGCGTTTCTGCTGCGGCTTCAACGATATTAAATACAGCTGCGACCATCCCAGCAGCTTCTTTCCCGATGAGTATGGATCCATGTGGTGGCTCAGGTAAGGACCTGTTGCATTTCATATATTGAGTTCACCTAGAAACATGAAATATAAAGTACAATTAAAAATAATGAGATTCTAAAATTTCTGCATACTAATTGTCATCATCATCATCATCAACTAAATGCAGCTTCAGTATAACTTATTTATTTTCCTTTCGGCTGTTCCCTTCTCTCTGCATCTTCTTCTCTTACACCAACTACCTCATGTCCTCCTTCACCACATCCATAAATCTTCTCTTTGGTCTTCCTCTGGACCTTCTGCCTGGTAATTCCAACCTTAGCATCCTACTACAAATATACTCACTATCCCTCCTCTGTACATGTCCAAACCATCTCAATCTAGCCTCTCTGACTTTGTCTCCAAAACCTCTTACAGTTGCTGTCCCTCTGATGTACTCATTCCTGATCCTATCCATCCTCGTTACTCCCAAAGAGAACCTCAACATTTTCATCTCTGCTACCTCCAGCTCTGCCTCCTGTCTTTTCCCCAGGGCCACTGTTTCTAACCCATACAACATCGCTGGCCTCATCACCGTCTTGTACACTTTTCCCTTCATTCTTGCCGATCACACATCACACCGGACACTTTTCTCCAACCATTCCAACCTGCCTGCACACGCTTCTTCACCTCTTTTCCACACTCTCCATTGTTGGAGGACCAATCTCTGGATTGTTGAGCTCAAGTACTTAAAATCCTCCACCTTCTTTATCTCTGCTCCCTGTAACCTCACCGTTCCTCTTGGGTCCTTCTCATTCACACACATGTATTCTGTCTTACCGAGGCTAACCTTCATTCCCCTCCTTTCCAGGGCATACCTCTACATCTCTAGATTTTCCTCCAATTTTTCTCTGCTCTCACTACAGATCACAATGTCATCTGCAAACATCATAGTCCATGGGGAATCTTGTCTAACCTTGTCTGAAAGCCTGTCCATCACCATCGCAAACAAGAAGGGGCTGAGAGCTGACCCTTGATGCAGTCCCACCTCCACCTTGAACTCTTCGGTCACACCGACAGCACACCTCACCACTGTCTTACATCTCTCATACATGTCCTGCACCACTCTAACATACTTCTCTGCCACTCCAGACTTCCTCATGCAATACCACAGTTCCTCTCTCGGCACCCTGTCATATGCATTCTCCAGATCCACAAAGGCACAATGCAGCTCCTTCTGACCTTCTCTGTACTTCTCTATTAACATCCTCAAAGCAAACACTGCATCTGTGGTGCTCTTTCTTGGCATGAAACCAAACTGCCGTTCTATCTTCCTTAGTCTATCTTCCACTATTCTTTCCCATAACTTCATCGTATGGCTCATCAACTTTATCCCTCTGTAGTCGCCACAACTCTGCACGTCTCCCTTATTCTTCAAAAATTATTATTATCATTATTAATATTATTATTGTTGTTGTTGTTGTTATAAAGGTACGTTTAACAATGTTTGAAAATTTTGGACTATAATTACTCTACAGTCTAAAAACAGAATAATTAAAAAAACCTAAAAAGTAACAAGGATTTTATTTTTGTATTATATTTAAGATATAATCAGTATCCGTGTCGTATGCTCGGCGGCATGGTGGTGTAGTGGTTAGCTCGTCCTCCTTACACCTAGATTATCTAAGCCCGGCTGAGATGGGCACCAGCCTCCCCGCGACCATAATTAGGATTAAGCAGTTCAGAAAATGAATGAATGAATGAATGAATTTGTGAAAGAGCGATACTGCCCTCTTGTGGTGGGCCGTAGTATTATCAGTAGTGCTGATTACAATTGAATGTTTTTTGTGTTTTTTTCCTTCTCGTAGAGAAAGTGATGAGAATATTTTAATTATAATTGAATTAAAATATAATTATAATTAACTCCTTAATTTACCAACTTCATGCCCTTTTCCTTCTCTGGGGTGTTGGTGCTCTCCTGGCCTTGCCGATCACTGTGTGTGTTCTCTGCATCCTTTTCATCAACACTAAAACCCAGTTAGTGGGACTGCTGTCTTCCTCTCAGTGAACCGGGTAAGTAGACTTCACGCCAGAATCTGTATCATACAAACGATAATACACAATATAGCAGGAAGTTCTGAAAATGAGGAAGGGAAGTTATTGTAATGTAATGCATCATGTTGGTTGCTGGTTCAGAACAGCCCTGATGTTTTCTCTGATGTGTCCGATGGTATTTCTCTCATGCGTCACAAGCTGAGAGTCAAATCCCACTGCCGGCCATTTCACCAGACCTCAAGGTGTCCACAAACATTTCTGACATAGCAAACTGCACTGCGCCGAGCAACAGGCTGATTCAGCCCTGCTTTGGTTCGCACTGAAGGGCCCTTGTGGGAATCCAAGTTACACCCAAACTGAGCAGTCAATACACACTGTCCTCACTCACTCACTCGATCAATCCTCTGATGGTCATAAGGAGGCCGGAGCCTATCTCAGTTGTCAATGTGTAAAGATGTGATACACCCTCAACGGCTCACCAGGCCATTGCAGGGTCAACACACATAGCCATTCAGACTCGTATCCTTTTCTTGGGGCAATTTGGAACAGCTAGTTTATCTAGTCGGAGGAAACCAGAGTACCCAGAAGAAACACACACAAACACAGAGAGGTCATGCAGACTCGACACAGACACTGCTCAGGCTGCGTCCCCTGCGATCCAACCCCAGAAAAAGGTGAAGATGATTATTTAAAAAAAAAATATATATATTTTTTGCATTTTCTGAACATGCAGTTGCTGGCTGGCAAAAGAGAAAATAACCAAAATTTCATAAATCTGTGCAGTCAACAACAGAACAGAATACACACACACACACACACATGCTCTCTGAACGGAATGATTTTCAAGCTTATAGCGACACACAGTGGTCCAAGAGCGAATAGCATACTTAACTTTAAACAGAGCACCAGCTTTGATTTTAAAGCTTCAGTGTGTACAATTCAGGAGGATCTATTAGCGGATATAAAGTACAGTATATGTATGTACATATCAATTAAAAATGTCTTTGCCTTCTTTGGAACGTAAAATAAATTGTTCATATCTCCATGGGGGAGCAGGTGTCGCTCATGGACGCGGCCATCTTGATTCAACAGCCGCCCAGAATTTGCAGGATTCAAAGGGTGAACCCGAATGAAATTCCAGTTGGTTGCAATTTCAAACGTCACCTCTAGATGCCGCTAAATCACGTCTCAAAATTAAAGTCCAATCTCGTGAAAATCACCACTATCGCCGGCCCATCGACAAGGGTGCTCGAAAACTCGAACCCAGATTAATACCACAGAGGACATGGGAGCCAACAGTCTTTCTACTTTCAATCAGTGAGTTATGGGCCATAATATACAATCAGTTGGCCCGTGGGCCTTGTGTTTTACATCTGTGTCTTAGAGTGTGTGAGTATAAAAATATGAGAATAAAACAAATTGAGATCAGTCAACCACAGAGTCACCTTTCAGCACATGAGCACATTTTTGATGAAATTTGTTTATTAATAGAACTCAGACACTCACAGTGTCACGTGGGGGATGGGCGGGCAGCCATTGTTTTTAGGTTGTGCTAAAGTGTCCTGATTCCTCACTTTAACAATGGCATGCAAGGTCTTTTTGTTTACAGCGTATAAACAATGCCAAACTGACTCCTGTTCTGAAGTGCGACCATTCAGAGGTCAGAATTCAAAACCACATGAAATATATTACACAATAAAATGAAATGCGCCGGAGCCTAGCCTGATGAAATGTGATAATGAATCAGAAAATTATGAGCATTATGATGATGATATTATTATTATTATTATAAATAATAATAATAATAATCAGGTATTAGAAGTTCTTTTTTGTTTGTTGTAGCCCTGTATTAATAATTTTAAACTTCCAAGGTTAGAAGCGCCAAAAAGGTCATGAAGTTGACACTTAAACCATGAACGTCACCTTTCTGAAACATTTGCATTTACTGACCTTTGTATTTGAAAAAAAAAACCCACAAAAAAAAAAAAAAACAAACCAAAAATTTAGCAACAATCACAAGAAAAAAGTTAAATGATAGTTTTACTGGTTTATGTAGATTTTCCACACGACCAACACCTGAATGAAAGCGTCCGAGTCTGATATCAGTGAATAAACATCATCACTTCATTTCAAAGCTGTTTATATCGAAATAAAATGATTCTAATCTACAGGACTAGATATCTCAGTTCTGTTCATCTCCTTCATTGAGTGAAGTTTAATGGTACGATGAGATGATGAAAGGACTTCAGTGCGTCCTGCACGGGCTGTTCCTGAAGGAGACGTTTCTACTGGTACAGGCGGTTCCATCTGGACAGAAGGAGGAGAGAAACGTTTCTAAAACGTGAAACTGGAAGATGGATGTGGATGGAATATTTGGATGGAGAGAATCCTGATGATTTCTACTGGAGGTCTGGTACTCACCGTCAGTAGCAGAGGAAATGAAGCTTCTCATTGCAGTCTCTGTTCTCCCAAACGTCCGCGTCAGTGTTGAGAGCTCCGCAACGGAACTGTGGCGCAGGGCATGAGGCTGGTGAAACCAGGCTTCCCAGTTGCGTCCCACTCACACTGACCCACCGTCCATCTACAAAGCGCTCGCCACTCCACACTCTCACTGTCTGCGTTTGCGCGGTTGCGTTTTTAGACAGGATGCGTTGTTCAGGAGAGAACGGGCTCGCCAAGCCGGTGTAGAAACGTCTACAGTAGTCAAGAGCTTCGTCCCACGTCTTCCTGTCCTTCACTATAAAAAATCTCCAGGAGCAAACGAAAGGGAAAACAAATTCACAATACAAATCGTGCCAACCCCAGGGAGATACCACCACACAGTTATCCGCACCACTCAGGTTATCAGGTTGGCCCTCCCTCCAGTTAAAGAAATGAGGTGATTCTCCAGTAGCCCACTCCCAGATATTGGACTTGGGTGCCGTTCTCTTCAATCCAATCCAACTGAATGTCGATCTCAATGCAGAATCCATCACTCTCTGGTTCTCCTGGTCAGTAGAGATGGTTGCCAGATCCATGAACTTTTCCTTGCAGTACCTCTGAGCAGAATCCCGGCTCAATTGATCAGGTATGAAGATGTATTCACTTCTCTGACAAACTGCCGTGTTACAAAGTACGAGAACAACCACAAACAACGACTTCATGCCTTCCAATGTTGTGTCTGACCTCCGAAAACTTTTACTCACATCTGTCAGCTCTCTTCAGAGAACAAACGAAAAACTATAGAATTTCCAGGTAATTTGTTTTAACTTTAAATGAATAGAGCCTCCTCCTCCTCCTCCTCCTCCATCATTCGTGCCATGGCACTATAGAAATAAAGAATCTGGACCAACCCCTTTCAGTGATAGGTTGCATTCAATAAAAAAAACAAAAACACAAGAAAATGCAAATCTTATGACTGACATTTGAAATCATATGACTGAGTTTTTCATGACTGATCACCTCAAGGATACCTGACACGAGAACAGAGTCTGGAAAGAACGTGTCCATTTCATGAACCTTTTAATGCTTTTTCCTTTTTAAATGTAAAAGTTGGAAGTATAGCATCACCATATTAAAAAAAAAAAACTTTTACAAAGCTCAGGTTTCTGTTGCACCCAGTCTCTCCAACTGGCCACTGTTGGGCCCTTGATCAGGACTCAAAAAAGGAGAAAAAGATAAATGTGTCACTCTAGATAAAGCTGTCTGCCAAACATGTCTGCCGTACATGGAGATGGAGATCGTTTGGATCAATGTCTATGTGTATGTTTGTATTTATGCATGTTGGGGCAGTGGTGGCCCACTGGTATGGTGCTGGATTATCGATTGCAAAGGTAGGGGTTGAAGCCCCACTATCACCGGGTTGTCAATACTGTCCCCCCCAGTGCAGTTAACTGGGTTATCAAAGGCCGGCCACGTCTCTCACTGTCTGTGCTGAGAGCTTCATGTAACAGAACCATTGCTGACTTTCTGAAAGAGTACGCAGCCGGGGAGCCTGGTCTCGCTGCCCTCATGCCCTGCGCTACACTCCCGCTGAGGAGCTCTCAACACTGATGTGGACATTTTAGGAGAACAGAGACTGCAGTGAGAAGCTTCTTTTCCTCGGCTACTGACGGTGAGGACCAGACATCCAGTGGATCAGGATTCTCTCCATCCAAATTTTCCATCCATGTCAATCTTCAAGTTTCACATCTCAGAAACGTTCTCTCCTCCTTCTGTACCAGTAGAAACGTCTCCTTCAGGAACAGCCCGTTCAGGACACACTGAAGTCCTTTCGTTATTCTGATCGTTTCCTTTAGACTTCACTCAATGAAGGAAATGAACTTCTTCTTTTACTTTCGGCTGCTCCCTTCAGGGGTCGCCACAGCAAATCATCCGCCTCCACCTCACCCTGTCCTCCGCATCTTCTTTTCTGACTCCAACGACCTTCATGTCTTCCTTCACCACATCCATAAATCTCTTCTTCGGTCTTCCTCGAGGCCTTCTGCCTGGTAGTTCCAACCTCAGCATCCTACTGCCAATATACTCACTATCCCTCCTCTGTACATGTCCAAACCATCTCAATCTGGCCTCTCTGACTTTGTCTCCAAAACATCTTACGTGGGCTGTCCCTCTGATCTGAACTGAGATATTTAGCTCAGTAGATGGGAATCAGAGTCAGACACTTTCATTCAGGTGTTGGTCGAGTGTAAAATATAATTTGTGTGCATTTGAATCGCTTCATCTCGTGTCAGTAAAACTGAATCCGACTTTTTTTCCGTGGGATTGTTGCTGAGTGTACTTTTGTAATCTAAAGTCGAACAGATGCAAATGTTCTGAAAAGTGACTTCATGGATGGCAGACAGTAAAATAACACTCAGACACATTAATTTTTAAAAATTGACTGCTGCTTGTACCCTGAAATAAAGATTGTAATTAATGATATTTTTGATTACATTTACAGTATTTAGCAGATTCTCTTCTCCCCCCTCCTAAATTTACCACCTTATTGTGGTGGAGGGGTTTGCGTGTCCTGATGATCCTAAGAGCTATGCTGTCGGGGGCATTATACCCCCGGCAGGGTCACTCAAGGTCCAGACGAAGTGCGGTTCAAAAGACCTCTGTGGCGAATAATCAGAAACTAAGGACAGTTTCCCTTGCCCGGACATGGGTCACCTGGGTCACCAGGGTTTCCCCCCACTCGGAGCCAGGCCTGAAGGCGGAGCTCGAAGGTGAGCGCCTGGTGGTCGGGCTTCCACCCATGGAACCCGGCCGTGCCCAGCCCGAAAAGGAGACATGGATCTGCTTTCCCATGAACCCATGACCTGTGGGAGAAGCTATAAGGGTACAATGTGAGTTGGGTGGCAGCCGAAGGCATGGGTTCTGACGGACCGATCCTCGGCTACTGGCTCTGACTCTTGGGACATGGAATGTCACCTCTCTGGCAGGGAAGGAGCCTGAGCTGGTGCGTGAGGTGAAGAGATACCAATTAGATATACAGTAGCCGAACTCACCTCAACACCTAACTTAGGCTTTGGAACCTCCCATCTCGAGAGAGACTGGGCCTTATTCCATTCTGGAGTTGCTCATGGGGAAAGGTGGTAATCCGGAGTGGGCATCCTTGTTGCTCTCCCTGTCTCGGTGCCCACACGTTGGAGTTCTTCCTATTAGACGAAAGGGTAGCTTCCCTTTCGCCTTCAGGTGGAGGGAGGTGTCCTGACTGTTATTTGTGCTTATGCACCAAATGGCAGTTCAGAGTACGCACCCTTCTTGGAGTCTTTTGGGGGTGTTGGAGAACGCTCCCCCAAGAGACTCACTTGTTGTCCTGGGAGACTTCAACACTCATGTGGGCAATGATGCTGCACGCAGAAGACGGAGCCGGTCAGCACGTTCACGTGGCTTAAAGCTGTGGCTTCAATGATATTAAATACGTCTGCGATGATCCCAGCAGCTTCTTTCCCTATGAGTCTGGATCCATGTGGTGGCTCAGGTGAGGGCCTGTTCCATTTTATCTATTGAATTCACCTGGAAACACGAAATATAAAGTACTTTTAAAAATAATGAGATTCTAATATTGTATTTCTGCACACCAATCATCATCATCATCATCATCAATAAATAAATGCAGCTTCAATGTAACTTATTTATTTAACCAGTATAAGGATCTGTTATTATTGTTGTTGTTATAAAAGTACAGTAAATTTTAACAATGTTTGAAAATTTTGCACTATTATTACTTTACAGTCTCAAAATAGAATAATTTAAATAAAACTAAAAAGTATTAAGTATTTTATTTTTGTATTATATTTAAGATATACTCAGTGTCCGAGTCGTGTTCTGGGCGGCATGGTGGATAGCGCGTCCTTCTTACAGCAAGATAAGCCTGGCTGAGATAGGCACCAGCCTTCCCGTGACCCTAATCAGGATTCAGCGTTGCAGAAAATGATGTTGCAGTGATGCTGCCCTCTGTGGCAGGCTGTAGTATTATCAGTAGTGCTGATGATAATTGAATGTTCTTTTGTGTATGTCCACCTGGTAGACAAAGTGATAAACATTTTAATCACAGTATGCACTGTGCCGAGCAGCTGGCCGAGCCCTAGTGTCTGATTAAGCCCTGCGTCGGTTAGCACTCTCGTGGGAATCCAAGTTACACCCAGAAACTGAGCAGTCACTACACACCGTCCTCACTCATTCACTCAATCAATCACAAGGAGGCCGGAGCCTATCTCTGCTGACAATGGGTAAAGCTGTGATACACCCTCAACAGCTCACCAGACCATTGCAGGGTCAACACATATAGCCATTCAGACTCATATCCATATCTTGGGGCAATTTGGAACAGCTAGTTTATCTAATGTGCATGTCTTTGGACAGTCGGAGGAAACCAGAGTACAAAGAAGAAACACACAAACACAGAGAGATCATGCAAACTTGACACAGATGCTGCTCGGGTTGCGGCCCAGGAGATTCTGGAAAGTCTATTAGCAGATATAAAGTATATTTATGTATATCATTTAAGTGGGCAGTGGTGGCCTGGTGGTAAAAGGTGATGGATCGCTGATCCTAAGTTTTGGGGTTTGAGTCCCACTCTCCACAAGGTTGTCACTGTCCCCCCAGTGCAGCTAACTGGTTTATCAACGGCCGGCCATGTCTCTCACTGTCTATGGTGAGAGGTTCATGTAATAGAACCATTGCTGACTTTTGTAAAGAGTAGCTGCAAAGTTATCAGCGTGTTTCTGCCCCTTGTTAAAGGATTGTGTCAGGAAGGGCATCCGACATAAAAACCTCTGCCAAATCAAATATGCGATGATTCACTGTGTCGACCCCTGAGAAAGAGAACTGCCGAAAGGAAAAGAAGAAGAAGAAATAGTATATTATTTAAAAATATCTTTGATTTTTTGGAACTTAAAATAAGTTGTTCTTATCTCCATGGAAAGCAGGTCCCTGCTCATGGAGGCTGCCATCTTGATTCAACAAGCTGGTTGCAATCTCAAATCTCACCACTAGATGCCGCTAAATCGTGTCTCATAATTAAAGTCTAATCTCATGAAAATCACCACTATCGACCAGCGAATCAACAAGGTGCGTGACTTTTAACCTGGAGCTCGTAAACTCGAATCCAGATTAATGCCACAGAGGCCATGGGAGCTAACTGGCTGAGCTCTCACGGGAGGGAGAAAGGGATGGCATACGTTCACTTCCCTGTCACTCACAGCAATCGCCAGCCAATCATGGGCAACTGTGAGCACATTGTGTTAGTCCCGCCCCAAATTAGCATGCACGGCAGTTCTTAAATAGGAGGTGGCATATCATAACCATTCACACTCACACATGGGGCAACTGGAAACAGATAGATAATCTAGTGATCATAGTATCCAGAGGAAAACCAGACAGACCTTTGCTGAGTTTGGGATTTGAACCCATGACCCACTGGTACATATACAAAAATAATTTTCTACAGTCTTTTCTTTCTACTTACTTTAAATCCAGTGACTTTTGGGCCATTATACAATGAGTTGGCCCGTGGGCCTTGTGTTTTACACCTGTGTCTTAGAGTGTGTGAGTATAAGAATATGAGATCACACAAATAAGATCAGTCAACCACACAGTCACCTTTCAGCACATTAGCATATTTTTGATGAAATTTGTTTATTAAAAGAACACAGACACTCACACTGTCACGTGAGGGGTGGGGCGATGGGGGCTTAGTTTTTATCAAGTGTCCTGATTTCTGAGTTTAACAATGACATGTGAAGTCTTTTTGTTTACAGCGTATAAACAATGCCACAGGGACTCCGGTTCTGAAGCACTGCACAGCGCTATCATTCAGAGGTCAAAATTATGAGCATTATGATAATAATAATAATAATAATAATAATAATCAGGTATTCGAAGTTCTTTTTTTGTTATTTGTGGCCATGTATCAATAATTTTAACTTCCAAGGTTAGAAGCGACAAAAAGGTCATGAAGTTGACACGTGCGAGTTTTATTTCACTGTCTTTAAACCATGAAAGTCACCTTTCTGAAACATTTGCATTTACTCACCTTTGGATTTGAAAATAAACAAAACAAAAACAAAACAAAACAAAAATTTAGCAACAATCACAAGAAAAAAAGTTAAATGATAGTTTTACTGGTTTATATAGATTTTCCACACGACCAACACCTGAATGAAAGCGTCTGACTCTGATATCAGTGAATAAACATCATCACTTCATTTCAAAGCTGTTCATATAGAAATAAAATTATTCTAATCTACAGGACTAGATATCTCAGTTCTGTTCGTCTCCTTCATTGAGTGAAGTTTAATGGTACGATGAGATGATGAAAGGACTTCAGTGCGTCCTGCACGGGCTGTTCCTGAAGGAGACGGTTCTACTGGTACAGGCGGTTCCATCTGGACAGAAGGAGGAGAGAAACGTTTCTGAAACGTGAAACTGGAAGATGGATGTGGATGGAATATTTGGATGGAGAGAATCCTGATGATTTCTACTGGAGGTCTGGTACTCACCGTCAGTAGCAGAGGAAATGAAGCTTCTCATTGCAGTCTCTGTTCTCCCAAACGTCCGTGTCAGTGTTGAGAGCTCCGCAACGGAACTGTGGCGCAGGGCAAGAGGCTGGCAAAACCAGGCTTCCCAGTGGCGTCCCACTCACACTGACCCACCGTCCATCTATGAAAACTACGCCGGTCCACACTCTCACTGTCTGGGTTTGCGCGGTTGCGCTTTTAGCCAGGATGTGTTGTTCAGGAGAGATTGGGCTCGCCAAGCCGGTGTAGAAACGTCTGCAGTAGTCGAGAGCTTCGTCCCACGTCTTCCTGTCATTCACCACAACAAATCTCCAGGAGCAAACGAAAGGGAAAACAGCTGCACAATGTGCATCGTGCCAGCCCCAGGGAGATACCACCACACAGTTATCCGCACCAGTCAGGTTATCAGGTTGGCCCTTCCTCCAGTTAAAGAACTGAGGTGATTCTCCATCAGCCCACTCCCAGATATTGGAGTACGGTGCTGTTCTCGTCAATCCAATCCAACTGTATGTCGAGCTCAATGCAGAATCCATCACTCTCTGGTTCTCCTCGTCAGTAGAGATGGTTGCCAGATCCATGAACTTTTCCTTGCAGTACCTCTGAGCAGAATCCCAACTCAATTGATCAGGTATGAAGATGTATTCACTTCTCTGGCAAACTGCCGTGTTACAAAGTACGAGAACAACCACAAACAACGACTTCATGCCTTCCAATGTTGTGTCTGACCTCCGAAAACTTTTACTCACATCTGTCAGCTCTCTTCAGAGAACAAACGAAAAACTATAGAATTTCCAGGTAATTTGTTTTAACTTTAAATGAATAGAGCCTCCTCCTCCTCCTCCATCATTCATGCCATGGCACTATAGAAATAAAGAATATGGTCCAACCCCTTTCAGTGATAGGTTGCATGCAATAAAAAAAACAAAAACACAAGAAAATGCAAATCTTATGACTGATCACCTCAAGGATACCTGACACGAGAACAGAGTCTGGAAAGAACGTGTCCATTTCATGAACCTTTTAATGCTTTTTCATTTTTAAATGTAAAAGTTGGAAGTATAGCATCACCATATTAAAAAAAATAACTTTTACAAAGCTCAGGTTTCTGTTGCACCCAGTCTCTCCAACTGGCCACTGTTGGGCCCTTGATCAGGACTCAAAAAAAAAAAAGAAAAAGATAAATGTGTCACTCTAGATAAGGCTGTCTTGCCAATGCCGTACATGGAGATGGAGATCATTTGGATCAATGTCTATGTGCTGACAGTGGTGGCCCACTGGTATGGTGCTGGATTACCGATAACAAGGTTGAGAGTTGAAGCCCCACTATCACCGGGTTGTCACGACTGTCCCCCCAGTGCAGCTAACTGGGTTATCAAAGGCCATCCTTGTCTCTCACTGTCTGTGCTGAGAGCTTCATGTAACAGAACCATTGCTGATTTTCTTAGAGTACGCAGACGGGAAGCCTGGTCTCGCTGCCCTCATGCCCTGCGCTACACTCCCGCTGAGGAGCTCTCAACACTGATGCGGACGTTTTGGAGAACAGAGACTCATTATTCTCATTGTTTCCTTTAGACTTCTCTCAATAAAGGAACTGAATTGAATCGAGACATTTAGCCCAGTAGATGGGAATCAGAGTCAGACACTTTCATTCAGATGTTGGTCGAGTGTAAAATATAATTTGTGTGCATTTGAATCGTTTCATCTCGTGTCAGTAAAACTGAATCCAACTTTTTTTCTGTGGGGTTGTTGCTGAGTCTCCTCTTCTTCTTCTTTTCCTTTCGGTTTTTCCCTTCAGGGGTCGCCACAGCGAATCATCTGCCTCCATCTCACCCTGTTCTCTTCTCATCTTCTCTTACACCAACTGCCTTCATGTCCTCCTTCACCACATCCATGAATCGTCTCTTTGGTCTCTTCCTCTAGGCCTTCTGAATGGGAGTTCCAACCTCGGCATCCTACTACCAAGATACTCACTATCCCTCCTCTGTACATGTCCAAACCATCTCAATCTAGCCTCTATGACTTTGTCTCCAAAATGTCTTACATGTGCTGTCCCTCTGATGTGTACTTTTCAAATCTAAATTTGAACAGATGCAAATGTTCTGAAAAGTGACTTCATGGATGACTGACAGTAAAATAACTGACACATTAATTTTTTAAAATTGACTGCTGCTTGTACCCTTAAATAAAGATTGTACATAGAGTGACAGCATTTTAAAAATCAACTCAGATATTATATTTTTTACATAATCTTTTTTAACAATCTATTATCACCATAGTAACAACAGATAACACCATCATCTTCTGCTTAATCCTGGGTCGGGTCACAGTGGCAGTGGCCAATGAGATCCAGACATCCCTCCACCCAGCCACCTCCTCCAACTCTTCCGGAGGCACACCTAGGCATTCCCAAACCAGCCGATAGACTCCAGTGTGTTCTAGGTCGTCCCTGGAGTCTCATCCTGGTTGGACATGCCCAAAACACCACACCAGGTAGGCGTTTGGGGGGCATTCTAACCAGATGCTCAAGTCACCTCAACTGGCTCCTCTCAATGCGGATGAGTTGCGGTTCTACTCCGGGCTTCCCTCGGATGCTGAGCTTCTCACCTTATCTCTAAGGGAGAGCCCCGTCACTTGGAAAGGGAACCTCATTTCAGCCGCTTGTATCCGTGATCTTCTTCTTTCGGTGACTCCCCAAAGCTCTTGAAAATATATGAGGGTTGTAACGTAGATCGACTGGTAAACTGAGAGCTTTGCCTTGCGTCTCGGCTCCCTCCTCACCATGACAAATCACTACAAGCTCCGCTTTACAGCAGAGGCTGCAGCGGTCTGCCTGTCGATCTCCCTCTCCATCCTTCCCTCACTCGTGAACAAGACCTTGAGTCTGGTACACCATACTTCCAGGAGCATGCCCCACAAGATAACCCGAAGGACACGGTCGAAAGCCTTCTCTAAATATACAAAACACATGTGGACAGATTGGGCAATGCCCCACGCCCCCTCCAGAATCCTGTTGAGCATCTCGAGTTTGTCGAGAGTGCCGCAACCAGGACGAAAACCACATTGTTCCTCCTGAATCCGATGTTCAACTATCAGTCGGATTCTTCTCTCCAACACCCCTGCATAGACTTACCCGGGTAGACTGAGGAGTGTGATTCCATGATAATTGGAACACACCCTCCATTCCCCATTTTTTAAAAAGGGTGACTGCCACCCCAGTTTGTCAGTCCAGAGGTACAGCCCCCAATAACCACATGATGTTGCAGAGACGTGACATATTCAGGGTGGATCTCATCCACCCCTGGAGCTCGACCGCTTTTTGACTACCTCAGTGACCTCAGCTTCAGTGATGGGTGGACCCCCACCAAAACCCCCAGAGTCTTTCCTCCTCCACAGAGGAGGAAGAGGTTGGTGAGATTGAGGAGGTCCTCAGTATATTCCATCCAGAAGGAAAGGAAAAAAGATAACACCACTCTAATAAAATAGGGAAGAATAAAATGGCTTTGTAGCACCAAGTCTCACTGCAAGACGGTCCTGGGTTTGAATCCCAGTTCTTTTGTGTGTGAAGTTTGCATGTTCTCACTGTGCTTGTGTGGGTTTCCTCTGGGTACTCCGGTTTCCTCCTACAGTACAAAAAAGTGCACAGTATGCCACACAGCTGTTTCAAATTGCCCCTTTGGGTGAGGGTGAATGTGAATGCTTTTATGTATGTTGGTCCTGCAATGGCCTTGCAAGTTGTTCGGGGTGTACCTCATCCTCCCCCGGAGTCAGCTGAGATGGGCGCCAGCCTCCTGGCCTTAATTAGTATTAAGCTACTTAGAAAATGAATGAATGTATGAACAGATAATTCAAATTCTGAACTGAAAATGATGGCGCTGTAGGCATACACTTCTTTTCCACGCATTAGATTTCATACTGAAGACAAACTATAATTAGAAGCATGCTATATAATAATAAATACTAAGAATATATGGCTCCAGCCCTGTCAGGGTTTGGATCCCCAAAAAAGACTACTGTGTTGTGATTGACTAAGAAAAATGTTCTTCTGCCGTCTGATTGGCTCGGCAAATCCCAGAGGTCTTCTGTAATTAATAACAGCCTTGACTGAGATACTTGACAGAGGAACATCAAGAACACGCCTACAGTCGGTATGGAAAGAGTCCATGTCATGAGTAATATAAGCTGCTACTGGGTATGCTAAAGTAGATTGCCATACGGACTCTACTAACACACACACACACACACACACACACACACACACACACACACACACACACACACCCTCCAGCTAATCTCAGTGTGAAGTTTGCTTAAGTTTATTAGGGTTAAAGCTGCATACTGTATTTGGTTTCTTGTCTTATCTCTGTATTTCCAAGAACAATCCCTTCACCAATTGTTCACAGATCCTTAATCCAGCTCCAGATCTCTAATAGGATCTCTGGTACGTATTAACCCCAAAACAGCACAGCCACCCCCAGTGCAGCTAACTGGGTTATCCAGGGCCGGCCATGTCTCTCACGGTTTATGGTGAGAGGCATGTAGAAGAACCATTGCTGACTTTTGACAAGAGTAGCCTGCCAAGCCGTCAGCGTGTTTCCGCCCTGTGATGGCCTGGCAAGCTGTTCAGGGTGTACTCTGGCCTCGCACAGAGTCAGCTGGGATGGGCGCCAGCCTCCACGCGACCCTAATTAGGATTAATTTTACATGTAAAACGCTTGATTCGTTCCAAGGCTCCCAAGACTACCCCATAAACCCTTTAAAAATGATAAAAGTACACCAATTTTGTATGAAATATGTGTTAAAAGTAAAAGAAAATTATTTATTAAACCATTTAAACATTTTATTAACATATTAAACCATATTTACATATTAACATATTTATTAATAAAAAAAGTTCAATAATGGTTTAATTAACACACATACACACACACACACACACACATACACTCAACAATGTCTCTCTCTCTCTCTCGCTCTCTCACTCACACACACACACACACACACACACACACACACACACACACACAATACATTAAATGTGTATTGTGGCGCTGAATGCGGGCTCCACCCACATGCAGGACGCTGGAGCATTTTAAGACGGGGAATTCAAAGTGCATTCCCTGCTTGACTGATCGGAGGTCCAAACCCAACTTTAACTTGATTCCTTGAGGGATTGGAGGTGTTTCGTAAGTAGGGGGCCAACTGTACTACAATGTGTATGATTCAGGATGATCTTTTAGTAGATATAAGGTATACAGTGGTACCTCACTTTACGAGATTAATTTGTTCCAGTGCCTTTTTCGTAACCTGCATTTTTCGTAAATTGAACCACATTTTACATGTAAAATGTGTGATTCGTTCCAAGGCTGCCAATACTACCCCCTAAACCTTTTAAAAATGATCAAAGCATACCTTTTAAGACCTCCTTCTGCTTCAATATCATACCAATGGTAGACGGGTTTGGCCATATTCCTTTGTGATATCACTTGAGCCCATTTCTTCTTCTCACTCGCCCCAAAAATCACACGCACAGTGTGTGTGTGTGTGTGTGTGTGTGTGTGTGCGCGTGTGTGAGCGCGTGTGTTGACCATGTCTTCTTAGCAGAGTTAAAATCTACAAATGTTTTTGTAAGGTTAAAAGCCTGACTCAAGAAATAAATCATGAAACAACAGTAACTTTTTCCTTTACACGAAAAGTATCATGGTAGATGCAGCTCCATAATAACCAATGAGAGGGAGCTGCATCATCCCTCCTAGCCAATGGGAGGCCAGCGGGGTGGGATGTTTGAAGAGCATTGATGGGAGAGCAGCTTGTACATTGTTTGAATGTTTGAATGGCGCATTTTAATATTTGAATGGTGCGTTTGAATTTTTAAGATGGCGCTTTCTTAACATGAACTTGTTTCGTACCTCGAGACAAAAATTTTAGGAACATGCGTTTCGTAACCTAAATTTTTCGTTTGGTGAGACTTTTGTAAAGTGAGGTACCACTGTATTTATGTACATATATCATTTAAAAATGTGTTTGACTTCTTTTGAACTTAAAATAAGTTGTTCATATCTCCATGGGCAGCAGGTCTCCGATCATGGATGCTGCCATCTTGATTCAACAGCTGCCCAGAACCTGCAGGCTTCAAAGGGGGGACCCGAATGAAATTCCAGTTGGTTGCAATCTCAAACCTCACTACTAGATGCAGCTAAATTGTGTCTCATAATTAAAGTCCAATCTCATGAAAATCACCGCTATCGACTGACGCATCGACATGGTGCGTGACTATCAACCCGGAGATCGTAAACTTGAATCCAGATTAATACCACAGAGGCCATAGGAGCTACAGTCTTTCTTCTTACTTTCAATCCGTAACTTATGGGCCATATGCAATCAGTTGGTCCATGGGCCTTGTGTTTTACATCTGTGTCTTAGAGTGTGTGGTATAGGGTGCTGGATCGCTGATCCAAAAGGTTGGGGGTTCGAGTCTCACTCTCCACAAGGTTGTCCATGTCCCCACCTGTGCAACTAACTGGGTTATCAAAGGCCAGCCATGTCTCTCACTGTCTATGGTGAGAGGTTCATGTAAAAGACCCACTGCTAACTTTCGTAAAGAATCGCTGCAAAGCCGTCAGCGTGTTTCTGTCCCTTGCTAAAGGGTTGTGTCAGGAAGGGCATCCAACGTAAAAACCTATGAACCAAATCAAACGTGTGAATCGTTCGCTGTGGCGACCCCTGATAAAAGCCGAAAGGAAATCTCATTTCTTAGAGTGTGTGAGTATAAGAATATGAGAATAAAACAAATTGAGATCAGTCAACCACAGAGTCACCTTTCAGCACATTAGCATATTTTTGATGAAATTTGTTTATTAATAGAACACAGACACTCACACTGTCACGTGGGGGATGGGGGGTGGGGGTGGGGGAGCAGACATAGTTTTTAGGTTGTGCTCAAGTGTCCTGATTCCTCACTTTAACAATGGCATGCAAGGTCTTTTTGTTTACAGCGTATAAACAATGCCACAGTGACTCCTGTCCTGAAGCACTGCACAGCGCTATCATTCAGAGGTCAGAATTCAAAACCACATGAAGATATTACACCATGAAATGAAATACGCCAGAGTCCAGCCTGATGAAATGTGATAATGAAGCAGAAAATTATGAGCATTATGATGATATTATTATTATTATTATTATTATTATTATTATTATTATCATTATTATAAAAATATTACTTCTAAGATTAGAAGCAACACAAAGGTCATGAAGTTGACTTGTGCGAGTTTTATTTCACTGTCTTTAAACCATGAACGTCACCTTTCTGAAACATTTGCATCTACTGACCTTTGGATTTGAAAAACCCCCACAAAAACAAAACAAACCAAACATTTAGCAACAATCACAAGAAAAAAGTTAAATGATAGTTTTACTGGTTTATATAGATTTTCCACACGACCAACACCTGAATGAAAGCGTCTGACTCTGATATCAGTGAATAAACATCATCACTTCATTTCAAAGCTGTTTATATCGAAATAAAATGATTCTAATCTACAGGACTAGATATCTCAGTTCTGTTCGTCTCCTTCATTGAGTGAAGTTTAATGGTACGATGAGATGATGAAAGGACTTCAGTGCGTCCTGCACGGGCTGTTCCTGAAGGAGACGTTTCTACTGGTACAGGCGGTTCCATCTGGACAGAAGGAGGAGAGAAACTTTTCTGAAACGTGAAACTGGAAGATGGATGTGGATGGAATATTTGGATGGAGAGAATCCTGATGATTTCTACTGGAGGTCTGGTACTCACCGTCAGTAGCAGAGGAAATGAAGCTTCTCATTGCAGTCTCTGTTCTCCCAAACGTCCGTGTCAGTGTTGAGAGCTCCGCAACGGAACTGTGGCGCAGGGCATGAGGCTGGTGAAACCAGGCTTTCCAGTAGCATCCCGCTCACGCTGACCCACCGTCCATCTACAAAACGCTCGCCACTCCACACACTCACTGTCTGGGTTTGCGCGGTTGCGTTTTTAGACAGGATGCGTTGTTCAGGATAGAACGGGCTCGCCAAGCCGGTGTAGAAACGTCTACAGTAGTCAAGAGCTTCGTCCCACGTCTTCCTGTCCTTCACTATAAAAAATCTCCAGGAGCAAAAGAAAGGGCGGTCAACTTCACAATACAAATCGTGCCAGCCCCAGGGAGATATCCCCACACAGTTATCCGCACCACTCAGGTTATCAGGTTGGCCCTCCCTCCAGTTAAAGAAATGAGGTGATTCTCCAGTAGCCCACTCCCAGATATTGGACTTGGGTGTCGTTCTCTTCAATCCAATCCAAATGAATGTCGAATCCAATGCAGAATCCATCACTCTCTGGTTCTCCTGGTCAGTAGAGATGGTTGCCAGATCCATGAACTTTTCCTTGCAGTACCTCTGAGCAGAATCCCGGCTCAATTGATCAGGTATGAAGATGTATTCACTTCTCTGACAAACTGCCGTGTTACAAAGTACGAGAACAACCACAAACAACGACTTCATGCCTTCCAATGTTGTGTCTGACCTCCGAAAACTTTTACTCACATCTGTCAGCTCTCTTCAGAGAACAAATGAAAAACTATAGAATTTCAAGGTAATTTGTTTTAACTTTAAATGAATAGAGCCTCCTCCTCCTCCTCCATCATTCGTGCCATGGCACTATAGAAATAAAGAACGTGGTCCAACCCCTTTCAGTGATAGGTTGCATTCAATAAAAAAAACAAAAACACAAGAAAATGCAAATCTTATGACTAATGACCTCAAGGATACCTGACACGAGAACAGAGTCTGGAAAGAACGTGTCCATTTCATGAACCTTTTAATGCTTTTTCCTTTTTAAATGTAAAAGTTGGAAGTATAGCATCACCACATTAAAAAAAATAACTTTTACAAAGCTCAGGTTTCTGTTGCGCCCAGTCTCTCCAACTGGCCACTGTTGGGCCCTTGAGCAGAGTTCAAAAAAAAAAAGAAAAAGATAAATGTGTCACTCTAGATAAAGCTGTCTGCCAAACATGTCTGCCGTACATGGAGATGGAGATCGTTTGGATCAATGTCTATGTGTATGTTTGTATTTATGCATGTTAGGGCAGTGGTGGCCCACTGGTATGGTGCTGGATTACCGATCCCAAGGTTGGGAGTTGAAGCCCCACTATCACCGGGTTGTCACGACTGTCCCCCCCAGTGCAGTTAACTGGGTTATCAAAGGCCGGCCACGTCTCTCACTGTCTGTGCTGAGAGCTTCATGTAACAGAACCATTGCTGACTTTCTGAAAGAGTACGCAGCCGGGGAGCCTGGTCTCGCTGCCCTCATTCCCTGCGCTACACTCCAGTTGAGGAGCTCTCAACATTGATGCGGACATTTGGGAGGACAGAGACTGCAGTGAGAAGCTTCTTTTCCTCGGCTACTGACGGTGAGGACCAGACATCCAGTAGAATTCATCAGGATTCTCTCCATCCAAATTTTCCATCCACGTCAATCTTCAAGTTTCACATCTCAGAAACGTTCTCTCCTCCTTCTGTTCCAGTAGAAACGTGTCCTTCAGGAACAGCCCGTTCAGGACACACTGAAGTCCTTTCGTTATTCTGATTGTTTCCTTTAGACTTCACTCAATGAAGGAAATGAACTGAACTGAGATATTTAGCTCAGTAGATGGGAATCAGAGTCAGACACTTTCATTCAGGTGTTGGTCGAGTGTAAAATATAATTTGTGTGCATTTGAATCGCTTCATCTCGTGTCAGTAAAACTGAATCCAACTTTTTTTCTGTGGGATTGTTGCTGAGTGTACTTTTCAAATCTAAAGTTGAACAGATGCAAATGTTCTGAAAAGTGACTTCATGGATAACTGACAGTAAAATAACTGACACATTAATTTTTAAAAATCGACTGCTGCTTGTACCCTTAAATAAAGATTGTACATACAGTGTCACAACATTTTAAAAATTAAACTCCGGTTTGAAGAACTTCAAATAATTATTAATGATATTTTTTATTACATTTACAGCATTTAGCAGATGCTCTTATCCCCGCTTCTAGAATTGCTACCTTATCGTGGTGGAGGGGTTTGCGTGTTCTAATGATCCTAGGAGCTATGCTGTTGGCATTGTTATGCCCCTGGTAGGGTCACCCAAGGCAAACAGGTTCTAGATGAAGGTCCAGAAATATAGGTGAATAATCAGAAACCAAGGACACAGTTTCCCTTGCCCAGACGTGGGTCACCAGGGTCCTGCCCCCAGAGCCAGGCCTGGGGGTGGGGCTCGAAGGTGAGTGCCTGGTGGTCGGGCTTCCTTCTGTTGTAACTGTCAACCTTCTTCTAACCTGTGATAACTTGGAATAAAGGATTATTTTGCCTCTTCTCATCTGGTTGTGGTAAGCTTCTTTATTTTATTGAGTGTTAATTAATAACAGAGTTAATAGGATATTTACTAGAAACAATATAAGGATGTAAAAGGAGACCTTCTTTGCTTTGGTATATGCCCAAACTTGGGAAATATTGAGTGAGTTTTTTCTCACAGCCTGGAGAGCGATTATCGGTTGGCCTCAAAAAGGTTCTGGACCACCATCTGAAGATTCAGGAGGGAGAAGCAGTTCTCCACAAATACTGTTTACAGTGGAAGTGGGAAGCTGCTCACCTCGACTGGGGATGTCGTTGGGAGGTAGAAGGAATAGTTTGAGGACCTCCTCAATCCCACCAACATGCCCTCAATGGAGGAGGAAGACCCTGGGGGTCTGGGCGGGGGTCTGCCAATCACTGGAGCTGAGGTCACTGAGGTTGTCAAAAAACTCTTTGATGGTCATGCTCCAGGGGTGGATGAGAGCCGCCGTAAATATCTCAGAGTTCTGGATGCTGTAGTACTATCTTGGTTGAAACGTCTCTGCAACATTGCGTGGTCATCGGGGGCCGTACCTCTAGAGTTGCAAACCGGGGTGGTAGTCTGCCTTTTTAAAAAGGGAGACCGCAGGGTGTGTTCCAATGATCATGGAATCACACTCCTTAGCCTACCCGGGAAAGTCTATGCAGGGGTACTTGAGAGGAGGATCCGACCAATTGTTGAACCTCGGATTCAGGAGGAACAATGTGTTTTTCGTCCTGGCCATGGCACTCTTAACCAACTCTATACACTCCACAAGATCTTGAAGAGGGCATGGGAGTTTGCCCAACCTGTCCACATGTGTATTTGTGGATTTGGAGAAGGCTTTCGACCTTGTCCCTTGGGCTATCTTGTTGGCGCGTGCTCTGGGAGTAGAGCATTCCTGACCCATTGCTATGGGCCATTCGATTGCTGTATTGCCAGAGTTGGGTCCGTATTGGTAACAACAGAACGAATTCCTTTCCGGTGAGGGTTGGAATCTGCCAAGGCTGTCCTTTGTCACCGATTGTGTTCATAATTCAGTCCGTTGTTATATTTCTTTGTTTTTCTTCTGCTCCTAGAGATTTTATTGTGGTGAAGGACAGGAAGATGAAGGACGAAGCTTTTGACTACTGCAGATGTTTCTAAACCAGCCTGGCCAGCCCGCTTTTTTTTTTCCTGAACAACTCACCCTGGATGAGCATCCAACATTGCATGTGAGGCGAAACAGTGTCCTTTTAGTAAAATGAAACTTTTTTCCTTGGGATTATTGCCAAGTGTTTGTTTTTTTTTCAGAATCTAAAGTTCAACAGATGCAAATATTCTGAAAAGTGACTTTATGGATGAGCGACAGGAAAATAACACTTGGACATGCCCAATTTTGCAAAGTGACGGTTGCTTGTACCCTTTAGAATAATGGTTGTAAATACATTACAACATTTTTGAAAAAAAAAACCCAAAACTTTATTAAACTCAAGTTTGATTTTAAAATAATTCATAGGGGTTTTGAGAAAATATAATAAACATTTTCAATACAGAAATTTATTTTGGTATGTATTGATTCATTGAACGGTTGAAGCCATTGGTCAACTGATCCTGAAAACCAGAGTCCCTGGGCGGGCAAAAACAAATCAAAGTGCTTATTGTGTTTAGTTCACACATGAATTACCAAGAGATATTCTTTGTTGTTTTGGTCTGATAAATGGAATGTTGGTGAGCAGTTATGGCTCAGAGTGCAAACAGTATTTTTAACAGAATCGAGCATCCATTTTTACAGACCTTTGGAAGGATCCCGGCAGAAAATTAAACTTGCGAAGGACAAACAGACAGCCTTGAACAAGTGCATTAGTGACCTGATGGGTTATTTCATGGAGTGTCCCATTACTAGTTACTGGCTATTACGTTGTCAGTCAACAAAATTCTGACCACACCCATGCACAAAATTTTGCCAGACTTGGTGGTAGCACAACCCTACCCGAGTCCCCGAGATCATGTGATTTTGGAATGTCTGTATCAAAAGGTTAAGAATACAAAGTGACATAGATCCATAGATGCTTGTATCTGCAATCCTATTCTGTCTGTCACTTGCGACCAGAGGTGAGAGTCGGAAGCTTCATCTTCCAGCTCAGCTTTCTCTTCTCCACGGTGGGTCGGTGCAGAATCCTCATCATTGCGGATGTTGCTCTAATGCATCCCTTAAAGAAAATGGGATTTAGATCCATAAAACCCAACAAAAGTCATCATTAACATCTAAGCAGAAAACAACAACAACATAAAAAAAACAAGGTTTACTGTGGGCTAGAATGAACTTATGATGGAATGTGGATGACTGGATGACGGTGATATTCGGTGATGAATCACAAATCTGCATTGGCGAGATGATGATGCTGGAACTTTTGCTTGGTGCTGTTCTAATGAAATCCATCCTCAGTGAAAGATGATTGCTTGATGAGAACATGCAAATTTCAACAATCACTGATGGTCTGAAATTTGTGACCGGCTCCACAATGATACTCGTCGTGTTTTGAGTAAGATCCAAAGTAGGATGCAAATGTTTTACCTGGATGTAGATTTAATTTCACCACATATACATCTTTCAAAGAAAAACCTCCCACATGACAAAGCTCAGATATCCATCAACACAATCTCATGTCTACGCTGTTAAACAATAGGAATATCCACTTATTGTACTGATTTTAAAACGGGATTGTGGTACTCAGGGTCCTTATGATCCATGTTCACTACCAGAACCCTCTCCCTACTTACAGGATCCCAGAACAATTCTCCCAATCATATAACGCAAAACCAATCAGAAGCCTCACAACAGACATGACAATATAAATAGATATATAATATATAATAGAACTCCTCTAAAAGACGAGAGAATGATGCTGTGGATTGGTGGAGAGCTGGATTTGTTTAGTATTTTGATGTTCGGGCGGTTCAGATGCGGATATTCAGAACCGGGTTCTGTAACTGTAATTACTATTTTCTGTTTATAAAAGTAGCATTTCCAGATTAGCGACATACAAAGTGATGTAACTCGGTTCATTTTCTGTAACCGCTTAATCCTAATTCGGGTCACAGGGAGGCTGGTGTCCATCCCAGCCAACTCCAGGCAAGGGCAGAGTACACCCTGAACAGCTCACCAGGCTATCACAGGGTGGAAACATGCTGACGGCTATGCAGCCGACTCTTGTCCAAAGTCAGCAATGGTTCTTCTACATGAACCTCACACCATAGACAGTGAGCGACACGGCCGGCCTTTGATAACCCAGTTAGCTGCACTAGGGGGACAGTGACAACCCATGGAGAGCAGGGCTTGAACCCCCAAAGTTAGGATCAGTGATCCAGAACCTTCACCACTAGGCCACCCACTGCCTTTGTCAAAATTTCAGTATCACATTTCATACTTTATCTGTAGTGCAATATTATTATTATTATTATTATTATTATTATTATTATTATGTCTTCTACATCTCGCTGCAGGTCTGGGAACGCCTCAGCCTCCTCCCGGAAGTGCTGAAGGAAGTGGTTGAGGAAAGGAACATTTGGATCGACCTCATTTCTCATGGTGTGACCTAATCCTGGATTAAGTGTAAGATTATTATTATTATTATTATTATTTATACTGATATTGAATCGTTCCTCAAAGAGGATTATTCACTGTGCCTGAGGAGAATAAGTGTTTAAGTATATATTATACCACACACATATAAGAAAATCAAGCTAGAGGACAAGAGGCAGTGCTGGCCTGGTGGTAGGATTATGGCTTCCTGATCTGAAGGTCAGGGGTTCAAGCTCCACTATATCAAAACAGCTCACATTTTGCAATTTTTTTTCATATTCCATTAATTAGAAGGACATTTACATAATTACATAAACATAATTTTTCAGGGTGATGATAACCCCTGCCACAGTGCGAAAGGCATGAAAACCTTTCTTAAAGAAAGAGGTATATCAATGGTATGGCCTGCAAATAGTCCAGACCTGAATCCCATCGAAGGCTCCAACTTGCAAAGCTGCTCAGATAACAGTGAGAAAAGAAAGTTGGAGCTGAATTGATGATGAATGGGGTTTGTCAGTAGTTAAGGCGACGCCTCGGGGATAAAAGTCACCTTTCTGCACATTCGCGGCTTTTGAACTTTGGTCTATGAAACACCACCAACACAATCAACAATTAATTTAAGTTTTACTGTGAGCTTATTTCGATGGTTTTTAAAAATTATTATTCCTACTTTCTCCTGACTTTCTAATCAAAGACAGGAAGTACATCAGGATTTCTGGAGATCTTCTTTATTTCTGAAGTTCTATAGCAAGAACAAGGTTGCTGTTTTGCATGTGCTTTAAATAAGGTACCCTTTTATATCTGACCTGACAAATGCGAGTTAATAATTCCGGAGCTCAGACACAGCACAGCAGACATGAAGCCGCTTGTCCTTCTTCTCGTGCTTTGTAACATGAACATGTCTGAGACAACAGAATATATCTACATACCTGAAGAAATGACCTGGGCTTCTGCTCACAAGTACTGCAGGAAAATGTTTATGATTCTGGCAACCATCACTTCTGAGATGGAGAACCAGAGAGTGTTGGATTCTTCATTAAACAGGTCATATGGTTGGATTGGATTAAATAGAACAGCACCTGGATCTGACATCTGGAAATGGTCTGATGGACAATCGCATACGTTCTTGAATTGGGCTTACAAACAACCTGATAACAAAAGTGGAGCAGATAACTGTGTGGCGATAGCTCCCTGGGGCTGGCATGATTTGTATTGTGAAGTTAATTTCCCTTTCTTTTGCTCC